>JARKID010000043.1:0-600000 GCA_029449255.1 Mycena polygramma
GACAGCGGCATGTGTGCTTACGCTTACAAGAAGGAAAACCCAGCAGCAGACAAGGCTGCTTTCGATCTGTACTACGCAGGTCTCCCGACGCAGAAGAAGAAGGAGTGGAAGCAAAAGGAAATCCAAATAAAGGCCGCAAAACAGGTATGTTCTCACTTCCCAATGCTATACATTGGTTGTCCTCACCGTCATCTCAGGTTGCGTCCAGTTGAGTAGCGAGGTGAGTCTTCTCATTCTCGATGCGGTTCTGTCTGACAGCCTTCTCGTTGTAGAACGACCTGAAGCGCGATCGGACACAGGCGACGGGGAAGCTCGGCGGAGTGGAGTGAAGTGGGGTGGAGCGGGGAAGTAGGGCAGCAGAGCGGGGAAGCAGGGCAGCTGGGCGGGCGGGGTGTGGAAGCAGGGCGGGGCAGAGCGGGGAAGCAGCTGGGCAGGGCGGGGCGAGGCGGCGTAAATCGATACCGCAAGGGACCGCACGATACCGGGCAATAAATATGTTGATCGTGCTCTCATTTTCTGCATGCTGGGCAGGGTCTGGTAGCGGCCAGTACCGGATTTCATTGGCATTGTCAAGACGGTGCATTTTAGTGACCGGCCGATACTAAGCGATCCTCGGCGATATTTTCCCGATGCCGGCCGTGACCTTGTTTTCACTGGGGCTCACCATGGGCAATCGCAAGATAGACGACGGCGTGAAACGTGTCGCCCTTCGTCTCCTGGCCCGTGGCCGTGATTCCCGGGAAGAGATTGCCCAGCTCTGTGACTTCTCGACCCGCACATTGACCCGGCGCACAATCCGGCGAATGCGTCTTACAGGCGGTGTTGCCCGCGCCAAGGCAAATGGCTGGGGGAGACCTCGGATACTGCACCCCCATGATGTTCGCTTTCTTCTCCGTCTTGCAAAACACCAACCCTGCCGCTTTCTCGATGAATACCAGTCCCTTCTCGACAAATACCGTCAAATGCCTGTCAGTATGGCAACAATTCATCGCACATTTGCAAGGGCGGGCTTGAATGTGAAGCGCGTACAGAAGATGGCCTCGGAGAGGAGTATCTTGGCCGAGGGCGACTTCATCCAGCGCATCTCTCAATACCCCGCTCATTACCTTGTTCCCTTGGACGAAATGTCTAAAGATGATCGCACCTACGCCCGGCTGTATGGCCGGTCTGCGGTCGGCGAGCGTTGCGAGGTGTATCCCCCTTTGTGCGGAAGCGCCGGTTCACGGCAATCACGGCGATGGGGCTTGATGAAGGGATCGTTGCATCGCGTATCATCGAGGGTTCGTCTGACCGAGAAACGTTCATAGACTTTCTGAGAAACGACCTGGTGAGTTTCAGTCCTTGTAGATTGCACTGTATATCTAATGAATCACACAGTTGCCCGTGATGAATCCATATCCCGCACCTCGTAGTGTGTTGCTGCTGGACAATGCCCGTATCCATCATTCGGAGGAGATCCGCGAGCTTGTAGAAGAATTTGGTAAGCCTGACCCTTCCCTCGTTGCTCTACCCTGTCAAACTGATTTGTAGGGTGCCGAATCGAATACTTGCCCCCATACTCGCCGCATTATGACCCGATTGAACAAGTTTTTTCTGTCATCAAGTCACACCTTCGCCGAATCGGAATTGGTGCCTTTCCCTCATCTGCCGCTTATTATGAATTGTACCGTGCTTTCCAGATTATCACGCCGGAAATGACCTGGGGTTTTTTTCGTCACTCAGGCCTTGTATAATCACAGCTTGTAATGGATCTGATAGCTAGCAATGGGATGTATATGTACAATTGTGAACTACGAGTTCACTTTACCTTTCTTCCACTGCGCCTCGGCGTAACGTACAGCCAATCTTTGCCCAATTTCGAGATACTGATCAAGAATGCTGTTCTCCAAATGTTCAAGAAGATGTGGTCCTTAGAGCTTCAGAGGTTGAAGGCGGGCTTGAATATCGGTGTCAAGTTCGAAGGCGGTACAAAACTGATCCATCGTCATTTTCTGTTTCTGCGGGGATGACGGCAGGGCGTGGATCGTGGGTGTGGGAGCGGGGGGAGCTACAGGTGTTCCCTGCGTTGCCGAAGTGGGCAAAAGAGGCTGGAAAAGGGCGGCCAGACCCGTGAAGTCGTTGTTTACTGTGATTGTCGGAGCGCTCGGGTGTGATTTATTTGAAGTATTCTGGCGGCGTGCGGCAAGCAAAGCAATGTCGTCAACAGTGTCCGTAGCCGAGTCCGGCGGCCAAAACATCTTCTCCTCTTCCGGAGGCGGTGGGGTATTGATATCAACATTTGGTACCTTTGCGAGCTGGCACAAAAATCAGCCAGTGATGCTGCAGGAGCGGAAATCATATGTACGATTGCAGCACCCCATGTAGAGAGGTGAATTGGTGTTAGGCGTACATGTTTTGCCGTCGGGTTGCCCACAAAACAAAATGGAGATAGGCAAAAGCGGTCAGAGCAACGGTGCGCCGTCTTCAGTTGTATAATCGTTTCTGCAATCTCTTCTTCCTCCGAAGTCAGCTGGGGACAAAGATCAGTGGCTACGGGCATAATGAGGATCTATGCACACCTTCCTCTTCTTGGCCTTCCCGCCCGCGTCCTCAGTACTGTCGGTCGGGTCATTTACAGCAACAGGCTATCAATATATCATCAATGCGCGATGGGAAATGATGGAGAGAGAATACGCACCAGCTCTAACGCGGTTATCAGGACCTTCACGGCGGGATCCACATCATTCTTAGCCACAGCCTCCTTCTTCAGCTCATCATAGTGTTTCTCGTTCACGAGCTGCATATCTTTGAAGTTGGTGCGAGGGATGGTCCAGACGGCGGTAAAAGCATTCGTGCGGAGATCTCCACCAACAATCTTGTAACGGAACTGCCGGGAATCACACCTAGTGCCGACGGAACGGATTGCTTGCTCGAGCATTTCATCAAAGGACACCCCCTCGTGAATGTACGCGACAGAGTTGATGGTGGATGGAAGCTTCTTGTTCTTTCGGCGTGTTTCATTTGGTGCCAAGGGAGGATGGGTGGGCTGGAAGGCCACCATATATTTGATTCCCTGATGCTCATTATACTCTGAATCTTGGAGTGTGTCAATGTGAATCTGTTTTCAAGCAAAAAGGATAGCACGCACCCGGCATATCAGGTTGGGTCTCTTGGCGCACGCGCTCCAACTCCTCCTCCTCATCTGGATCCAAGTCACGACGTGGCCAGTCCCTATTGTCGTCGTCGTCGTCGCTGTACTCGTAGAGCATGGCAGATAGTAAAGAGATGAGGGCGGAGGAGACGACACGTCAAAGCGTGACTTCGTAACTTTCTGTGACGCTTCGTGTTTCGGCTCCCAAAATAGAACCCACGTCATCGGTGCGGAACGGCCCGCCGACCCCAAAGTTTTCTTTTTTTTTTACGGCAGAAGACATTAGAATTGAAAGTTGCATTAAGTGGGCAGTTGAGGATTTAAATAGCATTTAAATTACCCGTTTCGGGCTAAAGTATTTGTATTACAATACTTAGAGAATCGGAGCTAACTTATGTAAAAGCCCACTTAATTTGGGAACCGGCGCTGTGTCTCCAGCACTGCAAAATTTGCGACACATTATAATAGAGTCTCCGCCGAGGTTAATAAATAAACGGCCTTCTCCCGCGACGCCATATATGGATTCAGCGTCCCGGCTTGGTTGCGGCCGGAAAGTGCCGAACTCAGAGTTGGGTGCCATGATGTCATTGTTCAACCTTCCTCCCACCACGATGCTCATTGTCCAGGCCGTCCCCCTTCCGGCATCCTGTACCGGTCCGCAAGACGCGAGGGCTCGTTCGTTCAACCTAGGTAGAATGGCTGGTTATCTGCTTATCCTCCCTTTGTTAACCGAGCTAAGCCGCGGCGAGCGAGTGTTAAGCGAGTCCCAGCGTTCGTCGACTCCGGTGATGAATGCTGTGGGTCCGTGAGCGGCACGCCTCCTCCTCTTCATCCTCCATTCCACTCAGAACCAACTCCAGTCGCCAAATCTTGAACGATGGCGCCCAAGTTCAAGTTCGATCTGGTCATACTTAACGGTGTAGTTGTCACTGCGAGCGACACCAGGCAAGTTAAAGGCTCCACCAGCCCACCGAAATTTGCCTCTCACATTGATGAAGCTCACTCGATATCGGGATCAAAGACGGAAAAATACACACACTCGCGGCGTCGTTTACTACAGAAGAAATTGGAGATGCCCACGTGGTCGATGCGGAGTAAGTCGCAGCTGTCCGTCTCTTATCTTAACTGAAAAAAAAACAGAGGCGGAATGGTACTCAGCCCCTCGCAGAATCATATCAGATCTCATTGACCTCCGGATGCTAGGTTATGCCTGGTGGAATCGACGCACACGTTCATCTATGTCAAGACAAGAAGACCAGTACGCAATCTTGCCCTACTTCTGACTCTGTCCTAACTGGTCTTATAACAGCTCTGGGTCTTACTATAGAGAACGCCGATAATTTCGAGACCGGGTCCCGCAGTGCTGTTTGTGGTGGAACAACCACAATGATCACATTCGCCGCGCAGAGCCGGAGAGAGGAAGATCGCAGTCTTCTCAAAGTTGTGGAGGCGTACAGCGCGCGCGCTGAGGCGACGGGAAGCTACATCGACTACGCGTTTCATGTCATTATCGCCCGCGACGACCCGGACGTTCTGGAGACCGAAATGCCCGTTCTCGTCGAAAAATGGGGTATCACCAGCTGCAAATTGTTCATGACATATGAAGCGATGCGGTTGCAGGACTATCAGCTACTTGATGTCATGCTTGCAGCGCTCAAGAATTCTATCACGACGGTGAGGAGAGCATTTTGCGTAGTACGTAGTACAGTACCGTACAGGCTGGCTGAAAATACTCCAGATGATCCACGCGGAGAATGGCGATATGATTCAGTGGCTGACTGGTTCGTTCACTTCCTCCTGGATCTTTGTGACACGCTCATTATTCCATCTAGATAAGCTCGAATCCAAGGACATGATGGGTGGGTGTATCAATCTCTCGAGTCTGACTATTGGTTTACTTTCTGTAGCTCCGTATTACCACGCATTGTCCCGTCCGCCCTCAGTCGAAGGCGAGGCAGCCAACCGTGCGATCGTCCTCGCGGAACTCATCGAAAGCCCCATTTTATTCGTCCATGTTGGATCCAGCGTCCGTGCAATCGTATCTTCGCTCTGTATCTACTGACTCTCGTCAATTATCCAGTCCTCTGCGGACGTCATCCGCGCCGCACAGACCCGCGGGCTTCCTATTTTCGCGGAGACGTGCCCGCAGTATCTCACTCTCACTTGGGAAGACCTGAAGCGCTTCCATTCCCCGACGTGTTTTGAAAACAGCAAGATGGTCTGCTCGCCTCCCCCTGGTCCGGATTCGTCGGACCAAAATGCGCTTTATGTGTAAGTACATACGAGAGTTACCCAACAGATCCGATTGAAATTGATTCCTGTTTCAAGCGGGCTTCACAACGGGACGTTCACGATATTCTCGTCCGACCACGCGCCGTACCAGTACGATCACCCGCACGGCAAAATGGCGGGCCTACTCGCGCACGAGCCACACGGTTTTCGTGAGGACCATAACATTTCTCTCGCAGAACTGGCACAGAAGAAAACCGGCGCATTCAAGCTGATTCCGAACGGAATCCCCGGCGTCGAGACGCGCCTGCCGCTGCTGTTTACGCGGGGCGTGGCGACCGGGCGTATCACGGCGCAGAAGTTTGTGGAGTTGACGGCGACCAACCCGGCGAAACTTGTAAGCCCCTTCTGGCTCCGCGATGCCCATAATTCCTGATGCGTTTCAGTATGGCCTGTATCCGCGGAAGGGTGCTATTTTGGTATGCTGTATATTGCCTATCGTTTTTATCTTGCACTTAACGGCGTTCTAGCCAGGATCAGATGCGGATATCGTCATTGTGAGTGAAATTTCTCACGGTTGAACTTGTTGGTTCAAATTTCGACACGGCACAGTGGCACCTAGAAGGAAGCTTCCCACCGTTCAAGCTTACCAACCAGAATCTTCACCACAACGTCGACTGTGAGTACCGACTTTAAACCTTCGACTCGGTTGCAATAACCTTTCCTACTGTAGATACCCCGTATGAAGGGATGGAATTCGACAACTGGCCACGCTATACGATCCTACGCGGAAAGGTCGTATGGGCGAACGGAGTTCTGTTGGGCAAGCCACGGGATGGCGAGTATCTCAAACGCGGACCCAGCCAGTTGGGGAAGGGCGTCGCGCATTTCAAGAAAGATCCGAGACGGGTTGCGGCGTGGTTGCATCAGTGACCTGGTCCGACTCTGTCGATTCAAAGAAGGCTTAATCTAGAGTTCCTAGTTTTAGACGATGTACATGCATGTAGTCACAGGCCAAGGGGTAGAAGTAGCCAGGTGGGGATATGTAGTGGTCGAGATTCATTCTACAAACTCATGCCTGATAGCGGAATTCTGTGGAATTCGTTAGCCGTACGAAACATCCCTTTTCATGTTTGGCTGCATCTATTTTACTTGAATGTCCTACTCTGCGGCCAATGATGATTATTCGTGAGGTTTCCTTCGCAGCCAGGCATCATCCATAATTCCGAATATAATGTACCCGATTCTAAGGAATGTGCTGCACTATCCATAACACCCAAAATTTCCGTGAAGGTAGACCACAGCGCGAACCATTGATTGAATAGTCCCACCTTGTCTTCTGCATGGACTATTTCTACATACAGCCTGAGGCGGGGCTCCTCCACAAAATCTACTTGGTAACCGTCCGTGTAGCCGGAACTTAGATTTCTATCAGCAAAAACCTCACCAAAGAATCAAGCCAAAAATGACAACTTACTTGCCAGATCGGGACGTGATGATGTCATCCATCTCCTTTCTTCCTCGACAAACCCTGCGCCCTGCTCCCAAGCCTCGACGTCTATTCAAGGCAAGGCGTCAAGCTCTAGGCCGCCGCACTGGATTAATCCGGCATAGCAACAGGACTCTCGATATTGAGTCGCCCAACCTTCCAAAGTTCTTCTATTGCTTTTCTTTATCCCTGGCGATATACTACGGAAGATAGCTTGTTTGCACCTCCACCAAAAGTCTGAAGGCAAAAGGACCGAGTGAAGATTTGCTGTAAAATGCACCCTGGTTACCCGTTGGGCGGCACCCAGCAGAAAACCTTCTGCCGGTCGGGCTCGTGAACGAGCAGCTGCACTACAAAGACAATTTTGAGCTCCGGGCTCAAACCGTTGTGTTCAATGCTCTCTGTTGATAAAATTCCAGACACCCCGTACGACGGGGCGAGAAGGCGGACGTAATGATGTCACCGCTATCAGGACGACGGATTCCTTTTCTTCCTTTCTACCACGACGTTCCCCAGAATTAACGCTTCAGTCTCTCCTTCTGGGCCTCGGCGTCCTGCTCTGCAAGTTGCGAAGTCTCGTTTATTCTAGAAGAGCCAGGCCAGCTCAGCTTGGTGCCGCGGACTGACTCTGCTCAATCGTCGAAGACCTTCTGCTACCTCTACTTTACTGCTGGCAGTACCCTATGGAATGCGTGGACATGGCACCTTCTCCAAAAATCTCAAGGCAAAGGGTCAATTCACCGCTAGTCAAAATCAAGTCAATCCGTACCCTAGACGAAATTCATGTGTGCTTTCTTGAGGCAACTGCATCCCCATGGCATTGCTGCTAGGCTGGCATTTATATTTTCTTTTGTCCGCCGCTCATGCTTGCTTCCAGGCCCCGAAATGGAATTTGATTCGCTTTTCGAAAAGAAACCTTGCTTGAAGCCACACTGATCATGAGCTGGCTGCGGCACATCCCTTCCTCGAGGTCCTGGTCCATTCGTCCAATTGGCTCTCAGCGTTCAGCGGGCAATCGGCGCCGTTGGGGTTTCTCCCGGCCATCCGGCGACTCCTCAGTCGACCATGTGATGCGCAAGTTCCGCCGTCGTCAAAGCTTTTATTCTGTCTTTTTGTCAAGGGCTACGCTGGGCTATGAGGCTGGGGTCGTCTCGTTCATTCCGGAGGAGCTGTACTTTGTTCTTTGCCGGCCAAAAAACAAGAAAAAAGCTATTATTGTTCGGCGTTAGCTCCATATATGGTAATCGGTACTCTTGCCACGAGGCTTGTGCGCGATGACAATGCAAAAAGGACTCCGAGTGGAGAACAATGCGGTGGCCACTCTGACCCTTCAACGTCCTATAAAGCCAGTACAAGGATCAAGCTATCTCACATCTATCCCTGTGTAAAGCCGCTCTCGTTTGTGTCGCTGCGCGATCCACTCACCTCTCTTTCCGCTTTTTTTACAAGTCTCCTTCACGCCGCTCACGACCAACGACTCAGCCATGATGCGCCTCAGCACAGTCCTTCTCCTCCCCCTCCTCGCTATCCCGTACGTCTCTGCCCATGGCTTCGTCCACAAGGTCTGGATCGGAACGGAGACGTTCCTCGGGAACACACCCAACGCCAAACCCACCTCGAGCATCGTCCGCCAGATCGACGACGTAGATCCGGTCAAGGGTGCCACCAACCCCGATGTCAACTGCGGGCATGACGCACAGTTTGCGACCAACATCACCGACGCGAACCCCGGCGACAGCATGTCTTTCCTCTGGACCGGCGGGGATCTCAGTCGGGTGCGCCACATCCCTCTTGTGTCTCTTCTTGTGATGCTCATGCTGTCTTTAGTGGCCACACAACATCGGTCCCATGTTGACGTACATGACGTCTTGCGGGTCCACCGACTGCACGACCTTCAACTCGAGCAACGCCAAGTGGTTCAAGATCGCGCAGGTCGGACGCATCCCGGGGGACTCTGACGGGACCTGGTTCCAGGATCGTCTCTGTGCGTGCTTATCCTCTGCCCCCTACCTCACTTTGACTGACTCACCACCCTCCGTATAGTCGAGCAAGACGGCGTCCCCGCGAACGTGACCCTCCCGTCCAACATCGCGCCCGGCGCGTACCTCATCCGGCACGAGATCATCGCGCTACACCTCGCGGACCAGCCCGGCGGCGCCGAGTTCTACCCGTCGTGCTCGCAGATCCGCGTCGGCGGCAGCGGCACGGGCGTCCCGAAGGACAGCGAGCTCGTGCTCCTCCCCGGCGCGTACAGCGACTCCGACCCCGGCATCCTCGTCCCTGATGTGCGTCCCTTTCACTCTCCATCCTCACTCGCCCTGCCATCCTTGCTGACCACCTCTCCTTCTTGCGTAGGTCTTCGACACCCCGCCGCCAGCGTACACCTTCCCCGGCCCGCCCATCGCCGCCTTCGTTGGCTCCTCCTCCTCGGGCTCAGCCTCGGGTGCCACGCCCACCAAGTCCGCGTCCGCACCCACCGCGTCCGCATCCTCCAAGCCCAAGGGCACCTGCAAGCTCAAGCGCGCTCCGACCACCACCGCGGCGTCCAAGCGTGCTGTGGAGGCCGTGCAGCGCCCGCGGCATATGAGCCGCATTATGCGCGAGCTGGCAAGGTCGTTTGGGGGGAGTGCGCATTGATGTTGCTCCGTCCTTTCCTCCGCCTCCGCTTCTCTCCCCACGCGCTCGACACCCACACCTCCACGCCTGCTCCTCCTCGATCGACGCCTCACGCTCATCACGACCTCTCACATACTTACGAGTCTACTATGAACGTCGACCGTCCCTGGCGGGCGGATCGCGGTGTACCGTGTATTATTTAGCATACAGCATAGTAAGTATCATTAGCTGGCCGTGGCCATGTATCACCATTTTTTCCTTGGGTACTGAGTCGGTGTAATAGAAAGCGTTTTCCCCCGTCTGTAAATTTAGAGGCTTAGCTTCGTGCACAGCCTCTGATTTGCTCTCACTCGATTTCTGACTGACCTCGGTCATCTATGTCTTCGAGCAACCAAAGGCTGGCTTCCGCCCGACGACGTCCAGGCGAAGTAGTTGGTTGGTAGCGCCATCTCAAACAAAACGTAGCGCCAAGCAATTGGCCACACCAGGCCGCCTTCCGAAACATCCGCAAGGCGGCCTTCAAGTGCCGCTTCGTAGCCTCGTCTCTTCCCGGCGCGTCGAGGGTGGTGTATACTCTCCGCTCCGTACACTTCGGCCTCGATGATGACGGTATGACCACTCTCGACGGATGCTCTATCCAAGCTCTATCAGTTACAGCTTCCGCCCATTCTTCCCGCTGCCAGAATTTCATGCCTCATCTCCTGGTCATCATTTCGCTGAGCGGACCCTCGACTCGTCTCAGCCAGCGACGTGAGTCATAGCGTCGCGTCTAGAACCCCGGGTGCAAACCTTGGAAGAATGTCTGGTCTGAGAACAAACTTGACCGAATCTAGAGACCCTCTGATACGCATCTTGTTCAACGTCTTGCCTCGCTCTGTCTCATACAAATATTCACGGTCAGCCAAGCCCGAAACCTGGGGCGTATAAAAGCGACGGGAATCCACCAGCACCTACATCGAATCCAATACCTTCACAACAATGAGGTTCATTACACTCCTCTCAGCTGCTCTTCTCTCCGGCCTCTCTCTCGCGAGTGTGATCCCTGCTTCCCAAGGTGGTTATCAATTCTGTCTATATATGCAATAATCTTCGTACTCGCTAACAGATTGATTATTCAGTCTGCGAAGGCCAGGTGACACTCTCGGAGACTTATATCGGCAAAGACAAGAACGTGCTCGTACAATACGCCACCTGCCCGAAATTCGGCTCCAAAGTGAAGCCTCTGGTGGATCGTCAGCTAGACGTCTGCGGAAATGCATGTAAGAAATCACGAATCTTAAACTCCGGTATCTCGATAGGCTCACCCTCTTTTCAGGCACGACCTACTGCTTCAGTCCCGCGGGTGGAGGACCGAACACGAATGACTGCCATATCATCGCTGACGCTCTCCGGTACAACAGCCAAAATATCGGCGAGTGGATTCCGCATTGCATTGATTGCATCGACTTACATGCCCTTTCCCCCCTCAGCGCCGCTCTTCACCATCGGAACGGCAAGTGCTGCTTTTGCGCTTTGGGGCCCATTTCCTGATGTTCTTACTCGCAGGGAACCAACAACACCGTGACCCTGAAATACGCCAGCTGCACCTCCTTCTTCGTCAACCAACATGCCAGCCCGCTCGAATATTGCAACACCGAATGGGTCCGTGTCTTCCTGTGCCTCACTGCGCTCCGATACTAACGTTGAAATACTCGATCCAGGCGGACGTGATTGACTGGGTCGCACCGAATTGCGCGTCGGCTCAGTCGGCGCACGGCGGCCTGTGTGTCGCTACTGACCAACAGTGGTTTATCCAGTTAGTCCATCATATCCTGTATGTCTCGAAGTTGGATCTGACGATTTTATTCCTCGCTAGGGTCAACCATTCGTAAGAAGACTTGTGACTTGCCACGCAAGAGCCTGGTTCAATTTCTGCCGTCTCCCCCCACTCCATCGTTCTCCCTATAATCTTATAAATACGGACTAATGTAATAAGACCCCGACTCGGACTTGAAAACTTGAACAATGTACTCTTCTTTTTGTTACGCTATTTAGCGCTAAGCGCGCCGCTGGAGAAACAATTGAGGGGTGGAGCCTGGGCAACACCCAGTACAAGTCCCAACACTCGCTTTGTCGCACGCACGCGGCCGGGGAAATAATCGAGGAAGGAGAGATTGACAGAACTAGAGCAAGTATTCAAATACATTACGGGGACGCAGGTTCCGAACCCGCGCGCCTTTCAGTAAATACCTGGGTATCTAGAACCATTTTGAGAGCAAATTCCCGTATGGTCTCCAGTCCAGGTTCCAGGATTAAGACTATTCTCTTGGCCCACCGCCTGGTATTTTCCTTGTCGCCCAAGGCTGAGTACGCCCTCATCAGCCTAATGCAGTGGAACATCTGCAACCGGGTGAATCCCACACGCTCCTGATCTAGTAAACGGACGATTTCTGTGCTGTGTTTGACGAGATGATCATCCGGGAGTGAGGGATCACCCAGCCATGCGAAGTATTCCGTGTCGATGTCCCAGCCGGTTGCGAAACGCATGTCGAGCTCCTCCTGTATTTGGCGACGATTTGAATCGCTCTGCAGCGACTCTTCGGGTGGAAGAGAGCAGGATGGGCAAAAGCACTCGAACTCGTACAGGTTGGCTAGCCTTTTGACTCGTTCTGCGCGGGGAGCAAGGTGCGTTGGGTCGATGTAAGAGCGGAGTAGCTCTTCGCCTTTGCGGATATGTGATACTGCTCGAACAGATAACGTCAAGGAGTCCCAATCCCAGCGCTGTACCACATTTGGCTCGCAGCTGATAAAAGGCTATCAGGTTATCTCTACGCCTGCTCCTTTTTTTGGGGGAAAGCAACACACCTGTGATTCATCCGTGTAATATGTCGGGATATAATACCATACCCACCTCCGTAGCTGCCGGGAAGCGGTGTAGGCAACCAGCTTGCGTTTCGCTGAAACACACCGGACTGGGAGCTGGTATCCGAAGAGTCGAAGAATTCGGGTCGCTCGGCCAGTGGTAGATCTTCTCGTAGAACGTTTCCGACAGCAAAATAGATAAACGCTGTTAAGGGGATCTGGTCTTCGGCGGGCCAGTCCTTGGGTGAATCGCAGGGGAACACGATAAATGGGCGTTCGGCGATTATGTCTTCGCCAATCTCGATGTCCCGACTCGCGAAAGCACCCAACCCAGAGATGGAGCTGGGCTTCATCGTGTACATATTCTGCTCCGATAGAGTTGGGACGAGTTGGCGTTTGAAGAGGCTGGTGTCTATGGTATCTGTCGTTTCTCCGTATAAAACACACTTGCACACAGCGCTTCTGTCGGTCGGCGACTCGGGTGTCGGAGCGGACACAAGCCTGAGGGTTGACACAGCCTTTCCATCTGGTAGCGAGACACGTCCCAGAATGTCATCACTCCTGTTGACAAAAAGGTCGTAGACGCGTTTCCAAGAGCCGGGGTTTGCGAGGCGAAATGTCCGCTGAGCCTGCATCCAGTCAACAGGCAGCCAAGATTCGAACACGAAGAGGGTTTACCACGTTAGACATTGGTAGGTTCGCTCGAGGCCGGATCCCTCACAGTATCTTCTTGCCCGCAGGAGAGTGAGAGGAAGAGTCCAGAAATGCCAGCATCGCCGGGCCGGCTACTTCTCCGCCCGATCTTACGGCAAGCATCGCTTAAGAGTGGGGACGGGCACCGCCGTTGATCGATCCGGCAGCTTTGTCCTTGTTTGTTCTCGATTGTGTTTTGCTCGTACATGTTCCGCCCTGTAGCTATTTCCTCGTGCATTTTGGCAACATCTTTTGGAAAATAACTCTAAACCTTACAGGTATATGGAGCACCGGTCGGTTTGTCGAAGTTTTGCCCAGATTCGTTGTTCTCTTAGGCAAGATCGATGAAACCGCCCATTGTGTACGACTTTGACCTAGAAGATTCAGGTTTTGCTCAGATATAGAATTTTCATGCTCATCAGATTATTTCCCGACACAAATCCCGAACTGTGGGGCGTTCCGTGGGGCCAAAATCCAATAAATAAGCGGAATTTCGATGTATTCACGGTTTAGTTCAGCCATTATACTCACTCTTGATCGGAAAACTCACTGTAAGCAGTAGTAACCCATATTAAATGTTTTCTGCTCCTCACATCCACAAGAATTACCCTGTGTACCTTGTGCGGAATGTAGGAAGGAGCCAGCCGTCACACGGTGTGACATATGTCACGGTTCAACCACTGGCCTCGTTCGGGGCTTGCTCAGGCAATTCAAAAGGCTGGAGTACTCTTGAGCGTTCAGAAGTAAATATAATTCCTTACTGTGGCAGGGACCAAGGCTTTGGACGTCCTCCTTGGCCCGTGAATGCAAATTTCCTGTCACCTCGCGAAAAGCCTAAGGCTTTTCCCCTTCTATGTGAAACGGTTGGACTCAACGGGACAAATCTCGATTAAGTGCTCGCCGAACAAAATGGCCGTGCCGGAATTTTTAGTTGGCCCGTGGTTGTGTGGTGAAGAGTAAAATAGGCTCTGAAATTGGTACCGCTGCATTTGTTGGGCCCAAATCGAAATTTCGGCGCGGTACTTCTATGATGGGACCAATTTTACTGGCACTTTCTTTTTTGTGTAGGAGGCATAGATGTGCAGGGAAAAAGCCTTAGGCTTTTGGAAACCGGAGGTAAATGGCTGTCACAGCGTGACTTGAGCTGTTTCAACGTGTTTGAGATGCCAGCGCAGAAATGTATAAACTTGTTCACAACTTCACCGATGGCTTCGGCGCCAAGAGAAAAGTTTTAGAGAGCTATCCATTCTACAAGACTACGTAGCCTAATCATTTAACAGTCCATGTGGAATCCCAGACATATGCAAGTATTCCTTGAGACCGCATACACACCCACGTAATGTGAAAATTTACATGATAAGGCTACGTAGATCTACTCTTTAACTAATTTTCTTGAAATCTGCCGATTCAGTTTTTCCACAACAGGCCGTGAAAAAATGTAGATAGCGGTACAAAGTTGGAACCGACCTGTACCATGAACCAAACAAGGCCAAAGCTGCCACTTTGGGATCGGGTGATGCCCGTCCCCATTAAGAGAAAATGAACAGAACTTTGACAGAACTTGCAGCTCGGGTGTATTACCTCCGCTATATTGAGACATCATCAGCCTCCAAGGCCGCTTTCTAAGCGCACAGATAAGTCGCAAAGGCCACAGTTCCCTTTCGCTTGACTAGAGCATGAAAGAAAGTTGATGACAACTTTGAAAACTTGAACCGTGAGAAAACAATCGACACGACGGCACATACGGAGGCGGGGAGTCGAACCCCGTCGAAGCCCGACAGTTATTCCATGTTTAACCCTGCACTGACTTGAGCATACACTGCAGCCGTGCATCATGCACCATATGCATGTCCGCTCGAACATCATGTCTAGATAATTGCTACTCGACATGCTTGAAGCTTGGAGGAGGTACACATCCCCCTTAATTCGAGTCAGCGATACGAATTTCCGCATCATAGTCGAGTATCCTGCTCACCGCGTCCAATTCTAGCGAGTAGTATAACTAAAAAAACCAACTTCAACCGTGAGAAAAGATTATCATTGGGACGGTCCTATGCGGACACAGGAGTCGAACCCTGACAGCTGCTCCACTCATGCTGTCTGTACCATTACAGCGGTACACCGTGCACTTGAACATAACCTCTAGGTCGCTGAGTACTCGACGTATATCAATCTCTGTGGACATACACATTCATTTTCGTCAATTCAACGAGGTGTGGGAGTCCATAACGCAACGGCACCCAGCCTCACCGGATGGCATCGAACTCTCCTGAATCAAATCCGCCCGAAGTACCAAAACAAGGGAAAAGAGACAGAGGGTTCTCTAAACGCGGACACGGGGATTCGAACCCCGACAGCTGCTCAACTTTCATTCGTACTCCTGACGACGCACTGCAGCAATGCACCGTGCACCACGTCCGCTTGAGCATTATGTCGGGACGGCTGCTCAGCTGCACTGTGAAATCTCAGAGACTTGAGAGCAACTTGAGAGTCCTTTATTTCTTGAATCATTCAGGGAAAGCCAGCGCGCGGGGTGTATTTAAATAGGGTGGTTCATAGGCTGAACAACGAGTTTACGGACGATAAACATTAGTACTGTACGAGTGGTTGTCTTAACAGATTTCTAAAAGATGCCGACTGAGCCGCATTCACTTTTGATTACATCAAGATTTCGAGTTGAGAGCGAGCAAAAACAGTTGTATGAACTATATCTCCGGACACGGGGACTTGAAACCCTCCAGCTGCTCAATTCTTGACTCGAATCGCACCTGGATGCTTAGCAGCAGTGCACCGTGCACCACGTCCGCTGAAACATCATGCCTAGAAGCTTGTTGACCTTCCCTCTTTTAAAGCCCAGAGACCCTGCAAGTCGTTTTATTTCTTGATTCAACTAATACTAGTACTAGGAGAGCCAGCCCTCGTAGCGTTGAATTATGAGCTTGGTTATCAAGATTTTGCATTGAACTGCGAGGAAAAAGACGTAGCTCAGCAGTATTTATGCGGACGAGGGGAGTCGAACCCCGACAGCTGCTTAATTGTTCCCATGACAAACGTCTTACCCGCCACAGCCGTGCACCGCGCACCACGTCCGCTTGAACATCTTGTCCAGTAGCCATATTTTCAGGGCCCCTCATGCGTGCATGTCGGATGTTCCTTTATTTCGTGACTTATCGTGAAAGGTAGATGAAAGCATAATACACAACGGCGTCCGCATGCCCCTCCTCACCTTCTCGCATCCGATTCTCCTGAAGCAGATCATCCGAAGTGCGAGAACAAGAAAAAAAAGTACTTCAACTAAGATCCCACACGCGGGCGCGGGGAGTCGAACCCCAACAACTGCTGAGTCAAATCTATCTCGCACGTCGCAATGACTGCAGCGGTGCGCCATGCACTACGTCCGCCTGGACGTCCTCTGTGGACGTTTGCCAGGTGCGCGACATCATTGAGCTTCGGAGGAAGCGCGCGTTCGCTTTTTCTAGTGCGGGATGGATGTTCGAACCAGAATTGGAAATGTGTGGTGTCGGCGTGTGAAACTCAGGATGTTCCCAACGGCAGTAGTTAGTTGCAACCCAGTTTTGCCGTTTACGCGGGACTCGCTTCAGCCGTGGCGGGATGAAAGATGGTCCAGTCATGTTTGTCGTTTTGTCGTTTTGTGCGAATCACAGAGATCACAGTCAACAAAGTAAATCGCGTTACAAGATATTACAGCGTCAACGGCGGAATGCGGAGCTGCACGAATACGCTAGACATCACCGTGACGTCGTTCTCGGGGACTCGGAGTCCACCTGTGCAGCGACTCCGTTAGCCAGACCGGATAGAAATTAGCGAGATGGGACTCGCCTTGGTCACTCGTAGGTTTGCAAGAATCCTCATCGACATCCATCTCATCGTGGGCCTGGGATTGGGCCGGCGCGGGGGCGGAATCTTCGCGCGCGGGTAACAGAGGCTCAGCAGCCGTGGTCGTAAATTTTCTGTTTGCTGGCCAAAGGTTTAGAATTTATTGAATCCAAAATTTTGTCGACGTACCTTTCGATTTAGGACGAGAGCGCGACTTTAACTTGGTGTCCAGTCTATCCGGCCTATCTATATCCTTCGAGAGCGCAACCCCATGCCTCTCCCGAACATGCCGCACCCACATGCTTTTGGCGTTCACAGTACTCCAAGTCCTGGGGCAGAACGTGCATCGGAGGACGCGGCCCGTGCGCCTCGGACGCGGTGGCTGGTGCTCGCGTGGGTAGAGGAGCGGAGTTTCGACCGCACTACTGGAGTCGGGATGAGGCTTGAGCGTGACGAAATCCTTGGCGTCGAGGAACCAGGTGGGGTGCTCGTGCAGCACGGCGTAGCTCATTGCATCGGTTAGAACGACTCCTTCGGGCAAATCGGTGAAGGGCGGGTGGATAACTGGCATGATGGATGTCGCTTGGATGATCTCTGGCAAAAATCTTCTTGACGGGGTTACGAGTGGGAAGTCACTGTAAGACACTAGGTCTCAACGCCTGGAGATAGGATGTGAGAAGAGTTAGGAAGACTCGAATACGGTCTGAGCAGACCTTGGCGGGAATGGAGAGCCAAACGAAAAGGACGGGGCCCGGACGAGTCGACAAGATGGACAGGAAAAAAGAAGAAGAACAGAAGCCTTCGAGCTCGGAAGAAAACGCCTCTATTCGGTTCGAGTATTGACCGTCGCGACCGACCGCTATGGACTGGGTAGCCAGACGTGGTATCCCTGGAATGGGAGGCTTTGCCAGACGTCGTTGAATATGTGAGGGTGATTTGGGAGGAGAGCAAAGCTTCGAGGAACTGATTCAATCATTTTTAGGCTCGTCCAGTTGCCCGATTGGGACAGCCAGGGCTGCAGATTATTTTCAGGCTCTTTCCTCCTGCTCCCACAGCCGCAGTGAGAATGGACACGTCCCCGTCCAAAGACCTGCTCCCGCTCTGGAATTTCGACCCCTTGCACTCGCTCGACGACCCGCCTCAAGCTGCACAGAAGACGCGTCTCGACTTCCCAGACTATGGGTGCATCCTCGATCGCGACCTCACCACACGTATCATCCACCGACCGATCGAACACGCGCGGCGCCGCATACGCTGGGCATGCGACAAGTGTAGGTCGAGGAAAGTAAAGGTTGGCTCCATTCTCTCGCATTCTGTCCTCCTTTGGTCCCGAGTCTGAGACGCGCGGCGCAGTGCTCCGGCGACCAACCCTCCTGCACGCGCTGTCTCGCGGGCGGAGTCGACTGTGAATACAGCAAGAAGGGCGTGCGCGGATCTGCTAAGCCCAAGGCGAAGTCCACAGCGAGCGCGTTCAAGGATGGCCGTCGCCGTACAGTCACGATGTGAATTCGAATGAGCCCGAAGCGATCCCGCGCGATTCCACTTTGCTGCTGCCACGGCTCTTCCTGCTCTCCCCGTTTGTCGACGCGCCGACCCGCACACTCGATACGATGCCATTATCCATCTCCGGATTCTCGTCCCAATACACGTATAGCGATGGGTACGCCGACTCTAACACCGCCTGCACCAACACCGACATTAGCCTAACCATGGACTCGCCCCGCAGCAGCTGCAACTCACCCTTTGTCGTACCGCCTCCGTTTCTGCCTCCCGGCTTGCATGGGTGCGTATACTCGCATGATAGAAACGGCGCGCATGCGTCCCACCGGTACAACGAAGAGTGCGGGTACGGCGCCACGCTCGATAAACACAGCGAAGTGTGTTCTTCGCGGGATATCGACTCCATCCCCATCGACCCGCGCCTCTGTGCCGACGAGGTAGGGACACTTGAATGCGAGGAATCGGAGCTCTCCCTGACGAGCGTCGTGGGCCGGGGGAGTCTGGGGACTTTGGAGATGGAAAGGAACGAAGGAAGTGTAAGGAATGGGAGTGCAAGCTCCGAGAGCGTCGAAGAGAGCGCGTAAGTCCATTTCCCCCACTTCCGCTGGTTCTTGTGCGCGAGGTGGTACCCGTCACGGCGACGCGTAAGCGCAGCGCTCGTCGTTGCCCCTGTTCCTCTCCATCGTGACCGGTGGCTGGCCCAGAATTCTCCTGGACCTTCATCATCAGTCTCCTCCTTATCCTTCACAATCCGTTGAACGCTCACCTGCTTTCTTTCTTTTTGCCACAGATCTCCCAGCGCTGGTTCACCCTCCCCTTGTACCGGCACCGTGGCCCCGTTCCCCCCTCTCTGCGCGCCATGGGCCCAGTCACACCCTTCAGCTTCCACATGTATGTCGCCGCCCTGTATGGCTACGCCGGGGTCGCCCCAGGAAGAGGAAGAGGACCGCCTCAGCCCGCCTTCCCTGGAGGTGCGCTCTCGCTGTGATGGAGGCCTGGGGACGTGTCGCTCGCGGGTGTAAGGTGCGCTTGGAAGCGAAGAGAGGGGACATGGTGGGTACTGGGCGCGGAGGCAACGACGGGCGAGGCACCGGAGGCGTAGCGGAGGGTAGCAGAGCGAATGCGGAGGGTAGAAGAGCGCAAGCGGGGGCGGCTGCCGTGGGGCGGCTGAAGCGCACACGCGTCGGCGGCGCGCGCGGTCGACGATGCCCAAATTTTGGGCGCAGCATTGGGCCAGTACATACACAAGATCTTGAATTGCGATGGGGATGAGCTATTGGTCGGTACATGGGCGGCTCACTGGCCCCGGTAACGAACCACTGGGGGCATCCTTGCGAGCAAGCAGGAGGTGCGAGTTTTGTGTCGGAGTGTCGGAGAACCCGGGAGAACGCAGGCGGTGATCCGGAGCACTGCCTCTGATGCGCCATCACTAGTTGCTGCTTTAGGGTTCTTGGTTCAACGCAACCTCGCGATCTTCATGCGTTCAGTTTCCCAGCAGTTCGATGTTTCAGCTATTCGAGTTTCACATAAGAAAGAAAAAGAAAAGAAAAAACCTGTGTTCCAATCACCTATGCGGACACGGGGAGTTGAACCCCGCCTGGCTGCTCAAACTTTGTGTCGTTCTCAGAATACAATGCACTTATCCACCGCGCACTACATCCGCTGTTGAGTGTATTCATTCGCCTGCACAAGTTGTCTCACGAATCCTATTTGATTCGAACATGAGCCAAAAGAAGAAAAATATCTGGATCGAATCTATGCGGACGTAGGGAGTCGAACCCCCACAACTGTGTGGACATTATTCGAGGGGGATACAGAAATATTCATGCACCGTGCATTACGCCCGCTTTCACAGCTCCGTTGTTGACTTTATAAGCTACGTGATTTTTCGGCAGCTTGGGTATGAAAGAGAACGAATTCCTGTCACAACGGCTTGATTCTTTTTCTTCCAAAGAGCGTATGTACATAGCGGTGCACCATGTTCGCTCTCCTCTGGCGTTTCTCGTGGCTCTAGTGGGCACATATCGTCGTACTGTAATATGATGTTTTAATCGAATCTTGGACTGAGATCTGGACTGTACCATCACATACTGTTCAAGGGGTTCCCGTGAATACCCCCGGGAAGTGAAAACATTGAGTTGACATCCAAAACAGAAAGATATATTCGATCAACCCTACGTGGACGCGGGGAGTCGAACCCCGGGTGGATATTCACACAGACTTAGCGCAGCCGCATGCGCCGTGCACCACGTCCACTTCCACCTGGCTGTTCCTTCCTGCGCTAATCTGGATAATGGTGGGACGAAGTGAGCAAGACCAATTTCAACATGAACAATTCGAAGAAGGGACTGGGCTTCCATGCGCGCGCCTTTGAACGGAATTCCGGAAGTTTTTGCCTGACGTGCACGAGGTTCGCCGTCGAAATAAAATTGTGACTATTGGCTTACACGGAGAGGGAAAACAAAGGAGAAATTTGGCCCATGTAGATGCAGGGAGTCGAACCCCGAATGGCTGCGAGATCATTTCAACTCTGTCAGCGCAGCCGTGCGCCGTGCACTACATCCACTTTCCACTTTCGATTCCTTGCGCCGCTAGGTAAGACGACTTTCGACGTTGAAAATGTGGGCAAAGCTAACTTCGGGGTAGGGTTTAGTTTCCATACACTGGAGGACTCCTTCCGAACCCAGCTCATAATAATTGGCGACGCAGAGAAGACGAGCGCAAAAAGGAAACGCTCAAAGACTAATGTGGACGCGGGGAGTCGAAACCCCGAATTGCTGCAGAGGAAGATTCTAACAATGCATTTAGCGTAGCCGTGCTCCGTGCACTACGTCCACTTCCGTCTTGCTGTTCCTCGCCGCGCTACGCATGTGAGAAGGCTTCGGCTTGGATATATGATTGAGAGCAAAATGAGTTTCAACACGGGATGTAGAGAATTTGAAGGGAATTCCGGATTCTGTCCAAGCTTCACAAGAAAAAGAATGAGCATATCAATCCCGTCGAACCCAGACCAGTACGAGAGGGTCAAAAACGAGCAAGCCCCGACTGTATGTGAACGCGGGGAGTCGAACCCCGGATAGCTCCTTATTGAAGCCTGAGTTTGTATTCAGCGCAGCCGTGCGCCGTGCACCACGTCCACTTTCCTCTTCCGGTCTTCCTGCGGCTCCTTCCTTTAATTTAAATGGCTTTCAAGTGGCTCGGGAAGCTGCGGGCAAGAAAGGTTTTAAACACGGCGAACAAGGAATTGAAGACTCTACCGTCCTCCGTGTTAGCCTCTGGCCCGCTTCTAAAGCTCGCTCATATGTGCTTTGAATCAGTGGGCGGGAGCTCGGTTGCCAGACAGCGACACAAAAAAAAAAACTGGCAATGACTCGCTCGGATATGTTATGTGAACAAGAGGAGTCGAACCCCGAATGGTTCAAACGGATTGTTTTCTTGACACGCTGTGCCGCCACCGTATCCACCTTCCATTCTAGTTCAGAATTGGAAACCTAAGTCGCCAGCAAAAGAGGTCGACAAGGTTGAAACAGAATTTGAAGGATGTACCCTTTATCGAACCAAAAATAAACGAGAAATATGAGCGAGTAGAGTAGGCCAACATGCTTTTCTCCAGGAAAAAACAAATGTGGCTTGTTGCTCGTAAATGCAGATTCCGAAATCGAGTCTCTACATGACGACGTATTTAGCGTAGCCGTGCTGCGTCCGCGTTCCTCGGACCGGGGCTCCCTGTTCGTTAATCAATTGAGTGACTTGAGTGTGGTTGGGATGATATCCAACTTCAAACTGTGGTTCGGATAGATAATTTGAAACCGAACCTAGACTCAACCGTGCAACTGGGCCGCAAGTCCTGGCGTCTGTTCGTTGTGGAAAACATAAGGTGAGAGGGTCAATGGACAAAGTTGAAAGAAAAGAAAAGAACTTTACGACCAAGCAAATCTGGACACGGGGAGTAACCTTCCCGGGCGCATCCCATGTGGACGCGGGGAGTCGAACCCCGATGGCTGCTCAAATTAGAACCGGAACGACGCAGTATTCAGCGCAGCCGTGCACCGTGCACTATATCCACATTTCTCTTCCCATTTTCTCCCGTGCTAGGTGGGAAGGATCTCAACTTGAGACTGTGAGTAAAAAACAGGTTTCAACATACAACGTTTCGCGGTCAAATTTAGGGGCACCCACCGTGCAATAGGTCAGCCTCTGACCCCCCGTTACACGCTAATGTTCCATGCACGAGGAAATTCAGTGCAGCTGGTTGAGAGCTAAAGAAGAAGGAAAAATAACGAAACAAAAACCCCAGTTTACATCGTCAGTGTGGACGCGGGGAGTCGAACCCCGAGTGACCGCAAAGATTCAGATGAGTTGAAATACGATTTAGCGTAGCCGCGCACCGTGCACTACATCCACGTTTCCCTCCCATTTTCTCCCGTGCTAGGTGAGAAGGATTTCAACTTGAAACTCTGAGGAAAAACAGATTTCAACATACAACGACTTCGAGGGAGAATTCGAAGGATCTGCCGTGCAATAGGTCTCCGTTCCTGCGTCCCGACAAATTCAGAGCAAAATTCATTTGACGAACCGCAAAAGAGCTAAAAGAAAAGATAGTCTGGACATCCAATGTGGACGCGGGGAGTCGAACCCGTATAATTGCGAAATCAGGGCTTTTCACGAGGCCGAATTCAGCGCAGCCGTACGCCATGCACTAAATCCACTTTTATCTTGCTGTTCCTCGCCACGCTAGGTAGGATTTGGAAGCTGTCAGAAATAACGGAAGGCAAAATTTGAAGGGACGTACGGCGTGGTGGGTCCTCTGTTGAGACTCGTAGCCTGAGAACGTCGAGATTTAGGCGATCAAACTGCGAGAAGGGCAAAAAAAAAACCGTCTACTGGGCACTCAATGTGGACGCGGGGAGTCGAACCCCGAATAGCTTCGAATTCGAAATCAGCTCAACGATCAATTTAGTGTCGCCGTGCGCCGCGCACTACGTCCACGTTTCCCTTCCCATTCCTCGCCGTGCTAGGTGAGGAGTGTTTCAATTTGAATCTGTAAGCCGAAACGGGACCTTCAACACTGTACGGTATTGAAAAATAGTCAACCTTAACTAATATGTAGACGCGAGGAGTCGAACCCCGGATGGCTGCAAACTGGAAAGTCACAAAGGCATTCAGCGTAGCCGTGCACCGTGCACTACATCCACATTTCTCTTCCCATTTTCTCCCGTGCTAGGTGGGAATGTTATTCAACCTGAAAATGTGAGGGAAAACAGGTTTCGACGTACAATGGGGTTTCAACATACAATGGTACAACGGGTTTCAGTTTGAATTTGAAGAGATCCACCGTGCAATAGGTCAGCCTTTGACCATCCAATGTTGCAGGCCCGAGAAAGTTGAGCGGAGCTGTGAGAGCGAAAGAAAGAGAAAATCAAGTTCGAGTGTGGACGCGGGGAGTCGAACCTCGGATGGCTGCGAAATCATTCGGAGGGATTCTACCGTATTCGGCGCAGCCGTGCGCCCAGCACTACGTCCACATTCCTATTCCCATTCCTCGCTGTGCCAGATGAAGTGATGTTTAGCTTGAAACTGCGAACGGAAACAGGTTTCAGCATACAAAGAGTTCGAGATTGAATTTGCAGATTTACCGTCTACTTGCCGGGTCGTTTCACGAGGTCCTTGTTGGAAGAAAGGCGAGACGATCGACTTGAGCCGCGAGCGAGAGAGAGAGCCAAAAAAAAGTCAATCTGGAATACGACTCTGTGCACGCGGGGAGTCGAACCCCGAACGGCTCTAAACGAAATGACTGTTTCGACGCGTCGTATATTCCACAGCCGTGCGCCGTGCACTACGTCCACTTCCCTCTCCTAATTCTTGCCCAGCTAGGTGGGATGGATTTCAACATAAAATTATGAGCAGACAACGAGTTCAACGCACGAGAAGCTTGGAAGAAGTTCCAACTCTCGCACCCTAGTCCTGAAGAAATTGAGTCGAGCTGCGAGAACGAAAGAGAAAAGAACAATTGGAGAAGACAATGTGGACGCGGGGAGTCGAAACCCGAATGACTGCAAACTCGAAAGTAACAAAGGCATTCAGCGCAGCACTACGTCCACTTTTCACCAGTCTTTCTTGCGGTGCTAAGTAGGTGAGATGATATTCAGCCCGACTCTGTGAGGGAAGACAGGTTCAACACACGACGACTTCCAGGCAGAACCCCGAAGGAAGTCGTTTCTAACCCTAGAAAATTAGGTCAGTACCGAGAAAGAAAAGGAACAGTTCAAGTTGGAGAAAGCAATGTGGACGCGGGGAGTCGAACCCCGGAATGGTTGCGAAATGATACGTGCGTGGTACAGCAATGATTTAACGCAGTCGTGCGCCGTGCACTACGTCCACTTTGGCCTTGATATACTACACACATCTGGTTTCGATGACATCTCGACCCGGGTCAAGTTTTGACTAGACGCGATACTAGCCGTAGGCCCGTTGCAGCCAAAGAATGCGGAGGCTCGGATTCCGGAGAGGGCTCGACAGGCAGGTACAGCGGGATAGCCTATATGCCCAACGCGAATGCAACGGGCCCGGATGCCTGTGAATCAGCGAGAAGGACGGAATCTCGTGAGGGACAGTGCACCCAGGGAAAGGATGCCACGGGGACGTCGGCCACGGAGGCGATCGAGTACATGATCTCGTCCCGAGACATTCCACGGAGGAAGTTCCATTATGCCCAGGGGTGCATACAGTTGCTTGGGGTGTGATTTTGGGGGATAGGGGACGGGCGGCGTCGGGCGGGGTTCTGGAAATAATTGGTGTATGTTTTGTCGTCACTTGGTCGATCTTGGCCCGAGTGAACGTAGTCCTGAGATCGTGTGGGAGCGCGATTGGTGTTAGATCTTTTGCCCGAGGAGGGGATCTGCGTGCGATGAACGGGGTCCTATGGAATGACCGGGGAGCCTCCCGCGAAGCCAAAGGGAGTAAAAGCTTTGGGAATTGGCTGAAAAACGCTTTTAGGGTTCGTATGTACGTTGACGCGATTCACGAGAAGACGACGCGAGGCGCGAAGCACAGAAGAGAAGCCATGAGAAGCGCCGCTACTCGGGTCGGGAATTCATTCAGCGTCGCGAGGTCGGTGAGTTGATTACCAGCTGGCTGGCCGCAGATTCAGTGGCTTGGATGAAAGAAAGGAGTCGAGATAGAATTGATTGGCCCGCGGATCAAGTCACATTGATTAGAATTTAGAGTCGTTCAGTTGCCCGATCGGGACTCCACCTACAAAATATTCATTTCCACTCTTCCACTCTTTCCTTCTCTCCTCCTACTCCCACGACACCAACACAACCATGGACGTGTACACCGACTATCCCTACACAGAATCATTCCCGCTGTGGTCCTTCGACGACCCGCTGGCAGGCACGCCCCCGCGCCCGCCGCGCGTCACCCTCGCGGGCAGCCTCGACCCCGCCACGGGCATCTTCTACCGCTCACCCGAACACCCACGGCTGCGCACTGCCCAGGCGTGCGAGAAGTGCAGGTCGAGAAAGGCGAAGGTCTGTGTCTCCCGCCTTATCCTCTACCCTCTTTTCCTCTTTTCCTCGATCCTCCTCTCGTTGCGAGACCCAAACTGACACCCCGACAGTGCTCAGGCGACCACCCCTGCTGCGCACGCTGCCTCGCGCGCGGCCTCGTCTGCGAATACGCCAAGGAAGGCCGCATCCGCGGGCCCAACAAGCCCAAGCCGCGCGCCGGCTCCATTTCCACTTCCTCCGGCCCCAGCTCAAGCACAAGCACAAGCAATGCCGACCTCGCCGCCGCCAGTGCGAATGCGAAGAGGCGCAGACGCAATACGACACTGGCGATGACCAGCCCCGCCAGGCCTGCGCCCGACGCGCGGTTCTTGCCTATGCCTGCTACGCCTGCGCGGGCCTCAAATGCACACGCAAATGATAACGGTAACGGGCACGAGGCGCCCCACCCAACCCCGCTCAACGCGCACCTCCTCCCCAGCGGCTCCGCCAAACGCTTCTCCCTCCCCGCCTCGTTCGCCCAGCACCCCGTGCCCTCCTCTTCGTCTTCCTCGGGGCACGCGCTCACGACGCTCTCGTCTGCGTTCACTTACGGCGGTAATGGCGATGCGGAAGGTGGGAACTACGCGTTCCCGCCCGACTCGGCGCCGAGCTCTGCGTCCGCGTATACGGACTCGCGCCGCGGGAGCTTCGATCCGTCGTTTGTGTTTGGAAGGGCGGGCGTCGAGGGGAAGGGCTATCCGCAGGAGATGCATAACGTCAACAGCAAGTATGCGCATGAGATGGACGGTGGGTACCCGCAGCCGCACTCGCACCCGCACGAGTTTCATAACGACGGCTACCACGCCGACCACGCCTACGACGCCCCGCACACCCAACCCCACTTCGAGCCCGTCCCACTCTCAAACCCACTCTCCCTCCCGCTCGGACTCCCACTTGGTCCGCAGCCAGGCTACGCGCTCGGGACGCCCCCGCCCTCCGCGTGCGCACCGGTGCCCGTGTCCGTGCCCTTCCCGCGCTCTGAGAGGCGCCCGACGCTGTCCATCACCACGACGCCGTACACCTCGCCCGCCGTCGACCAACTTGGGCGTGGGCGGAGCGCGGTGGATGTGTTTGAGCCGGGGTCGGCGGGCGGAGAGGGAAGGGGCGTGGGTGGGGGGCTTGGACTCGGGCTCGGGCTTTCGCTCCCCACCGACGGGCGCGCGCTGCTGGGTGAAGGCAACGAGGGAAGTGGGGGAGGTGGGGGAAGCGCGAGCGCGAGTGATGGGACTGGGAGTGGGGGGAGTGTAGGGAGCGGGACGGATGGGGAGAGTAGTGCGTGAGTGCTGTTTCTTTTTCTCTTTTCCTTCGGTTTTGGGGTTTTCTTTGGAGGGGGGTTGGGAGACGCGAGGCGCGCATCGACTGTGTGCGTTCTGCGCTCGGGTGACACGAGGCGCTGATGTCGAGGTCGTCTGCGCGTGTCTTCGTGCGTTGCGCACTCGACGTGCAAGGCGTGGAGACGGATGGACGGATGTGGATGTGGAAGCGGCGCTCGACTGGTCCGCGCAGCGTCTGCTCTGCATCCGCGGTAGGCGCGCGTCGGGCGGTCGTCCTACTGTCCCGCGTCGGGTGTGGTGTGCCATTTCTTTTTGCATCTCTCTCCCTCTCCGCCTCTCTCTTCTCGAACGTCCAACGCCCGTGCGCGTGGCGCATCGCGCTGTACTTGGCGAGCATGGGGGCTGTGGGTGCGCAGAGAGTCCACGCGCTTAGCGCTGGCGTCATGTGTAATGCGCGCAGCTCGAGGTCAGATGTATCGGAGAGTGCGCCCGTGGACGAGTCGAGTGCGCCGATACCTCCATCGGTCACGTTCGTGGCGCAACTGGACTTGCGGTTCGGTCGGCGATGGCTTTGGATGTTACAGCATCGCCCAGAGCGCCGCGCTGTGTCGGCGGCGGACTTGGCGGGTGGACACTTTGGAATCGGCGGGTACAGGACGGGTGCGGCGCCCGTCTGTCGGCGCGTGTTACGTTTGTGCCCTCTTGCTTTCGCGTTTGCTCGCTCGGCTTTTCTATCTCTCCATCAGTCTCCTCCCTTCCTGCCCTCACCCGCGAAAAAGAGGAGGAACGGGGGCGTCGTCTGCTTCAGCGTGTGCTGGGTGTGTTCCACTGTCACCGGCGCCGAGCGGATACCGGGCGCTACGCCGCCCATCTGTCTGCGAATTCTGGATCGCCGTGCTCCCTTCTCCCCTTTCCTATCTGTTGTCGTTTCCCTGTCTTCGATGCATGTCTCTTATCAATCTCCCTTCTCTCTCTATACAAAAACACGCACTGACCACCCTTCTTTTCTTTCTTTCTTCCCTGCAGACCCACCAGCGCCGTCTCGGGCTCCTTCCCGCTCTTCCGCACCCCGCAGCAGCAGGCGTACCCAGCCGCAGGCGCAGACAACGCGAACGCGTACTCGCCCCATCCGTACTCGCCCAGTCCACATTCGCATGCGTACCCGCACTCCCCGTATTCGCCGCATCCGTACTCGCCCAGCCCCCATTCGCAGCATCACCACTATGCGGGGCTCGCGCACCCACAGCCGTACTCCCCCAGCCGCGCCGCTTTCAGTGTCGGGCATATGCTGCATTCCCCGCACCTGTCCGCCGTGCACTCGCGGCGCAGCTCGCTCACGGGGCTGCACCGGCATGCCCATGGCCACGCGCGCTCAATGTCCAACTCAAACTCGAACTCCAGCAACTCGAGCTACGCGTCGTCGAGGTCGCAGTTTGGCGGGTCGCCCGCGCAGGGGCAGGCGCAGGCGCAGTTTGGTGGGTCGCCTGGCGCGGGGATGCAGCTGCAACACCAGCAACTCGCGCATGGGCAGGGACAGAGGCAGGGAAGCGGGCACGGGCACGGGGGGCGGACGCGCAGCGCAAGTGTGAGCATGGGGGTGTTTGGGCAGGGGGGGTATGAGCATGAGCGGAGGGGGATGTTGGAGGGTGGGTTCCTGCCGCCGCCTGCGTTGAGGTATGTGTCGCCGCATGGTGGAGACAATGAGGGATATGGGGCACAGGGGCAGGGGTACGTGGAGGGGATGGGGATGGGGATGGATGTTGACGAGGGGGGCAGCGGTGGGATGTCGATGGGTGCGACGAACACGAACACGGGTATGAACATAAGCACAAGCATGGGCGTTAGTCCGCTCCGGGGGTGGGTCGAGCCGCCGAGCACGAGCTTGCCTGTGTCGTCGTCCTCTTCGTCATCCTCTTCGTCTGTCCATGGACACGCGCTCTCCTCAACGTCGATGCAAGGACTCCGCTCGCCCTACCCGTCACCCTCCGTGTTCGCGTCAGCGTCGGCGACGAGCACGTACAGGTTCCCCGCCACGGCGTCGATGCAAGCGCTCCGCTCGCCCTTCCCCTCACCCTCCGCGGCCGGTGCGAATACAAACACGTTCGAGATGCTGGGGACGGGAATATTGTCGCCCGGACTGGCGCCGCCCATGTCGCCTGCGCTCCCGCCGTCGTCGCCTCTGTCGCGCAACCCGCCGGTGTTTGGCCCGGGGTCACCTGGGGGCCACGCACACACCCACGCACAGGGCATGTTCTCCCCCGCTATGCCGCTGATGGGGCTGCACATCCCGGAGGGGCGGGCGCGGGTGCGCACGCAAGCGATGTCGGGGAGCGTGTCGGGGGCGTCGATTGGGGGGCTTGATGCGCTGGCGGAGGGGAGTCCTGATCCTGATGTTGGGATGGGTGATGTTGGGATGGGGATGGGGATGGGGATGGGGCGCAGGATGTCGGAGGCGGGGCTCGAGTTGGGGATGGGGAGTCCGAGTCCGACGCTTGGAAGCGGGAGCGGAGACAGAGTGGGGAGGGCACGCGCTGCGACGGTTAGTAGCCCGGGTATTTAAGGCGTGGGCGTCGTTGTCGGTGCCACCCAGAGTGCGGAGTGCGGAGTGCGGTCCATCCTATTCACCTATCCCTTTGACACATCCTACTCCGACTTGCACGACTGGCATTTGTTTTCTTCCACGACCACACACGACTTTATTCTTCTTCCCTGGGTCTTTTGTTACGAGGCGTTTGTTGATTATCGAGGCATTTTTTTGGGCAGGGAGACACGTACGATACGACCATACGATACGATTCAATACGATTTCGAGATTTTGTTGTACGAGTATGCGAGTATGATGATGATTATGAGAACGTTGAATTCGAAAATCCGCGGTGAATGCAAGGTGAATGTGGGCGAGCAGGGAACCTGAGGGAAACCAAGGAGCGAAGTTAGGAACACGAATTGATTGGATCACTGATTTCGCGGAGGGTGTGAATTTGATGTGCGTTTGTGTGAAGGGTGGGAGGGAATTACGTCATGTTCAACTTGTGGTTGAACTTTCGGGTTTTCGAATTGTGAGTCTACAAGAGATACGCGCGACGACAGATTTTGAGGGGATACTCTTGGCGAATCTAGATGCATGGTGGACGTCTAGAGGAGAGCTGATGTAACTCGCAGTGAGTGCAACCTTCGATCTGAATCTCAAGCTGACACCGAATTTAGGACGTTCATTGGAGCCAGTGGGAGTGCGGAACAAGCGGACGTGGTGCGTGGTGCACGGCTGTAGCCTATAGGTGGCTTTCGAGAATTCACGCAGCTAAAGGGGTTCGACTCCCCGCGTCCGCACTTCACAGGTGCAATCATATCCTTTGTTTTGCCCCCAGTTCAGGGTGAGATACAGAACTTACCGGCCTCTAGAAAGTGTAGTTACGCGGAGTCGTGCACGGTTTTTTTTTTTTTTTTTTTTTTTTTTTTTTTTGAATCCTCGTTTATAATCTTGTGTGCCTAAGGCATATGGTAGATATAAACCTATACTAATAGTAAACTGGGTTCTCTGGGCGTTTCATAAGTAGTGGGATCGTCAGGCTCGAAACTTTGCGACACCGTGACAGGACGGGCGCGAAGCGGAAATACCGCGGTGGGAGCTAGGCTCCAGTAGATGTGGTCGTGATGGTTCGTAAGTAAAGTCATAGGTAGTCGTAAGGAAAGAACTTACCGGCCTCTAGAAAGTGTAGTTACGCGGAGTCGTGCACGGTGCACAGCTGCGAAGTGTTGCTCGTTTTTCTTTGGCAATTGCGCAGTCATACCGGGTTCGACTCCCGGCTCCCGCATAGCTCTGTCGAAAAATCTTTGGTGGAATCTCTGGTTGGTTAAAAAAAACTCTATGCGAGACTTGAATAGGGTGTTTCATAATAGGATATGGGGCCCAACTCGGGCTCCAACTCGAGCTCCAACTTGGGTCTCAACTTGAGCAAAGTTGGGCCATAACTTGGACAGTCTATCTTGAACGCCCTTTTCGGTGTCGAGTGCCTCAACTTGGTCGCCGAGCGGGTGATCCGAGTCTGACAAGCCAAATTGCGAACTAGCCGAAGTTGGAGACCGAAGTTGGGGACGAAGTTGGACAAAAGTTGGATGTCAAGTCGTGGTCCTATGCACGACTTGACATCCAACTTCGATTTTTGGCTCCAACTTCGGTCCCAACTTCATCTCCAACTTCGCAAAGTTGGAGCTCAAGTTGGAGCCCAAGTTGGGCCCCAAATCCTATCATGAAACACCCTAATGGAAAGAAGATAGCTATGACCTTATTTCTCGTCAAATATTCGAGCATTGGTTCCAAAGTTCAGCTGTGCATCCGAAGTTTTTCGGCAAGTGTGAGTGGAAGTTAAACTTGAAGTTCAGGCACTCCCCAGCTGTCTGTGAGTTGGATCACTTGGCTGTGTGCCTTGCACTCACAATTCAACGGTGTTGCTCTTGCGTCATTGTCTTGTGCCATGCATAACTGTGATGATTTTGTACGATTTTGTGCCTGGTATGGTTTGGGTATGGTCGCACCTTGAAAAAAAGCCGGCCGGATTGGGCCATCAGATGTGCTTCAAAGTTATTCGGCTGACCCGGCCATACCTTTCTGGATACCCTGTCCGCGGTGTCCATTCAATGTCCAGTAGGCCGGCCGGGGTCGTGCCATAGTACTGGAGCATGAGTACGGTGACATATGTCTAAGTTGCGATGCAATACAATATTTCTTGAACTTCGAGTTCAACCTTGCGAAAAACTTCAGGTCGACTATTCCATCTCCCCAAATAGTATTGATAGCGACCTCGATAGCCACGAAACTAGATTATTTGATGAAAAAAGAGTTTATAGATAGCACTACTTTCGAACAACTTGTGGTTGAACTTTCGCGGTTTCGAATCATGAGCTTACAAGTGGTAAGTACAAACACGATTTACGAGAATACTCTTCAGTGGCGAATCTACATTATGGGCGTCTGCTGGAGGGCGCCCGGGCTGGTACAATTTAAAGTAAGTGCAACCTTCCTCAGGTCACAGGCTGAGGCCGAAATTGGGTCGTTCATCAGTGCCAGTGGGAGTGTATAAGAAGCGGACGTAGTGCGTGGTGCGCGGCTGTAGCACGTAGGTCGGTAGAGAGGCTCTTCAAGAATTCACGCAGCTAAAGGGGTTCGACTCCCCGCGTCCGCACTGCACAGCTGCAATCGTATCATTTGTTTTGTCCCAGTTCAAGGAGAGATGCAGAGCCTACCAGCCGTTAGAAAGTGTAGTTAAGCGGGCGTCGTGCACGGTGCACAGCTGCGAAGTGTTGCTCGTTTTTCTGTAGAGATTGCGCAGTCATACCGGGTTCGACTCCCGGCGCCCGCATACTAAACTCTGTCGGATTTTTTTTTTCTTGGAATCTCTGGTTGGTAAGGTTTTTTTCTATGGGAGACTTCAATGGAAAGAAGATAGCACTACTTTCGAACAATGATACGTATACTTGAGCGAGGCGGTGTGGGTTTGATTTGATTTTTCTTTCGTGAAGGATGGACGTCATGTTCGACTTCCGGTTGAGTTTTATACCTGTTCGATTCTAATACAGTGTCACAGCGCCGGAAATGAGACGGCTGAAAAGCTCAGATCTCCGGATGGTCGTGTTTGAGCCAGCTCGAACGCAGATGGGGTATCCGACGTTAGATTCCTGGGTGGTAATCCGGGAAACAACTCGAACACCTACGATAGAAATCGATTCGGCTCCTCGTGTAAAAACAGCTGAAATCTTACATAGAGTAAGCAGGAAAAATGAACCTAGTCGTACACAAAGTGGAATGTAACCTCAAACCATCCCGCGGATGTGGTGTGCGACACACAGCTGTGACCTGTAAAATGTGGAGTTATGAGTCAGCAGTTGAAGTTGAACAGGGTTCGACTCCCTGCGTCCGAACTAGAGAGAACAGGACTATCTTTTTCGGGCGGACCACCGCGTTGTATATTGATGGCGCTACTATACGGACAACCAATGTCTCACGGGAATGGATCGTATTCTCCTACTCCATAACATACTCCATCGACATCGACGCCATCGACATGCTGCGATACTACCCCGCCAGCGCCGAAACGGATGAGATCTCCACCATGCGGATCACTGGCGACGAGCGGGTTCCAGCCCAAGGCCTTCTGCGGGCCATGGTACGGATCCGTGGCAAAGGCGAGGACGTGGTCCTGCATCGCATGGCTGACCTCGACCTCGAAGCTGGTGGTGTTCGCTATGCCGTCCAGAAGGTCATATGTGCCAAAGATGATGGGCAGGTCGCTGGCATGGTAGGCGCCGAGCCAGTCGTAGTAGTTCAGGTTGGGGAACACGCCCGCATGCTGGAAGCGGAAGACGGGCACGCCGATGCGGTTCCGATACACGGTCGAGTTGTAGCTCGGACACACGGCGCTGGCGATGTCGCGGGCAGTGACCGTCGGCTGGTACGGACCTGCGGTGACGTTGTCGAGCGGCCAGGGAACCAGGGTCGAAAACTCGTTGGCCGTGTTGGAGATGAGGGTCGGCACACGCGCAATCAGGCCTGCCTCAGAGCGCGCGGTGTAGTTGGAAAAGATGGTGCGGTCGTCGGGGACCCCTTGGAAATCCAACACGGGCTTCTCGCCCCGATCGTTGTACTGCCCGATGAAGTTCGTGATCATCGCGAATGGCACCCGGCGCATGCAGTCGAGCTCCGCAGCACCATCCGCATCGTCGTCGCCGCAGGGGGTCCCGCACCCGACGTTCTGCGCCACGAAGCTGAAGTTGGAGAAGGTCGGATCAGGCTTGGGCTTGAAGAAAATCGCGGTCCCTGATTGCATCCAGTAGGCGTGGGCGATGGGGTCCTGGTAGTACGCATAAGCGTGGATGTCAGCGGCGACGGATCCGGCCGACTGGCCCCACATCGTGATGCGGGTTGGGTCACCGCCGAAGGCGGCAATGTTGTCGTGGACCCACTCCAGTGCGGCGCGCTGGTCGAGAATGCCGAGGTTCTTGTCGGTCAGGCCGCGTGCGTTGGGGAAGCCGAAGATGTCGAGGCGGTAGTTGATGGTGACGACGATGTGCGACTGTGTCCGCTCGACCCACGGCGTCGGGAACTGCCACGGGATTTCGACGCCGCCGAGGATAAAGCCGCCGCCCGTCATAAAGAAGAGGACGGGGAGACCAGTGGCGGGACGTGGCGCCGAGGCGGCTGGCGCCCACACGGCCAGGTACAGGCAGTCCTCGGACGAGGCCACGCTCACCAGCCCCGACGAATCGTTCTGGTTGCCGTTGTAGATTAGGTTGCCATGGGTGAGGTTCAGGCTGTAGATCGACGTCACCGCCGTCACGAACTGCGGGCACGACGGCGGGAACTTAGTCGCGTAGTGATGCTCGCTCGGCGACGAAGAAAGCTTTTGTGGCGGCAGCCAGCGACGCGACAGCACGGGCGGCTCGGCGAAGGGGATGGCGCGGAATTGTCGTGTATTGGGAAACTCGGGGTCTATGAGCCCAGTGTAAGTGCCCGTGGAGGTTTGGACGGTGAGATTTTCTGAACTCGGGCAAGACGCCGAGAGGCCCAGGACGACGTCAGTCGCCAGCGCAAGAAGGGGGAGGATCCTGAGCTTCATGTTGCGTAGTCTGTGAGTGTTGGAGCTCGGGGGCTCGAGTTTTTATAAAGAGCGCTTAGCGTGGCCGCCGCTGGCCGCCGATGATACCTTCCTACCTACCTACCTGAAGATCATGGTTTTGAACTTTAGCGAGGGCGGGATTCTGTAAGTTGGCGTGATTGCCGGGAAATGGAGACGATAAGGTCTTATCCGGTGAAGCCTTGCAGCGACAGTGGCATGGCTTGCGTGAGGATCGGTCGAAATGGAACAGTATTTCGCGGAGAAACCGAGAAGGAGGGAAGGAGAAGGAGAACTTGAGAGATTGACGTGGTGGAACTTGACTGATGATCGATAATCAACCCGATTTGATCCGCTTCGCTCCCTCGTCCTTCTTTCATCCCAAGCCGCTGAATCTGCACGGCCAGCTAGTGGGTAATCAACTCACCGTGCTCGTGGGACTCTGAATGAATCCCCGACCCGAGTAGCGGCGCTTTTTCTGGCCTCTCTTCTGTGCTTCGCGTCTGGCAGCCCGTCGCGTCGTCTTCTCGTCAACGTACACGAATCCTAAAAGCATCTTGCATCTCGTTCAAGAAGCTCTTGGGTTTACTCTACCTTGGCTTCTGGTTCGCGGGAGGCTCCCGGCCAATCCATAGGACCCCGTTTATCATATCTATCGGACGCAGATCCTATCCTGGCCGCAAAGAATCTAACACCAATCGCGCTCCCTCGCGATCTCAGGTCTACGTTCACCCGGCCAAGATCGACCAACGTTAACTGTGACGATAAAACATACACACCAATTCTTTCTATGTTGAACACCGCCCGACGCCGCCCGTCCCCTATCCCTACAATCACACCCCAACTGACTGTATACGCCCCTGCGTATGACAGAAGTAGAACTTCCTCCGTGGAATGTCTCGGAACTCAATCATCTCCGCGGCCGACGTACCGGTGGCCTCCTTTCTTTGGGTGTACTCGAGAATCCGTCCTTGTCGCTCTTTCGCAGGTACCCGGGCCCGTTGACATCGCGCTGAACATATAGTATCCCGCTGTACCTGTCTGGCTCTCGCAACGTCCCCGGCCGCAACGTTCCTCAAAGCAGTCTAATTATAAGGAATAACAAGGGAAAGTGGACGTAGTGCACACTGCGCTGAATAGCTTATTCAGATCTCTGTTTGCAGTCATTCGGGGTTCGGATCCCCGCGTCCACATGCGTTGAGGACGGGAACTTTTTTTATTTTTCTTCTTCTTCAGTTCGCGCACTTTAAGTCGCTCCTTCGACAAGGACCTCGTCCAGAGGCCGGGCAAGTGAATGGTAGATCCTCCGAATTCTCCCTCGAAGTCGTTGAAAGTCGAAACCTGTTCTCCCTCACATTTTCAAGTTGAGTCTCATCTCAACCAGCCTTGGAGGGAACAACGAGAGGAAAGTGGATGTAGTGCACGGTGCACGGCTGCCCTCAATTCCACCTCCCTTTGAGAATTTGCAGTCATTCGGGGTTCGATCCCCCGCGTCCACATGAGACGAACAAGGCGCACCTTTTTTTCTTTCCTCCTCTCTCGCGGTTCGCCAAACGAAATTTCTCCCCGCAGGAACGTGCATAGTGGAGCCATAAGATTCTCCCTCGAAACGTTGAGGCTGACACCCGTTTTGCTCACAATTTCAAGTTGAAACCCAGCCCACCTACAAAGTACGGGAGATAATGGGAAGAGGAAAGTGGATGTAGTGCACGGCGCACGGCTGCGCTGAATGATGTCTGCTCATTTTCTAGTTTGCAGCCATTCGGGGTTCGACTCCCTGCGTCTACATTTCTAGGTCATGTATCTGTTTCTTTTTTCAGCCCTCTCGCAGGTGGACGACCCATTTCTCAACGCAGAAACCGGTTGCTTTGGCAGCTGCAGCTTCTACCGCCAACTGGTGTGTTGAAACCTCTTTTTGCTCACAGTCTCATGTTGAATTTCATCTCAACCAGTACGTCGAGGAAGGGGAAGTGGAAAGTGGACGTGGTGTACGGCGCACGGCTGCGCTGAATCATGTAACGCTCTAATTGATGATTTCGGAGCCATCGGGGTTCGACTCCCCGCGTCCACATAGAAGTCCATCCTGGCTTTTCTTTTAGCTCTCTCGCTCACAGTTGAATACGACCGTCTCACAACAAGGAAAGCCTGCACACGGCCCCGCAATCAGACGGTTGATCCCCTCAAATTTACGCTCGAAGTCGCTGTACGTTGAAATCTGTTTTCTTTCACAGAACTAATCCGAAACCCTTCTCACCTAGCACGGCTATGGATGAGAAGAAGAACGTGGATGTAGTGCATGGCGCACGGCTGCGCTGAATCCCACTCTTCCGCCGATTCCGCAGCCATCCGGGGTTCGACTCCCCGCGTCCACATTGAGCGCCCAGTAGGAAGTTTTTTTTTCCCTCTCTCGCGGTTTTGTCTCGCCTCAATCTTGACATTCTGGGCATAGGAACAGAGGACGCACCGCCCGTCGCTTTGAAATTTACGAGTATCCCGCTTTAAAACCCGTTACATGTAAGTATTCGCTGACAGCTTTTACTGCAAAAGAAAACAGCGTTGTCCAGACGTGATTTGAGCAGCTGTCGGGGTTCGACTCCCCGCGTGCACATTGGTCTGCTGGAAGTCTAGAACTTGTTCCCCTTCTCTCTCGCAACTTGTCTCGTTTCGTCTGGGCTGGGATACTTATACAACGATCCCACAATCTGAGATTCTTTCCATTTCGAATTTCCAATTCTTGGGTCATTCTTTCTTCCTTGTCGCTCGCAGATTCAATCCAGAAATCATTACCCAGCTCGGCAAGAATTAGGAGAGGAATGTGAATGTAGTGCACGGCGTATGGCTGAATGATCCAGCACTCAAAATGATTTCGCAGCCATTCGGGGTTGGATTCCTCGTGTCCACATGAAAGCTGAGATGCTGGCGCTCTCCCTCGCTCGCAGCTCCGCTCAACTTTCCCTTACACGCGACTGACGTTAGTGTGCAAAGGGGGTCAGATGCTGACCTTGGTGGGTCCCCTTATGTAAACTCAACCTTGAAGTCGCTATACGTTGAAACCTGTTGACGTTCACAGTTTCAAGTTTCAAGTCGTCTCCCTTAGCACAGCAGGGAATCGGGAGAGGAAAGTGCACGTAGTGCACGGCGCACGGCTGCGCTAAATCATGTAACGCTCTAGTCAATGATTTCGGAACTATCCGGGGTTCGACTCCCTCTTCATGGTCGAAATTGACGGGTTTTTTCTTCCTTCTCACGGCTTCAAGTCAAAAGCCATCCCACCTAGAATCGGAACTTGGATGCGGCGCGCCAGGCACCGCTGCAGTCTATGTTGCACCATGCAAGCGGAGATTGAGACGACTTCCACTTCCCGCGTCCGCATCACGCGGATATTTTTCTCACGGTTCGAACTTTTCGGCCACTTAGAGCGTCAGTATGGGTGTTACGGCATGTCCAACTTATGGTTGAACTTTGGAGTTTGGATAGTGGAGTCAGATCGTTCTGCAAGTTGGCGAGGAATCGGGACGAAGGAACTTGCGATACTACTTCCCGATCTGCTGAAGCCACCCACGGCCCGACGATCCACTGAAAGTGGTACAATTACATTTCAGTCCAGCTTGAATCCGCTAGATTTGGGGTGTTCATTGGAGCCTTTGGGCATTTACGAGCAGCGGACGTGGTACGTGATGTACTGCTGTAGTGATGATTGGAGCATTGAGGCATTGGCCAGCTCCGGGGTTCGACTCCTCGCGTCCGCACTTCGGGTATCTCCACATCGGTTGTTTTGTTTGCGACCGGAAGAGAGAGGTAGCACTTGATTGGCCGTTGTATGGTACGGTTAAGCGGACGTTGTGCACGGCGTACAACTGCGAAGTCTTCGTGGATTGGCTGGTGCAAAATCGAGCAGTCATACCGGGTTCGACTCCTGGCGTCCGCATGGATGGAAGACTTCGCTTTCTTTTGCTTCAGGCGAGATCGGTGGATAATAGATCCGATATTATTGTTTTCAGTTCAATTATGGCACGGATGTAGATTCGATGCTCTGGGATTGACGGACGGCATTGACACGTGGCTGAACTTTTCAGCTTTTGGAAGTATTTTCAATTTGGAGGGAGCTTATTCTCAATCAGAGAATAATACCACGAGGGAGAGGAGGAGGAGGAATGTTTCAAACTTTCCGTGGCAGTTTCGCATTGTCTTCTACCAGAACCGAACAGCCAGGTGGAAGTGGACGTGGCGCACGACGCAAAACACTGGGCTAAGTGTGTTGGGATATCCGCCCGGGGTTGGGGACAGGGTTCGAATCCCCGCGCCCACATGAGGAGTGTCTATGGGATGTCTTTTCCTGTTTTTCCATCGTCACCTCATTATTTGGACGAGATTGACGAGAACCCAGTACATGGTATGGCGACTGATGATATACTTTCCTGATCTCCAAACTTTAATTGAGGCATTACGACCCTTTTTGTTCATAGGTTCCAGTGGTTGAAGTTGAAATTACCTGCCTGCTAGCACCATTAAAAGTGCAAGAAGAAAGCGGATGTGGTGAACCGCCACGTTATTGGACAAAATATTTGAGCCTTTTGACGGGGTAGACTCTCCGCGTCCGCTTGGCAGATTCCTTCTTTTTTCATGCCCAGGCTGGCAAAAAAGCACTTGGCTTATGGATTCACCAAGAGAGAAGAGAAAGCGGACGTAGTGCACTGCGCACCGCTGCACGGTATATTTCTCTTCATCTCGACTCGCAGTTGTTGACAGGGTTCGAATCCCCACGTCCCCATGGTTCGTACAATATTCGACCCAAATAGCATTCGTGATACAGCTTGTGCAGGTGAATGAGTACATAGAACAGCAGACGTGGTGCGCGGTGCACGGCTGCACGGTACACGGCACTACTACATAACACCAATTTTGAGCAGCTGCCGGGGTTCGACTCCCCACGTCCGCATGGGATGATATGAACGGGGTTTTTTCTTTCTTTCCTTTTTCACAGAATTGAATGCATCCAATAACAGGGCAATCAAAGCATGGCGGGTTGCGTTGAACCAGGAACCCAAAAGCAGCAACTAGTGATGGCGCATCAAGGGCTGTGCTCCGGATCACCGCCTGCCTTCTCTTCGACTCGGACACACACAAAACTCACCATGCACGACTGCCCCTCCCGCTTACTCGTGAGGATGCCGTACCAGGCATGCAAATTTGTGCTACCCGCCGTGCAGCATGCGATTTAAACCGGGTTTCTTTCGCATTACAATTCAAGATGTCGGTCCTCTCCTTCTCAAATTGCCTCCGCCACACCAGTGACACCACCGCCCCCAATCTATGCATCATGGACCGCGCTGACGGGTGTGCGCTCTAGCCCAAGGCAGCCAATAGTTTTCCGACTCTCCCCTACGCCTTCGAAACCCATCGTGACGTGGCCTCCAATTCGTTTGCCCCGTCCCCTTCGTTCTCAAGCACACCTCACACCCGCACGCGACACCTCACCAAGCGCTGATTGCAGCGCGAGCGCACCTCCAGCGAACGTGGGCTGAGCCGATCCTCTTCCTGCGGCGACTCGGAAGTGCTCATCCGGGGCGAGCACGGCGGTGAGACAGAAGGGTGTGGCACGCGGAGGAGGGGGAACGGAGCAACGGTCGCGGTCGTCACGGAAGGGGAGGCTGACTCGGCGCTGGGGGATCTGGTGTGATACAAAAGAAAGCAGGTGAGCATCCATTCGAATGAGTGCGAGCGGGAGAGAGACTGATGAATGTCCAGACGAACGCGCGAGACACACTCCCCAGCCAGCGAAGAGCGGCAGGATGAAGTGACGGGCGCTTCACTCGCGACGCGCGCACGCACCCATCTTGCACGGAAAGCGGAGGAAATCGGACTTACTCGCTCTCCCCATCGGCGCTCCCCGAGCTTGCACTCGCGCTCGCACTCCCTTCGCTCTCTGTCCCCGGACTGGAGGGCCCAAGCCCGACACGCTCTCCAATGGCGTGCTCCAATTCCTCACAGCCCGGTGTTCCTACGAGGCGCGGGTCGATGGGAATGGAGTCGAAGTCGCGCGGGGAACGCGCTCCGCTGTGCCCATCGAGCTGCATGCCATACCCGGGCTCTCCGTCGTCCCGGCGGCGCGTATGCGCGCCGTTCTCATCGTGCGAGTGTCCGTACCCATGCAGCCCGGGAGGCAGAAACGGAGGCAGTACGACGAACGGCGAGTCAGAGTCGGTGTACCCGTCGCTGTAAATGTATTGGAACGAGAATCCCGCCGAGCGGGACGAGGGCGTCGCATCGAGTGTACGGGTAGGCGCGTCGACGAACGGGGAGGGCAGGAAGAGTCGCGGCAGCAGCAGAGCGGTGTCGCGCGGGGTTGCGTCATGCTCATTCAAATTCACACTGTATGGCGAGAGCCGCCAGTTAATCTCGGACGCGCTCGCTGAGGGCGCTGCGCGCGGCTTGGGTCCGCGTGCTCTTCCATCCTTGTCGTATTCGCAGTCGACTCCGCGTGCGAGACAGCGCGTGCAGGAGGGCTGCTCGCCGGAGCACTGCGCCACTGCGTCTCAGGACCAGGCGCGGAAAAAGGTACCAAGAAAACGAGCCAACCTTTGCTTTCCGCGACCGACACTTTACGCACGCCTGGCGGATGCGCCGCCGCGCGTGTTCGATGGGGCGGTGGACGATACGCGTGGTGAGGTCGCGGTCGAGGATGTCTGGGAACTCGATGCGCGTTTTCTCTGCAGCTTGAGGCGGGTCGTCGAGCGGGTGCGAGGCGTCGAAATTCCAGAGCGGTAGCGGGCTTTTGGATGGAGAGGCGTCCATCTTCATTGTGTCTGCGGGAGCAGGGAGAAAGAGACTGAAAATAATTCGCAGCTGTCCCAATCAAGCAACTGGACGAGTCTAATTTTGATCGAATCATTTCCTCGACGCGTCTGCTCTCCTCCCCAAATCACCCTCACATTTTCAACGACGTCTGGCAAGCACCCCACTCTAGGGGGACCAGTCTGGTCATCTAATCCGCCGTGGTCGGTCGCGACGGTGAAGCCTCGAACCGAATAGAGGCGGTTACTTTCAAGTCGGACGACTTTCTGTTCTACGCGTCCTTTTTGTGTCTTCCTGCCCATCTTTAGACCCATCGTACGTGTTGAATTTACGGGTTCGTCTGAATATGGTTCCACCTGATCCTCTCCAAGCATTTCAGACCAAGACCTCGTTCAAGAAAATTCGTCGCTCTGCCATGTCCTTCATCCACCCGCCCTTCACCAATTTACCGGGCGGAGTCGTTCTGACCGAAGCCATGAGCTACGCCGTGCTGCACCAGCACCCCACCTGGTTCCTCGACGCCAACGACTACATCACGCTCGATCGTCACCCAGACGCCGGTGCAGTCACTTCCCGCCGCCGCTATCCACCCAAGCTCGAGCCAGCGCCTCCGAAGGGCGAGCCCCGCCTCCTCCGATGCACCTTCTGCCCCGCGATTTTCACCAGTATCAAACCCAAACGCATATGGTTGCGCCATGTTCGCCAGAAGCATAGGATTGTGCTGTCGAATGAGAAGGACAGGGCGAAGAACCGTCGTGTCAGCCGCAAATCGAAAGGTGTGTACGTCGTGTCTGAATCTTGGCTTTCCATGTTCTTAACTTTGGTCAACAGCAAATAGAAAACTGGCCGCCGCGACTGCTAAACCTTTGTTACCGCTGCGCGACGACGGCGCTCAAGCCCAAGCCCATGACGTGATGGATGTCGACGAAGATGCCTGCGAGATGGCAGACGAACAAGGCGAATCCAGCCATTACTTTTCTTTCCCTCAATGCGACTAACCGTCTGTCTACATACGCAGAGGATGGCATGGCGGCAATGTCTAGCGCGTTCACGCAGCTTCATATCCCGCCGATGACGCAGTGATATTTTGCAACCATTCGAGCTTGAAATCGGACACTGTACCTGGATTCGCACAAGGAGAGGAATAGGATTCGAAGTCTGTAACGCCTAGGGCGATAGTAAACGTTACACATAGAGTGTAATTGACTTGTCAAGATTAACTTACACCTCCTTTTAACCCGCCAGTCTGCAATAATTCAACGCCGTCGGCCATGGGCGCAGGGCTCTCCCTGGGGACGTTGAAAATGAAGAAGCCCGAAAATATTCTATATGGAATACAGAAGCACGGATTGGTCCTCCGGAATCCTAACATGTCGAGCCTTTAGCAAGCGGGTATAGATGATGTTCAAGTGGACGTGGTGCGTGGTGCACCGCTGCATTGCATAAGAATGCTCTAACCAAATTTGAGCAGTTGTTGGGGTTCGACTCCCTGCGTCCGCATGCCCAAGCCGCTTGGATACCTTTTTTTTTCCGCGGTTGGAATTAACCTTTGTGCCTGAAAAGAGTTAAATCCAGGCAGGGCTGCGCGATAAGTTTGCCGCCGCTTGTTGAATCAGAAATTGCGCGGTGCGGACCCTACGAATTCGATCAAGTATGTGAAGCCCTTAGCAAACTTCCAGAGATGATGTTCAAGCGGACGTGGTGTGCGGTGCACGGTTGCATTCCATGGGTCGGATTGCTTCGAAGAATTGAGCAGCTATTGGGGTTCGACTCCCCGCGTCCGCATAAACGTTCGCCGGTGACTTCTTTTTCATTATTTTCCCTTAAAGTTGACCTGAAAGCACCAAGAACGAGGATCAACCTTATCAACAGCAAGGGGTGTGTGTTAGATCAGGGAAAAGTAAATGGTCTGAGATTACAGGTGGGGCACTTGACAAGCAGCTAGACAGGATATTTAAGCGGATCTGGTGCTTGGTGCAGCAAGTACTGCAGTGCTTATGATGAATTGCTGCCGAAGCTTGAGCGACCGCTGGGGTTCGATTCCCCGCCTCCGCATAGACGTGTCCGCTGGCCCCCTCTTGTTCCTAGCAGCTCGAATACACATAACCTATGAAGAACCGGGATCATCAAGGGCCATGAACATGTTACAAAATGAACAAAATACATAGTACGTAGGTCCTCCGAAATCCAGACATGTCTGGCAGTTGGCAAGCAGCTAAACAAGGTGTATAAGCGAACGTGGTGCACGGTGCACCGCTGCAGTGATATGGTACGGCATTGACCAAAGTTGAGCAGCTGAAGGGGTTCGACTTCCCGCGTTCGCATCTGGAAGTAACCTCGATCTTTTTCTCACGGTTCAAATTTACGCCAGGAGTGTGATCACTTCTTGAATCAAGAAAACGACTATGCGGGTCCTCCAAATATGTTAATCCATTTAGAGGTGTGGACGTGGTGCGCGGTGCACGGACGGCTGCATTCCATATGAGAAAAGGAATGATAAATTGAGCAGCTGAAGGGGTTCGACTCCCCGCGTGCGCATGGGTGTCGACGTATAACGTTCTTTTTATTACGGCTCAGATTGTTGTTTTAGTAATCTGGCTTGGGACAATTGAATATGGGGAGGATGCCCGCCCAGGGGAAGTTCTCACGTACGTGCACGTCTGAATCAGAATAATGGAATGTGTACCTCCTTCAATCTTCAAGCATGTCGAGCCTTCAGCAAACGTGGTGCGCGATTCTAAAGTCATCGACAGGGCAAGATTGACCAACTGTAGGGGTTCGACGCCCCGTTTCCGCATGGCTCAAGTGTCGTGTCACTTTTTCTTCTCACGGTTCAAGTTGCTTTCTCGTGATCTGGAGGCTTGGCAATGGGAACACAAGATATGTGGGCGAGTTTTGAGGTGGACGGGCTGGCACACAGATGCATTATGAGCCCTTGGCAGTAGCTACGGTAGAGAGCATGTGCAAGCGGATGTGCAAGCGGTGCACCGCTGCACAGATTCGGGTTGCAAATTGAGCCGGGGTTCGACTCCCCGCGTACGTGTTCGTGGTTGTGCTGTACGCTTTTTCTCACGGTTCAAATAGCTGGCTGGCGACGGGTATAGATTGATTGACCACTTAGCTTTGTGTAATTTTAAGCTTGGAAGGCATACTATCCAGCCGTAGTGTATCAGAAACGGGTCCCAGGATGCCAGCAAAGTTGTCGTGGATTCTCACTACATACGCGGCGCCTGGCAAGCTTAGTAGGATGTTAATATCGCTTACAGTACTGAAGCTGAAGCCATCATTTTTTCATTTTTTCTTAGCGATGTTACCGTAAGATCGGGCGGACTCGGCGGAGAACAGCTCCGTCGCATCAGATTTCCACCATATGGCGGAGAAGCTGTGGCCGGCCCGAAGATGCCATCGCTTGTCTCTTGCCAACTCTTCCTCCGGTAACATCAAGTCTTCCCTTCACTTTCCTGTGGGCAAGATACTGTGAGGGCCTCGAGCGGAAATGTCAAACGTGGTGAGACCTCTTTCCGTTCGGAACTTGGCTGCCAGTGTGCCCAATTAACTGGATGTACTAGGCTCAGCGGACATTTCGCCTCGCAAACCCCGGCTCTTGGAAACGCGTATACGACCTTTTTGTCCACAGGAGCGATGACCTTCTGGGACGTGTCTTGCTGCCAGATGGCAAGGCTGTTTCCACCCTCAGGCTTGTCTCTGCACCGACACGCGAATCGTCAACCGACCAAAGCGCTGTGTGCAGGTGTATTCTATACGGAGAGACGACAGATACCATAGACACCAGTCTCTTCCAACGACGACTCAACCCTACTCTATCGGAGAAAAATATGTACACGATGAAGCCCAGCTCTGTCTCTGGGCTCGGCGCTTTCGCTAGTCGGGACATCGAGATCGGGGAAGATATAATCGCCGAACGGCCATTTATCGTGTTCCCCTGTGATCCACCCAAGAACTGGCCGGCCGAGGACCTGGACCCCTGACGGCGTTCATTTATTTCGCTGTCGGAAATGTCCTCGGGGAAGATCTACCACTGGCCGAGCGACCCGAATTCTTCGACTCTTCGGATCCCGGCTCACAGTCTGATGTGTTTCAACGAAACGCGAGTTGGCTGTCCACACCGCTTCCCGGAAGCTATGGAGGCGGCTACGGTGTTATGTCCCGACATATTACACGTATAAATCACAGGTGCGGCGATTTGCGAGGCAGGCGTAGAGAGACAACCTGATAGTTTTTGACAGCTGCCAGCCGAATGTGGTACAGCGCTGGGATTGGGACTCCTTGACTTTATCTGTTCGAGCAGTATCACGTATCCGCAAAGGCGAAGAGTTACTCCGCTCTTACCTTGACCCGACACTCCTTGCTCCGCGCGCAGAACGACTCAAAAAACTGGCCAACATCTACGAGTTCGAGTGCTCTTGCCCATCGTGCTCGCTTCCACCGGAAGACTCGATGCAGAGCGACCTGAATCGTCGCCAGATATACGAGGAGCTTGACAAGCGGTTCGCAACTGGCTGGGACATCGACACCGAATACTTCCAATGGCTGGCCGATCCGTCACTCCCGGATGATCATCTCGTCAACCATAGCGCAGAAATCGTACGTCTGCTGGATCAGGAGCGTGTGGGATGGACTCGGTTAAGGATGTTCCATTGCATCAGGCTGATGAGAGCGTACTCGGCTTTGGGCGACAAGGAGAATACCAGGCGGTGGGCCAAGAGAATAGTCTTGATCCTGGAACCTGGACTTGAGACCATACGGGAATTTGCTCTCAAAATGGTTTTAGACACCCAGGTATTTACTGAAAGGCGTGCGGGTTCGGAACCTGTGTCCCCGTAATATTTGTATTTGGATACTTACCTGAGTTTTGTCAATCTCTCTTTCCTCAATTATTTCACCAACCACGCACCGGCGAGTTAGTGTTGGAGTTGGTCTTGTAATTGGATACCTAGTTTTGCATCCAATCTCTCCTCCTCTCAAGTGTTTCTCCGGCCGCGTGCGTGCGACAAAAGTACAAAAAGATTACATTGTCCGAGTCCGAGTTGGGGTCTGATTACATTGGTCCGTATTTACGACTTTATAGAGAGCGAAGGGAGATCGCGAAAATTGAACCAGGCTTGCGGCGTAACTTGATTCTCTTTAAGAATGGTTGACCCTGGAGAGACAAGAATCGTCAGATACAACTCCGAGACTCATGTATGATACGATGGACTGACTGGATGAACCACTCCTGGTTAGTGGCGAGACACAAGCCGCCGTGCGCTTTCTGGGCCGATGCGCAATTCGGTGCGACCCAGTCAATCACGTCCGCCTGAGTTGAGTATTTCGAGATTAGTATCGTAAGTCAGTGGTGCTGAGGAAGACACAGACCCATTCAGTGTTGCAATATTCGAGCGGGCTGGCGTGTTGGTTGACGAAGAAGGACAGGCAGCTGGCGTATTTCACGGCTACAGTGTTGTTGGTCCCCTGGAGTAAAAATCATCAGTAAATAGACCGAAGTGAAAGAGCATCACTTGCCGTTCCAACAGTGAAGAGCGGCGCTGAAGGGAAATTAATTCAATGTAATTGATGCAATGTGGAATGTGCTTGCCGATGTTCTGGCTGTTGTACCGGAGAGCGTCTGCGATAATATGGCAATCGTTCGTGACCGGTCCTCCACCGGCGGGACTGAAGCAGTAGGTGGTGCCTGGAAAGAGGTCAAGTTACCGGGATACTTGAATCAAGTACGGACTTCGTACATGGAGCTCCGCAGACGTCCTCTTGGCGTCCTACAAGAGTCTTGACTTTGGAGCCGAATTTCGGGCAAGTGACGTATTGGACCAGAACGTTCTTGTCTTTGCCAATGTACGTCTCCGAGAGTGTCACCTGGCCTTCGCAGACTGGATAAAAAGTCAGCAACAGTGAGTGCACGAATATGTGGATGATATTACCTTCGACAGGGGAAACGGGGAGGACCTTCGCAAGAGCGAGACCGAAGAGAAGAGCAGCCGAGAGGAGTGTAAGGGATCTCATTGTGAAGATGTCGGCAAGTTCGATGTAGTCGCTGGTAGATTTTCCATCGTTTTATACCGGGTTGCGGGCTTGGCTGGCCGTGAAGATCTCTGCAAGACAGAGACGAGGCACGAAATTGAGCGAGATGCGTATCAGAGAATCTCTGGCCTCCGTCAAGTCTGTTCCTGGGACCAAGCTTCGAGTTCAAAGGTTTGCACCCGGGGTTCTGGACTGCGACGCAATGAAGCGAAGGCCAGCCGTGTATCGTGTAACAGTGTCCGTTCAATTCTGTTCGAATGGCGTAGAGAAGCTGAAAGGATGCCAGCGTATGAGATAATGTTTGGAACGCTCCCTTCCAACTAAAGCCAAGTGGGCTCGGACTGATAAAGCATCTGTCGAGACTGGAGCTAGATGCTGATGGTGGTCTTCGCGGGCGAAGTGGATAGAGCCCGCGGGCAATTCATGCCGATACACTGGACCCTTGACGCGCCGCGAAGAGGCGAGGCTGCAGATCGGACGGGTCCCGGATCTCTGTTCTCACCATATGAAGGCGTTCTCAACTCCGGTAGCAATGCTGGGGAGTCGGACAGTATCGATTGTGAGCGCGGGGTTATGACCAGATGAAGTTTTGTTGAGATCAGAGGGAAAACCGAGAAAGCCAGGGAGCCAGCCTTGAGAGCAAGTTGAGAGCACACTGGGGTTTCTTTGCTGTTGAATTTTCTCATCTTTGGGGTAGATGCCGGGGGCCCACGCTAACTATAAATTATTAGGCCAAGTTGAATAGCGAGGCCTCGGATATCTCACCGGCTTCATATAGACAAGGATTCTAGTTGTGTTATTCAACGTGCTTGAACTTTGCTTAGGATTCATACTAAACAGTTTTTCTCCTCTTGCTTCGCCGCGGGGCATCATCCTCCCTTTCAACCACCTCGCGCTCCTTGTCCACCTCTTTCTTGTCAGTTCTAAAATGTTTACGGGGTATGTCGCTGATAGTTTGGATTTTCTTCGCTGTGATAGGGTTTCTCGGACGCCCCGCCTGCCCGGTGCGTAGCTGGAATTATTTGAGCACATCCGAAATACGGGAAGGGAGTTGATCTCACCTTTGGCGGTCTCCCGGGGTGAAGTAGAGCCTTCGCTTTGTCCGCGTCGATCTTGTTGTGCATGGGCTCCCGGAAGGACGCACGTCCAACGGTGATTTGGTAACCAGCATTGGAAGCGTCGATGAATGTCGGATCCTACAATCGGTGTGGATGCCAGCAATGAGCACAGTAAAAGGCAAACAAATAAAGGTCACTTGCCTCTGGATTCTGTACCCAGTGGGCCGGAACAGCAGCAGCAATGATGTGGTAGCGGTTGACTTGTCCGTTGAGATACTTGTGAACTTTCACTTCCTTGAACTTTTGCTCTATCGGTTCGTGTTTCTTAGTGTATGGACTGCCTGAAACATGTTGGTCTTATTGGAAGCAAATAGATAGAGATAGAGGCACGTACCAATGACATGTGTGGGATCCAGATGTCCGAGAGACGAATAGAGGTTGTAGAGGTCAGTATAAACTCGCACCTCCTTGCGTCTATAGGTTCGAACGAAACCGCCCAGAAAGTTCCGGTCCGACTTGGAATTGAAGGCCAAGGGGTTGGAAGAGTTAGGAGTGCCACCACAGCGCTCAAGGAATTTAGGAGATACCCATGTGCTCATGAAGACGGGAAGATGAACCTTGAGGCGTTCATACTGCTCCTCATCGGCGCACAGTTCGAAGGAAGGCATATCCGGATGGATGGCTACCTCAAAGAGGAAATCATTAGCAAGCTGCTTGCCAATGCCGCCGCCCGGACCGTCTGCCGTCGTTAGCACGTCGATAATGGGAGTTGTGGTTCCGTTCGCGATTACACCCTGCCGCCACGACTCGAGAAAGGCAAGTGCTTCGACCCGCTCGATAACCCAGTCCGGGCCGCCCGGAAACTTTTCCCAGAGGCGAGGCCAGACCTGGGGATAGGAATCTTCATATCTGCATTGGAAGGATGAGAATTGGGCTTACCTCAGATCCCGGGGTCAGGTCCTCCTCAGTGAATTTTCGGGACATGCTGACAATGTGTACACGGCTCAGACGAGAGCAGTCCATAAGAGCAATGGCGCGCTTTTCGGTCACGACAGCAGCTATTATATTGACTGTGAGACCCTTTTCACGAGAGCCTGGTTCGATGAAGCGGTCTGGGACTTGGAAGGATCTCATCTTCGCTGCTTTTTGCGGGTTCTCGTTGCTCCCAGGAACACAGACGGACACCAGATCATCGAAATCAGCTCTGGACATTGTCGGCAAATGGCCCTCCAGGGACATATGGGACACCATGGCGTGCTAAACAAGCTTTAGCCTCATTATTCTTTGCGCAGATACTGGATGTGCACGCACATAGCCGCAGGAGATGACTATGCAGTTGCCGCGAACTTTGACAAAGACATCACCTGAATCCAGCGGCTGATCTACAAGATATTTCCAGGGGGCTGTTGTAGGAACTCGCTCCTCGTCGAAGATGTTCATTTGGTGCGAGTCCTGCTGCGGCTCCAGACAAGTGTTATAGTCGCCAGGGTCGACCGAAATTGTCTCGTAGGATTTCACATCTGATCCTATAGCAAATGTGCGGGGAAATATGACTAGGCGGCCTGGAACGAAATGAAGCAAAACTATATAGGCGGGGCAATACGCACACGCACCGGTTGGCCAGACACGGCTCTTTTTGAAATCTGTCCGCAGAGCCTTCATTGCTTGATGGGCCAAGACATTAGATACTTGCGATCCCGACATTACAACGCAGTGTGATGAACGAGAGACTTGTCGTCTCGTGAAAGGAGACAAAAAGGAGACGTCGATGTCAGACACGCAGTGACAGTGATCTTCCCACGAGCGATGCCGCAACCCGAGTTCCAGAATCCAGATTCACATAAATTCAGTTCAGACTTCAGCAGATTTCCTAAGCAGATCAGCGCAGTGGTGGCTTTAAGCCCGGCGTTACACAAAATCAAGTGGCAGTCAGAGGTCCAGGGCTCATCAAAATTTAGGTTCGCCTTTCGTCCAGTGTTGAAAGTGACCGTTTTTTTTTTGGCAAGGTTCGCCTCAAGCTTTCGGCAGAAGAATCTGATGCAGAGTTCAGTGTCTGAAGCGGATGTGGTGCATGGTGCAGAATCCACGCTGCCTATTGCTGCTGCAGTTGACGGGGTTCGGTCCCCGGGTTAGTCTCTTATAAACAGACGCTACAACGAGGAAGCTCGTACCTCGCATGTTGTAGGGTCATCCGGCTTTCCAAGAGACCTGAACTTGAACAGTTGTCGGGGTTCGGCTCCCCACGTTTGCATTTGAGGACAGCAGCAATTGTTTTCTCTTTTTGTTGCCCATGTTCTCGGATAGAATACATATGACCTGTGCAGATTGCGGAATATAACGAACAGCGGACGTAGTGCATGGCGCACCACTGTGATGGTATGTGAGTTAGATTCAATGAGCAGCCTCTGCACGGGGTTCGACTCCTCGCGTCCGCATATGGAAAAAATGTGGATCGCATTTTTGTGTTAAAGCCGAAGACGTCGATTGGCAGCATGCAACTTGTAGTTAGACGCAATTGCAAGTAGGACGCGCGAGGTCGAACATGTCAAAGCAGCAGTCACTGATGGCGCATCAGGGGCTGTGACTCGGATCACCGCCTTCTGAATCTCCACGCCATGCATGTCCGCCCTGGCTTCCAAGCCCCGCACGCCACCGGCACAAACCCACCGTGTCTCCAAAACCCACCATTTCTCCGGCGGCTAATCTCCTATGACTACTGTCATCCAAAATTCTGTATATTTGCCTTGCGCTACAGTCATCCGACTCGACTGGACACCGACACACGACACCAAAAATCAATCGATAGGCGCTTCGACGTTCATATGCTTCAGGCCTTCAGCTCCCTGTGTGGCAATAGCATTATCAGAAAGTAGTCGCTGCCACCTCGGCTGAATTTCTGCTCACCGACTTCGACTTCTCGCACGTCCACTTTCACCACTCTTGGGACATATGCGGGCTATGGCCACGTCTCCTCGCCCTCGCCCTCGCCCTCGCACTCGCACTCTATCACCTCCTCACTGACCCACGTCGGCCTTCTTTCCATCGAGGCTGGCGCATCACACCGACGAGCGACACGTCGCCACGTATGCATGTCCCAGATCCGGGGAGCGCACATTCAGGGAGTGATTCTCCGGGTGGGTCGACCTGGGCGCGCAGGGGTTCGGCGCATACCCCTTATGCTGCTCGTAGGAAGGATACACCTCGCCCCACTGCGCATGCGCGGGGAATAGCGGGAACGGCGCGGGGTCGGATTCAAAGAGAGCGCTGTGGGGGCTGGGAAGCGAAGGTGAGCATTTACTCGAGAACTGAGGGAGACGGGACTGATGATGGAGACGCAGGCAAGAGCCAGCCAGCACCAGCGACGCTCCCGCGCCGAGCGGTGAGATAGCTCTGGCGAACCTCCAGCCGCAGACACATCGGTAGCAGGGGGTAGCAGGGGGTGAAGACGAGTGCTGCGCCTCCTGTCCTCGTGCATACGCCTGGCAGATCGAGGAAACACTTGCACTTACGTGCTCTCCCCGTCGACACTCCCCGAGCTCGCGCTCGCGCTCCCACTGCTCGTGCTCCAGCCGCTCAGGATGCTTCCCGACCTCCCCAGATTGCCTGTATCCCACGAGCCCCCGACGTCGCGCGCGCGGCCTCCGCTGCCGTGCTCCAAGTCATCGATTGACCCCATACTATCGGCAAGGAGGCGCGGGTCGATGGGACTGGAATCGAGTCTGGCGAACGCTTGATCTGGGTCGTACGGATATTGCGCGTACGCATACGCGTCGTGCAAGTACCCATATTCGTTCGCGTGCGCGTGAAGAGGGGGAACAGATGATTGAGACGCCAGAGCGAAGGGCGGGACGAAGCTACTTTGACGTGAGCGGGGGCTGGTCACATTGGTGTGAGAGACCGAGGCGGCGTTGGCGTTGAGGTCGCTGTACGTGTCGTGTGCGGAGCTGGGCAAGGGTATCACGTCGAGTGCGCGGGTGGTTGGCAGAGGAAGTCGCGGCGCCCATCTGCTGCCGCGCGGAATGTATCCTTCGTGCTCATTCAGACTCAAGCTGTATGGCGACGGCCGCCAGTTGTTCGGGGACGCGCTCGCTGTGGGCGCCGCGTCCGACTTGGGCTTATTGGGTCCGCGTACCCTGCCTATTTGGCGGTACTCGCAAGCGAATCCGCGCGAGACACAGCGCAGGCAGGCCGGCTGGTCGCCCGAGCACTGCGTGCGTCTCAGACACCGAACGAGGAAAAGGACGGCACAGAACCGACCTTTACTTTCCTCGTCCTGCACTTGCCGCACGCCTGGCCGGTGCGCCGCCTTGTGAGCCGCTCGTCTTCGTAGCGGCCGAGGATATGGTCAAGACTGGCTGTGATGTCGATGTGGGTTGCGCGCTGGGCAAGCGGGTGCAGAGCGTCGTCGAAATTCCAGGGCGGTAGCGGGTCTAGTGTGTAGAGATCTCCTGGATACGCGTCCATTTCGCGTCTGTGGATGTGGAAAACAAGAAAGAAAGAACGAAAGAACGAAAAGAGACCGAAACTATTTGGCTGTCCAAATCGGGCAATTGCAAGTTCTTGACTTTCTTTCATCAGGCAAAGCACTTGGATCCAACGCTCAACAGAACAGTCAACTCAAGCATCGCAAGCCACTCAAGCGTCGCAGGCCCACCCAAGCATCGCAGGCCACCGAATCTACGCTCGGCCACCCACCGTGTAATCAAGTCGCCGCGTTAACCGAGTAGAAGCGCTTCCCTTCCGCTTGGGGCGATTCTTGTCTACGCTCTGGTTGGATCTTAGCCTTGGCTCCAAGCTTCTCGGCCGACCTAGCCTCACCTTACCCTAAAACCGATTTGAAAGGATTTTCTGCCTGTTGCCATAATCCGAATCCGAATCCAGATGACGAAACCCGAGTTTAAGCTTCAAGATGCTTTACTTACTTTGGTTGCTTGGCTGTTCAACCTCCTCCTCGTCCAGGAACGAACGCGACATCGGTACCTGATCGCACTGCCAATCCCCATGGCACGAAGTGCCTCAAGATCCAAGTTTTGAGGGTGACAACTAGAGGAGAGGGTGCATTCGTCTAGTTGTGATGGCATCAAGGAAGCGAGAAGCACCGCGCCCTTTCTCGGTCCCCGCCCGCTCTGACATGTCTCCGTCGCCGCCTGCCCCGCCGTACGCCCGTCCTGCTGCTCATCGCTGCAGTGGATGCAATGCTCAGTGTCCACTGCTCACCCAGGCGACGGAGAATCTCCCACCTTCTCGATCTAGACCTTTTGGCGTATTCATCCCTCGTTTATCTCTCCCTCTGTACAAGTTAAATGGCGGAAATGGCGGATATCACTCCTGTCGCTACACGTCTTGTAAGGGCTTCGGATGCCAATTAGAGAAAAAAAAACTGCTCTTTTTTCTCCTCCCTTGCCTGTGTCCAAGGCTACACGGACCATGTACCGGCGTGCTCTCAGTGATCTACTGAACCCTGTCGACATCCTGGAGCCTGCAATATCTGAAGAGGGCATTTCATCGGCGCATCCGCAGCGGCCTGATCTTGTCGACATTCGGCCTCAGCTCGCAAGACTGGCAAGAGTGTCAGAGGGGAGGGGAGGGGAGGGGATTGAACCAGATCCCTCGGGCCATTCAAGAGAATCTTGAAAGTGCTCTTCAATATCTCGAGAGCCACACCGCGATCTCCAGCTCTGATACTGGCATCATTCCACAGATTTCCGCCAGCTCTGCGACATCAGTAAAACGCTCCACAAATGTTGCTGTCAATCGTGTAACGACAGTTGAGGTACTTTACGAGTACCCTGTCGGCCATATTGTTGAATACCCGGAAACATCCTCGACTGGCTCAATTGGCCATCTCTTTCGAATGGATCCGGAGGATTGGCAAAACCCTGCGTTGAACATTGCATATTCGAGAGGCGGGCGCATGGGACAGACTGTAGCAGGTGCAACAGTGAAGACTCGTCTCCTCGTTGATGTCGCCGGTAATCCTGTAGATTGTACTGATCGTCATTCCACTTGTAAGTCGACCCGCAGATAATTGAAAGAAAGCTAAACCATGCTTAGGTGAAGGATGCAAAGTATGCCCGAATAGCGACATAGAGAAATTGAGCACGCCTCACACCACGGCCTCCCGGGAAAATGTGCAAGAAAGACTACGAAAAGATCGCGAGGACCGCTTGCAGTTCGTCTCGCCTTCGCGAGACATTTTCCTCAAAACTCTTGGCTATATTATGGCCATTCAAAAGCTCGGATGCAGCAGGCCCCTTTTTGAAACAACGACTAACTTCTCTGATACCGAGGAAGACATGAAGGATGCACGGGCCCTTTATTTATTCCAAACCCAGCGCGGCTATAGAATGAAAGATGGACTCTGCGAAGGTAGAGTTGTCTTTGACTATGGCGATGACGGTCGTCCGTATATCAGGTACATCACCAGCTTCGAGGTCTCATTCCCAGTTGAAGCAACATTTTCAGCTGCGAACATTACAATCCCAAAATCAACAAAGACCATTTCCATGACCATTCGATAGGTGACGGCTCGTATCATGTGGAGTACATCGAGGCTGTGTTTTGCGGGGATGAACAAGAGGCAGCCCAAATTGAAGAATCCGCGTTCAACTTCGGGTACGGACCCCTTGCCAACTGTTCAACCATCACGAATTGTTCGCAGCAAAAAGCGTATTGTCGTAAGTTCGATTATTTTGCTATGCTCACCTGAAGGCTAAGAATGTTCTGCTTCAGCTTATCCGCATCGAGATGATAACCAAAATCTTGTCCAACCCCTCATGATCCGTATGCCCTGCGACAGTAAATTCCGAGTCTTCGAGCCGAAGCCGGAGTTCCGCGCTGTGTGCCCATTCGTGCTCATTATCACCCATGGCCATCACCCACATCCTGTTCCATTGCCGACGAAAACACCGCCAAAAGTCCGTGCGCAAATATTTGAACTGCTAGGAAAATTAGCTGAAGAGCTTCCGGACATCACTCCAAGGAGGTTCATACGGCACCCTATTGTCCAGTCGTTCCTCACATCAAAATTCCCTTTCATCGTTTCCCCAACTCTTGCTGATTGGCATGTTTCTCTCTCAAATCGGTCGCACATCCGAGCATTCATTAAACAGTCGCTCGAATCCTTTTGTCCCTTTGGCACGGGCTGGTCCGGTAAGTCGAACCGTTTTGAGATTGGGTATTCTATGTTCACGCGCACAGGTGTTAAACATCTGAAAGCCCAACAAGACGCAAACTTGCCAAAGGATAAACACTATATTCGACGAATCATAACTATAGATCTCAATACATCACCACGGCACGACGAAGACGAAGAAGACAAGGACCAGAAAGACGACAAAATCCGAATCATTATTTGCATGACCCGAGAAGCCAGTCGACGGCTATTGTCCACTGGCCGGTATCTCCAGAGCGACATAGCATTCCGGCGCATCGCGTTGTTCCTGGAATTTGAGCTCGCTTGCATGGATCGCGATGCCAATACCAGTACGCATGCACATTAGCCGGAACAATCAACTTTTCTTTGCTTATATCTGTCTCAGGTCTGATATTCTGTTGTGTCTATGTAAACCGCCAAACAGCTGCAGCGCACCAGCGCATATTTCAGGAAATCGAGGCGATCGTCAAAGACAACACGGGAAAATCCTTGAAATGGCGACATCTTCATGGGGCAAGTGCAGACGGCGTGTACGGTGACATGATACTCTCCTGGACAGCAGATCAGCACCGCGGTCAGGCAAAAGGTAAGTGTCGAGTGGACCAACTGAATATGTATGCAAGGTGACCGTGTTCCCAGGTCTCGGACTTCACCTGCAACAGTTAGCCTTGAAGATGCCGTTAAAACCAGACCTACATGAACCGGAACGAAATATCCAAGATTTGACCCCGTATGAACATCTTTCCAGAGTTTTCCGAGTTTGTATTGTCCACGACTTTCGAAACATCCAAAAGTGCCAGGTATCTGACGAGGTCAAATGGCTCATGCGAAGCCTCGTCTGCGTTGAGCATGACGATTGGGACGGTACATTGGGAATGATAAGACAAAAAGGTGGGAAAGCTGGGAACGGTGAGTCAGGGTTAACGCGAAAAATAATTGCCTTTTGACCGTCGCGCTGACAGACTGGGTCAACGATAAGGAGTCCAGTCAGTTTTTCTTCCCTGGTATTTGTTGGGAGCGAAGCCATATCCCTCTGGATATCTGGAATGCCGGAGACTCGAACTCAAATCTCATTGAGTCCGTTCACGCTGATGTGAACAGAGACGGCGTACATTGCACGCTACTGGGTGGGTTACAGAAGGGACAGAAGTTCGACGCTCCGAGGATGAAGACCCTCATCGTAAGCCTCCTACTGATACTATTTTCTACCTGGTGAAAGTAACTGACTTTCCGAGCCAGACGTTCGAAGAATATGGCATTACTCCGTCGTACAAGACGGGCCATATCTCGGAGAGCATGTACACCAATCTCAAGCGTAAATGTGGGTGTTTTCCCAACTACTACTCGACCCATTCCCCAACCTTGCCCTCAGCGAATACTCAACATCGTGTTCTCGATGGGGAAGACCGGAAAATCGAACGATACAACGAAAAGCTTTTGAAAAGCCTTGATGCTCTCGACAGGGCAGAGAAGGCGGTGTATGCGAAGCAACAAGAATTGTTGGAGGAACACAGACCTGAAAAGCGCCCAAAGATCGAAGTCGAGTTGGAGAAGAAGCAGAAGACGGAGGATCGGGCTAGAAAAACGTTTGAGAAACAACACGCGGAGAGAACATCATTGAAACGGGGATCCGGCAAGGTTGCGACGCTTGAGTGTGCTGTACCCGAGTAAAGTGCTTGTTTCGGCCTCTCAGTGCGCCGTCAAAGAAACACGAATTACGACCGATACGCGAGGCCATAGTCATATAGTTGGCGGAAAGGACCAGGTCTCGGTATGGACTGTACTAACAGGATGTGCGAGCACGGATCTCGTACGCTGTTGTCGACAAGGGAGTGTTGTAGCTGCAGCACATCGACGATGTTGCTGGTAGTGTACCTTGGACTCCGAGTATTAGTACCTTGACCCGGAGTCTGCGGAGCTGCGCAAAGGTGGCATAGGGATAATAGAGAGATAGAGAGGGAAAGGTAGGTGCGCACCGGGGCGACCTCGACGTGGTCAATGGAATACAAGATCTCAATGAATGCATATTCAACTGGCATTCGAACACAGGGTGGCACTGCCAACCGAATCATACTGCACAGCGGCAGGGCACTCGCGGATGTACAGATCCAGACCGCGACAAGTCCGTATGGGAAGGAGTTCTGAACCTGAGCCAGCCGACGTCGCGATTGGCATTGCATGATAGCTCCACCAGCAGGGCGAGACGTGAATTCACGCATGCGATGCGGGTGGGGCTTTAGCTGCGTTGCCGTGGACAGACTTGCGTTGCGAGAGGCAAGGAGCCGCCGCGCTACATGGACGGTGTGCACGTACCAATCCCGGCCTTCAGAGAGGTGCTTGGATAGAACGTAAGCAAAGCGAGTGCAAGGGGAGAGAGGAGGCTATGCACCTCGAAGTACCAGAACACCAGCCTGACTCGGAGTGCATCATCTTGTTCCTTGGCTCGCCTCGCGGTATATGCAAGACCTGAGCAGAGGGCAGAGAGCAGAAGTCCAGAGGATATACGGGCAGTTTGGCTGCGTGACGAGGAGGGCAGAGAGGCCAAAGAGCGAGGACCGAGAGAGAAAGAGAGACTCAGAGACCCGGGACTCAGCTACTCACTCGGAGTCACTGCGCCGTTACAAACCACATGTTTCGTCACACCGTGAATACCCTGCAGAGTATACGCGGTGTTACACAACGCGTGGTCTGTCACTCTGAGACAGTCACAGTTCAGCCAGACTCGAGCGCTTGAGGCTCAGAGCAAGAGGGAACAAAGCGCGGTGGAGGACGTCCGCCGTAGTGGAGCCGAACAGTATTAACGGCATCTTCCACTTCCCTGTCCGCCGCTGTTCTTTGATCCAATCACAACTAGACTAATGCACTGTGTACTCTGACAACTAAGCCAGCTTTTGACCACCCGGCCCCGAGCTGTCTGTTGCATCTTGACTGCGCCGTTGACGTCGCATAAAACGCCTACGATTTACCCGGCCTCAACGGTCAACCGTACTATGCGCAAGTTCGATCTTGGGAACCAAGGTCGGAATATCGATTCTGTGCTACAAATCTCATGAATGTCGCTCTATTCCCTATGTCAACGGAGTGCCGTTAAATCCTATCTCAAGTAAAACCGCGGAGAAAGCCATTGGAACGTGGACGTGGTGCACGGAGCACAGCTGCGCTGGATATCCTCTCTAGTCCTATGTGTAGTCCGCAGTCAACCGGGGTTCGACTCCCCGCGTCCACATTTCCAGGTGCTCATGCATTTTTTTTTTCTCGGCCCTCTGTGCCGCAGTTCTGTTAATTCCTCTAGCTCTGTGTTGGGAGGGCACAGGCACGCGGAGAAAGTAGCGGATCTCGCGCCGGAACGGTGAATGCTCCATTTTCAACACAATGGGCCGTCGCAATTGAAATCCTCCTGGCAGAAGTTGCTCACCCTTGGAATATCACAGTGCGATTAGAAACACACCAACGTGGGGCACTACGCACGAATGTGGCTAACTGAATAAATACCACTCCGATATTTCCTCCGGGGTTCGACTCCCCGCCTCCACATAGTGAATTATTGCGACGCTTTTTTCCCTTTTCCGACGCTTGTTCTGTATTACCCGGTTCGAGCTGCATTCCTCAGGTACCTCTCGCGTGTCGAGATCCTGTTTGCTCAGACTTTGATATACCTCAATTAGCAACACACTAAGGAAGTGGACGAGTTGCTCGACACGCAATTGCGCAGGCTCATTATCAGAGGTAGACTCTTTCGGAGCTACCATCCGGGGTTCGACTCTTCGTGTACACATTGTGAAGAGGTGCCAATTTTTTCCTCTCTCTGGCAAATTGGTTCTATTTCAATCTCACTTGGCTTCCAGGCTATTTTGCTCCTTCGAAGAGCTCAAAAACTTTGGCTGGGGGCTTGTGCGAGCCCTTGGCGTTCAAAGTTCCGTTGCACTCACCTAGATATTACAGCAGGTTCTCTAAGAGCTACGGTGCCGGTGCCATGCTCCATTCCGCTGCCACGCGCGACCTGCATTCCCCCGGTGGCGGTCGCGGCTCGAGCGAAATTAAACTTTTCACACGCCGGTACAAGGGCCGCCACAAAACATAAGAGAACAGAAGTCTTCGTTGTGACGGAAAACAACGAACGCCACGCCACGCGATATAGGCAACGGAGATTAAACCTGCGGAACCGACGTGTCAAGCGCTGGAGTTTCCTGATAGATATGCGGGAGCGGGAAACTCCCAGCTCGAGTCTCTAATCTGGCGTGCTCCTTCGTTATTCCTGACAAGCGGTTAGCGAAGTGTATTCACGCCCATGGCATGCGGCCGCATATATGAGTAGATGCACTTTCGTAATTTTCCCCACAGTTCAACCTGACTGACTCGGATAAATCAATGCGTGTTTTTCCCGGAGTTGAAAGTATATCTGTGGCACAGGGTGGTATGAAGAAAAGCGGATCTGGTCCACATAGTATCACTGCACAGCACTCTCTGCGTGCTCCGCAGGAGCTGAGTTCGAATCCCAGCGCCCGCATAGCAGACTGGGAGAAGTTTCTTCTTCTTCTCACGGTTGAACTGAACGACCCCCGCTTGGAGTTTTTTTTGTGGCGCTTCAGTGTCTGAATTTGCTGGAAGCGCAAGGGCATAAACTAAAAGAGCTCAGGGTATACAGATCCGTTCAATCTTGAAATCATGCGCAGGTCCAGTCCCAGCGATGCTGATCAGACCTCAACTACGAGTCCGCACTCACCTAAATATTACAGGGCGCCCTGTAAAAAGCCGGTGCCACGCGGGAAATGCATTGCGCCGGTGCCGGTCGCGGCTCGCGGCTCGAGCAAAATCAAACTTTTCACACGCCAGTACAAGGGCCGCCACAAAACATAAGAGAACAGAAGTCTTGGTTGTGACGGAAAACAATGAACGCCACGCGATATAGCGAACGGAGATTGAACCACGTCCTGCGGAGCCGAATCTGTCAAGCTTTGAAGTTTTCCCGAAGTTTCGACATTCCCGCTGGAAGTTCTCGATCCTATTGACCTCTGGAACTGAGTCGATCCGGCGCGTGCGATGATTAGTGAAAGATCTAGATTCTTGGTCGCTCCGAGACAGTGGAGAAGAAGATCAAGTGCCGGCACTTATGCGGGCAGCGAGTATTAAGCGGACGTGGTGTGAGGTGCACCGCTGAACTGGATACGTCTTGGTCGGTCTATCTGAGCAGCTGTTGGGGTTCGATTCCCCGCGTCCGCATACGTCGTCATTTATCCCCCTTTTTTTATAGCTTGCAGTAGACACAATACTTGCCTCTTCTGTCGCCGGCGGGAGTGGATTAGAGCATGGCTCAAAACACCTGCTAATAGAAAACCATCCGCACAATTGAGAAACGTGGTCTTTTTCTCACGGTTCGAACACATCATGATTGAGCATCCTGCAGGCGAGCCTGGAATAGGGAGTCTGGTGCAACTACTGGCAGCAATTCTGTGTGCGGAAAATAGGGTAATAGCTAATTCCGCGCCGGAATTATCTCAGCGACCAAGTTTTCTGACGAATTACAACCCGATCGTTACTCGACTCCCTCGCCCTCGCCTTTCATTAGCGACGATAGGCAAAAAAGTCACAGAAATCACCCGCGCCTCCAAACACTACTCAGTTGCATACTGAATGAACACAATTTGCTACGCATGCTTAGGTTAGAGGAAAGGTGAAAAAAAAAGCGGACGTGGTGGATGGCGCACCGCTGCACTGTTTACGGCGACGACTGACAAACTTGAAGCAGTTGATGGGGTTCGATTCCCTGCGTCCGCATAACTTACCTTGAGAGCCTTTTTGCATTTCACAACCAGTAAGTACCAAATTATCTGAGCTCTAGCCGTACGAGTCTCAAAAATGTAAACGGTCACGTCCGAGTCGTTCTTTCCTTGCGCCGGCCCCCCGTCGTTGCGCTGAATCATCTGAATACCAAATTTATAGATGAGGGATGTGGGCGTCAGAGAATCGATCAAGGGTCAAGGGCTGCGTTATATCCCTATAAGTATATCGTGAGACTCTAACACACAGGCTATACTGCACGACTACTGCACGTTCAGATTGAACGCGTATCTTAGCCCCGCCAAGTAAAAAGGGGGTGGCAGTGCAGTACCTTGCCACGTGGTGCGGAGTCTCGGACCGATGTTTGATTTGGAACTTGCTTCAAACCACAATTCATAACGCCCTCCGGGCACCCCTGGTACCTCCTGACCGACGACTACCTCGTTGCTAGTCCACAAAATCAACCAAGTAGACTTTCAGCCAAATTTCAATTTCGTCGTTGTTACGTCGAAGTATTATGATTTATTGAGAGCTCGAGGAGCTTGCCTGATGCTACCACGTTCCAGGTTCAAAACGAGCTGGGGGAATCAGGAGGATGGAGGGGAGCAGGACCGATTTGCAATCCAGGTTGAGTTCACGGCCAGCCTTACGATGTGGCTATGCCCGGGAACCATGCAGGACGCCGTCATGATCGAGGCGAATTGCCTTTGCAGGTTTTGAAGGTCCGGATGTGTGGCTGTGGACGGTAACCAGAGAAGGCGCCGTCATGATCGAGGCGAATTGCATTTTTCATGTTTTGGACGGCGAGATGTGTGGCTATGCTCGGACATCACCGACGGCATGGCTCGGATCTGATCAAATGGGAATTTTTTTCGGTAGACCTGGTCCCTAGGTCGGTACCAGGAACAAGTCTCTTCAGCACTTTGCCATTAGGTGCGCGCGCTCGTTTTCGCCGTATATCCCGTCTTGTCCCACAACTACACGCTGAGAAAGTCTTTCGTCCACCAAAATATTCGCAGGAAATTGATATCCGTATGTTTTTCTAGTTCGCTGCTCAAACGCAGCATTCTGAAAGGCGCGACGATAGGATTGTTCTTCTTAGTTCACCACCTCCTCTTGGGCCCGCAAGTTGGCCTGCCTGAACTAAAATGGATGTCAAACACCTTGATTCGTTGAGTTTCAGTTTACGGAGACTTGCACCGCGACAAAGTTGTGAAAGAAAACACATACGTCGCGTCCGGCAGCGTCGGTATGTACAAGTCTCTGCACGCCCCAGTCTTCTCATTTCAAGATCTAGTATACACATGCCGCGCTCTGCCACCGTTACACGCTATATACAGGGCCAACGCCAATAGCAATTCGAACGCGACACAAACGACACGACCGACGACCCGCTCTCGTCGAGTCGGGAGACCACGGGCGCGCTCTTGGTCCCACGCTCCCCATGTTTCATCTCCAGCGTCGAGCCCAAGGGGCGGCTCCAGCACGCTCCTCCCCGCATTCGTCGCACACGGTCTCAACGCCGCCACGCGTGAAAACGACGGCTGCCCGGCGACTGACAGCGCCAGAATAACGCTAGTACGGGGAGTAGCGGTGCGGATGCGGGGAGTACGTATGAGGCGAGTAAGGACTCTGTGCCGGCGGACGCGACAGGGAAATCGGAGAGTAGGAATCCGGCGAGTACGAGTACTCTGGTGCGCTGTGAGGCTGCGACTGTGGAGGATTCGAATACGGCCACTGCGCGCGGAAGAGCGGGAACGAGCCCGAGGAGGCGCTTGCTGGTCTGTGCGTCAAGCGGGAAGAGGTCAGTAAAGCTTTTTTTTGAGAGGAGAGAGTGACTGAAGAATAATGGATAGGACGACCGCACGAAATTCTGGGGGAAAGGGGAAAGGGGAATCGTACTCACGCGCTCTCCGCATCTACACCACTCCCGCTGCCGCTACTTGTCCGCCCGCTCCCGTCGCTCAGGCTTCGGCTGAGACTCATTACGCTTCTGGCCCGCCGCACCGCCAGACCCGACGCGAGGCCCATATTCAAAGAAACGCCAGGACAGGCCCTCGTGTGGGAGATGGGCACGCCTCGCCCCGTATCCGCAAAGTCGTCTTGGTCATCCATAGCGGACTGAAAGGTGCTCCCGTGCGCCGGGAGCGTGCTTCCGGTCCCCAAGGGAAGTACCGAGCGGTGGTCAACCGCATCGAGCCCCTCACCAGCGCCGGCGTACTTGTCGTACCCCTTGTCCCAGTGCTCATATGCGCTGTCGTACATATAGCCCTGCGCGTCGTAGTGGTCGTATCCCCGGTTGGCGGCCTGCGGACGATCCAGCCCAAATAGCGGCTCGCAGCGCTGCGAGTTTGCGTTGACGTAGGCGGCGTTGGGGTATCCGGGATCGGAGTACGACGACGAGTCCGCGTACATCGGGCTAGGGTCGTATGTGGAGGAGAGGGTCGCGAGAGCTTGCGACGACGATGACGAAGAACAGTTGGTGTGGGGGGTATCGTGGGCGGAGAGGGAAGACAACGACAACGACGCGGACTGCGAGAACCGATTCGCTGCGCCCGAGCCAAGGTGCGCGTTCAGCGGGACCGGGCGGTGGAGCTTGCCGCTCGTGTCAATGCTCAGATGGGTCGGGCCGTTTATACTCCCGTGGACGCTGTGGCTGCTGCTACTCGACGGCAAAGAGAGCGGTACGCAGCTGGACAGCGGTTCGAGCTTCACGCCGCCACCAGTCGTCGGCATCGAGGCGTTCCGGCGCCGTCTCCTGGCGGTGAGGTTGACGGGCGAGGTGTACAGCAGCGGAGCGGGCGACTGCGACCGTTGGGACGAGGTGCTCTCGTTCGAGCCTGCGCGCGACTTGGGCTTGTTGGGGCCGCGTACCCGCCCTTCCTTGGCGTACTCGCAAGCAAGACCTCTGGCCAGGCAGCGCGCGCAAGACGGGTGATCGCCGGAGCACTACGATTCTTGAGCCCGATGGGAAGAACGGCGAAAGAAAGAGGTCACCTTCGCCTTTCTTGACCTGCATTTCTCGCAAGCCTGGGCGGTGCGCAGACGGGGGTGCTCTGGCGTGCGGTAGAAGATGCCTGTGGTGGGGTCAAGGCTGCCTGCGAGGGTGATGCGCGGAGGGGGGTCGGGGGCGTCGAATGGCCACTGGCCCCCCGACGGCCACTGGTTTGGCGCCGGGTAGGGGAAATCTGGCATATCGCAATGTAGGTTCATTTCTTGTGGGGGAGCAGGGGAAGGAACGAGTTGTAATTATTTTGTACTCACCACTCCGTTTTCTAGGTTCCATCCAAATCGGGCGACCGAGAAGCATAAATTGTAAAATCACAGTTGTGACCCGCGGACAAATAACAACGACGGTACGCAGATAGAATCTCTGTTCAGCCACCGTCGACCTGAGACTGCACTCCAACGTCGTCCGCAGACATCGCCATGCATTCATGCACCGCTCAACGCGTCCCAAGGGCCACTCAATCTACCCCGGCAACCCAGCTCGTAATCAAGTCACCGCGGTGGTATCGCCTCCCCGAGCCGAGCAGCGGCGCTTCTTCCCCTTTCCTTCTGTGCCTTCCTGCCCAAACCTTGTCCGTATATTCTTTGCATTCAATTATCCCATCTTAGCACATGTACACTTATCTACGTGGCCACTAGCGCGTCGGCGAGCTTAAAACTCTTTTTCTTCAACCTGGTGCCATAATAATCGAAGGGTTTAGGCGCAGTAACGAGACCGACATGCTCTGCTTGGCTTTCTTCGCGGGAGTCTCCCCGGCGAAAGGATAGGTCGCCGTCTGCCGTACGTGGATCCTTCGTGTTTGCTTGTATTGCTCGGAGATGAACTCTGGACCGAGGGAACGATTCGAATCTCTGAAATGAATGTTGTCGTGTGTACAGTAAGAAACACAGCACACCCGATCTTACGCTGAATTGAGCGCAGCAACACCTTGGATCATTTCATGACTGCAAGGTACTTTTCGTAGTTCCAGAAACCCCACAATTAATCTCACTGCGTCGTCATTCGGCAGCAGCACCCAAGCCCCGACGTCCACGCAGGTCGATCGCCCTCCGTTAGCGCGACATTAAATTGCCATTAGCAGCACGTCAGTCACACTTCAGGTTCCAAAGTACAGATCTCAAGGTCAAGATGGACATCGTTGTTGCCGTCGCCAACCCCTTGGTATTCAAGGACTGGTCGTGTACCTGAACGGTCTTAATCTTTGCGCCACAGGACGCTGCGCTGTGCCTCGAAACCTCTCTAAATCGTGCCTCGAAACCCGAATCGTTACAACGTTCCTTGGCCTCACTTGCTGTCCGGCGTGGCTATGCGATCAGTGTATGCTATGTACTTTACTCCTGCTCAGCCTGGGTCGCTGCGGTCCTCGTATTGGCATTCTAGGCCTCCGCCTGCTTTTCGCTGCTTGCCTCACGATTACTCTCGCACTTGGTCGCTCGACTTCCACTATCTGCCTTGATTACTCTCGGGCACGCACTCGGGCTCCCCGCTTCTGCTTACCATCCCCAGACGCCTACTACCAAGTTAAAATTTACATTTCACGGTTTACGATACTTAAACTATTAGCCCGCTCTGGACGTTCTGGATACTGGACAGAAGGCAACCGCTTACAGTACAGGGAGCCCTTCTGTTCTGCGGCGTCTGCCTTTGGCTGCCTAAAACTTTCTTAAATTTATTGGTTCAAGAGGTTGAATTTGCCTTTATTACCCCGCTGCAGTCATCTTTGCATAGTCGCGCAGCAGTATCCCTGACCAAGCACGCGCACCACGAGATCACGATCGAATTACCTCGAGGCTCGAGTTCTACACGAAGAGATCTCCCTGTGCTCAATCCAGATTCACATTGTCATCATCATCGCTCGCTGGCCACAGATCCCACGCGCGAATCGCTCCCCGGCCGCCACTTACTCGAATATTATAGGACTCAATTCTCCACAACGTCGAATCGATCCCCCACGCAGGCCGGCATGCACAGATGACCGGACGTCGCAGCATAATAGAAAAGAACAAATCTTCAGAATGAGGATTGCTGCCACAACATGAACATCGCCGTCAGCCAGCGCACATGGCCGCGATGCAGAACATTCCCTCGAACGTTTTAATATTGGCTTTGTAGTGGCAACAACATTCTATGGAAGGAGATCTAGAAGAAAGAAGAAAGCACCGCGGAGCCGAGCGCCGCTGCCTCTTACTTACTGTTTCCATTGTGCCTCTCAGGTCAGAACACCGTACAGGCTACGGACTCCCTCCGGCCAAAATTTTAAAAAGCGGCGTCGATCTGCCCCCGCCCTCTGCCCGATCATTTATTTGAACCGAAGAGACTAGCGCGTGATAGGCTTCGCGCGAGCTAGGTGTTCACTTGTTTGTTGAACTTCGCTACTATTGGGCAGAGTGAGCTTCGCACAGCGATCTACCGGCGCTCTAATTCACCCCTAGAACGATTTCAAAGGATTCGAAGAACGGCGGAAGAAACCAAGTTCAACCATCGCAGTTCAAAACTCGTAATTGACTTTGCACGCTGATAGTAGTAAAAGGGATCTTTGCTAGGGCAGAGCGCATGGTCCAACGCTGCGGTGCAGAGGACTATGGAACAGTCAAGGATAGAATTGGAGGTGTTTCTCATCCTCCATAGTTATGGTCTCGATGAACGTTTATGAGAAACAAGACAAGATAGTTGGCTCAAAATGTACGGTGCCTTACTCTGCTTTGCTGTAACGATGGCCGGTACTGGTGACAGGTTTTCCCTCCCTCCCTACGTTCATTCCCCTTCGATTGGATATAAAATTTCTCATAGGTCAACCGATAGATCGGGGAAATGTTCATTGTTTAACACTTCCGAGTAAGAGTTTCCTCGGCATGGAGTTCTCTTCCATCGAGTCCGAGCTGTTTCTGTCCCCTTCCGACCACCGAATTGCGGTCCACCCTTCTCGCCTTCAATTGGAACCCGAGTACCCAAGTCACCCAGCTGGTCTCATTGGGCTATTTGTCGCATTCTCCACTCCGCTACTATCCTCTGAAATTTCCTTGCCATCAGCTTGAACTCGTAGCCACTTATACTTCCTGCTATGTGAAACAGGGTTTCTTGCCAGTCGCCCTGTACGCGCTGGACCACCAAACCTATATAAAGCCACGAGCCGATACACTGGTATAAACGGGGAACTCGACCTCCTCACCACGGCAGTTGCATGGCCGACAACTGAGACCCTTTTCTTCTCCGGCCCCTGAAAATGGACTCGAAAAAGCTTCCAACGAGGCTAATACTTTGTTTAAGCTTTCCAGGGGCGTTCGCGGGGAACGCTTCGGTGTATCAACGTGGGCAAGTTATGTATGGAGTTTTTACTTCGTCCGGTGGACCGAGGGGTTATTCATGGCTTTCTGCTCGACGATTCGCTGTTCGACAAGGCAGATGAGTACCAAGACCCGGCCCTTCTACGTTTCGTGCGCCTGGTAAGGACAACACTTTAGGGAGGAGGAGGAACGCGAGCTTGGAACCATACTGGCTCTTTGCGACTACCGAGCGCCCCCGTTTTCTGGGCCAATGATCTATATCGATTTCTGAGTGAAGGGAAGATCCTCCCGGTCATGAGGTTGGAATCGAAACGTCTGCATCTTTACGCACCTCCCCGTGGTGCGATTCACGCGTGGGATCTTGGAGCCATGTCAATTCTGGCCGCCACAAAATGTGCACTGCAATTCTCGGCGGGTATCAGCTACTGTGCTGGATTATCGTCTTGGGCCGGAAGAGTAATAGAACAGAACATCGGTAATTCTTCATGTCGCATGGTACGAACAAAGCGTTGGAATCTTCTCTGAATAGCGCCACAAAACCGAGGAGCCGAGTGTCGACTTCTTCACCAGGAGGCAAAGCATCGTCAGGAGAAACGCGTTGAGCACGGGTAGGGAACGGCCATAGACATTGTATTTCGTCTTCTGTGACAAAGGACTGCCATCGACGAAGTGCAATCATCAATGGCAAGTTCAGCCGAATCAAACAACCTCGTCTTGTGTTGGAAACGTACCGTAGTTAAATCCCAAGCGCCTGTTCTATCCTCCCTTTGAGTTTGCCGTTTATGAGGCGACTCACTGCCCGCGTAATCCGTTAGATAAATCTGTGGTAGAAAATTTCAGTCAAATCTGTGAAGCAAGGGCATACTGTAAATATTCGGGTTGCAAACGTAGGGTGTGAAACACTTGAGTTATGGGGTCAGCAGCTGAACGGGGCTCAATCCCTTGCCTTCCTCATCAGAGATTTTGAGCTTGGCAAGACCGTTTGAGATGAAATTCGGCGCACACCTCGAGTGGGTTGGGTCAACTCTTCTAGGGTCCGTGCTTGTTTTCCTTGAGGTAAACAGACAAAGTCGGTTTCACCTCACTAGCGGCGTTGCTCCCAGATCCGACCTATTGCAGCGAGCCTCCTACTGTCTAAATCTTGCTCAGCTCATAGGATGAGGAGCAAGTTAAAATCAGGTTCATTTACGCTATAGCTCACCACGTTGGGCCGCTGGAACTAGCCGAAGAATCTGCAGCATAAAGACGCCGGAGCTTCGCAAGGTACGCATTTGAGACACCGGAGCAAGCTGCTTCCTCGTCTATGCAGGCAATGTAAGAACTATTGTTCTCAGATCAACTGGGGGCGAAATTACCACTACCATTGAGGAAGATGCCCAGCGCCCGCACTGCGCGGACGGTTGATCAGCGGACTACTCCCATTAATAGTGGCAAGTGGCTGGACGTCCAGTAATGAGCGTTCGACAGGACACGATGGACGCTAGCGCTTCATCTCAAAGTGGGGTGGGTTCTAGACGTTCATACCAAAGCTGATGCGCTCGCAAAAATGATTCTGCTTACGGTGAGGAATACACACCATAGCAGTTCGTGATGCATGCCCGCCGGCCGGGAAGACTCGAGATTCATGGCAGATTGCAAACAGGCCTAGGGACCGCAATGGACGACGTCAAAATGCCCCTAAGATGCTATCGCAGTCGCCAAGACGAATCTCGTGCCGTGACTCATGTAATTGCATGGATGGCCAAGGGCGAGGTACACTGCTTGAGGGCCGATTTAAATGGATGCGGTGGTAAGGGGCTCTCGAATATTAGTCGGCAACTCGATACTATTGGACCGACCTCGATTGGGACATCGAATTGACCGGAGTGGGATCCGAAAGTCTCGCACATGTAGCAAAAGGTAAGACGCTCGACAACTCGGGATGGACGGATTTGGCGGTAAATCATTCTCTGGATAAACCTCGAACAGACTACGGAATTATTTCTCGTAGTCAGCGGAAGTGGTCTGTGGGTAGAGCAAAAAAAATACCGTAGAAATTTATAACTGTCGGGCGACCTCAGCTTCCTCGTCGTCCTCGTCATCACTGTCTGGTTCGTAGGCCTGGACATCTTGAGTCGCTGCCTCGAGCAACATAAGATCCCATCCAATTGAAGCCTTGGGTATCGTTAGGCTCTTGAGAGCCGCACCGATCTCGCGAAGGGTATCATCACTGTTCCAAAGGGTCATGCATATTCGACAATAAAACGATAGGAGATGAGCGCACCTTGCGGACGCCTGCACCCAGACACAGAAATCCTCCAACCATATTTTGCTGTAGACGTAATACACCTCGTGATGATCGAGAATGAATTTGGTCTCCAGAAGGCAGCGCGTTATGGCCCTTTTCCCCAGTGAAAACAATGCGGCGACGTCTTCACGGCACACCTCGGCTAAAAGGAACGACCGATAAAGAGGGAAGCACAGGCACCGTCGATAAGATTGGGACAAGGATGCGACGAGATCCGAGGGAGAAGGAGTCTCTGAGGATGTGGTAGGTGCGCCGTAAGGTGCCGGGTCCAGAGCAGAGAACGCAGGCACTAATGAGCATAAGGTCCAGGCGCTTTCTGGAGTAGAATCGCCTTGCGTGGTCCGCGCGTCGTATGCATACGAAAACAGAATAGTCACCAGGGTGAGGTAAAAGTTTCTTATTTCTCGAGCATCCGTCAGATCTAAAGAGGGTCAAAAGGAAATAGAGTACATCGCAGGGGGTATTGGTCGACATACACTCTTTGCGAGGGAGATTGAGTAGCGCGAGGTTTTCCTCTTCCGTAAATTGAAAGGGGCGGCTATCGACGACGCGAGGATTTTTCCACAGAATGAGGTCTTGGATGTATTCGTCGTCCGCGTAATCAGCCCTGGGGAGAATGTCAAAAAAAAAAGTTGTAAGAGGATAGGGAAAAGATGGCAAACATGTAATGCTCCTCGTCCCATTTTTCGTCTTCGTGTTTCCACCTCCTTCGACGTCTTTCCGGGACAGTGCACGCCTCTGCATCAGAGCCAAGCTCATTCACTTCGTTTGCCGTGTGGGAGACGTGCTTGAAGTATCCCGAGTGCAGATTTAAAAAACCATATGTTTGGGTAATTGTCGTGCTGATCGGTGGATCTGTCGGGAGTTCTTGCGGTATTTGCCAGTCATTCTCGGCCGCTGAACTAATCGGTTACACATTTATAACCATCTGCGTGGGGAATCGTACCAAGCAAAATTTCTTCGTGTTCCAAAGACAAGGCATTTGTTCGAGCCACGAGATCGTCCGTTTCCTCGGCGGCTTCCTGTCCGATAACTTCAATCATTGGTGACTGGCGAGAAGGCCGGGGTGCCAATAGCTTCGACAGAAGATCCAGATCAGCGAACACCTGGCCATTGCACTCCTTCGTTAAGGTGACCGTCAAATAACCAGAGCTCGGGTCATATTTCGCCGTAGACTGGTCATCCTCCAAAATTGGGTGCGAAAAGTTGAGGCGGAGAAAGTATGGGTTGATATGGATGCTGAAAAGGGTATCGTCAACGTGTATTTCAACGTCCGCTGCCTACTTGGTCATAAAAAACTCTGCGGTTAGAGCATGGCACAGTAGAGGTTGGACGGAATCCGCACGCGCACTGACGGGCAGTAAATTTTGACGATTACGGATTCCGCTGTCTGGCTGCACTCGAAACGCGGTGTAATCATCGGGCAAGGTGAGGAAAGAAGATTGAAAACAAGAGGCGGATGGACAACAAGAAGCAATACCTTTACACAGCCTCACCATGACATCGTCCGGTTTCGGCCCGAAGTCCCCGGGTTCGAGGAGCCATCCAACGCACCCGATTTGCTGCAGCTGGAGTCACGGATAAATGCGATTCGTCATCTTCTCTTCTTACTAACCGACCGTCGTCCACCACCATTCCAGGACCCCCCATGGATTCCGACCTACGCAATGTTCAAGTATTGCTGTTCGATATCTTTGGCACCACTGTAGATTGGCACGGCTCGTTAGTGGAAGAACTGGGCAGACTTGGCCGTAAACACGACTGCCTCGGTGCGTTATCGTCTCTTCCCTACGCTATGGGTCTGTTCCTCAGCGCAGATCATGCTAGATGAGAACTGGAGCGACTTCTCCAAATCATGGAGACTCGGTTACATGGACCACATGTAAGTTTGAAACTTTTAGTACCTAGGATTGTTTTATTTTGAATCAGTGGCGAAATTTCTCGAGGCGGGACGCGCATAGTGCCCTGGGACGAGTTGCACCGCGGAGTTCAGTATATTCCCTATTTATTCGAGCTTGAGTTTAACGATATCAGGTCCTAGAGCATATTCTTCAGTCCCCAGAGTGGAAGCATTTTGGCGCAGTGCTCAATGAGGAAGAACGAGAACATTTAAACAACGTATGGCACCGCTTGCATGGTCTGTTGATTTTCGATGTCGTTTGTCGTTGCGGCACTATAACATCCAAGCAAAGGGTGGCCTGACGCAACTGCCGGGATTTATGCTCTGAAGAAGCAGAAGATTGTCGGCGCTCTCTCAAATGGCAACACCAGGTTGCTCGTTGACCTGGCGAAAGCTACCGACCTTCCGTGGGACGTCGTATTCTCCTCAGAGATGTTTGACTCTTTAAAGCCGTTGGTTGCTCTTTGGTTCCAGCTGCCCCCATCTTGCTCATCCGATTTCCAGAGACCCCAAGGTTTATCAAGGTGCGATGAAGCATCTGTCCGTGGACCCGCAAAACTGCGCATTGGTTGCTGCCCATCTATGGGATCTTCGCGGCGCCTCGAGTGCTGGGATGAAGACAATTTATGTGACGAGGGCTGCAGAAGAACCGGTGGACGAAGGGGAAGTCAAACCTAAATCGGAGGGGGGCGAAGTTGATTTGGTTGTTGGCTCGTTCACTGAGTTGGCGGCCATTTTTTCTGATGGAAAATAATTATGTTTCGCCCCCCTGCGCCAGTGTACTAACCTCGATGATAAGTGACGCGAGATAGCGACAAAATGTCGAGTGGCCGCCTTCTCGGCGTCCCTGTTCTTGGCACATGACCGTTCTTTGATCGGTCCGGCTTCGTCCGGCAGTCGGCTCGAGGCTTCCGACTTCACGCGAACCTCGAGGCGGCCTCGAGGTATGATGAAAGTCGAATCCGCGAAGCGGTCTTCCTGTCACCCTATCGCACCTACACCAAGATGCCCACTGCCCAGGAGAATGAGGACATGAAGTCCTTCAAGCAACGGGTCCACAACCAAATCAAGAGCGAGCTAGAACCCGCTGTTCGACAAAAGAAACAGGAGCTCCTGGAGAAGATGAAGCAGGCGCGCGACGATAAGACTAAACAGCAGCAGTCCTTGGAGGAGTACAATGCCGCGATATGGGCTATCGACCAAGCGGGGACGGAGCGGTTCAAGGACGAAGTGCTTCGCGAGAAGATACGTCGAAGCGCCGACGGGGGCTGGGGGGATTCGTCCGCGGATAGATCACAGTCGCGCATTGGCGGCTTTGTGGGGGATTTCGCTGGCCAGTCGGATCTGCCGGAGTGGAATTTGGACGGCCTGGCGCAGCAGAGGCCGACCCCACCGTTAGGGCATACTCGTTCCAAGACTTCATTGGGTGAGTTCAGTCGCACTGTGAAATGATTGCTCTTTCAGCTGATATTATTGCACAGGGAACAACGTTTCGCATCTTACCGGTACGAGGCCCGGATCATCTGCTGGTGGGTCTGCCTTGTGTCTCGTCCCACACACGATATTGACCTTGAAGTATAAGCCATGTATTCCAATGGAGCCCGACCATCCTCGTGAGTCTACTGCCTCGCGCGCTTTACACATACTCAGCCGTAGCCGGTCCCGAAGGCGGCAGGACATCCAGTCTACTGCCAAACTCACTGGGGTCGATGAAGCCAGAATTCGCAAATTTGCCGAAGAGCAGGCGAGATTGGAAAGAGCGCATACCCCTGCCAGCAGTAAGTGTATAACACGATCTCTACGCCGCGTATGGCTCACGCTTTTCATAAGGCTCTCCTCTCGCGGATCAGGCAATCCGAAAGTTTGCAGAAGAGCAGGCCCGCCTTCATAGAGCACATTCTCCAGGTATCCCATGTTTTGATCTTTTACGGGATCGTTATTGACTCTAGGGCTGGCAGAAATTTCTCGTAACGACACCCATCTCAAATTTGCGGAAGAGCAAGCCCGTCTTCGCAGAACCCATTCACCAGGTACCTTACTTTTACACAGTGGGCCTCGCGGAAATTACTCAGTCGCGCCCACAGAACTCCCTCGTAACGACTCCCAGTCAAAGTTTGCTGAGGAACAAGCCCGTCTCAACCGGACACACTCTCCTGGTATGTCGCGTTGTGTCGATATGTGTGTACTCATGCGCCCGCTTTGCAGACATTCTTCGTAGCGAGGCCCGCCCTAGACCCGTGCACACCCCAACTGGATCGCCCGGCTCAACGGAATCTGCCAGGCTAGCAGCTTTCGCCGAGCAACAATTACGTGCGCAGGCTCAATATGCCCAAGAGTCTCGCAGTCAGTTTCAAGCCCTTTATCCTCGCTTCTCCTCGGCATACTCATGCTCTTTCTCTTGCAGATGGCACTAATTCGCGCCTTGGGCAAAATGCACAAACACTCCGCAGCAAACCGTCGGTTCCGGCATATGTCCCTACTGGCAAACGCCAGTCAACGTTTGGTCGCTTCCCCCTCAACGAGCCCGAGGACATGTAAGGCAACTCGTTTGTGGTTCTCTCTCCAATCTGAGTGTGTCCACAGACGATCTCTGTATGATGACGACCGTACCCTGTCGAAGGTCGAGGTGCTGTTCTTCGACCTCGATGGCACGGTATTAAACTGGCAAGGAACCGTCGCGGATGAGCTACGACGGCTGGGAAAGAATGTTCCAGAGTGTGAGCACCTCGCCTCATCCGTCGTTTGACACTCACCGCACCACAGTCAAGAGAATAAACTGGGATCAATTTGCACTGAAATGGCGAGACCTGTATCTTGAAACCATGTGCGCCTATATCATTCCTCCGCTGAATGACCTCGAATCTGCTCTAGGCGTGGTATTTCGGAGCGCGGAGACTCGGTCTCTACGAATACGGTTTATCGCACTGTGAGCTATCTCTCCAACCTGAGGCGTCGTCGCACTTACCTTGCATTTCAAGACTCTTGATCAGCTTTTAAGCAAGGAATCGCCGAAATTTGTGACTCGCATGACACCGACAGTGCGCTCCCAGTTGGCCGATGTCTGGGATCGGGCCAATGGTAGGTTCAACCGTCTATTCCATCTACAGCTGTTGAAAAAAATATCAACAGCATGGCCCGATACCAAGGATGGGCTGCAAGCGATTCAGAAAACGAAAACGATTGCAACGCTCTCAAATATGTCGTTACGAACGCAAACTCAGATGGTATTGTTTATTCGGTCTATCAGTGCTACGGCGAAAATAACTGTTTGTAGAGTAGGCACGCCGGCTTATCCTGGGACGTCTGTCTGTCCGGCTCTCTCCTAGGGTCATATAAACCGTACGACTGGCAATTTTCTTTTGCGGCTTCACGCTGACGATCATCAAGGAATCCCGAAGCTTACCTCGAAGCGGCGCGAAGCATGAGTCTCGTGGCCTCGAAATGCGCAGTCGTCTCCTCCCATTTCGATGAATTGCGAGTCGCAGGAGATGCTGGCATGAAGACGATATATGTTCGCAGACCTTCTGAAGACCGAAATGTCGAGGCAGAAGTGTCGACCAAGGCGGAAGGAGGAGATTTTGACATTGTCGTCGACTCGTTCGAGCACCTCGCAATCGTTTTGGGTTGCGACGAGTGAATATCGAGCCACTGGCTCAACTTCAGTCCGAGGTTCGGAATTCTGCTTACGTTCAAACCGGTTCAACATTGTAACTTTACTGCGTTTTGTTGTAAACATTGTCTTTTTGGGTGCTCTTGGCAGTAGCCAGTGCAATCTCGACCCGATGAACGCGGCCCACGCCGCGGCGGCGCACGACCCGAAGAAAACGGGCTGCTCGTGACCTTGTTCCTCTAAGTTGATCGCCGAGATGCCGATTGTTCTTCTCTTCTCACTTCCATCTAGACCATGGTTCAAAAGGTCTGTGTGTGCCAGGAACTTCGAAAATAGGCAACTTGCAAATCGGGCTGGTACTTGTGCGGCGCCTTCGTGCCTCTACTCCTCTTCGCAACTTGTTTTCTTGGTGGATGCCCGATGCCGACTCCGCGTCAACTGGGACGAACTGAGGCGTCAAGTTGAAGCGGACCCTTGCTATCTGAATGATTTGTGATTTTGACAGCGTATACACCGTCCCCTGATGGCGCGTATATAAGGCCAAGCCCATGCGCAATTATCTATCCCTTTATTTCGCCCCGCAATGCCCTCAGAACCTCTGGAAGCTGAGTTCGTACATCCGCCGGCTTTGTCTGCGCGGCAAGAAGAAGAGCTTCGTCAGTTCGAATTGGAGGGGCCTCTTCCCTTGAGCCACACGGCGACGAAGACCGGATCTATTACCCCACACGATCTGGAAGGAGCGGGCACTGGCACACATACAGTCACCTTCGAGCAGGGGGCGGGGGAGGATCCGCGTGAATGGGGACGTGGTCGAAAATGGTTTGAATTAATTGCTCGTGGCTTCCTGCTGCTAAATGCTTTGTCTAGGTACATTACTTCGACCACAGGTTTCCGTGAGTCGACCCTCTTAGATTTGAATCCGATTTCGAGCCTCAATCGGTTTCAGTGTGCATGGCGGTTGCTCTGGGGAGTTCCATGATTACTGGAGAGTGAGTGCCTCCAACCGACTATGAGATCCATATCTCATACGTGTATGCAGCATGCAGGGACCTGTGAAAGACCTGAACACAACCCAAGAGATAGTCAATCTTACCGTGACGTGCTTCGTCATTGGCTTTGGCATCGGGTGAGTATAATTGTCTGACGAGGATGCTCTTCATTATTTATTTAATCATTGCTCGCCAGGCCACTCGTATTTGCCCCGCTATCGGAAGTACTTGGACGAAAACCGATCTACGCCATCAGCATGTTTTTCTACTTCATATTCACACTGCCAAGCGCCCTTGCTAAGAATGCTGCCACGCTGGTGGTAGCACGGCAGATAGCAGGGCTCGCTGCGTCAGCCCCCATGTGCAACGTTGGGGGAAGGTTGGAACTTTTTCTCTGGCCAGTCGAGATCTCATCTGACACCGAATTTCTCAGTGTCGCAGATGTATGGAGCATCGAGGAACGAGGTCTCCCCATGGCCCTGTTCTCCGGCACAATATTGTACGTTTTGTTATCGTGTATTACAAGGGTTCTTTATTGATTCGTCCAGCATGGGCCCGTGTCTAGGTTGGTTGAATTCTATCGATCGCTGTCGAGGATGCTCATTTTCCTTCAGGGCCTTTGTTTGGTGGCTGGATTGGACAGTACGCTGGCTGGCGCTGGATTTGTAAGTGGCGCCCAATAACGAGTTGTGCATCATGCTGATACAGTATCTGCTCAGACTGGGTCCTCTTCATATTTATTGGGTTCTGTTTTATCCTCACACTGTTCATCCCGGAGACACTGGCCCCGCTTCTCCTTCAACGCAAAGCTGCCGCATTGCGGAAAAGCACCGGGGACGAGAAATACCGGTCGCTAGCTGAGCTGGATCACACTCCGTTCGCCGAAACACTCCGAATCGCCTTGTTGCGCCCTCTTGTCATACTTTTCACAGAACCGCTCGTGCTATTCATGTCGTTTTGTGAGTCAAGTCAAACTCTGAATCTGATGTGCTCCCGTTTAACAAAATCGCAGATTTATCGTTCGTATACAGTCTATTGTGTAAGCCAATGAATTTTCGACTGCCGTTTGTTGACCCTGCGTTTGCTCAAAATAGACTTGCTATTTTTCGCCTTCCCCATCGCCTTTGCGGAAGTTCGCGGGTTCAGTGCTGGAATGACCGGCGTAACCTTCATTAGCATCATCGTATGTCCCCCTTCCACTTGTACGGATCACAGAGCTTATTTACACAGCTTGGAATTCTTATCGCTCTGGCATGCATGCCATACCAAGAGAAGCTTTATGCCAAGGCCACTGTCTATGGAAATTTTCCTGAAGCCCGACTGTTCCCCATGATGCTTGGTTCTGTGTTAGTCGTTTATGCCTACCGTGAAGCTCTGATTAATGAACAACCATCGGACCAGGACACTCCCGGCTGCGCTCTTTATCTTCGCCTTCACGGGCGGATATGCATGGGTCAATTTTATGGGTATAATTCTTCTCTGCGCAGTTAACTTCCTTTACTGATCTGAGCCTCCAGGTCCTTGCATTGCCGGTGGCTGTTTCGGTTTCTCCCTGATTCTGCTCTACATTTCCGCAAACTCCTACATTATTGATTCCTATAGCGACTACGCTGCCTCCGCAATCGCCGCCAAAACCTTGATGCGTTCACTCATAGGTGCAGTTGTGCCACTGTACGTCAACCAGATGTTCCACAACATGGGTTTTCAGTGGGCGGGCCTACTGCTTGCGCTGGTTGCTGTGGCCATTATGCCCATCCCGTTCGTGTTTTATGTCTATGGGTATCGTATACGTCTTCGCTCGGAAAAGGCGTCGAAGAACCGTAGGATGGAGTCCAAGTTGGAGGCGGACGAGAAGACTGGCTAAATTAGCAGCGTTTGAATTCCTTACCTTACACATTACTATAGAGTACAAACAGGCAGGCTGCATTTTCCATCCCACCCATTTCAACCACGGAGATAAGATAAGATCTGGAGCCGCATCTTGACAGACGGCCATCAACATCAAAGGTGCCAAAGAAAATCAATGAGCCAAGATTTTCGTTCTTCTCACTCCCACATTTACGTCCCTCCTATCCACCGACCTTGGTCAGGGACACTCCCGTACCTCGTCCCGCATTCCTCCCGCATATGTACATGCACTTCCGCTCCGAGACAGAACGGCGGAAGTAAAATGGTTCAGTTTCCCTATCTTTTGCTGTATAAATTCTGTGCTCTAAGCCGACGTACTTCACCGATTTGAGTTCAAATCGCCACTCTTTTTCACTAGGATGTCGCCTATCCTCCTTGCCCGCGCTGTTGGTGCAACCGCAGGCCCGAGCGATACGGTCAGCGCCGTTCCTGCGCTGCCCTCGTCGACGAGCTCATCTGGCGACAACGCCGACTCACCGGATTTCCCGATCTGGGCGGGTCCCGTTGGCTTCATTTTCATTGGGATCATAATTGTCATCTTCTTCTACGAACTTTCGAGGAAAATGCAGCGCAGCAAAAACCCATCGAAGGTAGATTCCATTTCGTCCCAAGATTTTCGGGAAACTCACTCGCCCGCCAGCCAGAAAAAAGCACCGTGAGTACCAAGGCAGCTATCGCGCCGCCTCCACCCGCGTACAGCGCCGGTTCCGAGGACCAGTCGTTACACACCATGGGCGTCGACACGTTGAAGAACCAATACTGGCACTCCTTGGAGTTTTCTGAGAAGCCGCCCGTCGCTGTGGTGCTTCTCCCTCCTGTCGCTCGACCCGCCGGGGCTTGGGTCGAATGCGTCAGGCCCTACGCTTAGGTGTGTGTAAGACCGCCCGTTTCAAAGCCAGACATCTAACGCAGCGAATTCAGGCTCATAGTCGCGGGCACCTTTGTACCGCCCTGTCGTCGCCGCCACACCATTCTTTTGTCAGTGTGTTGGCAGCAGGGCGTGAAGCAATGTGTGATTAAGTTGTTTCCACCAGCCGAATGAATCTGATAACTGCTCAGCTCTCTTCTGATCGATATTGGAAGTTAAAATTGGGATGCGTTAGTATCTACCACAGTCTTGTATAACATTGAAGTTTGAACCGATGAAACCAAAAAAAAAAAAAACACGACAATGCATACCCATCCACTGCAAGATTTAACCATTGGTAGAATATGACGCTCGATGTGCAGTGGTTCACGCGGGTCTGCCCACGCTTGTTATTTGACTAGATTGTTGTGTTAATTTGACATTAGGCTCCAATCCAGCCTGCTATCGAAATTTAGTTGTGTCGTGTCTACCGACAGGTTTCATAGACAGACGGTCACCGGTCTACGGTGAAGCTGAGAAATCGTCAAAAACAAAAACAAAAAAAGTTACTTAATTGGCACTCCCATCCACATGGCCCGGAATCGAACCAGGTCCTTCTGCTACTATATGATTTAGCTGAAGAAACCGTGATGATAGAAAGCAGATGCACACCGCGTGCTACCGGGTTTTGTTTCTTTGCTTTCATCCTTCTCTTCGTGCGCACGCAGCAATTGGAATGGGACGAGAGGCAAAAATACCGAACTGGATGATCCCGACGATGATCCCCGCCTGGAATCGAACCAGGTCCTTCCGCTATAAGTTGCTTCGAAAGGTTCAAAGAGCAGATGCACACCGGGTGCTACAGGGTCTTTTCTTTACAGCGGCGCGAGAGTGGTTGTGTCTCAGGATGGCAGAAGTAGTGCTAGGACCGAGGGGGTCATCTGCATCTTCGGCATCGATGCAGAGGGACTGTGGCGCTGGGGCGTCGACATTGGAGATATATGTTACCATTCGATTTTGGAACGCTCAAGTGTAAGATGGGTCTAGCTTATAAAGGGATCCAAGGCCCATCTTGGCGTCTTGGCGTCTTGGACTCAATGCATCGCATCGGGGAATGGGAACGAGCCAAGAGTCTTGTGCACGGGCCGCCGAATTATATACGCAAGTGAGATCAGTCGATAAAGTTGGAGTTCACGTTGAACACAGGGAAAGAATCCTTTGAGACCGAGCCTCCTTACATGTAAACATTGCTTGTCGGGGTTGGCAAAGATTTAAAACCCTCTGCGACGGTCGATGGTCCAGCCTGAATGCAACGATGATCGTGAGTAAGGTGTAGAATAGCGGGTAACCAGGACCGGGTTTGTCGGAAAAAAAACCAGCTGACTTGCTACGTCTGAGTCGGCTTGAGACCTTGAGAGGAGTCGCAAGTGGTTGCAAGCCATCCAGCCACACCTTGCAAGTGCTCGCACGCCGACACAAGGCATGGGGATGACTCATAAGGAGTCCCAAGCCATGCCGAGTCTTGCAACGGCTTGGGACAACTTGCAACAGGCCTGTTTTTTCCAGCCAGTATATTTACCTATGGAAGGACTATTAGAGTCTTAGTTTTCCATCAGCATTTTTTTCGTAACTTGTCCGTTGCATTTTGAGGGCTCGCAAACGATTTTTTACTGGGGTTTTACATGCTGTGGAGCCCGTGTGAAACACGAACCGGTGGCTCGAGCAAGATGCATAACTCAGATGATTTTTCCGACATTGACTCCGCCATATGCAGGCATCAGAAAAGGCTAAGGATGAGACTGGGGCCAACCGTGCGAATAGTCCGAACATCTTCTACAAAAATCTTGTGCAAGTTTGGCAGCCTGCAATGACGGTCATCAAATTATGTACACTATCCATACACCCAGCGTGAAGTCAACAATACAGAAGCGAATGTTATCTCAATTGAGATACAGGTGGGAAACCCCAACCTGCTCCCCACCGTTCTTTCCGCCGTAACCCGCATTTGAATCGTGTTTCCGGTGTCCTCTCGCGTGATCCTGCTGCAACAGTATTCCGGAAGGGGTGAGAAAAATGACTACGGTGAGTGCTATGTGCTCACCTTGGAGGGAGGGATGATTTCGAGTTCCGATTCTGTGGGGTCGTTGAGGCCGCCGTCGCGGCGCACGTCTGTGCGGCCCAAGCCGTCAGGTGTCGGCCTGCAGAGAAGTGGCAGAAACTGTGTGCGACTCACGTATGCCCTCGATGACGATGTCCGAGCGGGGACCAATCTGGGTGTTGTTGTTCCGGCTCGACGACCACCCTGATCTGCTCCCCGACTTTCCGTTTTCGCGGAGATTGAAGTTGGAGAGCAAGGTCAAGACATAGAGAGGGGCGAGGGTGAAATAGAAGGCCGAGGTAACTAGAAGAAGAAACGACCAAGACTTGAGCGGAGTGTGGTGTAGAATTGGCCGGGAACGTACTGTTGCTGTTGACCTTGATTATGACGGCAATCATGCTCCCAAGAGCCATGAGGCTCGTTGCACAACCATTCTGGATGGCTATGATCATGACACGGCGGAGAAGTCTAACAATGTGTGAGATTCAGCTATTTGCGTAGGAAGTCGCGTACCGATTTGTGTCGGTAAACGAGGACTTCATTCCACGCAGTGTAAAGACCAGCGCGGCCGCGATTGCGATATCTGGTGTATGGTGTGGGTGTCAATGCAACGGATATCCGAGTGGTATGCCATACCAGCCATGAAGGAGCTAACGGCCCAGATCAGCCCTAATTTTTCGGCCTTCGCGAGTTGTTCCTGTCCGATGCCTGGAAATAGCAGAACAGCCAAGTGGGCAATTACAAGCTGGGAGCAAAGTCATTTAGTCACCTCGAGAGCTGCGATCGGTCGTCGCCCCTTACTTGGAAAAGAACTAGTGCGCTCAAAAAGAGGGTGACGAAGACGTTTTTGGACCTGCAATGGCTTGCTCAAGACACGAAGGGGCAGTTGAAAATGTGAGCAGCTTACACTCTGTGATATCGCGACACGAGGTATGAATTGACCGTGGCCGCAGTGAAGGCATTGCAGACGCTGTAGACCGTAACCTAAGCCAGGATTGAATGGTCATGTTAACAAGGCTGAGGGTGAAACGGGGCGTACACTCCAGGTCTATGACGAGACGATGAGGCCAAACCTTGCGAGAAATGGAACGAGACGTACTTTGCCGAAAGCAGCCGGATTGCCTATGACCCACTGCCGGTTAGAATCGGTCGCAAAAGAAGACAGGGCGACTGACCCCACATTGTGACAAGCGGCTGCCAAAAGCACTTTCGATTAGCAAGGATGGGAAAGAAAGAGTATGAGACGCACCACATAAACGTCGGCGTATTCACCTCCCAAAGCACCAACGCAAAGCAAAAGGCTCCCAGCCACAAGACACTTTCTAACCCAGCCGTCGTTCGGGAAGTTGTTGAAGTACTGCGTTGCTTGCGCCAACGCGACTCCAGTTAACATTGACCCAGCCCATGTTCCAATCAAAGCTGTCCTGCTCAACCCTAACGGTCAGAATGGAAGCAGCCAGACAGACGGAGGAGAGGTGCTGCTTACCCGATGATAATGTCCAAGAGCGGCATGTTAGATGGAGGGGAGAACTATCAGCTAGCCCAAGGCTTTTGAGGGATGTGCGAGAGGGGCGTCGTTAATTATCGCCATGACAGCCTGAGAGAGGGGGAGGGCTCAAATAACTCGATCTTAGGAGCTCTTAGGACAATCAATCCTCCTCATGCAGATCTGCATGTTGACATAGGACATTTAGGGGAACGTTAGGGAACGTTCACGTTCACCGTTTGAAGAACGGCCTCCGTCGTGGATAAGAATCAGGCCGGACGGTCTTTGGTCTTAGATTTGGTGTGCCTAGGGTACCCCGGCTCGAGAAGGGACTCGGAGACGGCGGCCGGCGGACGCGGGCGTAAGTGACTTTGCGCGGCTTCAACTTGAGGACTCAAGGGGTCGAGTAGGGGCTAGGGTTGCATACCGTTGTTCGGTGACCGATCGCCCCTCGGTGACCCGGTCGCCTCCCGGTCCGATCATTGATTTCAAACTCCGCTGGGCGCGTGCCGAGCGTCATTTGGCGGGGCGGTCACTACCTTTCTCGTCCTCTCTCGATCGTCGATCCCGGTGGGTCACCGATGGTACTTCCTCTTATGGCCATCTCCGGCCGCAATTCAACACATCTACCCAATTATGGTATGTGGTTCAACTTCTCTCCTCGGCAAAGTTTATTCACCTTAAATTGTGGTAGCAGCCGGGTTCACAGCGTCAAGGTAGGCCTTATTTGCAGTCTGATTACACCGTCCGCAACTGCTTTTTCTCTCTAGCCTCTCTCCTTAGGTCTGTCAATGTAGTTCGGATGCGGCCGAACTAATATTCTCTAACTAAGTATAATACCGAAAACATATTACCTGGGCCGGGGCGATACTACTTCTTGACGTTACACGCTCCACAAACCAAAACACACGGTTGCTTGCAATAAACGTGGACCGGAGATCCTTCACCGAAATTTAGCAAACCGTGCGGGGATACATCTTTTACGGCGGGTTATAGTAGGACTTTGTCTTTACAGCGCGTCGCGTGCCGTGCCGGTGTTGAAAAGGAAGGTGCTCGGATACGGTATACTTATTTTTTTGTTCTCGTGTTGGCATCAGACACAGAGTGAGATGCATCCCTTGGGTGCTCCGCACTATATCGACTAAGAAGAAAGACAATATTTTGTGCTTGCTAGAGGGGCAAAGGGAAAGTGACGCCACTGCCGCCCTTTGACGCCCCTTGCCGAGGGGGGCGTCAATGGGGCGGCAATGACATATTTGTTTCGCTGAAATTTGCATGTAAAAGTGTCTCATCTAGTGTAATGTAGCTTTCTTACAGCTGCGCGCCAAAAATTGGACGTTATTGCTGCGAAATACTAGTTAAATTTGCTGAAGTATTCGGGATGGGGGCGTCAGATGCCGGCAAATTGTGGCGTCAAGGGGCGTCAAGGGGCGGCAGCGGGGGCGTCAGACAGCGTCAAGGGGGCGTCACTGGGGGCGTCACATTTCAGCGCGGGGGGTGGCAGCCGAAATTTGAGGGCGGCAGTGGGGCGTCAACATGTGTGACAGTGTCACATGGGGGCGTCAACTTGGCGTCAACGGGCGGCAAGTCCGGGTCAGAAAAAATTTAAGCAACAACGGGGACCGCTCTAAACTCCGTGTTACACTGCGACATATTGGAAATCAGACCCTGTGCGGTAAACTTTGTGCATTAGTCACTTCAACCAAGTTCAACCACGACTCAATGTTGATTGAAGTCGAGTTGAAGTTCGATGTGAAGCCACTTGAGTCATTGATGCATTCTTGTTGATTCCAAATTTTTGTCGAACTGTTTGTTTGCCACGTCGCAGTTTATGGAATGCAGCATACCAAGACATAGATCCACAGAAGAGCCATGATGGCGGACTGATTCTTATATGATTGGAGGAGGCCGATAAACGGCGGGGCACAAACAGATGAGGAGTTGGAAATCTTGAGAGCAAAGGTTCAATATGGTTCGATTTCGACTTTGTTACGGTAAGGGCTTCAACCTGAAAAGCACCGTTCAACTTGCCGTTCAATCGATTGGGTTTTTCTGCGAGGGCTCTGGTTCGTTTGGAGGCGGGGTTTCACTGAATAAGATTAGTATCTCCAGACATATCACTCGTAACCTCATTATTTAGAGTAAGATAATGTAGGTTTTCTAACGCTGGTATTTTTTTAGGATTAATTGAACGCCGGCGCTCGTCGTCAACCTTCGGTTGACTCCTCGCGCCGCAACGGTTGCCGGGCCGGAATTTGGCCACGAGGCAGATTATATAAGCCATTTGCCGACATTTTTGCACACCAGGGCACAAAACAGATAAATCTGTTTGTGGATGTGGTGCTAAGATACTGATTCTCTCGACAATTCCGTGGTTCAACCTCAGTTAATTGATGTTCTGGTTCGCTATCTGCATCTTGGACCCGTTCCAAAAGAGAACTGTGGACATGCTATGGAGCAATTCAGCAATGTGCGTGATCCAAACCATGACTATTTGTTGAATATCTTGTGACCAACGAAAATTGAGAGAATTTCACTCAGGCAAGCCATGGTAGACGTACTACAGCGCCTGTTCATGCCCTCTCCTACAATCCCAATTTTTCTTTTGGTGGTGAGGGCGGCAGTTGAGGTGTGACGTGACATGGGGGCGTCAATGTTCCCAATTGAGGGCGTCACAAGGGCGGCAAAGGGCGTCACTTGGCGTCACTGGCGTCACTTTCACCGAGCCCTTGCTAGAGTGGGTACAATTGATTTATCAACAATGTTGTGGTTGGGCGGACACTAGCGCTAAGATTGGGCGGACACTCGCGCTACTCATTGGATTCCCTCAACTTTAATGTTTCCGCCCAATCTCAAGCATCGAAGCTTGCGTGCATGAGGGGACTAATGCTGACTAATGTGTAAATTTCAGGGCTGATACAGACTAATACAGTTACCAAGCTTGAAACGGAAGGGGTACGAAACAGTACGCGGCGTGGACTTGGATAGAGATGCACTGCGTTCCGACCCCCAGTAGACACAGTGTAGACCGAGGCGCATAGACTGAGGTAGACAGGGGGTAGACTGACCCCTATGTCTACCTCGGTTTCTGTGGTCTGTCTACCTCGGTCTACAGGGGTAGATGGACGTAGACATACCCTCGAACCACGTAGACCTGCAATTTTCAACATGCTCAATGAAAATTCCTGTATTTCTCAATCTTGGGCTACGGTCGGTCGACACATGTAGACAGGGGGGTAGCCGAACGTAGCCAAATGTAGCCGAACGTAGCCGAACATAGACCAACATTCGTCTACGACCCCCTGTAGACAGATGTAGCCAGATGTAGACCGAGGTAGCCGAACGTAGCCACAATGTAGACAAAGTCGGTCTACTGGGGGTCGGAACGCAGTGATGGTCATCATCCAAATGGGCTGGACGTATCCTTGTGCACGAAGCGTCAATGGAAAATTGAAAGTGTCTGCCAAAATGTCTTGTGGATTCGCATTTGCAGCCCGCGGCCGTTAACGCCACGGTCGAGGCCTCGTGAACTGCCCAGATACCCGCGGAATTGACGATGGCCACTACAAATGAACACCCTGACTGACGATACGCCACTGGCGGCTGTAGTCAGCTACTGGCCTCAGCGACTCGGAAGTGCACAGATTGTTGGTTCCGCCTCTCACCATGTCGCGCCGCGCCTCGTCGAGTTGTCAGCTCATTCCCCCTCAGCTCGGAGTCCGACTCCACCGGCTTTTCCCCCGCTCCAAGATTAAGCCCGGGCACGGTGGCGCAGTTCTCCTATCTTGCTGACCCTCCTGTCAATATCAACCCTTTAATTCGCCCGACTGTCGCTCTTTGCTATCGTTCGCTGTAGGTTCCTTGCTCTCCTCGCGCCATGTTTCCCTTCCAGCCCGCAGCCTCGGTGTCTCTCCCGTCGTACAACGCGCTGCGGCGGCGTTCCCGACCCCTACGCCAGCCGGCCTACATCCTTGCCGTAGTCTGCACTATTGCATTCCTCGCCCGAATCACGCGCGACGTCGTCTTCAACGCCGAGCACTCGACGCACATCGCGTTTAAATACGCTGCAGGCCTCGCAACATCTACCGTCACGCACACGCTCTGGGCCACGCACCCAGCGTCCACCGAGCGCCCCGCAGCGCGCAAGGTAAAAGCGAAGGCGAAGAAGTCCCCGCCGCTGGGGCAGCACACCTACCGCCCCGACGGCCTCCTCGCGGTCAACCCACAAGGCGCGCACCCCATCCCGCAGCTCATCGCGCGCGCCGAGGCTGCATGGGCCGCCAAGCACGCAAAGGCCAGCACGACGCTGCGGCAGGCCGCGGCGGAGTACACGCGGCGATACGGGCGCCTGCCCCCGCGCGGGTTCGACCTGTGGTGGGCGTACACCGCGGTGCACAACGTCCCGCTCCCGGACGAGTACGACCAGATTGACGCGGACCTCGCGCCGTTCCATGGCGTCGAGCCCGCGCAGCTGCAAAAGGCCCAGCGTGCCTGGGAGGCGCATGTGCATTCGTACACGCTCGGGAAGGACAGGAAGGGGGACGGGCTGGGGATGCTGAACGCGACGCTGCCGGAGGAGGAGGCGGTGAGGGAGGATCTGGCGTCGCCGGGGATGCAGATTATCGAGCTGATGCGCGAGGTGGAGAAGGAGCTGCCGGTCTTTCGAGCGGTGTTTAGCCCGCATGATAGTCCTAATATGATTTTTGAGGTGAGTGCGCCGTTCTTGCTCGCTCGTGCCGAAGCGCATGTGCTGATTGGTCTTGTGCAGCACGAGCTGCGCCAGGACGCACTGGCAGCGGCCAAGAAGGGGACTTGTACGTTCCTCTCCTCGCTCATTCATCCTCCAAGTAACCCACTCCCTTTGGTAGACATCGACTCCAACCGCCCTCCTGCCGCGGACCACACCGGCGGCGGCTGGCGCGCGGCCTGCCCGCCACACACGCGCGCCGCGATCGACGCGCTCGGGCCGCACATTACCGAGAGGAACCCGAGTGAGGCGTGGCCCAGCGTGCCCGGGGACGGGTAAGTGTTCTCTTTTCACGTCGTCTCGTTCGACTGGCCATCCTCGTCCTCCTTCCCTCTCTCTGCCTGTCAACGCGCTCCGGCCATACATGTCAGCCTCTTCGCGCCCCGTGATCCTCCACTCCCTCTTCTTGCTGTCTGTCAGCCACCTTGTCGTTCTCCTTTGGTCCTTCTTACGCGTCAGCCACAGTTCGTTGAGTTGCCAAAGCGATTTGGAGAGGCTGACACTCGATCTCGGGAGGCTGACGCGCAGAACTTCGGCGAGAGATGAGGGGGTTTCGAGAGGCTGGCATGCAGAGATTCAGGGCTCTCTGCACGAGATTCAGGGCGCACGAGATCCAGGGCTCTCCGCACTCGCGGCTTAGTCCCTTCCGCTTCCCCCATCCTTCATCCTTCATCCTTCATCCTTCATCCCTCTCCCCTCCCCCTCGCCCCCCTCCCTCCCTCCCCCTCCCCTTCCATCACGCAGCGCGCTAATCTCCCCACAGCCCAAAAACCTTCATCCACGACCCGCGCCGCGCAATCGACCCCTGCACGCACCCCGCCCACCTCCGCACCCACGGCGCGTACCTCGCGCACGCCGAGGGCGCCCAACCGCTCCGTGCGCTAGTCCCGCAGTTCAGCTACAGCGTCACTCCGCTGCATGGCGATATACGGATCGCGTCGCCGGTTAATTGGGTGTGTGGCTTCCTCCTTCCTCCATTCCCTCTCCTTTTCTGCGGAGATTGCGGAGACAGCGGACGCTAACAGCCCCACGCAGGTCTCAGACGACCACCCGTTTGAGGGGCAGCCCGCGCCGCTGGGGCTTTCGTGGGCGCAGCGCACCGACGCGCGGTTGGAGGTGCGCTCCATCCCTCCCTTCCCCCCTCCCCCTCTTCCCTCCTCTCCCCCTGGTCCCCGATGGCGCGAATACTAACGTCCTGCAGTGGCGCGGCCGCAACACAGGCATCACACACGCAAGCGACGGGCGCTGGCGCGAGGCACACCGTATCCGACTCACCGCGTTCGCCTCGGGCGTCGGTGGGAGCGGGAACGTGAGCCTCCTCGACCCCGGCTCGCGCGCATTCCACAAGGGCGATCCCGAAAGCGAGGAGGACACCATCGACCTCGAGGGCGTGGAATTCGGACTCGAGGCCGCCAGCACGCGCCAGACGCCCGTGGGAACCCCGAAAAGCGTACCCCGGGCACGCGTGCTGCCGGCGCTGCTGGACGTGGCGTTCATGGGCGCGCCGCTGGACTGCGAGCCGAAGCAGTGCGCGGTGTTGGGGGAGATGTTCGAGTGGCGCGGGGCGCATAGCTTTAAGCAGGCGGCGGGGTATAAGTATGTGCTTGATGTACGTTCCTCCTCCCTTCCCTCCCCACTTCCTCCTTGCCCCTTCCGTTTCGAGGCGGTGTTTGAAGGTGTTGGTGCTGACGCGCGCGGGTACGAACAGGTGGACGGGCACGGCTGGTCTTCCCGCCTAAAACGGCTCATGAACTCGGGCTCCCTAGTATTCAAAGCCACGGCGTACCCGGAGTGGTTCACCGACCGCATCGCTCCGTGGGTGCACTACATCCCGATCCAAAACTCGTACGCCGACCTGCTCGACGCGCTGGCGTTCTTCCGCGCGCACGACGCGACGGGCGCGCGGGTCGCGGAGGCGGGGAGGGCGTGGAGCCGAAAGTATTGGCGGAGGGAGGATTTGGTGGCGTATATGTATCGGTGCGTTTTTTCTCCTCTTCTTTTTTTTTTTTGTGATTCGTCTTCGCCGTTCTGTCCTGCGTTTTCGTTCGTTGCGTTTCGTTCTTTGTTTTGTTTTGTAGGGAATGCTACGAACGATTCACTGACTGCGTCCACAGACTATTCCTCGAGTACGGGCGCGTGATGAGCACGGACCGCGCGGGGATGGGGTTCGAGATGTGGGAGGACGAGCGGGAGGACGCGGTGCGTGAGCGGGCGCTGAAGGCGCGGTGGGAGGTGAAGGCGGAGTTGAAGGAGGGGGGAAAATAGGCGGGGGGAATGCTGAAAGCGGTACGGCACTAATAACGCGGAGAGCTCACTGGATGGGCGACAAAAGTATGTATTGAAGGCGCGAGGGCGGGGCAGTAATATTGCAGAAAGCTCGCTGGATGAGCGGCGGCAGAATGGGTAACTGGATTAGAGATTAGGTGTACATTAGCGTGTAGCTTTACTTATAATGCGACTGTAGACTGCAATCTTTGAAGTAATGCGATTCGGAGAGACGGGGAGGCAGGTCTGCACCGCATATTCAGAAAAGAATGGGGCTCGGATAAAAATACAGCGTACGAGTCAACTTCAGATTTCATGAAAAAGGTCGATTTCGCCTTCTCGGGCCCTCCATTTCCCGCGTCGCCTTCTGCTCCTCGTCCCTCAACCGCGGTGTGCTCCACCCGTGCACGCGTTCCCACGCAAAGACATGCGCGCGGTGCAGTATGAACGCCAGCGCATTGACGTCTTCGACTTGGTCCGCCGAATCGTGCTCGCCTTTATTAGATTCCGGGTAGAACAACGACAGCTCCACGAGCAGGAGGCGCGCGGCGATGACCTGCCGCGCGTGCTCGGAGGCAAAGTGCACGCGCAGCGCGAGGGCGCCGAGGATGGCGTCGCGGACGTTGGTGCGCTGCACGCGGCGCATGCGCAGCCACGAGATTTCGCGGAAGGCGCGCAGGGCGACGCGCGCGGCGGCGTAGTCCTCCGTGGTCACGAAGGTGCGCAGGGAGGTGGTGAGGAGGACGACCTCTGCGACGGGGGAGAAGGCGTCGGGGACGGAGCGCATCTCGGCGTAGACGGCGCGCGGGGAGAAGTAGACGCGTCGGTTGAGGGCGATGGGCGCGGGATCCGGGGCGGATTCGTGGGTGCGGTAGGCGCGCTTGGAGAAGGCGTCGAAGAGGGCGGTGTAGTGGGCAGAGTCGGGATGTGGAGGGTTGGGTGCTTTCGAACTGGAGCCAAAGTTCTGCCACTCTGCCGCGGGGAGGGACAGCGAGCCCAAGTCAAAGGGCGTGCCTGCGCTGTTGTACGGCAAGGGTGTGCCTGCCCTTTTGTGCGCGCAGCGTATATGCGCGCCTATTCTCAGTCTGCTCACCGGGCGCAACGACATGAACGACGGAGAGAGGGTTATTATGGGTGTGGGATAAAATACCGCTTACGCACCGCTTTGCCGCTTTTGGACGGCTAACCACCGCTTGACCACCGCTCATTGTACCGCACACGCTGCGAGTTCTGCTGCTTGCTCTATCTGCATGGCCGACATATACTGGGTTCCACGTTCTCTCTAGTGGATTTCAATAACAACGTTCTTTCGGATTCCTCAAATTCGGTGTGCATGGCACTTTCACAGTCTTATATTCCGTCCAAGCAAGGGACTGAAGAGTATCGTCGGCGATTAGCACCTCACACCAGCGCCGCAGCTTGGCCTCGACCTTCCGGGAATTGCCGCTTATGCGCCGCACTCAACGTCGACGGGTGCTCGCTCAATGCGCTGTACAACTCGTGCATGTCGTCGTCACTCCCTTCTCGGTCCAGGCGTTCGTCGCGCGTGTACGTCATCGCGGCCCACCGCATACACGCAACCTGCTCAACAGGAGCGCGGAGCGCGGAGGGTGCAAATGCCCACTCACGCAGGATGGCAGACGCAGCTCGAGGAGCGTAACATGGACCTCGCGTGGCGTGCGTCTCTGCGTTGCATACTGAGCAGGCAGCGATGTGCGTCCAGTTGCAAAATACGAGTAACGCGCCGAGCGGTCGTCTGCGGACGAGCCGCCGTGGTCCCGACTCTCATGCAGAGTACGTCTGAAAGAATGGAACATACCCTCATTGTCATAATATGGCAAGTGGCCGTGGGGATTCGTAGGTTTCTGAGGCACAATGCGGCCAATGAGGATCCCTGACAAGACTAAGCAAAGAAATGTACTGAAGTTTTGTTAACTTGAAGTTGAACCTTGGTCGTCATAATACGGAAGGCTTAATTCGTTTTTGAATGTCAACCAAAGAGCTTGTTCTGACGGAGAGGGAGCGTGAGTGACGGAAAATGAACCGTCGGCATCTAGACGCACAAAAACCATTATCGTATGGTCGAAGATCGATGCAAGCGGTAGTTCCAGCATTTAACCCCGCGAGTAAGTACCAAGTAAGTACCGCTTTGCCGCTCGGGTGGCAGTGCTACTACCGCTACGCCAATTTGGGTGGCGGTGTTACTACCGCTTGACTGGCGCTTCACCACCGCTGATTACTGCCAAGGCACCGCTTCCTACCGCTGAATTTACCGCTTGGTTGATGGTGTTTTGCCGCCAAGTTCCGCTTTGCTATCCTTGCAGTTATGCCATGTCAGCTGTTTTTGGGGCCTTTCATGCCATGCTCGCCACTCGGTGATGCTGTCTGGGTCAAGCACAATATCCCCTTCTCAAAAAAGCTGGCTTGTCGTCCAAGCACCCTAATGATCTCTTCGCGCTGGTGGGGTACCGGTGGGGTTTAAACTAAGACTTATCTCTCGTTTGGACTCGGAGTCGGCTGCGATGAATCATGATCTTGTTTGATTTCGACTCTCAGTAACCAGTCCAATAAATATCGGAACTCGTAATAAACGGAGAAAAAATCATCTGACAGTACTCATGGCTATAAACTCCATTGGTTACACTGTAGCATAGAAAATACTCAATGAATGTCCGTAGTAGCAAGGTTTTGGAATGCTCAACGCTCGACCGACGCCTGGATTGCCGCGCATTTGCCGCATGATTACCGCTTACCGCCGAAAAGCGGTCTTTTCTCCTGGCCCGTTATTATGTAAGAAAATGATATTCCAGCTCCGTGCTCTCGACGCTCCTCCATGCCGCGACAGTGGTTGTGCCCCGCTGGACCATCGACGCGACGGATGATGCAGACCCTAAGATCGTTCGGTGGCGGGACTCAAGCTGAAATCCATATCATTCTTGGTTCACCATCCGGCGCGTCCTCTCCCCAGCCTAGCATTAGCCCTGAGCAGGAGAAGACCCCATCCCAGCTCCCCAAACCAGTTCACCAAGTGTCCCGGTGTCTCTGCGTCGACGAATAGTGCGGCCACTATCAATCAAACGCCCGTCGTCCCGCCCCAATGATTCTTTCCGGCCGCGCGGTGTTCTCGCGTCAAATAGTCCAGAACCTCATATCCGCGCAGCGCCAGGTGCAGCCCTGCGGCATCGACCTCTCCCTCAAACGCGTCTTGGCCTGGACCTCCGCCGGCGTCGTTGACTTTGACAACACATTTCGAAAAACAGCGGACACGATCGAGATTCCCTTCGAAGGTGTACTGGAGCTGCGTCTGCACCTCCGCCCGGGGGCGTATCTCGTCGAGTTCAACGAGACCATCGACGTCCCACTGGACGTCATGGGGTCGCTGTACGTTCGCAGCTCCTTGTTCCGCTCTGGCGCGCTCGTCAGCGCGGGTGTTATGGACTAGGGCGCGATCGGTGCGTTTGTCGTACTATGCTACTTACTGTCAAAGCCCTTTTGTTAACATCGGTAGTTTAGGTGGGATGCTGCAGGTCGTGAACCCACACGGTCTGACACTTTACAAGAACGCAAAATTGGCGCAGTTCGTATTTCACGAGATGAAGGAGAAGGTGCGGTGGTTGTGGTCCGCCGTTAGCTGTGGGACTTCGGCTGACACGTTGTGGTACAGGTCGACGGTTATTCCGGTGTATATCAGAACAAGACTGCCATGTGATTGTATTTGTGAAGGCCCAGTCGCGGAATAGAAGCGCAGAGGTGCTATGCGTCCACGACTGAGTGCATCTCAGACGAGCCGCGAGGCTGACGCGAAAGGTTTCGACGAGCAATGATGGATGCACCTCAGCCCGAGGTTCCGAGACGCTGGCATGCGGAGATTCAGGGACGCTGACATGGCGCTTTGGAATAGTTTGTGGCTCATTCCCTCCTCTCCCCTTCCTTCACCCTTCTCCTCCTCTCCCGCCTCTTACCCCTCCCTGTCTTTCCCTTCGCAATACCCTCCTCAATATACCGGATCATAACCCTCCCTCCCGATCCCGAGACCTCCATCCACGACCCGCGCCGCGAAATCGACCCCCGCGCACATACCTGCGAAGGCGCAAGCTGTCCCGCGTTCTGGTCCCGCGTTAATTCAGCTACTACAACGTCACGTTGTGCGGGATTGCGCCGCTGCTTAAACACTTGGTGTCTTCGCCGATACCCGCGATGGAAAACAAGCAAGGGAGGAAGACCGTCGGCGCAATGGCTGGTATTAAACAGGAACTCGCCCGCTCGGTGGCTAGTCGCGGACTCCACCGCGAACTCTGTCAGAGCATCCAGATGATTCTCAGGGCGCGCTCCCTCCCCAGCATCAGCTCATAGGCAAGAGGCAAGAGAAAATCCTATACCAGACAGAGGTTGAGCTCAGCACTGCACTGGTCGCGGTGTCAGGCGCGGGCTCTAGGTCGACTGATAGCACGGATAGGGATCAGCTTCAGAACAATTTGCGATCGAGTCAAAAATGCAAAATACTTACTTCCAGCGGCCTGGCATGGCCTCGCATACAAGAACTTCCAAGTCTCAAAGTAATCGGTCGCCGTTATCCTCAACTCTGATCGTTACTGAAACGCAGCAACGAGGGCCTCTCCTATTCACAATTTCTGGCTGGTCTATCGCAAGAATCCTCGCGCGCCCGCCGGCGTCCCCCTATCCCGCTTATTTTCTAATCCACAAATTGGTCGGCGTTGACCCCGCGATTGCAGATCATCCCGTCCTATAGTGGAGCCACCTGATGTTTACAGGGGCGAGCCTCGATCCCGCTATAAAGCAACGCACAGAGCGATGGGGCGCCGACGACAAAGATGGGACAATTCGACCTCTTCTTCGGGTGTGTCTCTCTCAGTTTATTGCGTCGTATCCCGACTGACGATCGGTAGGACCGCCTTGATTGGCTCGTGGGCATCGTCCATTCTGCTTGGACTGTGTTTTGCACAGGGCTCCCACTACTTCATGACCTACCCGAACGACAGCTATGGCAGGAAGGGCCTTGTGATTTGTAGTCTGCTGTTTTCCGTCGTGGCGTTGGCCGGCGCGTATGCAGACGTCTACCTGGTGCGTGCATCTTGGTTCCTTGCAGCATTTTCCAAGCCTGACTCGTTTCTGCAGCCACTAATCATCCACTGGGGTGAGCCTTATCTCCTTCTCATCGCAAAGCTTTGACTGATTAGGTTAAAGGGAATATCGAATTGGCTCTCGCGGAGGTACGTACCGCGTCATTGTGGGGCAATCCCTTTCTCATTCTTCGCTGTAGACCTGGGGCGTACGTTGCGTTCGCATGTCCTCCAAGAGCCAACCCGTCTGAACACCGCACAGGTTCCAGTTTACACGATCTTCAACGGACTAATCGCAGTCATCGTCAACTCGTATCTGATCTCCCGCTACTACTCCCTGTACGCCCGCATTCCTTCTCGTCTAGACTCTGGACACTAACTTGACAAACCCCCGAAAGATCGAAAAACATCTTCGTGACGGTCTTTCTATTGGTGCTTACGCTCATGCAGTTCGTAATGGCTTGCTTGTCCATTCTGCTGTTTCCCAGCGCCTCAAATATAAGCGCCTCCCAGTCCGCGACCCCCGATTATAACCCCGCGATGCAGGCTCAGAAGTCGCAAAGGCTGGTGTTCATCTGGGCCATCTCTTCGGCCGCTTGTGGTGTGTTGTCCATCGAATTCCGCCGGATAATTGACCTAAGATCCGAAATAGATGTTTTAATCGCGGTGGCGCTTGTGTGGACACTTCGCGGAATGAAGACGACCTTCACAACCACTAAACGGTTCGCGACCCGACTTTTTGCACAAGGCGCTGAACTCACAGCATAGCGCGTCTCAGCCTCATCCAGCGCGTTATGATCAGCGCCATCCAAAACGGCGTCGCCACAAGCGCTGTTACCATCGCCGGCATGCTCGCGGTTATCATCAGGATCGAGACGAGCAGTGCGTTTTCTCTTGTAAAGATTCAAGATGCTCGAGCTCATCTCAACCGGCTTCACAGTCCCCACCACGTTTTTCTTCTGCCTCGGCCCCCCTCTACACCCTCACGTTGCTCTCCAACTTCAATCTGTGCGAGAACGGCAGATCAGGAAGCAGGAACCTGCCGTCTAGCAACAGCAACAACACCCCCACCAACATCGTCCTCGAGGGCATCCGTGCGTCTCCCGCTCCTCCCTCTCCCGCTGCCCAGCTGACGGACACAAACGCAGATGTGCGGCGGACAGTCGTGGCGACCCATGATCCCAGCGAGTCAGAAATCGAAGAGGCTGGACGGGTACGCTTCCTCCGCTTGCACGGGTTTTCACTTGCTCATCTGTGTACGACCAGCAGCAGGTCGGGGAGAGAGTATTGGTGCATCCGAAACAAGATTCGTACGCAGGACCTTTCGATGGGCAACAAATCAAGGTCCAAAAGTTCAATTGAGGTCTGGAAGATGGACTCTTTCGGTCGCTTGAAGCGACTGTTCGTTCCTTTAGCTGTATATCTGTTGTAGCTCGCTATTGTACATCGTTCTTCATGTAATTTAAGCTATACACACCAACACTATATAGTATTATACAATCTAATTCTAGGATTCTTCTGAGCCACGCTTCACTCGGCTTTCCGGGCTTCCCATCGTGCTCTCAGCGCTCTCTCGCGCGCCACGTCCTCGCGCTCGTTCTCCCACATCTCAAACGACATCCCCGCGCGGTCTGTGCTCATCACGCGCGCGTACTCGAGGAACAATCTGTGCGTGAACGTCAGACGAATGCTCCGTGCTCTCGCTGCAGGGGAGAACCCACCTGTACATATAGCTGACCAAATCCTCCCTTCGCCAATACCTCCGACTCCACTCGCGGCCCGCTGCAGCGATTCGCGCGCCCGCCGCGTCGTGCGCGCGAAAGAACACGAGCGCGTCGAGCAGGTCGCTATATGAGTTTTGGACGGGGACGTAGTGTACCCAGGGCGCAAGCCGGTCCGTGAACCTGCGGCGGGGTGAGCGAGCGTAGCAGAAAAAAGGGGAAGTGAGAAGGTCAAGAGGGGGATGTACGCACCACTCCGGATACCCTGTCGCCTTGAATATCAACGAACCCGAGTTCATCAGCCGCTTGAAGCGGCTCGACCACCCGTTCCCGTCAACCTGGGTGTGCATCAGCGACAGCACAGCATGAAACTCCCGACCACACAGGTGTAAGGAGCACAAAGAGCGCTTACATCAAGCACATACTTGTACGTCGCCGCCTTCCTCAAATCATGCGACTTCCGCCATTCAAACATCCCCTCAAGCACCTTACACTCCTCCGGTGCGCAATTCAGCGGACGGCCCGCGAACGCGACGTCCAGCAGCGCAGGCACAACGCGCGCGCGGAAGACCGCGTGCGGGGGACCAACGGGCGTTTGGCGTGCATCTCTTTGTTGCTTACTGCCCGCCTCACGCTCATGATCACCATGGGTGAATCCAAATCCCGCGAAATCGCCATCGACATCGCCGGGATCCAACAAGCTCACGTTCGCCCCGCCAACGCCCGCGCCGAGGGCTGCAAGGCGAATACGGTGCGCGTCGCGCCAGCGCCCGTCGGCGGCGTGCCAGATGCCCGTGTTGCTCCCGCGCCACTGCAGTCGTGCGTCGACGCGCTCTGCCCAGGAGAGCCCGAGCGGTGGCGGACGACCCTCGGACGGGAAGTCGTCCGAAACCTACAAAGCGAAAGGTGTTAGCGTATGAGAATACGTGCGGCGCAAGACACTCACCCAATTAAGCGGCATCGCAACCCGCACATCCGCATGCAGCGGCGTCACGCTATAGCTAAACTGCGGGATCAACACGCGGTGCGGTGCGGGGCCCGCCCCGTGCGCGAGGTACGCGCCGTGGGAGCGCAGGTGCGTGGGGTGCAGGCAGGGGTCGCTGGCGGGGAGGGCGGCGTGGATGAAGGTTTTCGGGCTGTGGGGAGGTTAGTGTATGAAGGAGAGGAGGGCAGAACGCAGTGATGAGGAGGTAGGAAGTGGAAGGAAGGAAGGAGGGGGAGGAAGGCAAGTACAAATGCGGAGAGTCGTGTCAGCCTCTCTTCGCTGAATCTCAACGGAACGTGAGACTCTTCGTGTCAGCCTCCCCGAATCGAAGGCGGCTGACGGCCATTCTGGTCAGCCACTTTGTGGCAGCCTCCAACTCCCCGATCGAGTTGCAGCTGACGCGCAAGGAGGACTGCCGCGAATGAGGAAACGACAACAGAACAAGAGGTGGCTGACAGATGGGAAGAAGACGATGAGGATGCGGCCGGCATAAATAATATGAAGGGGTATGTATGCGGGGACAGAATGGGGAGTGAAGATCGACATGAAAAGACACTCACACATCTCCATCCCCATCCCCACCCACACTCGGCAACCCCGCCCTCGGGTGCTCATCATCAAAGGGCGGCGGTAGCGCGCCCGACTCCGACGCGAGATGCGCGGGAGAGTTCGGCGGGCAGGCCGCGAGCCAGCCGTGTTTCTCGGGCGGCGGGTTGGAGGTGTCGATGTCTACAAGGGGATCAGTTTAGATTTGGGATGAGGGAGAATGGAAGATGAAACGGAAGGCGAAGGGGTGGGTAACAGAATAATAATTGGGGAGGGAATATCCGCCCACGAAAAGTGCAGGGCGCAGACAGCGCGTTCAGTGAGAAGCGCAGCGATGCGAATGATTCCACCAAGTTTCGCATCAAAAATATTGCGAGCCCCCACCAAACGCGATGCGATGTGCGCAGTCCCTGCGGCCAAGAGCCGAAGAAGAAGAAGAAGAAAGATATGGCCGACACTAGCATCGGACAGCGGGCAACAGGCTAGCTGGGGAAAACCGGGGTACGATCCCTCGCCAGAGCCCAGAGATGCCTCCCCCTGCGCAAAGGGAGCCCAATCCAGAAGAATCCTCAAACACGCGACATGCTGACGCAGATATCCTTCGCGCCTTTACGCAGAACCGACACTGAGGACCACCAGGAGCGCGACAACCGCGGCGGGCCACTGCCATCGGCTGCACTACTGCAACTTGGCGGGACCAGGACGCAACGAGGGCATGCAGAAAGCGAATAACACCAACGCCCAAGGTCGCAGGCAAGCAAGCAGAAAAAACGGAAACAATATGACATAACGCAAGGGAAACCCGAGGGAGGAATGAATGAAGAATGAACGCACACGTCCCCGCCCGCGCCGCTGCGAGCGCTTGCTGCCGGAGTTCATACTGTTTAGAAAGAAAGAGTTGTCAGCGTTGATGGACATTGTGCGAGAGATAAGAAGGTTGAGGGGGGACGGAGGCAGGAAGGAAGATGGGAAGGAAGGAAGGATAATGGGGAAGGGAGGGAAGGACGCAAGAGGGGGCGGGGGGCCAAGAAAAGAGCGTGAAACGATGGGGAAAGTGGGAGAGAGTACAATATACGAAGAACAATATAAGCGGGGAAGATGGCACCGAGGCGTCAGCCGCCCGGTTAGGAAGGAAAGCGCGGTGGCTGACGCGGTGGTAAAGTGAGGGAGATGTAAACGTAAGTCATCGGGGAGGAGGGAAGGAGGGAGGGAAGGAGGCTGATATGAAAGACGAGAGAATGAAGGAGGAGGGTTGCCAAGCGTAGGGATATTTGCAATGTGAGGATGGAGGAGCCGAGAGCGGCTGAAAAAAAGCCGATGCAGTTTGGGAAAGGGAAGGTGGGAGGCTGACACCGAAAGGGCGGATGTATGCGAGGGGAAAGAGAAATAGACACCCACGTCAAGAACCAAATTCGGGCTATCATGCGGACTAAAAACCGCCCTAAACGGCGGCAAACCCGCCTCCACCTCCCTCAGCAGCTCCATAACCTCAAACCCGCCCGCCGCGAGCACGTTCCGCACACGCTCGTCCTCCGGCAGCGTGAAATTCAGCATCCCCAGCGGGTCCGCCTGTGCGTCTTTCCCGATGGTGTACGAATGCGCATGCGCCTCCCACGCACGCTGCGTCGCCTGCAGCTGCACGGGGTCGACACCGTAGAACGGCGCAAGGTCTGCGTCGATCTGGTCGTACTCGTCCGGGAGGGGCACGTCGTGCGCGGACGCGTACGCCCACCACAGGTCGAATCCGCGCGGAGGTGCGCGACCGTAGCGGCGCGTGTACTCGGCGACGGCCTGGCGCAGGGTGGTGCTCGCCCCCGCGAGCTTGGCGGCCCATGCGGCTTCGGCGCGCGCGATGAGCTCGGGGATCGGGTGCGCGCCGAGGGGGTTGACTTCGAGGAGGCCGTCGGGGCGGTAGGTGTGCTGCCCCAGCGGCGGCGGCGTCTCCTTCGGCTTGGGTCTTTGTTTTGGCTTGGGCTGTGGTTTGTATCGGGGGTCGATTGCAGCGGGCGTGGGGACAGCAGCGCGGGTGACGGTGTGCCAGAAGGTTTGCGTTACGGTGCGGGCAGCGTGTCCGTGTCCAGCAGCGTACTTGAACGCGATACGGGTCGAGTGTTGCGCGTCAAAGACCGCGTCACGCATCGCAAACGCGACCGCACAGAGAATAACCAAGATCAAGAGCGGACGACGCAGAGAGCGGCGACGAAGAACAGTGTATATCGGAGCAGGAGGCATAGAGTGCGAGCAAGTTTGGAGCGCTACAAAACGGGTGGCTGACAGACCCGAGCAGCTTTAAAACGCGTCTGCCGCTGACACCTTAGAAGACTCAGTGGCAGACCCGCGTTCGGGTCTCCTGCGGCTATTCGTTTCACCAAGGACGTCCATGTCAGGGCTTCATCTAACGACGACGACGTTCGTATAGTTCCTAGGGCGAGGGGGTTCGACTTGAGTGGGAGATGATCATGAAGGGTGCATTAATTACTGCTCACCTATGGCTGACTACAGCCGCCAGTGGCGTATCGCCAGTCAGGGCATTCATTTGCGGTCGCCATTGTCGATTCCGCGGGTATCCGGACAGTCCACGCCACGCTCAAGGCTCGATTCTTTGAATGGGCGTCGAGTCGTCCTTGGTGGTCGTTTGCAATTCCAAACCGGGACGCTTAGCCGAATGTCCCACGCTCGTCCTGTGTCCGTTTTTGGTTCGGTTTTTTCTTCTCGCTCCCGCCGGCGACGTTTATTTTTTTGCCGTCCTCTGATTTTCTCAAAAATTCCAAGCCAGAAAAACCTCGTCGCTTGCAGTCCGGTGGTGCGTCGTGAGTTTTTGGGTTTACAACTTCGATCCGACTGGCAGCCGTCGATTTACCGTTAGAGTTTTGTCCACGGGAACGATGTTCAAGCCAAGAAGAATCAGACCTGGTAGCACTCGGTAATGCATCTATGTCCGTTGTCAGTTGGGAGTCGTTGACAACAGAAGAAGCTGGTTCGACTCCAGCCGGTCTTTGTGAATTTTAGTAGAGACGATTTTTTTTCGCTCCGGCGCACATTCGCTCGCATCCCTGTGCGAGGCAACAACAAAGGTCTTGAGACCCGGTAGCACTTGGTGTGCATCTGCGTCTGCTGCATCGTTGAGAGGCCCTGGTTCGACTCCAGGCTGGGTTACTAGTAGGGCATTCTGTTCCATTTTTTTCTACCCGCATGTCTAATTTTTGCTCGCCGACATATACATGGACCGGACTATGATAAAGAGACCCAGAAGCACATGGTGTGCATCTGCCTCGACTACGCGGTTGTCCCGAATGAAAATCTAGCGCAGGAGGACCTGGTTCAAACCCAGGCTGGGTCATGCGTCGAATTCGAGAACCTTTTGCGCGCCATCCCATTCAATTTCTCCCCAATGGAAGGATTTAAGGAAGGGAAAGAGACCCAGTAGCACCCGTTGTGCGTCTGCATTCATTTGATGGGTAGGCGATGGATTCAGCAGAGGACCTGGTTCGATTCCAGGCTGGGTTGTACGGTATGCTTGCCCCGTCGTTTTTTCCTTTCCAACGCTTTCCGATTTTTCTCCCTCGCTTAAAAAGCATAGGAGGGTGGGAAGCGAGCTGCCAGTACTTGAGCATTCATTGTTATCTTGTCTGCTCGCGATCAGAGCCCAAAATACAGGGAAGTAAACTATCTTGCGTTCTCGCCTTCTGATTTTTGGTGGACTTACAGGAGAATAAGGGGAGAGAAGGGACCCGGCAGCACGCGCTGTGCATCTGCGTTCTTTTGGGCGGTTTCGTACAAGAGTTATAGCAGAAGGACCTGGTTCGATACCAGGCTGGGTCATGAGGTGTTTTTTCAGATCTTTTGTATCTCCAGCGCGTTCCGATTTTTACCCATCAAGAATCACAACAGGAGGGAATGAAACCCGTACTGTGGTGTACACCGGCCTGCAGTATCACCACGTTCTTCGTCTCGCAACCATATTCGAGAAAAGATCAAAGCAGAATATTCCGCGTCCCATCCCATGCCTGTTCTTGCGCACTCACAGAGGAGCAAAAGGAAGGTGGAAAGACCCTGTAGCACTAGGGGTGCGTCTGCTTTCCCTGGGCCTCTTCGAACATCTTATAGCAGAAAGACCTGGTTCGATTCCAGGCAGGGCCACTGGCAGTAGTACCACGGTTCGGTATTTTGCCTCCCCTCCCATTCCAATTGTTGCGTGCACACGAAAAGAAGGCCAAATAGAAGGGAGGAAGACCCTGTAACACTAGGTGTGCATCTGCTTTCCATGTTGACAGTTTCTTCCGCTAAATCATACCCTTGCCATTGCAAAACTTACCCCGGGCCACTGGTTCAATTTTATTCTCGAGCTCACACGGGCCGCAAACGTCAACTTTCACTCACATTTGCGCACCCACTTTCACAGAACCGGAAACCGAGAAACAAACCCCCGTCGCATTTGGTTGTGCATCTGTGCTTGATAGCTGTTTGCGTTCCTTTCACAGTAGAACCTGGTTCGATTCCAGGCGGGGTCATGCGCTCTCTCTTGCCGGGTTTTTTCCCACCCACTCTCGGCCATTGGCTGCTAATCTCACAGGCACTCAGCCGGGAACAAAGGCAGGGGAAATGCCCTTGTAGCACTCAGTGTGCATCTGTGTTCGGTTATCGACGAAGGCGGTGGCATTTACTGCAGAAGGACCTGGTTCGATTCCAGGGTGGGTCGCGCACTCCATTTTTCTCCGGTTATCCTTTTTTTTGTTCGCCTCCTTGTCCGGGTATCGGAAGGCACGAGCGGTCCTGGTGTGCTTTTCCACCCATTGACATACTACTCCGCCTGGAAATTACCGCAGGAAAACCTGGTTCGAATTCAGGCTAGCCCATAACTCCACCTCCACCTTTTTTTTTTGCACGCCATCCCATTCGATTTTGCCCCTCATGAAAGGAATAAAGGAAGGTAAGAGACCCAGTAGCACTCGGTTTCCATCTGCATTCATTCGATGGGATGCGTTGTGTTGTCAGCGGAACGACCTGGTTCAACTCCGGGCTAGGTCATCCGGTATTCCGACGGAATCTTTTTAATTTGCATCTCCCCCCTGACAAGAAGCCCAAAGCGGCCTTCATTTGACATCGTCTGAGCCTCGCAATCGCAGTAAAGAGAAATATTGGAGATCGGCGCAAGATAATTTTTGTTCCCCCTGAATCCCATCCTGTTCCGAATTTGCACAATGTCATAGACGGCTCACAATGAAGGAAAGAGACCTAGTAGCACGCGGCGTGCATCTGCGTTGAATACCGTGGTCCGCACACCTTCTATAGCGGAACAACCTGGTTCGACTCCAGGCTGGGTCTTCCATGCGACGGTCTACCACCTTTTTTTTGATCTACCAGCTGGGTTCATAAGCCGCACATTGGAGGAATATTTTGTAATTACAAAGGGAGACACATCTCTCGTTGAAAGCTCGGAATGAGGATGAGAACACGAGTCGCAACATCCAGCTCTCGTTGTTCCCACGGTTGAAAATCAAAAGTTGATTTTCGGTTATTACGTATGTAAATGGGGCGTGGTTGAAAGGGCGCAGTTACATCTTCAAGGCACGACTTCAAAACATCCAGATTGACTGAGCGACCAGCGTCCCGACTTGTTTTTTTTGCCGACTGCAAGGTTTGTTTTTCTTGCCGAAACCATCTAATCAGGGTACACAGGCACTCAGGCAGGAAGGTAATAATGTAGGGACAGAGACTTTGTAGCACTCGGTGTGCGTCTGCCTTCAGTTCATGGCTGCCGTGACCTACATTTACTGCGGAAGGACCTGGTTCGATTCCAGGTTGGATCATTCCATCGTTCCCTCGAATTTTGGGTCTCGATATTTTTCAGCTTGGGTCGGTTGTAGCATTGGCATGAATGATATGCAGCGCGGTTCAGCGCTATTGTTGATCTACTTCCTCTGATTCTGAATCAGAACTTTGGGCAAGGATAATAAGACCCCATAGCATAGGGCATGCATCTACCTGTGATCGCCGCGTAACCGGCGGGGACAACAGGAAGGACCTCGTTCGATTCCAGGTTGGGTCATCCACAGGGCATCCTACCATTTTTTCGATTTTTTTTTTTTTCAACCACCCTCATACCAGTACAAGGAGATCACCGAATACAAAAGCGGGGTTAGTAACGTACAGTGGTCGGTAAGTCTGCTTCGCCCTAGATTTATGAGGGCAGGAGAGAATAATTTGGACGTTGTTCCCGCAGAACTTGAAGGCTCTAGTTTCATTTCAGGCTGGCTCGCGAGAGCAAGGTATGTACATTCAATTTTTGAAAGCCCCACACATCCAAATATTGTCTGTTATTCAACAAGTGAGCATGCATTACGTGTGACTTGCTTTCAACGGGTGTCCTGAATTGAACTCAACGAAACCTTCAACATGCTAAATCAGTTTCCAGGGACAGCTTTTGAGGATACGGGAGCAAGACAAACGAAAAGACCCTCGGAGTCTGCGTGTGTATCTTGTGTCTTTGCCCTTAACGCGATATTTTTTGGAGCACCTATCCCGAGAACATGATTGAGGGAGAAGCCCGGTAGCACTTGGTGTGCATCTGTACTCACTACGTCGCAACCTTAAGACTTGTACTTCCGTGTATGCAGGCGGTCCTGGTTCGATTCCGGGCCGGGTCATAAACGGCTCCCAGTTCGTATGTTTTTTCTCGCTGGAGTTGGAGTTCTGTTTCATCGTTCAGAACAGTGTCCATGGTCATTCAAGATTTGCTCAAGGCTGTGCTGGGGTACACGACGGGCTTGGACAGCACTCTCGAGTTGGGTTGATTCACTGCACGGTTATTGAGGCAAGATTTTCGGTTCGTCAGAGTCCCATCCCTGCTTCGCGCCATATAGAAGCCCAATGCTTGATTGTGGGTAAGTTTATACGCCGAAGGTTGATTTCTTGTTTCGCAGCTGAAATTCCTTGCTCAGACTTTGACAACACAAGTCCGAGAGTCAGGTTCATCAGCCGCATATTTGGACGTTGAATTTTTCGCAGGGAGAAAAGGAATATCCAAGGATACATGCACATTTTATTGAAAGCTTCGTGTGCTCAACCCATATTACTCTCGCCGAATGAGGATGAGATCACGATTTTCAACTTTCTCATTGTTCCCACGGTTGAGATTCGGAAGTCGCCTTTGGGTGTTAACATAATTGATCAGGTAAATTGAGCTCATGGTTGGCGGAGGTCACCGTAGTAACATAGGATTTAGAGCGCCGGTAAAACTGAACCAGGCACATGCATAACCTCCAGCTTGAGCGAGCAATCAACGTGAGTCGTACGGGGTTTCCCCTTGCCTCGGCCACTTACACCATCTGCAAACTTACACAGGCACTTGAATTGAGCTCACTCACGTAAAAGGCAAATGTATGAAGTCCAGAGACCTTGTAGCCGTGTGCATCTGCCTTCTATACAATCCCTGTTGCTAGCCACATTTACGGCAGACGGACCTGGTTCGACTCCAGGCGGGGTCATGTTGTCCTCCCTCAACGCGTATTTTTTGCATGTCAGTGAGCAAGACTAGACTCGAAACCAGTCTGCGTTGTACGGCAAATTTTACAAGCACTACGCCGTAGGCAGACTGGTACAACTCGGACTAGGCGAAAGGACCGAGCCCGGAGTGTGAGTCGTTTTTATTGGCTAAATCATCTACTTACCTTGAATTCACAAGAGAAACAAGGCAGATAGAATCAGAAGTAACTATTCTCAATTTCATTGGTTCAGAATATCACCAGATGCCATGGATGTCGAGTACCGCACCGGGAAATGATGCCACATTGCCACGAATTGGCACCGCGTAAAGTTCAAAATCAAACTGAATGGCAATTTCGCCGATGTTGAAACGTTGGAGGGAGACAGTCGCCGAGCTTGCCCCGCTGTGACGTTGGGCAGGACAGACAGCCTGAATGTGAATCGGGCACTGGCGAGCAGAATCGTATTCAAGTTAGTCTCTCTAGACAGACGCTCTATCATAACCAGCTCGTACCTCGCTTGATAGAGTCTGTTGGTTACCGCGCTTGATTCACAAACAGAACTTTAGTTCTTTTGTGCTTAGAGTACCAAAAATGTCCGGGGATTTGGCTTATATAATCGCTCGATGACGAGGTCTGCACATGACTCGGTATGAACGGCCCGGGTTCAACTTCAACCAAACCTCAATTATAATAGCGACGTCGTAGGTGTATGAGAATTGACGGGAAAATATTGAACTGGTGGGTGCTAAAACCCTCTTCTGCTGTGCTCGTCCTGACCGGTCTTCCTCAACTTGAAGCCTTCTGTCACCATCTGCATTCAACTTTTACCACGTTCGACTTCCCCGCTTGGTTCGTCTTGGTTCAAAACTTGGAATCTCTCGCTGGTTTGCGTACTATAATGAGGCAGGACTTGTAGGCTCTTCAAATTCGATACGCCTCAAGAATCACCGTCAAATTAAATCACACTGATATTCACCGGCAGGCGAGGATCTTGGAATAGGTTGGACACAATACATAAGATATACATGTATGGCCCGGGCTCGAAACGTCATAAGAACTCGTTCACGGTTTCTGTTTGTGACCCGCCGCTTGCCGGCCTACCCAAATCATACTTACCCGGTAGCCTGCGTTATTATGTAAGCCTCCTTTTCGGGACCTCACGTGAGCAATCTCTGGACGCGACTTGGACGCGTCGTGGACTCTCTGAGACGGGGAACCACACACTGAGCAACGGTTTGGTAAGATACCTTCCTGGAACGTGCCCCCCGAATTCCAGGGCTCGGTACAAAGGACACCTGTCTTCCCTTGAATATATTTCTCTGATTTAGGCTTATTTCCGAGGATGCACCCTCATCTGGTCGGTGAGCATCTGAAAGCAATACCGGGCTTATCAAGGAGGTTATACAACATTTCGAGGAGCGTATTGGTACATCATCTGTCCAAACGACGGCGAAACGCGTCGAGACGCGTCTCGCTAAGGGCTTGTTTGTGCAAGCATCTGTGATGGTTACATAATAACGCAGGCTACCAGGTAACGGGCGCGGTAACCAAAGGACTATATTCAAGTTGCAAAACATGAGGGCGTGCGATTCGGATTCAGTCCAGTAAAAAATACATACGTACGTACATCAAGGGACGCGAGAGTCCAAAGAAAGGCCACGATTCCTCCACTATTCAACGAAGATTCCCAAACACGTTAGAGAGAGCGGCGGAAAAAATTGTTCATGTCCAGATATAGACGACGAGCAATCTCGGGATCCTGTAGGGATCGAGCGTCTGCCCGCGCCTTACGCGCGAGCGCCGATATTCGGGGTGTCCGGACCTTAATGCGTGGCGTCTCCATCTCGTCCGCCGCATAGTGATGGGCAAGTTCGGTTCGGTTCAGGTTCAGCAATATGCTGAACCCCGAACCTGAACCTGCGGTTCAGGTTCAAAGCGGTTCGGTTCAGCGTTCGGGGGCGTTCGAACGCCGAACTGAACCGAAATTTTCCCAATCACTGAATACGGGTAGAAAATCGGTGCTACCCCTCGAAATAAAGCCGTACCTTCAAGACTTGCAGATATTGTAAAGCCAACACGCTCTGGGTAGTACAACAGTCATTAGTAACTGTGTCACATTCCCGGTATTAGTGGTGTCACTTTCCGTGACATACCTTGCGAGGGTAGAAACGAGGTGCAGGTATAACTGATGAAAAGGGGTTTTTTTCTGTAGCGTACCTTGTAGCTCTTGAGGTGGGTCCGATTGTAATAGGTCCCGGAAAAGGATCATTGTTGGCTGAAATTGTTGACTTCGCAGGGGAGAAAGTGGCTTGAGGTCTACAAAGAACATGTTTTGGGGGACAACAAGAGCTAAGGGGATGTCCTTCAGTAACCAGATGTGCGTGACACATTCATGGACCATAATTTGGCTTGAACTCAGTTATATATTGGTCAAATTTGGGCAGTCGGTTCAGCGGTTCGAACGGGTTCGAACGGGTTCAGCGAAAATGGCCCTTGAGTGAACTCCGAACCGAACTTCAGGTTCAGGTTCAGGACTTTGCTGAACTTTGAACCTGAACTTCGGGTTCAGTTCGGTTCAGTTCGAGTTCGAACCGAAAGTCCGAACCGAACTTTCCCAACACTACCGCCGCATCTTTGTCCTCTCGTCGATACAGCAGGGATTTCCGGGGTAATTTATCGCCACGGATGTCCTGCACCTGGAACAGGACAAACACCAACGGGCGCAAGTCGTCCTCCACAGTATTGAGGTCCGGCCGCGTGTACATCGAGGATGTCGCAGCCAGGTTATCGTCATGGCAGTTCCACGGCGTCAGTAGGACCTCCAAGTCTGTGCTCCTCGATTCGAGCAGCGAAAATCCGCCGAGGAGATACTGCATGAGATGCCGCTGCCGCACATCATCCTCGAGGTACAGACGACACGCAAGCGAGTTGAGCACCGCGGCCTTGGCCTTGGCGCGCTGGAAAGATGTGGGGGAGACTGTAGTAAATGCGCGCAGGGCGACGCGTGCGGCAGAGTAGTCCTCGACGCGTACGAATGTGCGTAGCGCGGTGATGAGGAGGTCGGCCTCGGTCGCGCTGCGGAACCTGTGGGCGCGCATTTCGGCGTAGACCTTGCGCGGGGTGGCGTAGGTCCGCTCCGACACCGTGACAGACACAGGATCGATAGAGGGACAGTCGGTAAACGTGTGGAAGGCCGCGAAGTAGTGTTCAGGTCTGAGGATCGCCTCATACGGTGCATGTCCACTGCTGTTGAAGGCAGGATTGGGCGGCGAATGGGCGGGAATCGACTCCTGCGACGAGACGGCGTCGGAAATCGGATTGTGCCACGACGGAGATGAGGGACGAACAGAAGGTGTGTGGGTGTAAACGGAGCGCCGCAGCAGTCCCACTCGTAGGCTGCTCACGACGGAGCGGACAGACATACCATCGATGGTGTTGGATCAATGGATGGGTGTGGGTAGCCGAAGGTCTCGGCCCGGTGATGCCGGTCCTGATGCCTCGACTGCGTCTCGTCTCGCCTCGATCTTGCCCATCCGCCAAGAAAGGTTCCGACAAGTCCGAGCCTCAATTATCAGTTAACCTTTGAGTACGATACGCTTGAAAGACAAGAAAAGACTCACTGCCGGATGGGCGGCGACGCGTGTTGACGCAATGTTGACGCAAAGAAAGTCCTGGTTCATTGCTGGTTCAAGTCCAGCCTGGGTCATTATACGGAGCCGATTGATTTTTTTTTTTCGTTCCCAGTGGATGCTCGGAATGCTCTGCGAACTGAGTCATGTCATCCAACGCTCCCAGCAAAAACAGATACTGTTTCGTCCGTCAACATCCGTCAATGGCTATTTCTGACCGCATGTAATTAGAGACTGAGACGGGTAAAAACATCCGGTCGCACTTGGTGTGCGTCTGCGACAATTATTACTAGAGAGTCCGGGTTTTGGAGAAGGCTGAGACGGAGAATTGTAATCATGCTGATATGTGTATGGTTCGATCAGGGTGGGTCATGAAGTGACGCCGGATGTCCTTTTTCTCGGTCGTCCGTCCTCAGTGGGCCGTAATCTGCTATAGTTGAAGCACGCCGTGTTGCAGGCGAATCGGAGAGTCGAATTAGTTCCCGCTCAAAGCGCGCTATGGACTACGAACTGAACGGGTGTCAAAAAATATCAACCGGACATCGTTTAATATTGCCTCGGACCATGTCGCCCTCAGTGCTCGCGGACAGCTATGCCGGTTGAACAGTACACATTGAACGACGAGTTTCAATATCACACTGTTCCCACGGTTGATTTTCGATGTTGAACCTGATCTCGATTCGTCAGCATTGTAATAGTAACTTGATCTTTCATGCTTCGGACATGGTAAAGTTCCAGTCGGGCGTGCCTTTTTTTTCCCCATGATTCATTAGCATAGCACTATCATCCATTCAAGAGAAGATACAATACCATAGATGGAGCATTGCGCCGGAGAATCAATTCAACCCGGTTTGTTCTCTGCCTGGCAATTATTTTCCCCAGAGCGGCGATCCGCCATCATGATGGGCATTCGAGCATTGGGACCGAAGAAATAGGAGAGACCCGGTAGCACTTGGCGTGCATCTGTCTCCAATGTTGCGGATCCCATTGAAGCTTTCACACAGAAGAACCTGGTTCGAATCCAGGCCAAGTCATATTCGACGCAGATATTTCGATTTTTTTTGGCCGCTCACCGACCCAAATCAAAAGCTGTGTCTCAAGCTGCATAAAAATATGCCCTCAATACTTTTCACGCCCTCTACACAATGGAGCTCCGAGTCGGTAAGCGAATTCAGAGAGGTTCAATGATTTCGCTCAGCGCGTACTTACACAAGATTCTAGATCAGGGAAATAATACCCAGTAGCACTTGGTGTGCATCTGCGCGCAATAATAAAATAGTCTGTGTGTGCCACACAGAAGCCCCTGGTTCGATTCCAGGCTGGGTCGTGCGTTGCGAGAGTCGTAATATTTTTCCCCTCTTTCCGATTGCATAGTAGGCATCTGCTAATTTCACGGAATGACTCGGTAGATACAAAGTAAGATCGACAACTCAGTCACAAGCTTACCTCTAGCAGTCATCACCAGTACCAGTCCAATAAACCCGAACGAGGTGAATCTCCGTAACTGAACACCTGGGCTACATAGCCACCTCTTTCCCTCCGGAGCTTCACCATGCGCTAGTTCGATGCTGGACGCGGAACTAAAGAGGAAGACCTGGTAGCCCTCGGTGTGCATCTGCGATACGTTCCTGGCAACGTCCAATTATGATTGCAGCAGAACCTGGTTCGATTCCAGGCTGGGTAATAAAAAAGGGGGGGCGTCCGAATTCATTCTATCCAAGCTGCAAAGCAACAATCCACGCATCATAGGAAAGACTCACGGGAGGGAGCAGAGAAGTTTGCAACAATCTGCTAGCTTCCATGGCGGTATTTGGGGCCGGAAGAACTTGTTTGAAGTCAACCCTAAGTAGCGTGCGGTTTTCTGCCAACTGCCCAGCTCTCTTTGCCTCGAGCAATACATCTATCGATGACCAAAAGCTCACCACACCAAAAGCGAGTAGCGTAGGAAAGACCCGGTCGCACGTGGTGTGTTCTTGCCTTAATTAGGTGGCAATAGTTGGTGTCCATGCAGGAGGTCCTGGTTCGATTCCAGGCCGGGTCGTGGTAGCATAGGATTGAGTTTTTGTTTTTCTTCTTTCAATGATTTATCCTCAATTGACACTGGAAAAGGCATCAGCTTCCCAGACAGATCGAATTAAATGAATATCCTCAATCTCTCCACTAATTGTTTTCCCTCTGCTGTCCGCTGAATTCACGAGAACCTATCCAAGAAGCAGATGTGAGGAAAAGACCCGGTAGTACTTGGCGTGCATCTGAGCTCAATTTCATTTGAACGAGGAGTCATCAGAAGCGCCTGGTTCGATTCCAGGTCGGGTCGTGGGTGGGTACCATCGACGGGTTTTTTATTCTTAATCTTTGTCGTAAACGGCACCGGTGAATTCGTGGTTCGATAGGCCGGGCCATTCATTAGCTCTTGGGCTCGTCTTTTTATCTAAATGAACCGTCAACAAGCATCGCGAGTTCAATCAAATGAAGTACCTCAATCCGCCAACCTCGTTGGCAGCCTCTCCCACTCTCTCTCCGCTGATTTGAGAAGAACCCTTGTCAGAGAAATACGAGTAATGAATAAGACCCAGTAGCACTTGGTGTGCTCGATTGGTTGCACGAAGAGTCATCAGAAGAGCCTGGTTCGATTCCAGGCCGGGTCGTTATGTCTCGGCTTTTTTTCTTTACGAACTAAACTGAACGGTGCAATTGTATGAGAGTGTCAAGTATCTACATAAGCGTCCGTGACTGGATCTCACTGAAATCGGGATAGGTTAGCCCGAGATTACTTCGAGTTAACGTGTTTGAAGGCGGCAAATCTGTCCGTGTTTTCCTTGTTAGCTTTTGAACACAATAAACTTGAACGATGGTCAAGAAGGACTCCGTGGCCATCGATGAGCCGCGTGCGTATGTTTGATGCAGAAAGTCCTGGTTCAAGCCCAGGTTGGGTCATGAGAATTTAGAGAACATGGTACTATCCTTTTCCTCCGTCAATGGCTATTTTTGAACACTTATAGAGGGACCGAGAGCTAAAATAAAGACTCGGTCGCACTTTGCGACAGTTATCCTTACAGGCATTTTTCAACACGCAGGACTTCCTGGTTCGAATCCAGGCTGGGTCATATTATGGCAGGGATCGTTGGCTTTTTTCCCCGAGTGGTCTTCAGTTGGCCATAATCTGGTACAAAGCACGTGGTGTTGCCAGAAAATCGGAGAGTTGGATTATTTCCCAGTGTCAATCAGCGATGTTGATGTTGAGTACAAATCTTCATATTGAACATCGGCCCAAAAAGATGGACATGGTTTCCAAATCATTATTCAAGTGCCAGGGATAATAGCTCTGCACCTCACGTACATCGGGCGTTGCATATCAGCATATACTCGAACATCGAATGTTGTGGTTCGAAATCACACTGTTCCCACGGTTGATTTTCGATGTTGAACCCGACCTCGCTTAGTCAGCATGACTTTCCATGCTTTGGGGTGGATTTACTTGACTGGACAGACAATGGCGCCCCCATCGGCTGATGGTAAATTCAACCTGAAGACGCAACGACAACGGTCGGTCTGAACTTGAACCAGGTTCTTCTCCAATCAGCTAATTCCATCGAAAATAATTAGGATTCAAGCCAGATATTGCAATGGAACGGCGAAACGCTCTGGAAGTTGGGACGATACAGCGCAATATTTGAAGCAAACCCAAGCAGGACCCAAGCAAACTTGCCCAAAGTGAAACGTCGGCATCCCCGAGTCCGGAACAGATGCACTTACGGCAAGGATCATCTGTCTGGTCACATGAGGCCGACGATCAGGTTCGGGCACAGACGGCCACCTGCTCGCGATGCACGCGCGACGATGGCGGCGAACAGAACCCTTCAAAATGTCTTCGACTTGCAAGAATCCGACTGCTCTTCGTTGCGACCATGATTTCCTCTTGGGCGCTCGCGGTATTCGCCGCGTCCGCCAGCGCGCAGCTCGTCACTGAACTCAGCTCTGGCTGGACACTTCGCAGCGAGAACGGGAGCATCTCTGTCCCCGCTACTGTCCCCTCGCAGCAGTATGTCGACCTTTTCAAGGCTAATGTCATCGGAGACCCGCTCTACGGTACCAACAACACCGAGCAGTCTTGGGTCACCCTGCAGAACTGGACGTACACCTCTCGCGCGCTCACTGATCTCAAAGTCGCCAACATCCTTACCTCTACCCACCTCGTCTTCCAGGGCCTCGACACGTTCGCCCACATCACTCTGTGTGACCAGGAGGTCGGGAACACCAACAATATGTTCCGCCAGTACATCTTCGACGTCACCTCCATCTTGCACGCCTGCAAAACGACGCCCCACCTCGCAATCAACTTTGGCTCGGCGGTAAACATCACGCACCAGCTCAGCGCAGGCCCCGACGCAGACCCTGACGACAACTTTGCCGACAGCTGCAGCCTCACGAGCAGTGAGTTCAGCTGCAAGCCGTACGCGCGCAAGCAACAGAGCGACTTTGGCTGGGACTGGGCCCCGTCCCTCGTCCCCGCCGGCCCATGGCAGCCCATCTACGCCGTCCAGATGGTCGTTGGCCAGGTCTACGCCAGCAACACCCTCATCGACATCTACCGCACGGGCCAGATGAACAACCTGCCCCCGGACCAGAGCCAGCCCTGGATCTTCAATTGCAGCATCGACTTTGTCGGGACGCTGGTCGCGGAGAGCGGGATGACGCTGACCCTCACCGACGCGAACAACAAGCGCGTGCTGCAGCAGTCGCTTGGGGGCATAACAAAGTCCAACGGCACCATCACCGGCAGCACGACCATCAGCGCGTCTGCTGTCGAGCTGTGGTGGCCCAATGGCATGGGCGCGCAGACCCTCTACACCGCGAGCGTCACGGTCAAGGGCCTGCTCGGGATCCCCATCACGACCGTCAAGAAGACCGTCGGCTTCCGCACCGTCGTGCTCAATCTCGAAAACATCACCGACACACAGAGCGCGCAGGGCATCGCCCCCGGGGCGAACTGGCACTTTGAGGTCAATGGGCACGAGTTCTACGCCAAGGGCGCCAACTTTGTCCCCCCGGACCCGATGTGGGCGCGCGTGAACGCGACCAAGATCGAGCAGCTGTTCGACCTCGCGGCCGCGTCGCACATGAACATGTTCCGTGTGTGGGCGTCGGGGACGTACCTCCCCGACTGGATCTACGACGTCGCGGACCGCACGGGCATCCTCCTCTGGAGCGAGTTCCAGTTCTCCGACGCCGAGTACCCGAACGCGACGGCGTACCTGGAGAACTACGAGGCGGAGGCGTACTACAACGTGCGCCGCGCGAACCACCACCCGAGCCTCGCGCTGTGGGCGGGCGGGAACGAGCTCGAGGCGATCATCCTCGCGTTCTTCTTCAGCGCCACCAATCCCGGCGCGCTGCAGAAGCAGTACGAGCAGATCTTCATGCAGCTGCTCATCAAGTGCGTGTACGCCAACTCGCGCTCGGTGAGCTACATTCCGAGCTCGACGTACCACGGGTACCTGTCGCTCGACTTCGACTCGGTGATGCCGCAGACGCCGCGGTACCTCAACACCACGGGCGCCGACGCGCTGTACGCGGACACGGACGCGTACAACTACGACGCGGGGAGCTTCTTCGATATCAACTCGTATCCCGTCGGGCGGTTCGCGGACGAGTTTGGGTTCCACAGCATGCCGAGCATGCTGACGTGGGCGGGCGCCGCGCCGCCGGACCAGCTCGTCTACCCCTCGGAGACGATCGTGAATCATAACCGACACGTCCCGTTCGGCGCGAGCGGCGACCAGGACGCGATCTCCCTCGCGGGGATCGCGGAGATGACGCGCGCGGTGCAGATGTATCTGCCTGTGCCGGATAAGCAGGATTCGTTGGCGAATTTTACGTGCGTTCCTCAGGTGTACATGTGTTCGAAGGAGGTGCTGACGAGGACACAGGGCGTGGTGCTGGTCGACGCAGGTAATACAGGCGGACGATATTGCGCACCAGATTGCCTTTTATAGGCGCGGGTCGGGGATGAAGGAGCGTCAGTTGGGCGCGCTGTATTGGATGTTTAACGATCTTTGGTGCGTTCGAGCTCTTTTTGCGCATCAGTTCTGCCCTGCTCCGTGGATGTTCTCTCTTTCTATATCGCTTTCTTACCGCACTTGCTTCCCCTCTACTCCCCGCTTCCCTGCCGCCTCGGTGCACCTTCCTGCTCTTCCTCGCCCCACATATTCCACCCCTACTTACTATGCCGGGTCTGCGCGTTGCCCTATCCTCATTCTTCCATCCTCTTCCCATCGCTGTGTGCATCGCCGTATGCGAAAGGTCCTTTGGCGCATACTGCCCGTCGGTGTACTCTTCCTGCTGTCCCCTCTTCTACTTTATCGCTTTTGTGCGCGTTCCCGCCCTCTTTCCCTTTTTACGCACACCACTTACTTCGCCGTGTTTCTCCGCATACCCACCCTGTCCCGTTCGCCCTCCCCTCTTTATCTCCTTTCTTCATCTGACTCGTCTTTCCCCTTTGATTTACCCTCGCTTGAGCGTTGCGTACATTCCTCCGCTTTCTCCCCTACACTACTCTCCCGCCAACGGCACCGCTGACAGGTTCATTTAGGGCCGCCCCAACCTGGTCTGCCGTCGAGTCCAACAACCGCCAAAAGGTCCTGTACTACGCCGCCAAAGACATCTTCTCCCCCGTCATCATCAACGCATACTACACCAACACCAACGGCGCATCCGACCTCCAGGTCTGGGTCACCTCCGACCTCTTCACCTCCGTCTCCGGCACCGTCTCCTACTCATGGGTCGACTACGCCGGCGCGAACATCACTGTCGGCTCGCTGAGCGCGGGCAGCGCGCCTGTCACCGTCGGCGCGGTGAACGCCACCCAGGTGCCCGAGCTGCACTACCCGGCGCTCGTCAACAGCCTGAAGACGAGCGGCGTGAACGCGAGCGACGCGCTGCTGCAGCTGAGCGTGAGCGTCACGAGCGGCGGGACGACGTACACGCACAGCGCGGTGTTCCACCCCGCGACGCTCGCGCAGGCGGCGCTGCGCGACCCGAAGCTCGTGCTCACCAAGCCCGCGGCGGGCGCGGGGAAGACGCACTCATTCACTGTCAGCGCGAGCGATGCGGTCGCGGCGTGGGTGTGGCTCGACGTGGCGACGACGGCGGTGCAGGGGTATTGGGACGCGAATGGGTTCTGGCTGAAGAAGGGGGAGGAGCGCACGTTGGTGTTTACGGTGTGGGAGGATTGGAGCGCGGGCAAGTGGGTGGATGGGGTGAGCGCGACGAGTGTGTGGGAAAATACGATTGCGTGATTGGGATTGTAGGACGACGAAAGTACCCTAACGATTGTTTATTGTTTATTTGAATGTCTCGCAAAACGAATGGAAACGTTTTTTTGAATCTGGAGGATGTCGCCAACGAGAAATCGTCCCACCAATCGTCGCACGGTCGTTAAATTTTCCAAAATCTCGCAATTGTGGACCAAGTCCTCCAACGCTGTGCAGACAGACGTTGCGCGCTTGGGAATGAGGAGAACTAGGAGCAGCGCACAGAGTGAAGCGAAGGGAAACTAACTGTCCAAGTAGGGTGGCGACATGGCGAACAGGAGGGTTTTCCTCTCAGCGAGTCTCAAAACGTGAAATCTTTCCGCGTCGTGCATATGAAGAAGAGACACAGTGCGAAGGCGTGAGGCTTTGATGACGTTGATATGGCTGAATAGCAGTGAAGCCTTCCTCGAAGCGCAATCTCAATAGCGGCGGCGAGCTGTAACGACTTGCGCAAGCCTGCGCAACTCACAGACGTCCCGACGAGGCGCCGTGGAGTAGGGAGCGCTGTTCCTCCTAGAACCGATCACCCCAGCATACAGCGGAGCCATCGTGACGCCTGACAACCAGTGAGGTCGCATGGGCGAAATTGAAGGTAACATGTAGGGATCCGGACGCCCACAAGCTCGGTGTAAAGAGAGAGCACGGGTCGTCCTCCACCCGCTGCAGATACTGTACAAGCGGCAGTACTCTTTCATGGACTCGTCACAGAAAATTTCCAGTAAAATATCGACAGGAAGATACCCAGGGTAAGCATGACCTGTGCGTATCCTTAATTTCTCAGAGTCAATGGGCAGAGAAGCTGGCATCATTGACGAACGGGGAAGCCTCAGCTGCAGGAGGCCTCTTTTGTGACGAGAATCCGACCCTAAAAGACTAGTGGACGCAGTAGGCGTAGATGCTCCAATCGGCCAGTGTCCCGTTCACAAGTATATTGCTTTGTGCAGATTCCGCACGGATGTCATCGTTCATCGCGCAAGAGATAGACGTCGGAGCGTTGCTTTGGGACATGATTGGTGTCGAACGGATGCGTAAACGGCGATTCCATGGAGCCAGACGTTGAAGATTCAGCTGAAGATTCAGCCAGGAGTCCACGATACAGCAAGTGAGCTCGCTCATGGACGCAGGAGCCAAAAAGCAAACGGCCGAGCTTGCCGAATCGGATCCAACACCTACCTCTTCGACCAGCTTCCACCTTGATTGGACTGCTCCTTGGACTGCTCAGTGGCGGTCACCTCAATGGTATGTCTGCCCGCTTCACCGTGAGCAGACTGGCGCGGCGCTCTCTTTACACCCACACACCTTCTGCGCCTTATCGATATCCACCGCACAACTTGAATCCGATTTCCGACGCCGTCTCGCCGCCAAAGCATACTTTCAGCAGAACACCGAAAAGCGATCGCAAAGAGCAAAGTACGAGCTGTAGACATTATGGTGTCTGTCTTAGAGAGACTAACAGCCTTTGTATCAGACGCAGTCTTCGGAATTGCACACTACCTCGCCGCCCTCAATGCGTTTGTCCGCCGACCCCTTGACTCCGGGACGCCGCATAAACGGACCTACACCGCCCAGGGCATGGTCTACGCCACCCCGCGTATGGTCTACGCCGACATGCGCACCCGCCGCTTCCGCGGTGCGACCGAGGCCTGGCTCCTCGCTACCGCGCTGCGCGTATTTGTACGCTTTGAGGACTACACCGCCGCACGCGTCGCCCTACGCGCATTCATGAAAGCCCCGGGGTCCTCTGAGCCCTCCCTGCGCGCGTATGCCAAGGCCGTGGTACTCAGTTCGTTTGCGAGCCATCTGTACTTGGAACGCATTCCGAGGTTGCGCCACCTCAAGCAGTACCTGCTCGGCGGGTTCTCCCTGCTCGAATCCAGGACCACGGACTTGGACGCCGCCAACGTAGACGACCGATTCTCGTCCGAGGAGAGTTTTTCGATACCGCCCTGGGACCTACGCACCGTGGAGGCCGATATGCGCCCATTGGTGTTTGCCCTCCTCCAAGCGCAGTACTTTCGGTATGGGATACATAAGGACCTGGCACGGCAGGACGCCCAGGCCGTGGAAGAGATGGAAAACGCTCAGGTTGCGGAGACTCGCACGCGAGCGCTGGCAGGCAGACTTTGAAAAGAGGAAATCAAACTGGGCAGATTAAGATCTCTCATGAAAGAATTTACTGTAGGCGTATGTGATGCCCGAATTGTAATTCTTTCTGATTGTGTTCATAGCTACCGCAAGTCCAAAGTCATCGTGATAGTAGTGACGACGCCTGAGACACCGACGATGTCCTTTTTTCAAACTGACGACTCTGTATGCTCCGCCCATTCCGCCACTCCTGCAGCCACTCCTGCAGCCAACCCGCTTGATCGTTTACCTGAGAACTCCCTCGCTGCAGTTATGCGGCATGTCTCGAATCACTAAGATTCACCATGCGCTCTGGGGGCCGAAACCTCGCGGATGATTGAGCCTCTGACTTTCTCATACTTGCTTGGCAATGGTTTGGGGTCTTTCCTATGCCAGAACCTACCTGATTGTCCTCGACCCCAGCGGAGAGCTCTCGTCCTGGGTGAGGTCTCACTCTGTTAAGATGTGTAAGTCTGCACAGGCGAATGTGACAGTGTCAGCCAAATACCAGCGTTTAAACCTCGAGTGTCTAGTGCGAACGGGGCTTTCCTTGATCTCGGGCTCCTGTTCAATTCGACTCTCCGATTTCCCTACAATATTCTTCACCTGGAGCCAACTATGCATGCACTAGCCACGGTAGTGGAAAAAACTCTCCCCTTTCCGAAATGACCCAGCCTGGAATCGAACCAGGACCTCCAGCGTAAACAATCGGTGTGAACATTATCGCAGGTGCGCATTAAGGGCGACCAGGTCTTCTCTCTTGTTGTCAGTCTCCTCCCTAGATCCTCAAAAATAGCCATCGACGGAAGGAAAAGGCAACACCCCACCTCAAAGCCTACGACCCGCCTGGAATCGAACCAGGACTTTCTGCTCAAATAACCGACGTACACCGCTCATTAATCACCACAGGGCCTTTTCTCGTTTACCTTGCACCTATATGGTGCGCAACAGTTCAATCAGAATCCAGGGGTAAATTTGTCGGTCAAGCACATTAACTCGCCCCCATTCAGTTAATTCCAGACACGAATGCAACCCGTATCGCTTCTTCCTTTTGTCCTTCCCCGACCCAAGTGTTCAGTTGCAGGTCCCAAAGAAAAGGAGAAATACTTCTTACTCATAACCCGGCTTGGAATCGAACCAAGACCTCCTGCGTCACGGTGAGCCATACCAAGTTTCTAATTCGGGCAGGTGCACGTCAAGTGCTACCGGGTCTTTTCTTATTCTCTAGTTCCCGGATACTCAAGAATTAAACCAGGACTTCGTACGCATGTTCCTTGTCTTGCTCAAACAATACGGGACATCCCGTTCGGCAAACTCCGGGCTAAAATGATCCCACTCCTATCGCAAACCTACCAGTGCCTACAGCTCCGCATCTCGCTAGGCAGCAGAGCCCCAGACTCGAAGCTTCCAACAAATCTCGTACCCGGCCCAGTGTTCCTATGGAAGATTCAGACACCCACCCGCTGCAGGCGACGGTGGCATCGAAAGTGCCACCAGGTTCTTTTTATTCGGTACAGCCCTCGACTCGCAAGGTCCCCCCAGTAAAAAGGTTGCCGTCCATGATATATGTGAGTAGACTGTGTCTATAAAGCTTCTTCTACTTACCATGGCTCCGGTCAGTTCCCCGAACCCGTCAACCGCATTCTGTTTCAGAAGCGATTTTCTCTTGCTGCAGATTTCGGACATCCGGACGCTACACTCGGCTATACTTATCTCGATGAGGACGACCAGAAGATGGCACAAAGATGGCTCTCTCGCATCGAGGACGACGAGGCCACGGCGCAGAAATGGATGGAAAATAATGTGTTTTGCTGCAAGCACTCGAAGGCTGGGTTTTGCTATTGTGGGACAGAACCTACCGCCGTGAGTGATGTTATCAAAAATACGGTTGTACAGTAGACTGACCAAAAGGCGTGAAAGCCCATGCCCCGTCTCCCCTTGGAGTTACTGCATGAGATATGCGACATGACGATTCCACCACATTACATGCTCAATGCCTCTTTATCCTGCGGTCCGAATTCGCCTTGGTGTAGCTCGATGGTCACCAAAAGGTCGCTTGTTTTGGTTTCCAGGGCATGGTACGAGGTGGGTGGCACGTACGCTGCCGCTGTTCTCTTCTCACCATCCACTTCCACTGGCAGGCCGGAATCGATCTAATGTACAGGAGCATTTTTATTCGACGTCTCCCTGCCGCCAAAGCACTCCTCGCCACTCTCACAGCGAACCTGTCCCTCGGCGCACTCATCCGGAACATCACGGTGACGTGTTATGTGCCGCGAAACTTCCGTGCCACGACCCGTCGCAATCTCACCCAGATTCTCAAATTTTGCCCAGCCTTGACCAGCTTCAGTCATCTACCTCCCTTCTCCTCGCCTACCCCGTTTCCATTTCCTGCCTTACCAACGACCCTCACATCGCTCAAATTTTCTTCTTACGAAAAATTCCATGCGGTTTATGACACCCTCCAACAGTTTTGTCCACAGTTGGAAGAACTGTCACTTTATCCCAAAGACGATGAAGTGTTCGATTCCCTGGAACTCACCTTCCCGCGGCTATGCGCATTATGTCTCACGCTAACCGACGACGTTGCTGTTCAGAAGTTCAACATGAAATGGCACATGCCGATGCTGAGTCGGTTGACATTCCGAACAGTGATGCGGGTGGAAAACCTCTTATCCGCGTACCACAATCTCCTCGCTGTGCATGGGCACCGAATATGTCGCGTTCTCTCCTTTTCCATTAGGGTCACAGCACGGAGAGTTTGGACCTTTACTCGGGGGGTGTCCAAATCTGGAACATGTTCCGCTCCCTCCGGGGACAGTAGACCTATGCCATCCAGATTGCTGCTTTCCCTCTGTTAAATGGGTAGACATATGGTGCGGTGCAAGACGTCCATGGTCAACTGAACCCAAGAAATCCCCCTGTTACCCGAACATCGAACGCCCCTTCAGGTTCCTCGATATCGTGCTTTGGGCGCTGATGGAGGATGTGCCGCAGGCATTTGACTCCCGCGTGCTCGGAACCTGGTCGCTTGACTTCCCCGGCATTTCCATCCGTCAGGCGGAGCATGATGACTATATTTCAATTGCGTCCATGGATCTCGAGACACATACTTCGGCGCCATCGAGGTCCAAGCGCTTGAGCGGAGGGTGGACGATCCCCAATACTCGGAGGGGGAATCCGAATCGGATGGCGATTCGGAAGATAGCTGGTTTAGCCTTGAGAGTGAAGAAGAGGGGGTATTGGAAGATGAGTGTTATGATTGATTGTAATTAGTTTCATTATGGTACTTTCGCCGCTCAGGAACGTCGTAAACTCTTCGCATTCTGCACCCAAATTGCCGTCAAGCAGGGAATTATCTCGCGAGGGGTCACAAAATTTACACTTCCACAAGCCAATATATCTTGAGCGAGTTCAGAATCAGGAATGGCACCTCGACTATGTCCCTCGATGTGAGGGAAATAGCCATGCGGCTCTCCATAGCGGGTACGGGTTGGGCACGGGCACAACGACAAACGACAAGAAGGCCCAGATTGATGGGTGACCCACCCCGTGAGCCCACTCGTCCCGTATCTCGCGAAGGAGAACGCTGGTGGGATCAACGTGAAGATGATTGCATTTTTCAACACAGTTCATCTGTTGGCCGGCGCAAATTCCAAGTTATCGCCAGAAGTTGTAAAATGCAAGCCCATTTGTTATATTACGACTAATAAAATTACTGCCAGTGCTTTGCTTGGTTTGAAAGAGACGCATTTTTTTGCGCATGGTCGAAGCAAGGTCGAAGCCAAGAAAATGCAGTCAGAATCCGGACGGGTGTATGACCGGGCCGAGATCGTCCAGGCTTTGCCTTCCACCACCACCACCATCACACCAGTGGAGGGAACCCATCGATGGTATGCATGTCCGCTCCGCCGTGAGCAGACTAGGACTGGGACTGCGCTCCCTCCATGCTCAAACACCGTCCGCCACTTCGTCGTACACCCCATTCGCTGTGCTACCCAGATTCGATCACTACCTTGCCGCCTTCGGGGCGTTTGCCACCCGCCCTCCTTCATCGTCTCTCTGCCGGGGCCTGCCTGATCCCGTGCCTGTCATCCTGTCGGACCGGACCTACTTCACGCCGCGCATGGTCTACGCTGAAATGCACGCCGATTTGTTCGAGCCGGCAATCGAGGCCAAGCTCCTCACCGTCGCGATGGGCACCTTTGTGCGTGTCGCGGACTACACTGCCGCACGCGTTGCCCTGCACAACTTCATGGAAATCCCCACTACTACGGCGGTGCAGCGTGCGAAGGTCAAGGCCGCGGTGCTAAACGCTCTAGCGTGCCGTATGTACTTCGATCGCAAGCCACGGCAACGCCATCTTGTGCGATACCTACTCGGCGGGATGTCTATCCATGACAGCGAGCTACGGCCGTGGCTGCTGGAAAGGCCCACGGCGGAGGACTTTTGCTGGGACCTGTCTCAGTTGCCGTGGTCCAGTGATTCGTGGATTGGTCTGCGATTCAAGACATATACCGCAGAAGAGATCAAGGACGACCTGCGTCCACTCGCGTTTATCCTCCGCCAGGCGCAGCGCATCCTTGGCGGGAATGTGGCCAGGTCGTCCCCGTTGTACACGCGAGAGGACGAAAGGGCTGTGGAAGAGATGGATAAACTCCGAATACAGGCGCTCATCCAGAAAGCGCAGACAGACGCCGAGAATCGTATGAAAACGGAAATTGCCCGGCGTCTGTATCTGGACCTGCACGGTGTTTTTCGCCAATCTGGAACGAGCTTGGAGATCTGACGAGGACAAGTCGAAAAATGGATGAAATGCGAACCATGGGATGGTTTTCTGTACTATTATCGATCTCGCTCGTGCATGGCATGTACATGTGAGTGAGCGTGTATTTTTTGTATGTATGTACAACGGTTCCTTCTGATCTTGCTTGAAACTACTTGAAGCACAAATTCATTTGAACCCAATCCAAAACTTGATTACTCTAAAAGCAAACTCACAGTCGGTGACTTTTTATGAGACCCTGGGCTGGTCAAAAACAAAGTTTGGCAGTCTTCGCTACGACACAAACTGGATTCAAACTAGGACCTCGTGCCTGAGCCCTACATGTTCACCGATCTGCGTAGGTGCACCCCGAGTGCTCAGGCTACTAGATTTCTCGTTGACAGGATGTCTTTTTTCTGTAGCCGACAGAACAACCTTCCAAGTCCACGTAGAGCAAAAATGTACCTGTGTGTCTAGAATTACACCAAGACTTCCTGGTCAATAAACATCGTTACTCATCCATGTTGCACCTGTTTCGAAAGCCAACTGCCAATGATACATGGGATCCGTTTGAATTCATTCGGAGTATTGCTACTATCCATGAGCAAGCAGATTCTTGGGGGAAACGAACGGTATCGGAAATCTACTTCTGGAACTAGCAAGTCTTTGTGAAAGTATGGGATTTGGGATAACCGGCGATCGCAACGGGATCAAAGCCGGCGGCAGCACCGGCAATCAGTACTCGATGTACTCGATCGGATAAGTACACAGCCTGCCTTCAAGCTTTCGACGCCGCTTTATAATAATTCATAGCCTAGACAGCTCCTGGCAATCGTTTTCCTTGAGGAAGCGTCAGATGCAGGCAGCGGCATATAGGAAAACAGATTTCAGTATCTCCGGAATCACCATGGTTTGATTGTGATTGATGGCAATGATCGCGCCGAGTACTCCTCCTGGATTATTCTCAATGTAAGCTTCAAGTGGGGGACGTGTACGCTCAGGATTGATTGAGTAATGTTCATTTCACCCTCCAGCACAGAATCCGATTCTCGCATATCGTCTGGACTGCACCGATTCAGGGGTTTGTTCAGCAGCGGCACTATGGAACAATCTCAGCCAATCCATTCACACTGGGGAAGAAAGGCTGTAGAGAGGACATTCTACGAGCATTGTAAGAGTCATTACACCTCGCTGCAGTCGAAGGCACGCAAGAGAAAGCAGACAGCCACTCAGGAGTTACGATCGGCACTAAAATGCCGATCATGCCGGGATTGCCGATAGTGATCCCGTTGTTGATCCCGTTGTTGATCCCGTTTACGATCGCCGGTAATCCCATTTCCCATTTGTTCAAGTCTTTATGTAAAGTACATTTGGGTTGAAACAAGGTTTCAAACTCAATTGAAACTTGAAAGATTCAAAGAAGCCCACGCACGATTGCCGACGATTATCTTATCTCTTAACTCCGATAATGCCGACAGGGCATCTCGATCTCTCTCTCAGAGTCTCTCTGCTCACACGATGGTGCAATACTACGACGAGATCTTCCCCAGCCTCGCAAAGTGGATCGACCAACAGCAAGTCTTTTGGGTCGCAACTGCTCCACTCTCCGGCGACGGACATGTGAACGTTTCTCCCAAGGGCGGAGAAGGTGAGCAGCCCCCAAATCTCCTCCGTAAATTCGCTCACCTACGCCTCCAGGGATGTTCCACATCGTCAATCCTCGCCAGGTGTGGTACGAGGACCTGACCGGCAGCGGTGAGTCCAGAGTCGCCGCACGGCACGCCCTGCAGCCTTCGTCACCTAACTGAGCGCTTCGCTAGGTGCCGAGACGGTTTCTCACCTGGGTGAGAACGGACGCATCACAGTCCTATTCAACGCGTTCGATGGACCGCCCCGGATTGTGAGACTGTACGGGCGAGGTAATTTAATAGTGTTCCATGCGTACTCGATTGCTGATCGTCGAATACCACAGGGACGGTGTACGAGTTCGGCACCCCGGAGTATAACACCATCAGTAAAACTACACTTTCATCTTTGGCGTCTTTCGCATCTTTGGAAAGACGTGAAAGACACGAAAGACGAAAATTAGCCCAAGACGTCACGTCTTTGGAAAGTAGATTCGATTTTCTTGGGAAAGATGCGCATCTTTCCAAAGACGCGAAAGATGGCCTGCGTCTTGCCCAAGGCCCTCTCAAAGACCATTCAAATTTTCGAAAGATGTACCAAAGATCACACGAAAGAAGAGGGATAACATATATTTTTGTAGTAAGTAGAGTACATCTGCTGTACAACTACAAGGCGTGACACACTGAGTTCGACTCCGCTGATGTTGTGTGGACACTTCACGACTGCGCGTGACGCCGTGAGGTTGCGAAATCCGATAGACCGTAGAGAGAAAGATAGAGATTAGTAAGGATAGAACGCAAGGAGGATAAATTGCGCACCTCGAGTGGGCGAGCGGCGTGCGGCGTGCTTTGGCCACGAGCAGACGGCAAACGGAGCTGACGGAGTCGAGGGGATGTTCGCGCGCGCGCCGCGCTGCGAGTAACTACATGCATTGTGTGAACCTTGACCACAGGCACGAAGGTGGTGAGACTCTTGAGAGTGGGGATGGCATGCGGGCAAGAGACGGAAGGGGAGTGGAGCACGTAGACGAAAAGAGTTTGAAGGACACTTGAGCCTTGAGGAAAGACTGGCTCATTGCGCCTGTGATGTGACAGCCGGTGATGAAGCCTGGGCATTGATGAAGTGCATTCGAAGCTTGGGGATGGCCGCAATGACTTGAGGCTGTCGATAGCTTGAGAACGACGTGAGGAAGGAAAGGTTTTGCGGCAGTTTGGCAGAGTGAGTCCGCTGCGGTTCCGCAGGGCTGCAAACCTTAGAAGTTGAAGAATACCAGAGATCTTGATGGAAAGAGAACCACAAGCAAGGACGCCGGCGTGGAGGACAGAGTGAGGGGCGAAGGGGAAGGTGGGGAGATGGGGGGAAAGAGCAAAAGATGGGCACGTCAAACGATCAACCATTTGATGTCATCATGATGCGCACGGACCACAAGCGGAGTTTGAATGGACTTGTCTGATTTCGCCAAGATTTCGTGTTTTGTTCCCTTCCGCCCAAAGCTTTTTTTCGCTTGGTCAGGACCATGGGTGAGTAAATACTGAACGTGCATTACAGGTCTGCGAAGAGGACTAAATACTTCCTCCGACCTACATCACATTGATACCCATTGTCCGGGGAGAATTTCTCATTGGCACGTCCAAAGTTTGGCCGCATCTCAACCGGAGTACACTAATATTTCAGATTGATTTAATAGTAGGTCGGATTCCAACAGCTGCTCGATATTTCGGACTAAATACAGAACTGTCCCAAGAGTTATGTCCCAAAGATGTAAGACATCAGCTGAAAGACGAAAGATGTCGAAAGATGTCTCCGCAAAGACTAAAGATGTGTCGCCCAAGACAAAGATGCCCAAAGACGTGGCTCAAAGATGTAAGACGCCAAAGACAAATGTGTTGTTTTACTGATGACCTTCATCTCCCCGGAATCGCGCAAACCAGGCTCACGCTCCGTCATCGTCGTCGACGTCCACAAGGTTGGCACAGTAAGCCAGCGCCCTATCATTGAGTCACTGCTCGCCTTTCATCTTTTTGTCTCAGTCCTGCGGCTATGCAGTCCCGTTCTTCGACTTCAAGGCCCACCGCACGCGGCTTCTCACTTGGGCGATGAAGAAGGAGGACCTGGACGTGAACAACACGGCGAAGGACTCTGGCTTGGTGGACGGCCTGAAGCGCTACTGGAACACGAAAAATACCAAGAGCCTCGACGGTCTGACTGGCTTGAAGATCGCACCGTACACCTCCGACTCCTTTCCGGTGAAGGACTTCACCTACAGACCAGACAATGAGTCGGAAAAGACGAGGTTTCAGTCGCCGATTACGGCCGCTGGCGGGATGAATTTGCTGGTTGGATTCTCCTTGGGGATTCTCGCTGCGTCGGTTTACGTGCGACTGACCCTTGACTGACCCAGTAAAATATTTAGTCCTAATGACTGTACTGTAATATTTAGTCCACACAGTGACGGAATGGAACAAGAATTTCGCGCCCAAATCCGCCTTCCCGTCAGCTGGTGCTCTCAAAATGGCATAGAAGGCGGTAAGAATCAAGATTGAACTTGCATCCTTCTCCGCACACTGTAAACTTAACTCATGCAACCACGGACAGCCATCCTCTACATTCCCTTGCCCCACACAAGCAGCGCGTCTGCTTCTTGCTCTTGCTCATCTTCGACCGCGACTTCTCTCGATACCGCTTCAACTCCCATTCCGTCTGGTGCGCGGGGTTGTAGTCGAACGTAAGCTCCGTATACGCCGGGATATTCTTTGTCGCCACCAATGCCAGGTATGGCATGTTGTCCTAAAATACACCCTCGTGAGTGACGCGAACGTTCGGCCTAGGGAAAAGAAGAAGGGTGAGTCACCTCCGGCATCGTATCGTACACAACGGAGATTATCTGGAGATTGGGGTTGCAGCAATGGCTGGGAGGAGCTTCGAGTTAACGCAGAAGTAGGGCACTGCGTTCCGGCAGCTCAGAGGCAGAGACCGTGCTCTTGTACCGACATGTCCCTCCAAGTCGAGACCACATGGCGGCATCCCCGGCTTCGGCTTGGAGGGACATGTCGGTACAAGAAATAATTTCTGCCTCCGAGCCACCGGAACGCAGTGGTGGTTGAAAAAATCGCACTTGATGAACCGAGTCCAATTACCTATGGTTCAACCGTTATTACGCGCTGAGTGTAGACACAAAAAGGAGAAGAAACAAACCACATCCATATGCGTCGACACTGTACGCATTTTCTGGAGGCTCTTCGTCCGGATCCTCGTTCACATCCAGATCAAAACAATACGACGCTCTGCTGCCGGACAATCTGTCTGCCTCGTCTCGCCGACTACACGGAAAGGATTGAGTATGTTGGGCTGTGCGATTGGAATGGGATATGCCGACATTAAAAGTCTGTAGATGGATTTTCAGGTTAGCCAGTTCATGGAGGGTGAAGATACAAAAACAATACCCAGTGTACAGTCCAACCACCCGTCCTCGCTTTAAGTCGACCGGAATCCGCGCGCCCCATCCGCGTTTCTCGGTTTTAAATATTTGTACCGGAATGCGCCGCGGAAACTGAGCGACACGGTTCGCACATTTGGGGCTACATTCACAGCTCTACCGGAACCTGAGGAATGTTGCATGATTGAATGACAAGAGGAATTAACGCACGTTGTTACATTCGATAATCTCCGAGTCCGTTTTAAACGTGAAACGACCCTGGAACCTCAGTAAGAAGCCTGCACCAATAGATGGAAGCAGAAACGTAGCGGAACCTTCGCATTATACGCGGGGCCTCCTTCGAGGGTCGCTTGGCAGGAACATCTTCCTGCGTTGCCGCACCCTATTTTACCGCGACACCGACATCCTCGCGGTACCATCGCATTCGGTTTGGGTATCCCAATGTCACTGCAAGCCCCAGATTAATGTTTAATACTCGTCCAGAAAAGAGCAAGGTCCCGGATTCAGCGCTTACAAGAGGTAACTCCGCTCGATGTAGGGGAAGAGAACGCCAATGCCGGGCGGCACCTCTTCGTCGTCAATGTCGTTGACGAATTCGATCCCAGCTGCGCCTGCGTCGCTGGCAATCTTGTTCCATTCGTGCTCGATTATTTCACGGCTGATGTTTGAGTAAGTAAATTCAAACAACAAATAAAAATGACGATGGAATCATACCGAGTCTTAGGAACTCTTGGCGAAGGAATTTCTGAGTGACCTGGAACTATTGGCAGTCGAGTCCCGCTCTGTTGTCTCAGAACTTCCAATGGCGGTGGGTGGGTAGTAACTGGTGATTCCTGTTTCACGGTCCGCTTAAGTCGCGCAGATTCTCGTCTCTTCAGTGGCCGTTCCACAGGACGGTCGTCTTCCACGGTCGAAGTCGAACTAAACGAGTCCGAGGCAACAAGCGTATTCCCTGCCCCAATCAGCCTTCTGCAAGCTTCGAAGATATTCTACATTACCTCGAAGATACTCAACACCTCCAGCATTGCCCCTCTTGTCGATGTCAATTTTACACGCCTCCAGGATGCCTTCCACAGTCTGCGCTTCGCCCGGAAAAGTTCGACACTCCCGCAATATGCGCAAGTCCGAATACACCCCAGGACCGGTGGATAATAATGCCAGCCCATCTGCTAAGTGCGTCTTCCACGCGCCGATCAGCGACCCTAGAATAGAGAGTACTTTTGCTTCTCGGCGCATTCTCCGCGTGACGTTGGTATTGATTGCTTGCTGCAGCCCATAGTGCAGCTGAACAGGCTGGGACTGGTGCGCTTTCCATGCCGCCAGCGCCTCGGTGCGCCAATCGTGGTGCAGCTGTTCCAGCAAAGCGAGGGTCCACATTTGGCGTGTTAAACACCTCGCTGGGGGGAAAAAATTAGTGGGTGTTGACAAAGGGTTAGGTAACTTCCTACTGGGTGCCTCGTGCGTAGCCTGATGTACTACTGTATCACGCCAGGTCATAAACTGCCGGGCGAAGTTCCAAATAATATCGTCATCATCCTGTGGCGGACACGATGCCGGCCACGAGTGTATCAGTGTGCCCAGCCAGTTTGCGTCCGCGGTGTGCAGCGCGGTTTTCAGCTGGAGGAGCATCGCTTTAGGCGGCACTGCGTCGGCGAGTGGAGGTTCGAGAGAAGGAGCGTCTATTATTGGCGGGCTCGGAGGAGCGACGCGGACTCCGGGCGCCAGTGACGTGACACCAGGCATTGGGCCCACATGAGAACTCTGTCCAGTGGCATTGACTGGCATAGCTAGGATAACGAAGCCGTCGTCGTTGGGCCACATCTGGTCGAGTTTGAGCTGTGGTTTCGCGCCTGGTTACCGCGGTACTTACCATATCAACAATCCTGTCTTCGGGGGAAAGTCGTTTTCCATTAAAGAAAAACTGGAGAAGACCTGTGTCGCGAGCAGTGAGGATGACTGGTATACGGCCACAATTTCCTTTGCTACCTGGATCTGTGTTGATTGCCGCCTGAGAAAAACAAATGTTACATCAAGTCTGGGAAATAATGAACAGAACAAGGTGTATTTACCGCGTGGTCGGCAAAGAGCATAGAAAATGTGGCAGACACATCCGCAGGATCGACGGAAGCAACTTGCAAACCTGGAGCTAGTTTCAATGTGGGGTCTTCTGCAAAAATGGACACACTACGCACGGCCACTGTTAGGATGGACGATGGTAATCCTTATGATTGCCACACAGTCGATAATGTCGTTGTCCCTCATTTCGTCACCAAGCTATGCCCAATGATGAGGGGAAATATTGATTTTCCCGCAGATAGCCTACCTCTAGAGGGGACTCCGAGTCTTCCAGCCATCGACGCTTGTAGGAAAATGCGAGACAGCCTGGTAAAAAAATTGTGGGTGGGGGTGGCATGGAACAAAGCATTATGTGGCAAGACCTTGTTTCTTGCCGAACAGCGCCTGGGGGGTCGAAATGGGTATATGTAATCATAATTTTGCTTGCCACACCCACCTCTACGTGCCGGAACACGAGCCTGAAATTTTGACCTGTCTTGTGAGTGATGGAAGCCTCGGTCGCTTCTGAGTCGAACGTGAGCCCGTGCTGTGAAGAGGTAGAAGAACTTACGCGTCCTGGCGTCCGGGTAAGAAAATATGAGGGTAATCTCATCAGGGAGAGTTGTGGGCATTGGAGAGAAAGGAACCAGTGGGGGCGTGACACATCAATGTGTTGATATCACCGATCACCGGATATTAAATCCGAGCTCCAGCGTAAGTTCAAAATAGTGGGTTAATTCTACAGCTGGCTCAAGCTGCAAAGAAAATGGTTAGGGAAGTCTTGTATGATTCGCTTCGCCCGCAACGGTGGCACCAGCCAATATTTTTTGTCTTCAGACAAACAGATTTTTACCAAGGGGCCGGGCAAGGGCTGGGAGAGAGTTATAAACACTGCTTCCCGGGCTTACCGGGGTAGGCATTTGCATACTGTGAGACGCAAAACGTGCACAGACACGCCGCCCAGTGGCCGCGCAAGCCGTATGGGACCCGACCCTCAACGCCGTGATTATCTCAGTCTGGTAGGACTAGCCACCTAAAGCCGTATATCCCAGTGTGTTGGCCGAGGGCATGCATAGCTGTATTTCCAGTATTCTTTCGGACCCTGCGAAAAACCGAACGGTGAAGAAACAAGACCGTAGCATCCTAGGCCGCGTCGCGGGGGCCGAGTGGTTGAACCAGAGTGATATGTACGTGAGTACATGCATATTAGTCCCTGGAAGAGCTGCGGTGCGAGGCAATATATGAAAGGAGGACCAAGGACCCGAGGTGGGTAGTACTTACATACCCACCACAGAAATTACTTGAAGTTCAACCTAGCGCTGTACCGATTCAGATACATACATAGCACGTTGGAGTCTCGCCGACAACGATTCAACGGTGGAGATCTAAACCAAAGTAGAAGAGGACATGTTCAAGTTGGTCCGAGTTGCATAGAGGAGGAGATCTGTTTATCCTATGAGAGGTTGGATGTCTGGGTGGGGTAAAAATCTGGAAAGTTTGGAGGAAAGTTTGGATAAAGTGAGGGAGCGGCAGAGATAGCCCAGAGCTAAACTCGGATAGCACAAATTACAAGCAGGTCAGAGCGGAGTTCGGATGAACCTGGCTTCAAACCAGAAATACTAAGCCGAGTTAAAGATTTGACACCATCAAGTTTAACGGTTTTCTTTGCTATGATAATGCATGGTAATGGCTGTAACAGGAGAAGCTCAATTGTTTAGTACGGTAGAATGTTCATTATCTGGGATCTGACCTTTGCTGTGAACGTCTTCGGAGCAAAGGTACTTCGCATAGCCATGCACGTCAAAGCCTCCGACAACGAGGAGTGTAGACAGCCCGCCTGTTTATCCCGACATATTGAAAGTAGTTGCGTGCAGAATATTTTCGGCAGACTCAGATGGGAGACCGAAAACTTGAGTTGAACACCGTGCCAAAGAAGGAGACAGATGGACAGTCGAGGAAGCCGAGGAAGATCTCTCTGGAGAGAGATAGATGAGTACATAGATGTAACGTCCGGATGTATCGTTTTTCTCACCATTTCAGTTCTCACCATTTAAGAGCTTTTTTTCGAACAATTCAAGGTCAAAGTTCGGGTACAATCCGGGCTGATGTGTCGCCAGATACAGAATTCGGGCAAGGTTTTGGGGTAGGATCGACCAAAATCGGCATCCGGCCTGGAGAACAGGGCCAGGGCTCATAGATAATGCCAGCCGAGTGCCAGTCAACTGAGTCAAGTAATCAGGCGGCTTGACTGGCGCTATAATGGCACCGTGGCGGCGTCAAGGCCTCTTTAGGCCGCTAAGTGGGCGTAGTAGCTGGGCCGACGCTAGCTAAAGTCGCGTACTAGCCTGACTTTTCAAATTCGACGTGGTGGTTGAAAGCAAGGGACGCGTTATTTGGTTTCAAGGAGAAAGCCAAGCACAACAATGACATCAGACTGTTGATCCCTATTGTGATCGAAACCTGTCGGCCTCCCCTTCACCCTGTTCGGCCTCGACCCTCTCCATACTCCTCCTCTGCTCCTCCACTCATCCTGCAAGGCAGTCACACCGCTGGATACTAGTGCTTGATCTCCGCTGAACTTGGGCTCCTTGCTAAAGACTCTGGGCAAAAAATGCTGAAACATCTCTCGATAAAGGATGCGCTCCTCCCCCAGCCTCCGAGTTTCCACAAGAAGAAGAACTACGAGGTGCACGAAGTACTAGGGAACGGCACCTTCGGAAAGGTTGTGGTAAGACCTGGGAAATCACGTCGCTTGTGCCGTGTCTCACGACAAACAATCTTGAATCGAATCTAGCACGCTACCTGGAACGTCCCCCTCGAGCAAGCGGACCTCGCGGAACGGGGGGCAGCGCTGGACGCACCCGGGGACTCACGCCCAGTATCACGAAGCGGCACAAAGAAGTCGCGCTCCCGCTCGCCCTCGCCCGCCCCGTCCGCGCCGAGCGGCATCAAGAAAGAGGTCGCGTTAAAGCTGATCCCGAAGAAGAAGGTTAAGGGGAACGAAGCGAGCGTGTGGGGCGAGATGGAGGTGCTCAAGGGGCTGGATCATCCCAACATCGTACGCGACGCGTTCTTCGTTCTTCGTTCTTCGTTCTTGCTAGCTAACCGAGTCCGCGCAGGTAAAATTCTACGAATGGTTCGAGTCACGGTCAAAGTACTACCTGTCCTTCGAGCTAGCCGTGGGCGGGGAACTGTTCTACCGGATACAGGAGATCGGCAAGTTCACGGAGAAGGACGCGGTCGAGGTCGTCAAGTGCGCTTGCTTTGTTCCCTGCTTCCTTTTCTTTCTTTTTACTCAGCGCTGGTAGATCGATACTCTCGGGCGTGAAATACCTCCACGACCATGACATTGTGCATCGGGATCTCAAGTGCGTTTCAATATACCCTGAGCGTATCTCAATGAAAATTGCTGATCGTGTGACGTGCAGACCGGAGAACATCCTCTACCGGACGAAGGACCCGAAGAGCGACATCGTCATCGCGGACTTTGGGATGTACGCAGCCTCCTCCTCCTCCTCCCACCTTTCCTCTCTTGCATGATGATCCTTTAGCTAATCTGGCATTTATTGGCCAACAGAGCGAAGCACCTGCACGCGTCGGACGAGCAGCTGATGTCGCTTGCGGGGAGCCCGGGGTACGTCGCGCCCGAGGTGCTGGCGAAGCAGGGGCATGGGAAGGCGGTGGATGTGTGGTGTACTGGGTGCGTGTTGCTCTCTCCCATCCTTCTTCCTTCACCCTTCCCTCTTCATTCCGTTATGCTGTATCCGAAAGCTAACGCGAACGCGCGCAGAATAATCACCTACGTCCTCCTCTGTGGCTACTCGCCCTTCCGCGCTGAGGACGAGAAGACGCTGATCCGGGAGACGATGGAGGCCAAGATTGAGTTCCATACCAAATATTGGAAGAACGTGTCTGATGAAGGTCGGTCCCCCGTTTCTTTACTTGATTGTTATTCGGATTCTGATTCGTATCGTCACAGCCAAAGCCTTCATAAAGCGTCTGCTCTCCCTCGACCCCGCGGAACGCCCCACAGCAGAAGCTGCGCTGAATGACCCCGTTCGTCCTTTCCCCGTTGTCTTTCCCCTCCCTCCGCCTCTCCCTTCCCCTCCCTCCTGTTCACTCCTCCCTCCCCTCCCCTCATCCATCCCTCCCTCCTCGACTCCCTCCCCCTCCCCATTTGTCCCATCCTATTCCACCCCCTCCCCCTTCCCTCCCCCTTCCCTCCCCCTCACCTCCCTCCCTCCCTGGCCCTTCCCTTCCCTTCCCTTCCCTTCCCTTCCTATTCCCCTTACCCTCTTCCCCCTCCCCCCCCCCTCCCTCCTCCTTCTATCCCCCTCCTCCCTCCTGTCCCCTCATCCTCATTCATTCATCCTTCATGCCGAGCTGAGCCAACTAACGCCTATATAGTGGCTAACGACACACGAGCCCTCAACGGAACACGACCTCGCCGTCGGCCTGCGCGAGAACTTTGACGCCAAAGCGCGGTGGAAAACCGCCATCGCTGGTGTGCGCGTGCTGGGGCGGCTTAATAGCGGCCTTGCGCGGAAGAACGAGTCGCCCGGGAGCACGAGGAGTAGTGGCGGGTGGGCGGCGGCCGGGATTAGTGATGATGATGACGACGATGAGGGGGACGCGAAGGGGGACGGGGACGACACGGATGAGGGGAAGAGGCAGACGCAGGCGCCGACACCAGCGTCGCCGGGCTCGAACGCAAATGTGCAGGTTACACCGCCGCCGCCGCCGGGCTCGCCTCCCGCGGTTATGGTCGAGGAGCCCGAGTCGACGGTCAAGGCCGGAGAGGAGGAAGATGACCTGCGCATACCGGGCTCGTTTGACATGGGCGACCCACCAACAGGGAAGGGGGATGGGGAGACGGCCACGGGTAGTTGGGGGGATATGTTGAGGAAGATGACGAGCAGGTAGTATAATCTAGTGTGTACTTGCTGGACATTGTAATAACCTGTATGTAGGGCGACGGATCTATTTTTATTCTGTGCGCACGCTATGTTCGGAGCAGTAGGGGAGACGGAGCGGGAAGAAGATTTCTAGGGAGTGAGGAGTGCGGAGGATACAATATCATGGATAATGCTGGACGTTGTGTATATCGTACTCATGTACCATCTGTATGTCGGGTGACGGATCTATTGTTATACTGGGCGAGCTGGGAGGATTCGGTTTTGCGCGAGATGGGTTTTCGGTCGGGCACGAAGCAATATATTGTCGTAGGGGTGTATCCAATTACAGGAGACTGAATTGTGGACATTATTCGAAGCTCTATCCTTCTGGGCGTCGTATGAAAAATATGAAGCTCGCAGTCTGTGGACGTGGGGAAAATCAATGCGGGGAAATTGTAGCGACCCCGGGAGCACTACCTCGAGATACGCGTCGCTGCTCCTCGGGTTTCGTTCATTCCGAGGTTGGTTGGCGGTCGGGGCTGGTCAGGGTCCGTCCAAAGAAGGGCAAGTTTGTATTGAGTGCAAATTGAGTTGGTATTGAGTCGGTATGAATGTATACCTCGGTCTCACGATTCGTGGAGACCTACCTGTTATGCGCTGCGCCACACAAGCGGAGACGGGGAGGTGATTGAATCCAGAACGGAACGGCTAAGCGGGCCGAAGATATGAAATTTTTGAAACCGCCGCGCGTTTCGATCAGCACGAGCTTTTGGGGCGTTTTCACCATATACTTGTATCTTGGGCGATGTATAGTGCCTGGACGGTGGAGGGGCGTACTCCTCGACGAAACTCCACAGGACGACAGAAAAGGACGGGCAGACGGGCATCAAACCCTCTCCGCCATTCGATCGGTTATGCAAAAAAAGCTTCCGTTTAATTGAAAATCGATTGTCAGCGGTTACCGGGATGCCGAGATGTTCACCATACGATTTTGGATAGTCTCCGGGACAAGGTTGACCCAACGTCCGCGAATTTGAAACTGGGAAGAGCCTGACGAGGGTTTCGGAGAGTACAGCGCTAGAGCAGCGAGGCGCAGACGAATTCCAAATCCCCGCAGCGGACAATTGCCAATTGGACGTTGGACGTCAAGCAGGTTGTAAGTCACTATTGAGAGGCGGCGTTCAGGGGATGTGCCAGGGTACACCGCCATTTGATGGGGATGTCGCCAGGAGATCCCACCCGTGATTCCAGGCTTTGGCGTGCCGAGAATCAGCCGGGATCTCCGCCAGTCGTAAAAAACGAGTATCCCATGACAGTCCTCGGAGAGAGGTCTCCCAACGACGACTCAGAGGATGCCTTTGTGATATCCTTTGAGATCTTCAGGCCAGTCCTCCATTATTTTGTAAATAGGATATATTATTCAATATTGCACTCCGAAAAAAATGGTCGTAGAAACTTTGATTCATTCGAGGTATAGTGGTACGATTGGCTACATGACGCAAAAAGCGGCGGAGAGAAGATCAAGGAGAAGTGTATGTATCCATGGGGAGAGCTCGAGGAAAGGGCCAGATTCCACAGCAGCAGCCTCTTGCATGAACTTGAGGTTTAATCTTGAAACCACGGCCAAGCCGCCAAAGACCAGAGACTTGAAGATTTGAATGTGCCTTGAATGCGTCGAGTTTGAAGATGGATTTGATGGATTTGAGGAGCAGGAGCCGAAGGAAAAGGCCTTGAGCCGGACTTGCGGGGTGAGTTTTTGCGTGAGTAGGGGCGTTGAAGACTGGAACCCGCCAGCAGGGGAGAATCCGGTGGGGGGGTTTCGAGGTGGTGGTAAGAAAAGAAAAAGATCGTATGACTTCGTTGCCTTTGATTGGCGCTTGACGTGCGACAGGTCGGAGTTGTAATGACTCCGGACGATTTGCGATAAATTTGCGAGGGGATTCGCCTTCAAGTCTTATACCCAGCTTCTCTTAGACTGCGACGCAGGCCGTCGGTTGCTTGCGAAGTCGGCATTCAGCATGTTAGGATTTTTTAAAATAAATGGTCCTGGAATGTGGGTTTATCATGGCTGGAATGGAAGTGCTGCGGCAGACATTGCACTGGATATCCCTCGGACATCCTTGAGATGTGCTCCAGACCTCGCACAATGCTCGCTCTGATCTCCGCAGTTCGGGATCACTCTGACGGTGTTCCGAGCTCCCTCGGAGAACGCTGGATCTATCGGCTGGCATCTGGCGATCACGATCGTTTTGACAACTGATCAAAATGGTGGTGTATTGAAGTCGATCGATGTCTACGTAAGGAGGGCGAAAGAGGAGGAGAACAGGAGAAGGGCGGGGGAAATAAACGGAGACAAACACGATCGGTTAAGTTTAGTCGTACTCTTAAAGGCCGTCGGTCATCCTGGAAAATGTCGCCCCTTGCCTCGTCGATGCGTAGCCGGACAAAGGACCTCTCCAAGATGCGCCAGGATTGGGAGGGTTCCCACATTTGTCCAGAGCCTAGGAGGTGCTAGTCGTATATCTCAGTCTACAGCTCGTCTCATCCAAAAGTGTACAGGTGTCTCTTCGCAATGTGTACTCATCTGCCCCAGCCGGGCTACATAGTCGACCCAATCGAAACCATCCGTCTCAAGAGCCCGCCCCCGAAGGCTCAGAGCTATGTGTGCGTTGTGCCTTGACCTGCGCGTCAATTCCGCTCACCTTTCCCGGGACGCAGCTGTACGCCCAGCACGCCGTACAGATTCGTGCCACAACTGCCTCAGGAGATTATCGACGCTATCGTGGACAACATTGAAGACCTGGCATCCTTCAAAGCGTGTTCTCTGGTCTGCTGGGCCTTCGTACCCGCCAGCCGCATCCACATCTTCCGGGACATCTCTCTCGACATGGTCAACGACATGCCGCACAAACTCCACGCGATGCTGCTCCGCTCTCCGCAGATCGCTCTGTACGTCCGCGACCTGACGATCTACCGCTCACACGATCCGAAATTGTGGATGCTCCCCGGCAGCCCGCTCCCCGCGGTCCTCTCCATGCTGCCGCACATCAAGCGCTTCTCAATATTCGCCTGCTGGGGCGAGTGGATGGACGCCCCCGCCCCGCTCCGCGCGGCAATCCTGCGCGTCGTGACGCGAGGGACGCTCGACCGCCTGCACGTCCTCACCGCCTTCAACCTCCCCGCCGCGTTCCTGCGCGGCGCCATGTCCGTGCGCGTCCTCTCTTTGTACCACTGCAGCCTGAATCCGTCGGACAACCCCCGCCTGCTGCGCCTGCCCCCAACAGGGCCGGTGACGGCGCCGGAGTACCTCAACCTGTCGCTTGACACGAAGGTGGGGAAGATGCTGGACCAGCTGCTGGGCTCCGCATACCTCTCGAACGTCCGTCGACTCGCGGTGAATCCTATCCCGAACAGCACCAACAGCCCGCCCATCTTCGCGAAGGCGCTCGGCGCGGTCGAGACGAGTCTTGAGCGTTTGGATATCCAGTGGCATGAATGTACGGTGTCGTCTCAGCACCTTCTCTCTACTCGGCTAACTCAACCCCCTTCGTCGCAGGCCACTTCCAGCAATTCTACGAATCGCGCTTCGACATGTCGCGCCTCACGCGCATGCGCACCCTCCAACTCCACATCATCATGGAACAATCCGACACCCTCATCCCCGCCTACCTCCCCCTCGCCATCGCCGACACCCGGCGCGCCAACCCGCACATCACGCACCTCACCTTCGTCCTTCACCTCCCCGCCATCGCCGGCTCCACCATCCCCGCCCCCTCCGCCCTCGCGTGCGCGCGCGCGCTCCACCTCCTCGACGCCGAGTTCAGCGCGACGGACAAGCCGGGGTTCGAGGACCTGGCGGAGGTGCACTGGCGCATCACGCCGGAGTGCTCGCCGCCGCAGCTCGTGCCGGACTATGTGCCGTTTTTCGAGGCGCATCTGCCCCGCACGGGCGCGCGCGGCATTCTTTCTGTGGAGCAGGGGTTCCGGATGTGGGGGGATGCGATTATGCCGTTGTTGCCGTATACGAGTGTGTGGCCGCATCGGTCGAAGAACTAGTTGGCCTCCTCGGGGCTCCCCTCCCCTCTCCCCTCCTCGCGGCCCTCTTTGCCCCTCGACTCTCCTCCTGGTTTGAGCCCTCCTTTCGCCTCACTCCCTCGCCTCCTTGCCTCTCCCTCCCACTCCTCACTCCTCCTCCCTTTCCTCCTCACCTCCTGGGACGCCTCCTCGCCTCGGGACGCTCACCTATATAATGTAATACAGTCTGCACCCTACTTGTACGCTACACCACCCCCCTCTACTATGCGCTAGCTCTAGGTCTACCTGTATCCTCGTTTCCTTCCGCTCTGTCTGCCGCTACAGTACTAGTACTTTCAGTAGCGTCGGCGCCCGCTCGTTATTTATGCGTCTTATTTATACTGTGAATTTATTTGGGTCTTTCTTTGGAGCTTTGCCGCCGATTGTTTTGCTACCCCTCCGACTGGAGGAATCTTCGACACAATTTTTCGCATGGGACTCGGAGAGGGACAAGGCGGAGGGCTCACACGTGATCTGACGCGTCCTGCGCGAGAGGATAAACATTGGTAAATAGAGTTCAAAGTAGGTCAATTTCCGGCACGTCATATCCAAAAATTCAGGGAACCGAGGGCACGGATTATCTATGGACGCGTGGATACGGGAATTTTTATACATGAACGTTCGTGCGTCAATACTTGGGTTCAATCGTACGCGTAGCATGGAGAATGCATCTTGAGATGCGGTTTGCGTTGAATGTATTGAAGCCGCTCCCCGAAGGAATTGAAGTTGCCAGTCGCACGAAAGAAGGAAAAACTTGTCCTACATTGTCCCACCGTACCAGCTCGCTCGAAAATGGAAAGGAGGAGGAGGAGGGGGGGAGGAGTTTGTGGCCGAGAACTTGAAGGGGCCTATGGATCATCTGGAAAGGCACTTTCCAGTGGATCGTAAATCCAGTTCGAACGGAATTGTGACGCCAATATTCATTGTCAGGACACACGGTGAAGTCTGTAGCTATAGTCTGTGAATAGATGGATTCAATCCTGAGCGTAGCATGCATCCGTTGACAATGCATTTCAAGTTGCGGAATAGATGTGGTGGATGAAGCCCCCCGACGCCTCCGACAGGAGTTGAAGTGGGTCGCACGAAAGAAGGGAAACCTCTTGAACGTGCCAGCTCGCGAAGGAGTGCGTCGAGTTGTATATCATAGCTGATCCCAAATTCCAAACACAGATGACTTTGTTCGACAGCAATGAATTCAAGAGGAGGCCTTAGAGTCCGCGGCTCTGTTCCCATTGAACCCATTTAGCTTCAATTCAAACCGGGTATACGAAAAAAAAAACTCACTCATCCCGCAGACCCGCGAAAAACGCCGCCGAATACTTCGAATCCACGAATTCGTTCAGCCGCACAATCTTTTCGCCGACGAAATGGAAAGTGATCATGTATTCGTTGTTGTAGGGCTTTCCGGACTTGGATGAACCGGCTGACTTCAGCTGTAAGGAATTTGCATTTAAGTAAGAGTGGCCTGCAGAGGGCTGAGGATGGCACCAACATGGAACACGACCTTGTCCGCGCCGTGGATCACATCCAGCGGAGGACCGTACTAGCGGCAATACCTAAATTACGGTTGACGGATAGACAAGATCCTCCTCACCGTGATTTTATTGAACATGTTTTCCATGTAGAATCTCAAAGTCGCGACAAGCTCGTCTGGCCCGCGATCCTCCTTGCCGTCCGGAGGGTTTATGGTCGACGGCATGTACTGGTGTTTGAAGTCATCTGCCAAGAGGGCACGCAGAGAGACCCAATCCTGAGCATTCAAATGTTTCAAGAACGCATTGGCGTTTTCGAGCTGCTTGGCGTTGGAGGAGGACATCGTGGACTGAGCTCAGATAGCTTTTTGATGGGCCGGGATGTTCCCGACCACCGTGTAAAAACCGTGTAATATGCCTCCGACAGTGGACTACCACTGCCCTTGTCTTTCCCCATCGACCGTACCTCCCCCACCACACCTGTTGTCCTCCTCACACAGTTTTCACACTCTTGATACACTTTTCTTTTGCGAAGAATGCGACCCTATACGATGCAACCGCTGTGTGTCGGTCGAAGTCAGCGGCTACCACTGCCCAAACTGTCTCTTTGAGGTTCCCAGTGCAAGTGTACGCGCAGAGAAGGACAGGTCTCCGATACCGCTCCTTCTCGAGTCGCGTTTCGCTCACAGGCTCCAGATGCGCGCGGAATTGTTTCATGTGTCCAAATTGTCGAAATACTTTGTCGGTGGTACCGTCTGATCCTCCAGACCTCGGCGACGGCAGAACCTCCATTCCAATCAGTACCGTCGGCGAACCTCCATTTTGCCTGTATTGCAATCACTGCAGATGGGACTCTGCAGAGGTGGGCATCACGTTCGAGAAACCAACCGGGCTCGCTGGTGCGTCCTTCTTCCAATACCATTCAATCTTCGTCTTATAAATACCCCAGCACAACTGCAGAAATTCGAAGACTCTGCCCCGGACTCACTCGAATTCGAACGCTTGAAGGAACATTTTGAACCCGTCATACGTGCACTCCTCTTCTACCGCAAACGCTCCTGCTGCCCACCCCAGCAGCGCAGCGCACTCACATCACGTTCGCTCCAATTCCATCACAGCCGCTGCCTCCGCCGCGCTCGCGCGGGACATCCCCGGGGTGAGCAAGTACAACCCCCTCGCGCGCAGCGGGCGGGGAGGATCGAACAAGGACAAGTCGACCAACAAGGACGAGATGCCCGAGTACCGCAGTCGCGTCGATATCGCGTCCGCGAGCGCTAGGGGCACCGGAGGCGGCGAGGCCGACGTCGATTACATGCGCCACCTGGAGAACGTGGGCGAGGTCGCCAATCTCGAGCAGCTGGGCCACCTCGCTGCAGACTGCGTGAGTGTCCTTTATTCTCTTTCGATATCGGCTGATCGCACTGAGGACAATCTTTCACGGACACTCACTGAACTTCTCACAGGGACCTCAAACCGCTTCGAATACCACTGCACTCGAAACGCTCGAAACGGTGCCCAGCATGCACGCACATCCTGATCAAACCCGAGCAAAAGGCGCAGTCGGTGCGGTACAAGATCAAGCTCGTCGCCTCCAACTACATCCCCGGCATCACCGCCGTCCTGCCGCACCAGCAGGAGGCCGCGACCGCCGAGAGCCAGAAGCGCACGCTGAGCAAGTCGACTGCGGCTGCGGCGGACGATGACCGCGCCGCGGCAGGCATCCACGCGGGCAAGACGTACCCCTTTCAGCTCGCGCTCACGAACCCCTGTACGACCCGATTCAGGTGCGCCTGACGGTGCAGCGCGTGCACGCACCTGCCCCCGCGTCGGGGCGCGCGTCGCCCGAGAAGGCGCGCCGCCCGAGAAGGCGCGCCGCCCGCCGTTCGCGATCTCGCTGCCCTCGAGCTCGTTCCCCATCGCCGCGTTCGCGGAGGCGTGGGAGTACGAGGACGACGAGGACGACGATATGTTCGGGCTCGACGACGACGACGAGTTTGGGATCGCCGGGCCGCTGCCGGGGCGGGAGAAGGACGCGCGCGTGGCGGGGCGGGCTAAGGTCGTCGGCGTGCTCGAGAAGAAGGCGAACATGACTTTGGTCGGGGGCGAGGTCGTCATCGGCAAAGAGGCTCAGGGGCATGTCAAGGTAGGGGTGGCCTGTTTCTACTCGACGGTTTTTTGCTAACGAAAAAGCTCAGTTCAACATGCTGGTATCGTACACGTATCGCGCGGACGACCCCACGCCGTCCGAGTCGAACGAAGCAGAGGGGACGCCGTCCAAGGCCGCTGCGGAAAAACCGCCCGAGACCAAGACGTTTGCGTTCTATACCGTGGTGGACCTTGGGCCGATTATTCCTAGAGAAGAGCCCCGTATAGATCCCGATTTCTAGTTAGCTTTCTGGTACCCTATGCATTTTCTGCGGGTTTTCCTACTGATATGGAGGAGGAGGAGGAGTATTATACTGACGCGGTCCCAAAATTGGAACAGTCAGTCTACCCCGATGGTAAGACAGGAGCCACGATTATCCCTTGGTCGGACTGATCGCTGGAAAACGCCAAAATTCTGCGCCACGGTCGGACGAAAATTCGGATACCCCCATCGCAATTCCCCGGATTCGAACATCTTCCAGTTCCTTCTGCTTTTCGAAGGCTTTGCTGGGCATCTGCGAATTGCAACTCTGACCGCCTTAGACAGTCGTCCGATATAGCCCGAGAGCACCTCGGTGAGGTCCAAAGACGTCTTTGGCGCTCATGGATTGGCGCCAAGATGCGGTGAGTCCTTTCCCGAAGACTGTCAAGTCATAGATGCAGTCGCTGGCCCGGACAAGCTCCGTCGTTTGCTGCGCGAGACTCCTTTTCGGTATCATCGACGACAACGAGCCAGCAGCCTGCTTTGTACGTTTGACTCTACCATTGCATGGTGTCGGCCTCAATTGTGGCTCTACGCAAAGGTTCTGTGGATTTCACAGGGCATTTCGACAACTTCATGATGGGAGTGGCTTGGGACCCTGTTCAAGTTGAAAAGGTTAAGATAGGTCAAGATCGAAATATTTTACAGGACTTTTACAAGAATTTCAAGACCTCCGCAGTGCCCAACACCTCCGCGATATCGCCGTCCAAATGGGCCATCGCGACTCCATGGACCGCCTCAGCGCTCCAAGATTTACCCTCCTTGATATCACCCTTGGCAGCGCCCGGATAATTTGGGACCCCCGCCGCATAGGTCGCGCAAGCATCCCCTACCACGACAATTGATAGCCCGAGGTCGTAGCCGGCGCGTGCCGTCGAGCTGACACAGTGCGGGGACGACTGCCCCACGAGGACGACGGTCGTGATTCCCTGCGCATCCAGGACATCCTTCAGGCCCTTGGTGTTGTCGGTGACGAGGAGCGCGCCGAATCCGGAGCTCTTGTCGTACTTGCGCAGGACCAGCTCCTCGCCGAGGGGTTTAACATAATCTTGTGGAAGCACGCCCTCGGGATGCGTCTTCTCGTTCCAGGGCGACCCGCCATCCGGGTCCAACTTCTCTGTATCGATGTGGTGGACGTGGATTACAGGCAGATGCTTCGCGCGGAACCCTGTGAGGAGGTCGGTGATGTTGGGCTGCAAGTTGGGCGTCGACCTTTCACGCGCGAGGAACGACGGATCGATGAATGCTGACGAGGTGCATATGTGAGTCGATGAAAAGATTTTCAGCTCAAGTTCAACCTCGCTGAACATCGATCACAATCAAGGCGGTCTTGGGAAGATTCGGAACAAGATGTGAAGACATTTCCAAATTTCTCGGAGCGTCCCTGCAAGTTTTAATACCAACTCAGTGAGTCAGGCGCCTTGATAGTAATCGCTAGCGATTATAATCACTGTGTCGGTGCCGCCGGAAAGATCTTGGCAATTATCATATTCGCGCGGAGATTATTGACACGTGCTGATCTATCTTCGATGACGCGACAGAGCCACGTGACCGTTGCCTGATCTTGAGTCTTCAACGCCGTCACGATTGGAAATCGAAACCTACTCTGGGTTTATCTTATGGCACTGGCGGCATCTTTCCAAGATCATCTCCCAAGAACGATGTATTCCCACCGTTCTGGCTCTCCGAGTCGGCGTCTGGACTGGAAGGTGTTCGGTTGGTGTTCAACTTGCCAACATCATGATGTACCAGATTTTGTTCGGTATACTTCTGCACATCATCGCGTGTGCCATACAGTTGACGGTGACCTATCTCAGTTGGCAGTGTTTCCATTCACCGCTGTCCGTTTCCCCATGCTCCGCCCCGTGGAAGGTTTTCGCTGTATATTCAGTGTTTTTCAGCTTGCTTATCCTTTTCTCATGGATCTTCAGACGCAAAGGGAAAACGAAAAGATAGGATCTCGGCATGCGGTCTCTGCATTCGCTGTAGGTTCTGTTCCCATGGATATACGCATGTCGTTGCCCTGAATAACTTCGAATATTGGCCTTCACTTCGTTGCGGACTTCTCACGACAGCATGCCGGAAACTCTAAAATAATGTGTATCGTCCTTCGGACTCTCTCTCCCGACTCGTCGAGCTCTCCTTGGACTCGTCGACCTCTGATTCGCCACGTTGCGCTATGCGCTCGACATCCGAGCTACTTATCCATTCCCGAGAAACGATAGGATATGTGCCGCCAGAAAGAATAGTCAGTTCCTTGCCAGTTCCCCGTCCACACGCTAACTTTCTGACTCGTCGGTCTACAGGGTGCCTCCGCCACAGTGGTGGGGTCGAAGTTGTACTTGTTCGTAAGTCTTCCAAATTCTTTCCAGCAGCTCTACTCATTTGGCTAGGGTGGCGCCCTTCCCTCTGCCACCAACGGCCAGCCAGGACCCCGTTCTGATCTATATGTGCTGGATCTCGAACTTTGGAAATGGGAAATAATACCACCGACTCCAGACGATCCGGTTCCACGCTACTTTCACACCGTTGAAATCTGTACGTGGCTTGTATCCATGCATCCGCCAATCTGAGTAGCTGCTGAGCTTGGTTGGTAGGGAAAAATCACCTGGTTGTTTTCGGCGGCTTAGGCGCGCAGAACGGCTCGGGACAGTTGCAAGTTTTAAATGATGTCCGAATGTTCAATCTCTCATCCCGACGCTGGGTAATACCTCTTCACACTGTTCCCGCTGCGGCGGCGTCCCCATCAACACCTATCCCCCAACCTCGATACGCACATCTGTCTTGCGTTTCGTTGAACAAACTGTTCATATTTTGGGGACAAGATTTGACGGGCGAGGCGTTGCATGACGTCTGCGTCTATGACCTGGATAAGAAAGAATGGATCAGGAAACAATATTCTCCGATCCCTAGACTGGATATGAACCACTCATTCGTCGCCACCTCTCAGTGGCATGTTCGTACACCACCGCTAGACGCAACAAATGACCAAACCCATTCACCAGCACTATCGTATTCCGACCTTTCGACGCAGAATTCGCCCTGCGAGATTTACCTATACACTGTACGTCCCGAATCCTCAGTTGAAATTTATTTTGTCGCCCTTATTCTTTCCGACACATAGGCCGACCACCTCCATCAAAAGCTTGAAGTGCTTTCTCCATTACTCGGCGGTGGAATACAGAGCAAAGAACACCCACCTGCTGCGGGCGCCCCACCATTCCTTCACTACCCCAACGGCGTGATTTTAGGCAAGACCCTCATTCTCGCGGGGAACTGCTCTGCAGGCAACGCTTACTCAGAACACGGGTTCGTGGTCTGGACGCTGGACCTGGAGACAAACATCTGGTCCTTCGTTGAAACGGGCACGCTCCTCAAGAATGGGTCGTGGGGAGGTGGGTACCTGTGGCACGACCAGAACAAATTCTTCGCGTTCGGGAAACTCGGAGGGCGCACCGTCGATGCGGCCGATCAGCGTGTACTGGCCTGGAACACAGTCGCCGTCGTGGATCTGGAGACGTTGGGGATATACCAGCCGCCGCCGCCCAAGTTGGACGCCGCAGGTCAACGGCGGGGGCTTGCGTTGCTCGCGGACGCCAAAGGGGCCGACTTCGAGTTTCTCTGCGAGGATGGTCGCAGGATCCCCTGCTCTCGAAGAACCATCCTAAATCGCTGGCCGTGGTTCCGGGACCAGTACGCGCGATTGAGTAGTGCGGAGGCTACTGCCAGCGTAAAACACGAGAAGCGCACAGAGATAACAATCACGCCGACGAGCGCCGCTTTGTCGGAGTCGTACCCAGTCACCATGGCCCTTGTGCAGTACTTCTACTCACTGGCGCTTGCGACCGCACTTCAACGCGCCCCGGCTGTGCTCAGCCACCTCCTGCTCATCTCGACGGAGTTCCAGATCCCGCATTTGCGCATCCTCGTGACGCACGCGATGCATGCTGCGCTCACCGAGGCGACGGCCGAAGGGGTGTATGAGATCGCCGCCTCCTGTGGATGCCGCAGTTTGCAGCTTCGGTGAGGATGTAAAAAAAAATGTTGATCAGTTCAAACACTAACGACGAGCCCATGTTTCCTAGCGCCTTCAGAATTCATGCCGAGAATACAGTACGTGTGTGCTTGACGCTTGAACCACCGCTGAACACGAGTCTAGGCCAAAAGGAAACAAGTGAGCTCGCCGACAGTACAAAGAACTGGTCGCGCGCGTTCGAATTCAGACGGCAGCCAGCTCAGGATGCGTGAGTCCATGTACGCTGTTCCCCCTTCAAGTGGGTTGCTGAGAGAAGACGATAACCGGTCAGGAAACGCACCTGTTGCGAACGACAGGACCGCCGCTTCGTCCAGCGCTCTCAGCCGGCCACTGCGTTCTATCAACGACACAGAGGTCACCATACCAAACACCACTCCTCCGCCATCAGTTCTGCAAATCCCTTCCGAGTTCCCTATCCATAACACCCGAGCTTCAGATCCTTCGCCAAGGCCTACGGAGCCTAGCCTACCGAAGAAACTTGGAGCACAGCAAGACCTCAGCGCCGTCGTGTCCAGCCATCCGAAACAACCACAACGACAACCCATCGCCGTTGTACCGCCGAGAAAATACAGCCTCTCGACAGAGAAGACGGCGCAGTCGACAGCAGCGGCGGATAGCACCGCGCAACGAAAACGGACGCAGTCTGCCGGTTCGCGGATCCCGCGCTCTGCATCGTGGCTGGCTATAGAAACGCTTCCAAGGCAGCCATCGAGGCTAACAAAGGCGCGCCCTTTACCCAGGAGGACAACAACGGATCAATAATCCCATCTCGAACGCTTGTTTTGCCAACCACAGTTAACACTGCGGTAGCCTTGTAGAAGGGCCAGAGCGGCTTCCTTGTCGTGGAACTGAGTATCTTGGAGCGTGATGGACGGGTTTAGACTACAGCCGTAAACCGCTGCGCATGCGATTCTGAAGGAGTAGAAACGGACAAGAGAAGCAGGGATTGGGTTCACCGAATGAATGTCGGTAGGCTCATCGAGGTCCGTTATCTCATGATAGTAAGATTCTCGTCAGATTTGGTAGATGCAGAATTATTGCGCATATAGACAGTAGATGACTGGGCAGGCAAGAGGCGGCAATACGATACAGTTGGGGGGGTTGTTTCGTTTTTGTCAAGCAAAGGGCGGAATCGTCATCGCGTCTTTGGGGCCTGAAATTGGACGGTTAGCGAGTGACGAAAAGCAGGACCATAGCAACGTACCCTATGCTGGGACCATGAGAGCACCCCACTTCCTAACCACCACAATAAAGCCCGCGAACATCCCAATGCCCGTCAACAGACTCAAATTTCCTCCGATTTTTTCTGGTGCAAAGATCTCCTCACGGAGGAAGCGGGAGAAGGCGGTCTCGGATGGGTCAGCGAGGGTACGGCGCTGAGATTGGCCTTGTGGGATGTAGGCCGGGCCTGAGTTGGGGGGAGCTGAGCGACGGGCCATGAATGTCGTGGAGAAGGTGCAAAAAGCGTGGGCGTGTCGGAGTCTGAATTTGGATTTGGATTTCGTAATTGATCCGGCTCATCCGATTGATGTTATCTAATCAGTGTTCAAAATGTTGAACGTGGGTTGAACGTGAGTTTTGCCCTTCGCGGGCTGGCTATGCGATTGCGAGATACATTGTTTCTATCCATATATGTCACAGGGTATACACGTACTGTACATTTACATTTGCTTCGACCACCAGCAAAGCTGACCCGCCAGCGCAAGAGTCACCGAAGCCTAGAGATGGAGGGCTGCTTCAAGCAGTTTCATCTGTGCGTCTCCTAAAGCCTTCAAGGCAGGTATATCAATGCTGTTCTTTTCGACTCCGGCGGGGACTTGGTCTCCAAACACAATATCTATGGCGGCCAAATGTAAGTGATCAAGATTTAGCTTCCCAGAAACAACGCCGCGTACAGGCAACATCGTTCTCCGCATGCCCATTTCCGCCGTTAATAATTCCATCGGGGAAGCAGGTTTGCCCAATGAGGATCGAAGCCTCCCCGATCACTTCAGGGCTGTCGGCGCTGCGAACTGTTAATCAGTCAAAATTCCTGCCTTGAGAGAGAACGTACTCTTGGTCCCCATAGATTCCGTAGAACATCTTTTCACCACAGATAATAGCTCCAAGGGCGTTGGGCTTCAAGATCGCCTTGTATTGCAAAGTGAACCTTTCCGGCAGAACGAAATATGGGACTAGTTCTGCGTCAAGGGCGCCAAAAGACGTTGCCTTTTGTCCATCCCTGTTTCCCTGATCACAAGTCGTGAGTGGAGACTTGGATAGTATGCACACATTTATTCACCTTGCAATTAGACTGGAGAGTTGATCTGGCGTCAGAAAGGCTCTGAACATTTAGAGGGAGGTTACTTACCTGGGGGCCATCACAATCTGTGTCCATGTCGGCGATGAAGTGGAAAGCAAAGACGTCGGTAAAGTTCCAATCGCTGTAGATATTTGTGAAAGCCTTTCTTTCTGCGTTCGTCGGATAGGTAGCAAGGATATTCGTGCTGGAAGCCTGCGCAGCGGCATAGATACCGGCAACATTTATGGATGGGTCGGCGGCAAAATCGGAGGCGGAGTCGTTAGCTGCATTGCCTAGCGTCGGGGTGCCTTTGCGATTAGGAGTGGGCATCGCGAGCACGAGCTGCATAAAAGCCCCCGCGACTGCAGAAATCATGCAGGATGAAGCGAGTTTCATGTTGTCGTGAATTGGGTGTGCTGGATTTTGGTGAGATTGATTGTAGACAGGGAAGGGAAAGTTTCAACTTACCGATGAAGAGCCTTGATTGGTCGTATGAGCTACCTGACAGCGAGATGTTGAAAACGGATAAAATATATGGATGAGAAGGGGCACAAGGTCGAGGCAAGAAACAGACGGGCACGAAGGGGAAGTCCAAGGCTCCTCTGTCTTCACTCAGGGTTGAGCAGCGACATTAAGTAGTGGTGGTAAGCCTTGCTGCGCTTCTACCTCATCCCATTACTGGCCTGTTCGCAACGTTAAGACCCGGCGCGTCTCGGAGATGACTGGCGAACGAACTTTCTAATAAGCGAATCGAGCGAGGAATATGCGACGAGGCCGAGGCTCCGATAACCATCGCAACGAAAGAAAACTTGAACATGGATCTCGGGACACTGATCCGGACCTGTGTGGGGTTAAGACGCTGAGAAGTAGCGCTTTGAAGCCTGAATCCAGGAGGATGAGTAGAGCGGCTTCGTGCCTAGCATCGATACGGATCTGTATCGTCAGCTGGGCGGGTTCATTTAGTAGGTGATGGTAATAATTCGAACAAAAAAAAAGAACGAAATTGTTCGAATGGAATAGAGAGAGATACACACGAGAAGCAGACGAGTACACTCTTCGTTGACAACTTTGTGGCAGTCATACTGCGAGATTAAGGGCCCATGTGAGCCTTACAACGGTGAGATAATCATGGCATACCAATATTTAGAACGAAGCCAGAGGCTAATCTAGCAAGCGACTGAGTGCCAGACGATGGGGAAACGGACTCGTAGAAAGGCGCGTACCTGCCGGGCAAGATATCCACGAATAGCCGTGACCAACGGCACGATGATTACGGACAGCGCTGCGATAACAATCCTGTACTCCACAAACGAAGAGAGGATTGCCAGTTTTGTGCTGCTAAAGACAGTATAATTATGGTTAAGCAACGGCATTCATCGAAGAAGGATGGGTTCGGACCGTGTTACCTCCAGCTGGCCCTAGACAGTAACATTAGTGTACGAAAACATTGGTTCAACATTCTTGAAGTCATCTGTAACACGATCGTTGTCGAAAGCGCAGAATGAATGCTTCTGCCACAGCGTTGCTATGAGATTTTGTATCCGTCATTCCATCTTGTAATCGTTGCGGGTGCCAAAGGGAGTGGTGTCCGCTGAATCCACGGAGAAAAGCGAGGATAAGGGAAGCAAGCGGAGTCACGAAGTTGGCCATCGCAAAAATGCTGCCTCGGATTCAGGCGGAAGTCATTGCTGGAAAAATCACCGCGGAATCGTTCTCATGGGGAGATGGAATTAGGTGCGGAGAGGAGGGGTATTTGGGAAATTCGTGGCTGGACTTGCGACGTAGTGGTTCGACATCAGGGGATGTCACGGACCCTGCTAATAGCTAATGGCAAGGGATCGCTTCCCGCGCCGAGGAGTCCGATGTGTGCAGCGCGGCTTTGAGGGAATGCTAATGCCTGGTCTGGACTCCTAACGTTCTGGCCAGTTGACCATTACGAGCGATTCTGGAATCCTCTCCCTCGCAACCTCCATGGATGATGAGTCGGATGAGCGCTTTGGAGGAGTTTTCACGTCTCCGGGACTGTTTGCGGAAATTGAGGCTTCTACATTGCAACGAAGTCGAGATTCATCGATACGAGTGACACGCACGGGGACGCGGGTTTCTTGCGTAGATGCTCTAGAAGGACCGCGCTCCTCGCCGTGTCAACCCCGTTTTAGGACACTGGGTAGTTGTAGCTCGCTGTGTAGACAGGCGATTGCGCAGGAGGTGTGGAGCCGCCGGCACAATTACCGGGAGAAAGCAGTTCTCACTAGCATGACAGTCCACGAGGCTGCGTACGCTGCGCATAGTAGGGATTTATGCCAATCGTCGTGTGCCACCGGTGAAATAATTGCCTGCAAGAATCTATCGATGAGCTCGCAAGGCTTCTCAATGAGTCCACAGCCTACGTGAATTTGTAAGGTGTTGCGGAGAGATACTTTTTCGACTCTTTGCCGCGGATGCAGGTGGTGGCGATTAGAGAGCCGGCGGCAGTGGCGGTGCAACGCGCTTCTTTAATTCCGCATCCCATTTCAACAGAGTCCAAGCTCAAAGGATCATTTCCAGCTCTGCCGGCGGCAGCAAGTTGCTACTGCACACCAGTGCTACATTGGTTTCTTTTGGGTTTTTTTTTCTTGAAACAGTTTTTCTCGTTGTTGAAAACTGCGGCAAAGTTCCGGTTGGTTGGAATTATGACGTTCGGAACGTTGCAGAAATCAAACCCAGATAACTTTTGTCGGCGCTGAGGTGTTTTTTTTTTGGTCAGATGTCAGATTGGTGCTATATTGCATACAGGCATAGTATTCAGTCTCTATGTGCCTATTCTGCAAGGAGTAGGCCTTGAACAGGATAAAAAGCAACACAACCAGCCGCATCATAGGGGCCGGGATTTTCCGATGCATGCGGAAAAATTGAAAGCGAGGGTTTGGGTCGAGTTTCAGCTGGCCAAAGAGGGTCTCAGAGCGTCCTCAGTCACTGGCGACTAAGTTATGACTAAACTTGCATTTTTTTCTACAGATCGCAAGATATTTTTGGCAATTTTGTGCGCGTCCGGAACTTTCCGAAATTGGAAGGTCGGCACCATTGCCGGGATTTCGACCGACAGCATTCAAACCTTTGTTCGCTTTTCTGAGCCAACTTGACCTCCTCCATGCCTCGCTTGATATTCTCGTTGCTGTGCATGCACCGGCCATTCCCGGGTACCATCAATTCTGTTCGATATCACTGATTGCCTGGCTATCTGTCGACTTTAAGGCCGATCCCTTCGACAATATGCATACAGAGCTCCCACACTGGGCAGGGATACAGTAAAGTTGGAATCTGAGACCTGGGCCAAAAAAACTTTCTGGAAATCACAAAACTTATCTGGATTTTATTTATGCAACATTCCGAACGTCATATGGAATGATGTGTGTGAATAAGTATGTTTACGATTGCCACACACATATTTGAGTTTTGGAGACAAGAATGCGGTCACCAAAACGTTAATTGAATATATATATATAATTCCACCGGCAAGCTAAAAAGTCACGACGATTCATCCATCTCAGCCCGATGAATAAGGACGTCTCCTTCAGCTGGATCGGTGTTTTCCCTTAGATTGACCAGAGTCTCCCCCAGATGGGTGGGAGCCCCCTTTGGACGAATCAGCGCCTTTGGATGGCTCAGCGCCTTTGGACGGATCAGCGCTTTTAGATGGCTCAGCGCCCTTGGATGGCTCAGCGCCTTTGGAAGGATCGGCGCCTCCTAGACCCAAAGCCTGCTGCAACAGTGCGACCTGTTTGTCGCCTAACGTCTTGAGAGCGGCGATATCAATCGTCGACTGGCCAACACCAGAGGGTACCTGGTTGCCGAAGATGATGTCTGGCGAAGTCGTGTTAGCGGTATTAAAAGCTTCCCGACATTGAACCACTCACAGGCAACGTCCGGTTGCGCGTGGCCGTTGTCACCGGTGATTTTGTCGTCGGGAAAGCACGCCTGGCCGAGGAGGAGAGAACCCTCTCCGGTGACTTCCTTGTCCTTCGACACGCCGTCTCCGCTGTATGTTTCATGTGCTCAGCTTCGTCAATGGAGGATAGAATAATACAAGGTACTGACTTGGTGTCACCGAATATTGCGTAGAACATTTTACCGTTGCAGATGATAGCGCCCAGGGCGTTCGGGTGGAGGTGGTCTGATTTAAAGGTGTCTGGGATGACGAACCATGGAACCAGGGTGGTGTCGAGAGTCCCCCACGCTGTCGCGGACTCGCTGGAGGAATGTCCCTAGAAAATCAAGTTTGAATGCAGCTCGATACCAAACGCCGGAATGACCCTCACTGGGCACGCAGACTGCGGGCAATTCAATTTACTGGTAGATATATCAGAGAAGCGATACTCACGGAAACACCGTCGCAATCGATGTCCATATCGGCAATAAAATGCAACGCTTGGACGTCTTGAAAATTAAGCCAGTCGCCGTAAATTGTGGAGTTATGGCTCTGCTCCGGGGAGGTGGGGTACGTCTTCAAAGGGTCTCCGGTTGCCGCCTGGACCGCATCGTATATTCCGGCGACGTCGATTGAAGGGTCTGCAGCGAAAGCCGTTTTGTCGGCAGTGGTAACACCTTTTGAATCAAGAGCCATCTTGGGTGCCGGAATCGCACGCGAAACCGTAGAAAAGACGAGGGGGAGAAGATACAATAATGTCGTGAAGGTCATTATGTTCGTAAGAAGTCGTAGAGCCTGCCTGAGGGTCGTGAATGGGTTGAGTGCTTGCCAGAAGTCACTTGTCGATCCAGAGCATTAGGGCTCCTTTTATAATGGCCAGATAAATTTGGGTCGCGAGGGCCTATGTTCGGCGTAGACTGGAAGCATCCCCTGGGCGGCATACGGACGTCCTGCGACAGGTGACGCTGGCGGAATATCCTTGAAATATCCGCAAACGACGATGATCCATCTGACAGTCAAAAGATTGACGTATATTGGCCGCGTTTGCAAACGGATGTCCGCCCGTCGGTATACGCGTCCCTTCCTTATATTTGAGGAAATTGACCCGTCGACTTGTCGTTGCAGTTGTTGAGCTTCAATTTCAAATGGGCGGATCGATCGCCGGTCTGTAGCTTGAACGCCGCTGATCCGACAGCGGCTTCACCGACTCGCGCTCAAGCTCAGCTGGCGCAAACGCCTTTGACATTTTCGCATTCCGTTCTCTGAATAGTGCGCGCACCAGTCAACTCACTCCTTACCTATAGAATCGAGATTTGCTGCCACTTCTCGCACAGAAATGCAGTAGCAGCTGCAAATTAGTCGTCAACCGGCTGTGGCAGGGCGTGCTTGCGATTCCTGGCGCTTCCTCTCGCAAGACCGCAACCACTGCTTCGCCAACCTGAATAAGTACGCATCTTCAAACATATCCTGCTGGAGCTCCAAAGCATGCGGCCTGCCATCTCATAGCTTCACATCTGTCGGCTGCGATCACCCCAAACGGAAAAACAAATGATCCCGGCCTGAACCTTGCAGCCATGTCCCCAACAACGTCTCTTGCTACTACGGGTACCGAGTCTTTCTTCAACTTGCAGTCCGGCCTTCTCGTGGGTGCTGTGGTTGGTCAGTATCGCTCACCAACTCCACGACAATCGTAAACCTCCCACACAGGCTACGCGACATGTCTGTTCGTCTACCGCGTCCTGGTCTACCCGCGTTACATTTCGCCTCTGCGCGACGTACCAGGGCCGCCGCATGGTAACCTCATCCTCGGGCAGTACCTCACTGTTGTCCAGAGTGAGGCCTGCATCCCCCACCGCAACTGGGTCAAGGCCCACGGCCCAGTTGTGCGCACGATGGGAATCTTGGGCAAGGAGCGCCTCTTGTTCCTGTCTCCAGAAGCTCTCCAACAAATTGTTGCGAAGGACTGGCTCGAGTATCCTCGCGTACGTTTACCTCCATCCCTTTGAAGAAATGGGCTGATGGCAGCAGCCGCAATTCATGCGCGACGTCCTTGGTCTGGTCGCTGGATATGGGCTCCTGACGCTTACGGGTGATGAGCACAAGAAATTGCGCAAGGCCATGAACCCAGCCTTCTCCATTCCTAACCTCATGGCGCGTGCGTTTGTCCTCAACTGGTGCTTTTCAGTCGCTCATCTCTTCGTAGAGACGGACATGTACCACGAGCCCATCGAAGGGTATGTCTATGTCTTCGCCCGTATCGAATCTGTTGGGCTGACCGACGAGACTGTACATATAGCCTCATAGAAATCATGAAAGCGCAGATCAAAGCAGAGGCCATCCCGGAGGCAGGGAAAATATTTCCCATGTACGAATGGAGTGCGCTTGCCTGATTTTATGGCTTGTACCGTCCCCTCACCTCCGCACAGTGGGTAAAGTCACTCTGGACATCATCTGCGAGACCGCGTTCGGGTACAAGACCGACTGCCTGCACAACCCGGACAACGAGCTCGCAGTTGCATTCGAGCAGCTCCTGCAGCTGCAGTCCGGGCCCAATCTCGCGAAACTCGTGGCGATTCTCAGCGTCCCGGGCGCCTCGCACCTCGCCGTCTCGGAATGGATGTACCGCAACCGCTGGATCATCGGCAAGCTCCCCGTCGTCTCCAGCTTCGAGACCCTCGTCGACGCGCTGTATCGCATCCGGGCCATATCTGCGGGCATGCTGCGCGCCAAGACGGCGGACCTGTCTGTCTCACCGGACGACACGACCACGAAGAAGGATATCATGTCGCTGCTTGTGCGCGCTCGCAAGGCCGACCTCGATGCGGACCCCACCGCGGACGCCATGTCCGACACGGCGATGGTGGACCAGGTGCTCACGTTCCTCGCCGCAGGCCACGAGACCACTGCCACCGGGCTGTCGTGGGTGCGTCCACTCTCATCTTCTCACTCTTCCGCTGGGCTGACTGGCTACGGAGGCGTTGTGGCTCCTTGCGAATGACCCCGAAAGCCAGCGTCGTCTGCGCGAGGAAGTCACTCCCATTTACGAGGCGAACCCGCGCCCGGACTACCGTACGATCAAAAGCCTCACTTGGCTCGACTGCGTCGTGTGCGTGCCCCGCTCCCTCCCACCTCTCAAGCCAGCTAATTAACGGGGTGACAGTAACGAGAGCCTCCGCGTGCTCCCTCCGGTGCCGCTGACCATGCGCGTGGCGGAAAAGACGGACTACATCGACGGCGTGCTCGTCCCGAAGGGCACCGTCATCACTCTTCCCGTGCGTATCTCGGCGACGTACATGCTGCCCGTACTGCACTAATCCTTTCGCAGATCCGTGTCATCAACACCTGGAAGCAGGTCTGGGGCGAGGATGCCGAGGAGTGCGTCCCTCCCTCTCTCTCTCTCACTCTTGCTCCACCTCCTTTCCGTGACTCCAGCTTACCGCTCGCCCGCAGATTCCACCCCGCGCGCTGGCTGTCCCTTCCCCCTGCATACAACGCCACGTTCTCGCAGTTCTCCTTCATCGCGGGCCCGCACGGGTGCATCGGCAAGACCATGGCCGTCATCGAGATGAAGACCGTGCTCGCGTGCGTCCCCTCCCCTCCCTCTCATTTCCGTCTCCCGCTCCGATGATGCTGACATTTGTGATGATGCATGCAGCGCGCTGATAGCCAACTTCGAGTTCGCGCCGGCGTATGCGGGGCAGGTCGCGCACCCCGCGACGGCGATTACGATGAGTGCGTACTCCGGTCTCCGTCCCGTTTCGAGAACAATATCGCTGATTGTGAGGTGACAGAGCCGGAGGATAATATGCCTCTGCGCGTTACGCGTGTTGCGGGTAAGGCTTGAGCGGGGCCCTTGAGCGAATTCTCGCTATCCTCACTCGCTCTCAGATAACTTTATGTATGTAAATTCAAGGCTAGTCATGTACATTAGTATGAATGAGGATGATCTCAGTGCAGTATCTTGCGCAGTTGGCAGGCAGAAGTCTTGTACGACCGGTGCATCTTGACGCGGACCCGTCGGCTCCCAGTCTTCAGGGAATCGAACGAACGCAGTACGTGTGTAATTTAATTCTTCGGATAATGGCATGGGGAAATACAAAAGATCTACATTGGTTGTTATACTGTACAAGATACTCCGCTCACCAAAACGGTGACGTCGGCGTCGCGCTCCCGTAATTCTTCACGCGCGCGCCAAGTTTCCGCGGACTCGGTCGCAAAGGGATGTATTCGTCCCCGACCTCATCCAGCTCGTCCACGGCGTCGCTGCCGTTGACCATGACGTCCTCGGAGTCGTCCAACTCGAGGTCCTCATGCGCCCAGCGCACCAGTCGCCCTTCCCCGGCGGGCTTCAAGGAGTGGGGTATGGAAAATCGAGGGAAATGGTCTAGCCTAACGGAAAGACGACGGAAGAGGGGTTGAATGTAGTCCGTTAGGAGGAGATTAAGACGGTCCGGGTGCTTGTAGGAAACGATAGAGAGCGTGACGATAATAAGGCTGCGTAAATGTGAGATGATGGCGGAATATCTAAACACGGGGCTCACGAGATAACAGCGAAGATGATCGCTGCAGAGCGACGCGACTTGCGCTGCCTGGCGCCTTCCAAAAGCTGATCGGAATCCTCATCGGGCTCCGACGGCTCTGGTGTATCATCCGGTGGAGGTGCGTCGTCTTCAGACTCCAGGGAGTTGAGGGTGGATCCGCCAGCTGCACACCCGTATTCTGTTCGCCAAATGAAAGAGTGGACCCCAGTTTCGACTCCGGCAAAGACAGGCTTGTTCAACCTCATCAGGATCGTTCTCCAGATCGGTGTATCGAGCGATGCATACCTGTCCAAACCGAGCTTGAGGATCGCAGAGGAGCTGGACTGCAGCAGCTCCTTCAACGCCTCCAGAAAAATGAAGAGTTATGAATTCTGCTTGAAAGGTGAGCTGCACTATGAAAGGAAAAAAGAGAATTGCATGGGACTCGCCGTTAAATTCGTCCAAGTCCGGGTAGACGGTAGCACTGGAAGAGCCGACTGCTCTGTGCAGGGTTTCTACTGTTTCGCGCCGCACTTCAGATTTATGGTAGGTCTGTATCGGAACCCTTACAAATGAAACATATCCGAGTTCCGGGGGGACACTAGGCAAACGCTTCAATAAAAATCGCAGATGCGTAAAATAGACGAAACGAACGGGGCTACCAAGATCGGGAGATCCCAGAGGTTCCGGTCCAAGATCAAACCGGTATTCTGTCTTGGCCCCTTTCACCAGCAATGGCCATTGTACCGCAGTGCCAAAGAAAGGGCATAAATTGTACTGTTTGTAGCCCACGCGGAACCGGCAGGTTTCTGTCGAATCGATAACAATCGGTGTGCGCCGGGAGAGCCCTGGTAAGGCTGCAGCCGCCGCAACAAAGGCGGGCAAAAACAAGAGGATCATGGTGAGGATAAGGCAAGCTGCGTGTACGGACCGACTCCAGCAAAATCCATCAAAGGATGACTGAGCCGCCGAGGCAGGAGAGTGTGACGTAAGTGGGGATGGAGCGGGGTTAACCTAATTAAAACATGCCTTATTTGGACGGATGGTCACAAGGTTGATTCTTAAAGGTTCAATCTCGGGGCGTTCATATCCTTGTGCACAGGGCCCAGAAAATTCAGACAATCCTGGATCCCCCAGATACCGCGTATTTGACCCCGATTTTGCAAGCCGAGGATAAAAGGTGGACATTTCAGATCGAAATTGCGCGGTTCGCATAGACTTAGCCAAACCAAGGTTGGTGAACTCTTTAGGATAGGACTTCTTACTTATCTGCATTTATTTCGATCGAGCCTTCAACGGCCCGAAGATCTCATGTTTCACTCGACATATAAGCCCGAAAAGAGAGAACGCCGCACAAAAATTCAGATTTTCTGTGAATACCGCAAGAACTTAGAATGGATCGTTCGCGCTTGCGCCTCGGAGCCAGAGAAATGTGTTTCAACGAGGATACAAATCAGTCGTCAAACTCATTATCCAAGATTACGTCTTCGCTCTCGAGGCTGAGCCAACTGGCGTCCGAATCGCCGTCCGAATTCTCGGCTTCCATATCTTCGTCCCCCAACGCTCTTTCCCCCTCACGAAGTAGGGCTGGTAGCTCTATCATGCCAAAGTAGGTGAGTCCCCAATTGCGCGCCGCGGGAATATCCATAAACTGGATAGTGATGCAGCCATCGACCTCTTTCTGGCAAACGGAAAGGCCTTGAAACTCCAGCGACCAGTTCCCCCGCACGCGTGGGTCGAATGCCTGCGGCGCATCGTCCGGACAGCGCAGGATCGAGGAACCTGCGAGGGCCCTTGACATTGGGGTAACAACGTATGAAGACGCGGGAGCGCGAGTTCTACGGCATCGAACTCTTCGTCGTCCTTGGGATAAAGCGAAAGTTCTTCTAGTTGCGAACAATATTGACGAAGTGTGTGATAAACGGCTGAAGTTTCAGAGTGGATGGAGAGTTTGAGCGACGTGATGGTGGACGGCAATGCAGGAAAAGAAAACGGGATCGGCGGCGGGAAAGGAGGCAGATAATTTAAACTCGTCAACCTCGGACAAAATTTGAGGATCTGCGTAAGGTCGGGGTGAACAGCCGCATGGTACGTTTGCGGCACAAAACACATAACCGTTGTATTCCGGACGACCGCGCCGAGTGATGGGTTAGCTCTGAGTGCGACAAGGAGGGACTGGATAGCAGGGACACTTCGGATGAAAATGTTGCGGTATAAGAAGTCTATTCCAGCCTGGGAGGTCATGGATGAGAGAGTCGGAAATGAGACGCCACAGTGCAACTCACCATATACCATGACTTGGATACCAGTACTAGAGATCTCTTGGAAACCATCGAGCTGCACCAAGCCGAGGTCGGGCCGCAAGATAGCGAGGGATCGAGGAGATAGTCCGGGGATCACGGTGTCAAATCTTTCGCACAACATCTCCGGTGGCAGACGGGGCGTGGGCTATCATTTGGGTTTTTGGTCAGTGCATTGTAGACAATTGGAAGATCACTCACTGAGATAGAATCTTTCCCACAGTAACAGAAGGAAGTGTTCGAGCGGTTGCAGCAGACAAAGTTATCCTCAAGCCATGTCTGCACCAGGCTCTCGTCGCCCATACCGCGATAGATCTCTAAAGGTTCTTCTAAGGCTGCACTGGAAAGAAATCGCTTCCGGAGCAAAATACGATTCACCGGTTCAGGAAACTGAAAATGAAAAGTCAGTTCCGAGCGCCCCACTGGCAGACGCGGCGTCTCAGTGGCTCACCATGATCTGAGATGGAGGGAGCTTCTTTTCCCCCCCAAGGAAGGCTAGCGATAGCAGGGGGCGCTCGGCGGTCATCGATGCTATGATTGTACGGGTTACCGTGACAGTCTCAGTTTGTGAATCGGTGAAGGACGGAGGAGAAGGAGGGGGTTTGTTATGCAACCGCTTGTCGCGTCTCAATGATGCCGGAGTTTGCCGAACACGATCACTCAACTGAACCAAAAACTGGAAAAAAGGAAGAAGGAAGTCACTAATCCATATCGTTCATTTTGAATTTTCGTTGCAGCCTAAAGACGTACCAGTTCAAGTATAGCTATTACCGGTTGGTGGCTTGGCTACTTCTGAAGATGAGCAGAACTTGTGGCAGAAATGTCGTATTTCGTGTTGATTTCCGAGTCGTGCAGAAGTTGAATCCTGACCACTACGTACCACTTGTCTACCGACTAAGTAGGCCCATCTCGTTTTTTTTTTAAAAAAAACCCCAGTTCAGGTACATACTTCGTTGCAGTTTGTCTACAAGTGATGTGCTCATTGGTGCTCATTCATTATACAGCGCCAATAACGTCTGCAAAGTCTTTCACCTTAACTCGACTCAATTTTTCGTCTCTGTGCAGTCCGTCGATTTCTTCACCTTCGCTGGACAGCTGTTGAAATTGCCATCAATTTTTCTACCCACATCCTGGTGTGTTCATTATAATCTTTCCAACACTCGTGAAAATTACACGCACGTCATAAGTGCAATACGGCCATCCATTCCTCTTTCTCGAGTATGACTCTTCGAGATATCTTAACCGCAATAAAAACCTGGCATGGTAGAGGAATCAAATCGCATACCCGCAGACGACATATTTCGGCTGCACTTCGCGCGACTTGAGGGTGTATCTTTGTTTCTCCGGGCTAACGACTTCAATCGTTGGAGGACATACAGCACATTCCCGACAGGCGGCAAGACCTGCGATCACAAGCAATACTACCGATGCAAAGGAGGGAGAAACACGCATTTGATGGGGGATAGTGTCGAGCGTATGATGGTGGTACGATTGCAAGCAGGAGTTTGGGGCTGTCAGCTTCGAATCTTCGTTTTATTAATGATCGAGGTAGAACTGGAGTCGTGAAGCATTAGTAAATACAAGGCCACGAAATCTTCAGCGCAATTGACGACCGAGGGCCGCCCTGGTATCCCGTTCCCAGTGATCGCAGCCATTCCAAGTCGTCTGCCCCGACCACGCAGAAAATTCAACCCATTCAACAAGCTGGCGCAACATTTCCCCTTGCTCCAGCGCATGGGTAAACTCCATGTTCAATTTGCCTGCGCTCTGTGCCAACTATAAGACAGCGACTAGAACGCAAGGATATTGACTCGATACGAACCTCCTGAAATACGGCACGAAGGTGTTTCCTCTCCTCTTCAGTCGCGGGCCACTCCGAAGGATATCGATACATCGCTTGCGCGCGCGCCGCGTAGCGCGGATCCCAGATGCCATCGGACCGAAGGAAGGGCGGACAGCGCGCTGCGAGGTACGTAGGCAGCGCCGCGCTTTTCTAGAAACAAAAACAGGCCTTTAAGAAAGTTAAGGAGTCGCCGAAAGTAACGCATATGCGAACCTCCCAATCGATGAGGCCTGAAATGACCCCGTTGTGCATGAGCATGTTATCCGCGTTCGCGTCCGAATGAACGAGCGCAATTCGAGGAGAAGCCGCGTCGTCGGTCGGGATAAGAAGATCTGCGAGAGCCCGTAGACGATCCAATAGACTGGGCAAATCCGGGTCCTCTGCCGTCGGACCCCTGTCCAATGGGCAAAGTGTATTTCTCACTTTGGCCAGCGTGATCATGGCATCGAGATATCTAAGGTTGAAAGTCAGGAGAATATGGATGAGAAAATTTGGGGACTCCCCTGTCAACGGTATCAAATGGACCTTCAGCCACTATGTGGTCAGTCTCGCCCACATCCACCAAAGGGCCCATTATTGGACGGCCATCAGGATTTACATTGACTACGGTGCCGATTGCGGGCAGGGATACTTCGAATACCTGAACAAAGGCTGCTGCAATTGAGGCTACAAAGCGCTCCTGTGCGCGAATGAGTCAAAATCTTTCGATGCATACTATAAAGTACTCTGCCTTCTCGCTCATAGTTGTGATTGAATGTGCTTCTTTTCCGAAAGGCGCGCCTGGCAGTCGTTGAAGCAACATATATGGAGAGGCGATAGAATTCTCTGTGCTGGGACTGGCGTAAAGGACACGAGGGACCAACGCGTTCCGATCCAGCAGCTTGAGCACCGCAATTTCGCGCTCCATCTTCTTTTCCGCCCACAATCGGTGAGAGGGTGTATCCGACTTGAAGTTGAATGATATGCGGGAGAGGATTTCGGAGCCGTCGTCCAACGTCAAGATATATACCTACCAGCTATCTCATCGCACTTCGAAACAATTCAATCTCTCAACGTACCATATGGAAGATACCAGAGCCCAGCATGCAAACGGAGGATATTTTGTAGCCATGCGCTTCCAGATCTGTTAGTAAGATTGGCGTCGCTGGGGAGATGTCATTCCTGCGCTCCCAGCCCTCCAAAGTCGGCGGCGCGGGAGTAAAAGGCGACGGCGGTTCCCAGTATTTATTGAAATAAGGGAGGGGAGGGATCTGCGTATGACGTTTGGAGGTATGGGCAGGCGTGTGTCGATACAGCTTACAGGCATTGAATCCGGGAGCTCCTTGAGATATTTTGCGCCGGATGGCAGGACCATCGTGAGTTGAACCTTGTGGGCGCCTGTCGTTGTCCGAGTCACGCGAACGTGACCGTCGGTGCCGACTTGTCTCTTTCCACAACCTCTTGAACCTGAACGTTGAACCTCGTCCGGCCAAAGTCTGTTTCTAACTTCGCGAATGGCTCCTCTGGAAACACTTGTTTTGGTAGAAGATCTGGATTTCGTTCGCAAGCCCATGATTTCATTTGCTCAAAAGTCTAGAACTCCAGTACTAGTAGCCGCAGCACATTCAGTGTCGACGTAGATTGGCCAAGACCGAGCAGGAGCAGCCTAGAGCGGAGTAGTACAGCGAGCGTGGCAGCTTGCCGTAGGTCCAGCAAGCTAGCATCCGACAATCAAGGAAGAAATGCCTCGTCAATCAAATCACCCTAGGAGTTTCCGCTCTGGGCGGCGGCCGTCGCTGCCAGCGGACGAGCGGCATGCCTGAGAAAGGCTCCTGCATGTTGCGGCTGATTGATATCTTCACGACCGACTCCAACCTTCTGTTCTTGTTTTCCATCGTTGCCCTATTTCCGGAAATTTACCCAAATGGTGTAATAACTAGATGGAACGAGGCGCATCATTGCCGAGTCTCTGTCCGCCCTGACATGAAGCCGACGAATTCTGGCTTCTTTCTGCACCGACTATCAATCGAAGGCAACTCTCCTCGACAATCAAGGAAGGTGGCCGGCGTATAGCGTGGATTTTTTTTTTTCGCGAATTAATATCACTCACCCGGGCCGCTTACGAGTTCGCTCTACCCACTCGGCATCGGGGAACGGTCGGCGGGGTTTGGGACGGGGGCGAGATGGATATTCAAACACCGGATGCCGTCGCAAAGTCGCGGCCAGCGGCAGTCGGAGGGGAGCAGGGTTACGAGGACAGTATCCCAATTTCCGTGATGGTGCATTTGAATTCGAACGGACACGCCGCACGTCGGTCGCTGCGGCCCTTGTTCCGCTTCAGATGCCCGTCGCATCCCGTTTGCTTCCTTGAGCCTGGTCTAGTCATTTAAATTTTTGCTGACGCTGGACTCGGCTTCAGCCACCGCAAAGTCGCCGTGCTACTTGAGTATTAGCTTGCAATGATACTTTGCGTTACTACTGTGCAGGCTAGCGGCTTGCTGGCCTTAATCGATGGAGTAAAGTCCGGAAGTCGGACCTCAGCATAGCGCCGTTCTGGTGGGTTGCCTTGTTTTCTTTTCGGCCTTGTTTTTTTCGGGTCCACGCGACCCACTCCAGCCTTCTGCAACGTAAGTGATTGTGAAGGGCACATTAGTTGAGACCAGACACAGACCACAGACCGCGGTCCCGACCACCTGGACCCTGACCCACCCGTGTATTAGCGCAAAGCCGCAAGCGTTGGCCTGAAACTTTTATTAAAATTTTAGCAAACAGGAGCTGGCATCTGGCATGCAGGGATCATGAACGACCAGCTAGGCGGCGACCGGCTACATGCCTCTTTTGAGCGTTTGGGTCAGGAGAACGGAGGAGAAGCAGGCAAAATTAGCCGGAGTCCTCGTAGCCATCTGGTGGGGTCGGTTTGTCCCAATTGGGCACGTCCCTTACGGCCACCAACCCGATCCTTCTTCAGCCTCGTATAGAATGTGCGCGCTTGACAGAAGCCCACAAAAGTCCTAGCAACTTTGTAGTCACCAAAACCCCCCCTTCCCTTCTTCTTGACTTCTTGCGATGAATTCCCTCTGGGCGTTAGTTGCCGCCCTCCCGGCCTTTGGTTTCATCTGGTATCGGAAATCCAAGGCACAGGCCCGCCTCTTGCCGCCTGGCCCGACCCCGGTCCCAATCCTGGGCAATGTGCGCGATCTCACTGCGAAGGAGCTCTGGCTCGTCGCCACTCAGTGGGCAAAGCAGTTTGGTAAGGCGGCGTCCGTGACCTCTATATCCTATCGATGCTTATGTACACCAGGGGACGTTGTGCATGTACATATACTAGGGCAGGGCCTCGTCTTTGTGAGTTTTCGTATTTCTCTCTTTCAATTCCTGTACTGACCTCATTCCAGCTCAACAGGTCGGTCCCGGAACGTTCCTTTTGCTCGGTTTATGCTCATTTCGGCTTCGAATAGTCCCGAGGCGACAATGGACTTGTTGGACAAGAAAGGCTCCATCTATGGGGACAAGCCGTCGCTTGTAATGGCTGGGGAGCTTTGTGGGTGCGAGAACATGGTCCGTCACGCTTTCCTGCTCAGTCGCGGCGATTTTTAATACCGTTTCGCGCAGGTCGCCTTCACCAGATATGGCGACCAGTCCAAGCGCCAGCGCAAGCTCATAAACCGGGCATTCGGCATCCAAGTCATCCCCTCATACCATCCGTTAATCGAATCGCAAACACACTCATTTCTCCGACGCCTCGTCGCCGATCCCTCCAATTATATGGACCATGCTCGGCGTTACTCAGGTGGCTTGACGCTCTCCGTTGTATATGGATATGAAGCCGCCGCCACCAACGACAAATTTTTAACCCTCGGAGAAGAGTGTGTCGACATATTGTCGAACAAAATTGCCTCGGGCGGTGGAATCGTGCGTTTCTCCATCTTTTCTTTCTGGACGCTTCTGATAGAAGCCATATCCAACAGTGGCCTGTGTTCGTTCTCAGTCCCATTTTTTAACCAATCTACTCACAGTCGCTTCTCCCTGACAGCGACATCTTCCCATCATTGAAGCGTCTCCCGACATGGGCGCCCGGCTCCGGATTCTTAGTCAAGGCAGCTGCCTGGAAGTCTCGGATGGACGAGTGAGTTTGGACTCAATTCCTTGCTTGATAGTCTTTCTCATCTTCGAATTAGATTCGTAAACCAGCCGTACGACTTCGTGAAAGCGAGCTTGGTCAGTTTCGATTCAGACGGATCATCCTTCACCGCTCTTATCCCCGATTATTTTCTTCCGTCCACAGAAATCCGGACATTATTTACCGTCTTTCTGCTCGATGTTGCTAGAGGACGACAAGAACCGCACACCGCAGTTCGAGTTCGATCTCAAGCACACTGCGAACTCGATGTACTCCGCCAGCATGGACACGGTCTGTCTCGGTTGAAGCTAACAATATATTGATGACTGAACCACGATCAGACCATCACCGTCTTCTGCCACTTCCTCCTCGCAATGGTTCTGCATCCCGAAATACTTGCCAGGGCTCAGAAGGAACTCGATTCCGTCGTTGGGACTGATAGGCTCCCGACGTTCAGCGACCGCGCTTCCCTGCCGTTCAGTACGTAGTTTCAACCCATGCACCTTGCCGCGGCAGTTGACGCTCCACTTTTAGTTGATGCCATACTCAGTGAGACATATCGATGGGGTGTAAGTCCATCTTTTCAATTGCAGTGGGCGCTTTTGTTGACAGATTTTATAGGTACCGGTTCCGCTCAGTACGTCTCTTAGCTTGGACAGGACTAGTTCGTTCTGACGCTAAGCCCAGGTCTTCCTCACCGATTAATGGAGGACGACGTGTATCGCGGGATGTTCATACCCAAAGGCTCTCTGGTGTGTTTATTTCTCCGTTAAAACGACAGCAGACTGTATTCATCATTATGTTAGGTCTTCGGCAACGTCTGGTATGTTTCGCTCCGTCTTCTTCTTCCCGTCTATCTGTCGTCATCGCCCATCCTTTTCGGACTTCCGCTTTCAAGGGTCGTATCTAACATATGCGTCTTGCAGGGCTATAACTCGCGATGAGACCCTGTTCCCGAACGCAAACGAATTCCTTCCTGAGCGCTATTTGGAGAAAGTCGAGCCCGCGCTGGCCAAGAGACGTGACCCCCGCAGCTACGCCTTCGTGAGTCTCCGGTGTTGTGTTCTCGCCATCTACGTGATTAGTTGAATATCGTGCAGGGTTTCGGACGTCGTCGGTGTCCCGGCCTCAACTTGGTAGAGTCGTCCGTCTGGATCACAGTCGCCACCGCCCTCGCGACCTTGGACATTTCCAAGGCCAAGGATGACTTCGGCAACCCCATCGAGCCCAAGATCGACTTCAACAACTCCGTCTTCAGGCGCGCTTTCCTCTCGTTTTTATTCGGTTCTACCGCTGACTAATTTCGCGCCGAACAGGCAACCCGACAAGTTCCAATGCGATATCCGCCCGCGCTCCGAGCAAGCCCTAAAGGTCTTGCGCCAGGCTGAAGTAGCCCGATCATAATTGAATCGAACCCGCATCTCCTCCCGCATGATATGGTTTTTATCGCGTATTTAACAAGCGATACTGTATTTTCTATGTTACATAGTCTTAGCTAAGTCAGCTTTCTGTCAGGTTCACAGACATCCACTCGTTATACCACACACACTCGTTACCCCGGTTCTCTCTTCACATACCAACTCGAACTAGATCGCAATTTTAGTGGAATTCTCTTTACGCACCAATAAATACGGTGACCTCGGACTCAGCTCGAACTTTTAGCTTCTTGGACGTTGAATTGGTGCAATTAGCGCGGTGTGTGGTCGTGCTTGACCTCAGGATAGCGACGCGTCCGTCACATGCTCCTGTCACTCGCGTTCGGCAATGCTTCGGCAAATACCGAGTGGAAACTTTAATTTTTTTTTTTGGAGTCTGCTCCCCACCACGAGCCAACCACGAGCGGCATGCCGAGCATGGGGGAAAAGTCGGATGTGTACTTCTCCATCGCTTTCTCCGTCGCTCACCAGAGCCGCTTGCGCACAAAGTCCGTCTGGGGTGTCGCTGCTTGGTCGCTGCCAACTCGCTGGATGGCAGTGGCAATTGCGGCGGCCGACTCGGCGTCTCTCAGGATGTTGCAAAATTGATTGTTCTTACTGGGTTGTTCCGTTTTCTCACTCGACTGCCATGATCTTGGCACCCCTCCTCTTTGATGTCGATAAATGCACCGAAAATGCACGCCAAAAATCTGGAACCGTCTCTCGGTGTCTCTGCTGAATAACCGTGACGTTGAATCAATTCTGACTGTCCAGAAGTGACCCTCTTACTGTCTCCAGGACTTTCCCGGTCAATCTCCGCCCACAAACAGGCCCACAATGGCACATGGCACCTGCCCGTGCGCGGGAACTCGGTGCTATCCTGTACCCTCCGGCGTTCAATCCAGCCTCGGACCCTCTCAGCGGGTTAATGGTCTATACTTGGATCCTTATTTATGCGGCATGCCAGAAACATGACAAGTGCCGCCACAGAGTGCAGACGACCATGGCTGCCGTTCTCCCTGGCCCTGATGTTGCCCCGGCCGTCCCCAAATTCGACAATACCCTTGGCGCGTTGCTTATTGGGGGACTTGCTGCGACTGCGTGAGTATCCTTGTGACGGTCGTGTGTACATAGGACTTACTGAAGTCAGATTGTGGGGAATAACTTGCGTGCAAACATTCACATTCTTTATGAGCGGGAACAAGGATCGTGCCTTTCAGAAGGCTCTGGTGCGTGCTCTTTCCTTGGAGTTCTATACTAGGATTGTTGAATCCCCACGAGGTCGTGTTTCTTTTGTGGGTACAACTTTCGCCGGCGCATTTTTTTGATAGCTGAGATTGTTTATCCAGCGTTTTAGATACCTTTGACACCATTCTGAATGGCCACATTCTTTACTTCTATCTTGTTGCAAATTACCTCGCGCCGCAAGCGATAGCAATTCCGGTCTGGTGAGAAAGGTCCTTGTCGCGAAGCTTACGCAATCATTCACCTTGTCGTAGGAGCCTGCTGGTGAGGAATAACTGCGGACACCGATACGCAATATGCGGTACTGATGACTATTCGAATTAGGTTCACGTCGCCGCGACGGTGAGTCAGTTTTAGCTTGACTCAGCAGATCACCAAAACGACCGTTCGTGCTAGTCCGTCTCGAACTTCATTGTACGAAGGTATACATTTTATCAGTGCTAGAGTTCATACCTGCCGTTAATCAAGGCCCCAGCGCGTTTACACGCCGCATATATCAGCGTGAGTTTATCCCGAGTCCTTGTTGCAGCGACGACTAACGTTTCTGAACAGTCAGCAACGGAAATATCCCTGGGACTCTTTGGATTGTGCGTGGGCTTTCTTCTAACGCCGAGAGAGACATGATATATGATGCTCCTTTTGATTAGGCTTCGCTGTCGATACTGGACCTTTGTACGCCGTTCTTTGGAACTTCCGCATACTGGCTGATTTACGGTATCCACAAGGTTGCGGCCTGAGTGAGTTATAACATCATGATATGTGCCATGATCTTACCTTTTTTTCATATCCAGCCATCACAGCCAAAGCGTATTCCGGCTTCTCAGACTACGCAGATGCAGAGAGCTAACGATTTCGTGATCTAGTTTCAGTTTGACATCGTTTTTTGGGCTCACTAATGGCTCAGTGTCGGTGCGAGAAAACAAGCTGCTCCGTGACTCGACGACTGATGACTCTTGCAGCGCCTGATGTACCTTAATTTTGCCGCGGGAACATCGAGCGATCTGAGTGTTGCCCTCGCGTTGTGCTATCTGCTTCGTGGATCAAGAACGGGCTTCCAGCGGTTTGTGCTCGTCCACACGACTTGTAGCCAGTTGCTAACCGTCATGTGTAGAACGGATTCGCTGATTACCGTCCTCATGATGTATGCTGTTAACACTGGGTTGATCGTCGCGTAAGTGAAGGAGAAAGAACGGAGGGTCCGCAATCATACCTGAGACTTTCCGACAGACTCGATGCGACTGCGGGGATGCTCACTTTTGTTTTCATGCCCAATAACTTCATCTTCGTCGGTGTGCTTTGTCGAATCATCCGGTCATTCACTCTCTCAATGCCTTCCAGCCTTTTACCTTCTTTTGAGCAAGTGTATGTCAACCATACCAATTCCCGAACCGAAGCCTTATAATGCTTTATAAAGTGTACCTCAACTCTTACCTCGCTGTCCTTAACGTGAGGCAAGGCCTCCGCGAAAAATTGGACGAGCCGAAATCCATACATCTGTCAAGGATTCAAACCACGGTCCGATGGAGAAATACAGTAGGATACGACCCAGAGGGGCAGAGGGCAGACTCTCAACCGGCACTTGCAGCCTCGAAGGTATGTATGTACGCTTTGTGTGGATTCTAGGACCTTAATTGTTTTCCCAGAGCGACGGAGGATCGACGTTGGATAATTCTCTCGACGCGAATTTGAACCGAACAGCGGAAAAGGATGAGTTTTCAGAGCCTCTGAACATGGCGAGAGCCCATTGAACTCTGGCTCCAAGTGTTCTAAGCGTATTGCGATTATCATTGGACCAAAATGTATCACTTCAGTTTTTCATTGTCCGCTTAATGGGGACAGTGGAGCGGCATATTTTGTTCGGCAAATTCCGGTTAAAATGATCTCACTCCTATCCCGAACCCCCACCAGTGCCCATGGCATCGCACCTTGCATGGCAGGGGAGCCTCCGACTTGGACCTTCCAGTAAAGATTTCAACCAGTCCAATCCTGCAATCACAAATTCAGACCGGCAGCCGTCAAAGACGACGGTGGCACGGAGAGTGGCACCAAGCTTGATCCCAGTAAAACGCTCGACTCGCAAGGGCCCGCCAGTCAAGAGGTTGCCATCCATGATCTCTGTGAGTTGATTTGGCTTCTGACTGTCACACTACTCATCATGGCTCGTCAGTTTCCTGAGCCCGTCGACCGCATTTCGTTACAAAAGCGATTTTCTTTGACTGCAGATTTCGAATATCCGCACTGTCTGGAATTTCCGAACTGTCTTGAATATCCAAACTGTCTTAGCGAACTGTCTGAAGACGACCAGAAGTTGGTACACAAGTGGCATCGTCGCATTCAGGACGACGAGATCTCGGTGCAGGAATGGCTTAAAGATAATTTGGTCTGCTGCAAGCGCTCAAAAATTGGCTTTTGCTATTGCGGGAGAAAGTCTACTATCGTGAGTTCTGAAAAACTTCGGCGCACAGTGAACTGACCAAACAAAATCACAGCCCATGCCCCACCTCCCCTCGGAGTTGTTGCATGAGATATTCGACCGGACGGTCCCGCCGGATTATCTGCTCGATCCCTCTATAGTCTGCGGTCCGAATTCGCCGTGGTGTAGCTCCATGGTCGCCAAAAGGTCGCTTATTTTGGTGTCTAGGGCGTGGTACGAGGTGGGTGGCACGTAGGCTGCCGCTGTTCTCTTCTCATCTACTTTCACTGACAGGCCGGAGTCGATCTCTTGTACCGGAACGTCTTTATTCGACGTGTACCTGCCGCCGAGGCCCTCCTAGCCACTCTCACAGCTAACCCATCCCTCGGCGCACTCATCCGGAACATCACGGTGATGTGTTATGTGCCACGAAATTGCCGTGCTACGACCCGTCACAATCTCACCCAGATTCTTAAATTTTGTCCGGCCTTGACAAGTCTCAATCATCTACCTCCTTTTCTCCCGCCTACCCCGTTTTTCTTGCCCGCCTTGCCATCGACCATCACGTCGCTCAAATTCTCCTCTCACGAAGATCTTTCTGCGGTTTACGACATTCTCCGATGCTTTTGCCCACGGTTGGAAGAACTATCACTCTATCCCAAAGACGATACAGTGTTCGATGCGCTGGAACTCACCTTCCCTCGACTCCACGCGTTATATCTCACGCTAGCTGGCGGCGTCGCTCAGAAGTTCGGCATGAAATGGGACCTGCCGATGCTGAGGCGGTTGACATTCCGAACAGAGGGGCGGGTGAAAGGCGACCTCTTATCCGCGTATCGCAATCTCGTCGCTTCACATGGGCACCGACTGAAATATGTCGCGTTCCCTTCGTTATTCTCAACAAAAGGAGAGTTTGGACCTTTACTCGCAAAGTGTCCTATCGTGGAACATGTTGTGCTTCCCGCGAACACCGAAGACCTTTGTCGCCCGAATTACTGCTTTCCCTCTGTGAAATGGGTAGACATTTGGTGCCATGGCCCAGGACGTCCAAGGAGAAACGACCCCAAGAAATCTCCGTGCTACCCGAACATTGAACGCCCCTTCAGGTTCCTTGATTACGGGCTTACAGCGTTGATGGAAGATGTGCCACAGGCATTCGACCCTCGCGCGCGCGGGAACTGGTCGCTTGATTTTTCTGGCATCTCAATCCGTCAGGAGGAGCATGATGACTATATCGTGCTTGTGTCCACGGATCTCGAGGCGTCAGACGAATGGCACTTGTCGTATTTTGGCGCGATCGAGGTGCGTCCAATGGACCGCGAGGAGGAGGTCTGGGAGGCTCTACAAGATAGTTCGGATATCTCGGCGGAAGAGGACGGTTGGTGTTCGGATGACGACTCGGACGGCGATTCCGATGATAGCTGGTTCAGCCTCGAGAGCGACGACTTGAGTGATGAATTTTATGACGGACCGTAGTTGGACTATAGTTAATTTTTTTTGTAGTATTGATTTTGTGATGCCACGAGATCTACTATATATTTCGATTGTAGGTTGACGAATTTAGAATCCTCGCGTTTCAAGTCGGGCGACGATTCGTAGCTGGTTAAGCCTTGACAGGGAAGACGAAATATTGGACGAGTTTCGATTTGGTTGAAAAAGAACTTTGTGCCGCTCAGTAACGCGTCTTACTGACATGCGTGGATATGCTGTTCGTTTTGTAAAAAAAATCAAACCCCCTTATATGATGTATCGAACCTCTTATGATGTTGTCGGAAGGTGCTTCTAGACCGGTTTGGGCACATTATGAGTATTCAGACAATAGAAGGTGAGATCTTCTCTTACATGTAGACCTCCTTATGATCTTGAAGGAAAGCTACATATTATGAGGTGCGAAATGCCAACCTTATGACTTGACAGTCAAGTCATAATGTTGTGCTCCTTCCCGCGGCCGCCACTGTCGGCGAGCGGGACTGCCCGCCCACTGTCGTGGGTGGTGTTCGGCGGTATCCCGCTTCATGGCGGCGTCGTGTGGGTCGCCGTGATCGTCGTCCGGACCGTCGGATCGCGGTGCCGATCGGTCTGGCTGGACCTTCTCGGCATTGATCTTGTCGATCAATTGTCGACGACTTTCCGTCAACTTTCCGCTAAGGTTCTTCAGGTTAGCAGCACACCATCACCGCTCCAATCGCCCAAGCCACGCCGAAGGCCCAAAAGCCTTCCTCTTTTCAATCGGACTCAGTGTCCATCGACCTCTATCCTCCAATCCCGGACGCACGACGAGCGTCGAGGCTATGCACTAGCTAGGCTGTCTCCCTCATGCTCCCTCATGTCACGGCTTGCCCAAGAGGTGGACGTGTTCGGGCCCTTTGTTTGAGGGGAGTTGACATAGAGGTATCGGCCGTGCAGTAGAGGCCCAGTTGGGCAAGGCTGTAAGCCAATTCTCCGTGTGCCATTCTCCGTTCGAAATACATCGTTAACAATTCTTCCAGCTACCAATCGTGTACACATTTAACTCAATATCTACCATACCTTGCCCGTAAATCTCCGCATCGAGCTCCTACCGCGCCATCCGCCGCGCCGTCGCGACTACCCTTCCGGGCCATGCTCATGATACCTGTCCTGGCTATTGGTGTCTGCCGTGTACTCCGTTACCCTTGCTTCCATCCTTGTGTGCGCATCTTACTCTCTCTTCCTTTGTCTCGCCCATTCCACCATATGCAGCGAGTCCAAGGAGTGGGTGCATCTCACTTCTTTGCTTCTGCTGTTGTTGCACCATCGGAACGGCGTGCGTCGCTGCAATGCAAGCTTTGAGCGGTATCTGCCTCTATCCCCTCTACTTCATGAGTCGTCGAAACCCAGCAGAGCGGCAAGCACCTGTTCGCGCAGCCGGAGAACAAGACAGATTGTGTTCGCGTTGACCTGGACGACTCACGAGGTGCGCGTCGTATGCGGCTGAATTGGTTCGGTGACTAAACTGCTCTCGCAGGTGCAAGGCAGTTGGCAGCTGTTTATGACGGTATTTATCGTCAAAAATTATGTACAATTGACTGAGTACATCACGCAAGGCACGGGCACACTGAAATGCGCACAGGTGCTTGGTTTTGTGAACATTTAGGGTCAAAACGTACATTATTGGATGCACAGTGAACGGTGCACAACCTACATTCTACTGGCCACATGGAACATTTCTGAGTGCAATCTAGGAAGCCCTGGTGTACTTGCACAGTTAAAATGCACGCGCTGTTGATGAACATCCAGAGATTCAACCACGCACATTTGGGTTCAATTGATGCGATCAAAGTTCAAGTGTTGTCGTGAATCGGCGGGGACGGCTCTCCAATTTACTTACTTACCTCAATGGGTCCGAATCCTTCATTGTTACGTCTCAAACTGATACTTTCATTGCGTTGGTACATCGATTTCTTTTTGCTGAATCACCGGTGGATTATCAGATAGCATGTCACCAAGGTTGAGCGTCTCAGCCATAATATCAATGAGAGTTAATGAGTTGGAGCTAGCTGATCCCACAACACTGCCGGGCTTATCTTGCCGAGATTAAATCACCGGATCGCTGTTGTGCACCCAATAAAAGTGGGATGTTGACCGGTAAATGTGCACAGTGGTGAGTTGTGTGTTGACCTACGCAATGTTCATAATTTTTGACGAAAAAAGCTTTTATAGCTGTTGCATAACCCACAAGCAGAGGTCCACATATGTCTAAGGTGTGTATCGGTAGCAGTACTCTATTCACATCTCTCCCTGCTTTCGGAAATCTGGCACGATGCGAGAGCAACGAGAAGGCAAAATCAAGAAATCCACGATCTACTTCGACAAACTCTATCTACAGGAGTCTACGACACGGGCGACATCTACAACAGGTTACCCGGTACCGTAGTGCTTGAGGATGCGCGCAACGCAGGTTCAGATCATATGCTCATCTGCACATGTAGTACTACACACCAGGAGAATTATGTCGCGCCGGCACATGTCAAACCAGCCCGGATGCCATCCGGGCTGGTACTGGAATCTACATAGACCTACATAGGCATGTGGTGTTTTCCAGATGTGGGTGAATGTCTCCTCTTTCGGCACCTCTTAGACACACCGGTCGCGTTCCCTCCCCCAATTCACGATAATATGTATATTGCAATTTTGTGTAAATAGTTATTGATTCATTTTCGTGTATAAAACTGTGTCGGGAAGCCGGTAACTTGTGAGTTTGGAACGGAATACATATTTCACGCAGGACAAGCATCGAAGCAAAACAAGGTTGCTTCCGCTCGGCATAGGGCTGGATGGTAACTGAGATAGTCAGGCAGAATCGTACGTACGTACACCCATTGCACTCAAATTTTCGCGGATGATCGACACTCTAATGGCATTCGGCGAAGGGCTTGCCTGTCTTGACCTTCTCGTCGGGGTAGATGGTGCAATGAGGATATCCTCGGTCTTCATGTCGATCATACCGATACCGCAACCTACGCAGAAATGAGATACAAACACATTTGAGGAAATAAATGACGCACCATGAGCAGTGCTCACGGCGGGACCTATGGGGCAGATGCATCAGGAACGAGTGCTCGTAGGACTAGGGGAAATGGTGTGATTTTGGTGGTACATGCTCGCGGGATGCCAGTCGCCCTGGGTCCCCCCGATGCGAATGTGGTTGGGGAAAGATGTTAAGGGCTTGAATTCAGCAGCCGGCTTCCGGGTTTGGTTCTGATTGGAGACGAAGGAACCAAAAGCAATATTGAAAGCCACAGAATTGCTGCTGGCTCTCTGGCGCAATTGGGTGCAACGCGGAGCCCAATGCTCGGTGACGAGGTCGTCGGGGGCTTCCACAATAATGTGCAGAGGAGGATTGTGAGCTTGAGCGGGACCGCTGCAAGAGGTCTGCATGCCGCTCGACACAACGAGATCATGCATAGGGCTTGCGCTGTCCACCGAGCGAGTCGCAAAGTTGCAAAACCAAAGGCATCCAGCTCGGCCGGGTGAAAAAAGGGCGTGGTAGGATGGGGGGAGTGAAATGAAAGGAAGAATGTGAAAATCTTCATACTCAGCTGCTGATAGAGTTGAAATTAATGCGTGAGGATCTGAATCGTACAGCACGGTGTTCGCAACGAAGATGCATTATCTGGGCAATAAAATAGGGTTGAATAATCATTAATGGATCTATTTCGCTGCAATTGCGACAGTAACAGTACATGTCGGTGTAGGTACCTGAAATTACAGGTGAAAACCCTGCCCACGGTGCAAAAAAAGGAACTTACGGGAGCCGTGTCTCTCGAGAACTGAGAGCCAGCTACGTGTTGCGGTCACGGAGCCGCACATATCTCCAAGGCGCGCGCCATCCGTTTTTTGGGTGCATTCGGAAAAACAATTGATTCCCTTGGATATTCGTTGTCGATGCGCATTGCGCAGCCATTCGAGGGTCTCAGCATATTACAGGGTCTTGACCACGTCGTGTGTCAGGTTGGACCGCCGGAAAGCCACAGATGAGGTGAAGCCATGGATGAGCTTTCCAAAGGCAAGCCAGAGAAGAAGGAAAGATGTAGCGGAGGATGGCTGTGTCCAGCCAAATTGGGCCAAATATCGGCATCGCGATCCGACGGTCCGGACGACGACCGTCATGGCGACCCATACGACGCCGCCATGAAGCGGGATACCGCCAAACACCACCCACGACAGTGGGCGGGCAGTCCCGCTCGCCGACAGTGGTGGCCGCGGGAAGGAGCACAACATTATGACTTGACTGTCAAGTCATAAGGTCGGCATTTTGCACCTCATAATATGTAGCTTTCCTTCAAGATCATAAGGAGGTCTACAGATAATGTAAGAGAAGATTTCACCTTCTATTGTCTGAATACTGATAATGTGCCCAAACCGGTCTAGAAGCACCTTCCGACAACATCATAAGAGGTTCGATACATCATATAAGGGGGTTTGATTTTTTTTACAAAACGAACAGCATACGTGGAGGGTCTCGCGTGCAACGCAGTTCTACTCGTCTCAAATTATCTTATCAAGCGTGTACACTGCAAACCATTACAAGCCCATCAGACTTTTGACAAATAACTTGTGACCTTGTATAAGGCCAAAAAAGGCCAAAAAAACCTCGAGAAGGTCCAAAAACCGCGCAAGCTGAAAAGGTCGCAAGTCTATGTCCCGAAATCGCAAGGTCGAGAGTTCGACTCCGAGCAATGACACATTTGCTCTTCCCTCCCGACTTACTGCTCGTGTGGAGGGGTAGCGGTAAGCATGCATGAGCATTTTCAAATCATTTCCGGTGCTTGCCCGACACTTACCGACCCACAGTGAGGAGGTATTTTTCCATCAAAAAGCCAACAAGGCCCGAAAAGGCAATAAGATCACAAGTTATTTGTCAAATGGCTGATGCCTTCCCATTTATATTTCTCTTCCTCACGTAGGGGAATGCTGCACAGATGCCCTCGGGTTATGAAAGTCAGAAAGGTTGAAACGCCTATCATGCGGGCACTGTAGAAGGCGCCACAAACTTTCCACTTCCCCGAGCGAAAATATCCTGGTCGGCCGAGTTTAGAATCATCCCAAGCACAACACATTCGGTGTCCTTACCTTGACTATGCCCCTCAAGATCAGCGAGATAGCTGCGCGACTCTCCCAGAGCGGGTACAACACCACGCCAAATGCGGACAAAAAGGTCCAGATTATCCCAATGATAACCCATGCCGCGAGCCCGCTCTTCCCGTATATCGTGGACGCGAAAAAGAGCGGCAATGGGATCAAGATGATTAGCACCAGCAGCTATGCGAGACGCGGTGAGGCCATATCTTATGGAGGAACAAACGTGGCACTGACGAGCGCGAGAGAGGACCACGCCGCGAAGCGGAATGCCTTGTTGAGCGCCACGGGGTCGAGCTCATCCTCGACTTCCGCGGCGTCGAAAGAGTCTGCGACGGATATTGTCTCCTCCTTGACTTTCTCTTTCTTCTCCATGCTCGACCGCTCTGCCTCAGGCTCTTTGTCCTCGGCGTTCGTGGACGAGGTCGCGGGCTTGTTGATCGCGCGCGTAGACTCGAAGTCGTAATTTTCCGGCCACTGAGAAAGGCGAAAGATGAGTGCGAGGCAAGGTTTACAACTAGGGGAAGAAGGTCCACCATATACGACGACCCAGTCGCAATAATCGCTCCGACGCCGATCGACGCTAGGTTTCCTGCGAGCATCTCAAAGTCGCCTGCATTGCTTAGAATCAACCATGAAAAGAAAGCAAGAACGAAGACCACGTACCGCCGCTTGTCTGCGCTCAAATTAGTTCTGATGATGACTTGAGGGTCAATGAAACACGTACCACGACATTGATGACGCCGCCGTTCAGCGTGCTGGTAGTAACCAACCACGCGATAACTCCCGCCGCAAACCCAGCCAGTGCGCCAACGATGCAGCCCACCTTATTGGCCCTACTCCAGGTGATGCACAACGCAATCGGTGCGACACCAGAACCGAGAATCACACCCATGAAGGTCTAGAGGAATGCGGGTGTTAGTCGTAATCGGACATGCTGTAACGAGAGCAAAAAATACGCACGTAAAGCCAGCCCATCGAGACGCCGATGTAAAAGAAGATGAGCCCCGCCAGACCAATTACCACCTATCCAACCGTAAAGAACAGCAGTAAAGATAACAATAAATTTCGTACGGCGTAGAACGCAACCTGTGCCATTATAAGGAACTAAACCGCTCAGAATTTGAGTCCCCCACATACCATAAGATGGCTCATACGCAAGATCTGCGCCTCAGTAGCTGTGGGGTTGATGTATCTCTGTGTATATCAGGGTCAATTGCGCCGACTCTGAAGCCACTCGAACGATATCACCTTGTAAACGTCGTAGGTCAGCAAGGATGATACAGCGATGAGCTCCGCGGAAGTGGCAGATGTGACCGCGAGGAAGAGCAGGATGAGTATCGCGGCCGCGCCGGATTTGCCGAGGAGCGCGCTGGCGGCGGCCGGGCCTGGGAGGCCCGCGGACACATCGGCGGGCGAAAGGACGCGCATTGCTGGATCGCCGCGTAGGGCAACCGCAGCTAAACCGAGCGTCGTTGCCAGCGTGAAGGGAATTGCGAACCTATATTGCGGAACATTCATTATCGATCAGCCATAGTGAAGGCAGAGGCAATACGAACCAGGCGAGTCCCCCGAGGAGGTACGCCTTGACCGTGCTCGACGGCCGGCTCGCGATTGCGCGTTGAAAATACGCCTGGTCTTGGAAGACCGTCGCTGCGCCGGGAACATAATTAGCTCGAACGCCTTCGCTGGGTAGTCAAACGGGTTAATGCGTACCAAAGTTCCCGATAATATTGATCACACCAAAGATCAGGCCGTTCTTCGAGCGCATGGTGATATACGAGCCGTGCGCATTACCAGATACCGGGGCAGCCTCCGCCGCCGCGGTGAGGAGGTCGTACATCCGGGCGGGGCTCCCTATCTTGGGACTGGTCGCGTAGACAGTGAAGACGAAGACCTGTGGCGCGAAGAAAAAAATTGAACAATGCCTGTTGAGTCGAGCGGGGGAATTTAACGTACGAAGATGATTGCGAAGAGTACAGTAGTGTGTGTGCTAAGCCGCAATTTGGTTATGAGCAGCGTAGGAGAGTATGACTATCCACAACGTACTAATCACACAACAACGTCGAGCGCATCCCGCCGACAACAACGTAGATGGAGACACCGAGGGGGATCAGGAAGCAGGCCTATCAAGAGTGAAAAAAAGTCAGCAGTTGGATCTAGAGGGATATGTTCCAAATTTCCCGGCGTGACTGGCAAATAAAGTTTGCGAGGAACAAGTGAAGGGGGGACTCACAGCAACAGTGCTCATGCCAGTTAGATCTGTGACCGTTGCGCTGCCCCCAAGCACAAGCATAGAGCTCACAATGATGTTGGTCGCGAGTCTGGCGGCACAACGAAAATCATTTAGACTGAGGTGAGCAGAGCTGAATGTACGATTTCTCACCCGAAGAACATGAAGACCAGATGTGCAGTCTTTCCCCAACGCGCGTCGACAATCTCCAGCCAGGTGTGTGCATACGGCGCGTTTAGTTTCAGTTTCGCGGCGATCTAAGGTTTTTCTCGGTGTACTGTGCTGAAGAAGAAAAGCTCGACCCGACTTACCATGGCAAATAGGAGGACCTGAATCGTGGCACCGGCTGCACAATCCCGTCGATAAACGACGGAGGGGGAGTGACAACTATGCGGAACTCACCGCCGTACCACCATGGGCCACTTATCCCTGTATGGAATGAGCGTGGGGCCAGTTATCCATGTGAGCGGGGACGTACCGTACTTGTACGCTACCGCGCTGCTTTGGAGCTGCAGGGTTACAGTTTAGCAGAAAATAACTTATGAGAGAGCCAAGAGACGCACAAGCGTTGCAGCCCACGTCCACGCACTAACGATACCCGCGGCAATGAGCCCGGGCTTCACGCTACGCGACGCGCTGCTGAACTCCTCCGAGGAGCGCGGGGAGAAGGGCGTATAACGCGCTTGCACCGCAGTCAACCCGATCATGAATGCGCTGAAGAAGAGACCAATTCCTGTACCGTCCCTTTTGAATTAGAGGCTCAATGGTGTTGAGAAGAGATGCGCACCAACAACTGGGTAAAAAGGATAAGATTGTACGGTCAGTTGGAGCGGTATTAAGGAGGGACGCGAAAATGCTCACCGACGCCGTAGCCGGCGCCCTGCGGAAGGACGGTTGAGGCAGAAGACATCTATGGATGAATGTTTCGCAGGAAGCCCAACTCGAGCCGGAGTTCTCGTGAGGACGCTGAGCGGACGGCGCTCCAAGTACTTATCCTGTCGCGCAGAGATAAGCAATCGAAGACGAGCCAATTTGGCAAGTGGTGCCGTATATAGCCGCTTCTCGCGCTTCTTGCGGTGTCTGATAGGGCATCGAGCGGGGGAAGCGTGGGGGAACGTGAGATGGAAAAACGGAGAATATGAATTGGATGAGCGTGACGACGCGTGGAGTCACGTCGGACAGTCCTGTCACGTGTCGTGACCTGAGTGACGCGGTCGACACGCGGATGGCGTCAAACTCCGTGCAGCTATTTTACGACCCACTATTCAGGGTGTGATGTATTATTGGTGATGTATGAGACCACTGCGCGAGTGAATTGAGCCAAGCTCGAGGGTCAAAAAGTCTTGGGTCCATGAACCAGTGGGCGGCGGCGGCTGGGCCGGGGAACCACACAAAAATGAAAGAGGAAGAGGACAAAAACATAGGGTAGTAACAAAGCCGGATTTGCAGAATGAAGCAGAATAAGTAGCAGCTTCTACGCAGGACGGGAGTCGATGCAGGAAGAGTAAAGAGATAATAACATACGGGAGATCCCGCCATCATTTCTATGATCAGTTGGCGTCATTTACGTGATCACTCCGAATCGAGCTTGAACAAGGACCACCATGGCCGAGGTCCCCCAAGAGCTCATCGATAAAATCATCGAACAAGTCCCAGAAAACAGTCTTGCGGCATGCTCACTGACTGCGACGCCGTTCCTTGTGTCGTCCCAACGTCGGCTGTTTCGCTGGATGTCGCTCCGTGACCTCCCCATGTACGAACGCACGGGTCGTCTCCTCGCTACATCCCCCCATCTCGGGAAATACGTCCGCTTCCTGGCACTTTGCATTCACCAGCTCCCGGTGGATTATGCGGTTCTCAAAGGTATCCTGCCTTTGATGCCGGAAATCGAGCGTCTTTCAATCGAAGGGTTCTCGCTCTCCGAAACGAACGACATCGCCCGGAACCCTTGCCTTGTGGACCTCCTTTTGCGCCCAACCATCAGGTCTCTGGGTTTGGCGAATCTTATGAATGTTCCTGCTTCCCTGATCTTGCGAGCATTCTCGTCTTTCGAGGAAGTGTTGTTCAGCAATGTGTATCTTGCAGAAGTCCAAGCAAGCGATCGCGAGGGGACTGGAGCCTCATATTCTCCAGGTACCGTTTGGCACTTGGGCATCCATGGAGAGGAAATGCCGGAGGGAGAAGACGAATACTCCCTTCTATTCTTTCTCCTCCACCCGGCGCGAATAGGAATTCTACAGAACCTCAGGCGACTTTCCGTCGTAATCCCTCCCATCCCCCAGCGTGCTCTGGACGGTTTCACCAGCTTGCTCGTCGCGTGTTCACCCACACTGGAATATCTAGCGCTTGAGCTGGGTATGTGTTTACTGCCTATCACGACTGCTTCTTTTTGAGCTGTTCCTCAGAAGAGCCTCCGGCCTACCTTCCCGACCTCCCAGTCTTGAAGGAGCTGGAGCTCTGGCTCGATGTAGAGCTTACCAAGACACCAGCCATGTTGCTTTCCATCCTTACGGACGCGGTCGCCACCGTGCCGAACCTCGAGGTCCTAACGCTTGCGATCCTAGATCGGCCTGCGGGCCCCCACCGTCCTCATCGCCAAATGTGGACAGGGCGCAGGCCATGGATTTGGGCTGACCTCGACGACCTTTGGGCGGATTCGGACCGGCCGGCGCTGCGCGAGGTGCATTTCTCGTTGCGCTGGTTCCACCTAGAGCCCAGCAGATATGCGGAGTTTGTCCCATTCATCGAGGCGCATCTTCCCCGGACGTTCAACGCCGGGTTGATCAAGTTTTCCTATCGCTTCAGCTTCACGCACCAGATGGACAAGTTTGTGGCTGAAACAACCCCCCTTCTTCTTTCTCGATCCTCATGAGTTTTCTGTGGAGGACCGACTGACCAAGATTTAACCGCGTGTATTGACTACGGAGTAGCAAATTGTATAAATATAACAGAAGAGAGAAGAATTGCCTATTATCAAGTTCCAAGACAGAGGCGACAAGTTCGATGCGCTATGTATACAGCTCAAACTTCAAAGCTTCACGACCAATTCACGACGCTTTTGCGAGCCGCACAGCCACTGATCTCTCTGGTCCTCAGGCTTGCCTTCCTTGCCCCAAACCGCCACATCGTCGAGCTACAACGGTTCAAGCTTCTCAGTTGGCTTTTATCGAAAGGCCGGCATCCCTGAAAAATCGCACTCCATGGCGCTTGGACCGAGTAGTCCTCTGGGTTTAGAGCCGAGGCTTTCACGCGAGTCGCTCCCTTCGATATCACTCATCGGATTCACCGCACTACAATACCGCCAGCAATGTTGCAGCAATGGAGACTAGAGCTCCTTACTCGTATCTCAGGCTGAACCTTCTTGCACTGGCTTCAAGTGAAATTGTGCAGCTTCACGTCCATGCTCCGAGCCTCGAGGCCCTTTGCGCTTCGCCCCCGCGCTTCGCCGCGCGTTGACGTAAAAGGATCGTGTACGCATATCTGGAGTATAAAATCTACGGCGTCCCAACAGCCCTGGAGCCCTCTCTTACCATGAAGCGCTTCCCTTCCGAACTGGAGGACGTGCTCATCGACTTCTGCCACGAGGACCATGCGACGCTCGCCTCTTGCGGGCTCGTGTGTCGAGACTGGCTCCCCGCTAGTCGCTACCACCTCTTCTCCTCAATCTCCCTCAGCACGCAAAATGCGCGTGCCTTCCAAGAAATACTGGCGCACTCAGAAACGATACCGGCATTGGTGCGGGACGTCGAGCTGCGCTTCTCCGGCGCCTCTCTGCTCCATCTCCAAGTCGTCCCCATTCTCCTCCTCTTAACCCAAACGACGGGCCTGACGCTCCGCCCTGTGCGAGACGAGGTGACGCGCCCCGTCTGCACGTCATCTCTCTCGCGTGCATTCACGTCTCTCAATCTGACGCGCCTCAAATTCGACTTCAAATCGCGCTTCGAGTCCCTCAAGCAGGTCATCGACTGTGTCTGCCTCTGCCCACGCCTCGAGTCGCTCGAGGTCGGCGGCAGCTGGCAGAGGACGGGCGACTTCGCCGTTCCCCCGGGCCCACACCTGCCCAAGGGGATGCACACCCTCACTCTCACCTGCGACCTCGACAACTTCCTCACTTGGCTCCTCACGCTGGGGGAGCACATGCCCGCGATCCAGCACCTGGCGCTGCACCACATCGTGCGGCGCGAGGTCGAGGCGGTGGTCACGTACCTGCAGACGTGCGGCGCCGCGCTCAAGTCGCTTTGCCTTGCGTTCAGGGATTTCGATGCGCCCGGTGGGTGTTACTGTCGGCTTCCCATTCATCTGCTTACATCTCTTACCGAAGACTACTTCGCCGCGAAGGCGGACCTCGCGCAGAACACGAGTCTGCGGGACGTGGCGCTGGAGGGCATGCCCACCGGCGTCCTCTCGTCCCTCTTGAGGCTGCTCCCGCAGCTAAATCTCTGCGGCACGGACAAGCTCGCGCTCACTCTGCGGTACTCGATGCACGCGAGGGACCTAGACCTCGTGTACCCCTGGGACAAGTTGGACGCAGAGTTCCGTTTCCTCAAGCGCTTGACGATGTCGGTCATGGAGCCGCTGACGGGCATGAATCGGCGAGGCGTAGCGGAGACGATCATGAAGCGGCTCCCGCTAACTCGCGCGCGCGGAATAGTCACAATACTGTAGAGGGGGAACCGACTCTGTAGCACTTTACATAGACACTGTACATACTTACTACTTGGATTTAGTTAGGCAACTACTACTAATGTACAACAAAGCTAAGCTCCACAGGGATCGTACAAACTGTACCGACACTTAAGTATCAGCCCGATAAACATTACCTATGTATTCTACTTCTTAACGCACTGTTCCATTCCTCCTCCTTCAAATAACGCATACATACTTAGATCTGCCTCTCTTTCTTCTTTCTTCTGTCGTGGGCGCGCTCAATAGATCTCCAACAGCTCCCCCGCAAACTGCTCCATCCCGACGACGCGAAACCGCCCCGTCGCCTCCCCGTCCACAGGCTTCGTCCACTCCCCAAACTCGCGCATCCACGCGCGGCTCAGACCCTCCTCCCACGCATACAGCTCCACGCGCCACCCCTTCTTCAGCGCGGTGCGCACGGGCCCAAGAAACCCGTCCTCGTTGAACTGCCCCACGTTGCCGTCGCCCGTGGCGAGCACGATCGTCGCCCCTGGAGGCGGTGGCCCGTCGAGCGCCGCGAGCGCCTGGTGCAGCTTCAGCTGGAGCAGCTCGTCGACGCCCTGCTCGCGGTAGCGCACGCGCGCGGCCGCGGCATACCCCGCCGTCGGCGAACCGGAGAAGCCGTTCGCCATGGGCAGTGAGGACGCGACGGGCGGCGAGCCGTACACCGGGGGCGACGCAGAGGCGGACGAGCCTGCGATATTGATCGCAGCCGACCCGCCGAGGCTGCGTATAAACGCCTGTGGAAACCCGCCGTTCATCCCCATCCCCAACCCAGCTGCCTGCTCGCTCTCCGTCGAGTTGCTCCCCGTGCTCCCCGACACTCGCCGTACGTGCCCCTTGCGCTTCCGCCCTCCACCACCATTCCCATTCCCATTCCCATTCCCGCTTCCTCCCCCGTTCGCATTTGCGCCGGACGCGTCGCCCCCCGCCCCGTTACTGTTACTGTTGTTATTCCCGTTCGGCCCCCATCGTGGATTCCGCAGCGTCGGCAGCTCCCCCACCCCCGCGCTCCCCCCTTTCGTGCTCGCATTCGTATTGTTGGTATTTGCATTCGTGCCGTTCATAAACCCCATCAGCCCACCCGTCCCCGCGCTCAGGCTCCGACTATGCCCCTGCGGGCGCCCGAGGCTGCCCACGCGGTCCTGTCCGTCGCCCAGATCCGGCACGCGCGCGTACACGCGCACCTCGTACCCCAGGCGCTCCGCGGTGTCCATCGGCTGGTACAGCGGGCTCGACGTGACGAGCACGCGCCGGGAGATGCGCCGCCCGCGCTCGAGGACGAGCGCGAGGGCCGCGTGGGAAAGGTGCTTGGAGCGCGCGGTGGGGCGCGGCGCGGCGCCGAATGGGGAGGGGGTGGAGAAGGCGTGGGCGGGGAAGGAGGTATTGGTGGGGAGCGGCGTCGGGGCGTGGGTGTGCGCGTGCGCAGAGGTGTGTTTGGAGGGGGAGGTGGAGACCGACGTCGAGGAGGAGGAGGCGTGGTTAAGATGAGTGCGTGGGTAGCGCTTGAGGTACGTGAGTAGCCCGATGAGGATGTTGGAGTGGTCCACGAAGACGTGGATGAGCGTGTCGTCTGCCCTCGGCGGTGGCCCCCGAGGATCTACGAAAAAGTCTGACTCGCTGAGGAGCCGCTGATGCAGCTCGGCGTCTGGCGGGATGAGCGAGTCCAGCCCTGCCTTGTCGGCAGGGAAGAGCTTCGCCAGCTTCTGCGCGAGGTTGCGCAGCTGCAGCACACGCGGGTAGTGTGGGTGCGGGTGTTCGTTCGCCGCAAAATGCAGTGGGAGCACGCGAAGCTGCGGGGTGCTCTTGCTGTGGATGAGGACGCGGTTCGCGGAGGGGGAGGTGTTGGCAAGGGCTTGCCGCCGTCGTTCCTTGCGCGAGCGGGCGGGGGTGGCGGGGACGGATTTGTATGTAGAGGTAGTTGTGGTTGTTGTTGTGTTATCGAAAGAGGAGGACGAGTCGTCTGCATCCGCTTCCTCTATGGGGTCGTCTCGCGAGGCGTTGTCCGGCTTGGGGGTTTTGGCCGTACGCTTTCGACGACGTTTGCGGCGAGGTTCTGGGAAAGCATGTCAACAGCTGCACGAAGATATTTTCAGGAAACCGCGGTGTAATTAGAACCCTTGACTCGGAGACTCGGGGACTGGCAGGATCACTGCCGATCCGTTGTGTCTAAACGTAGATATTAAAAAGTGCACACACCTACTACATGCTTCCATGCTCCCTCGTTCGCAAGTGCACCTGCCTCGCGCTGGGCATTCCACCGTGCACGCTCCGCAGCAATAAAGCTCAGCGCGCCGTCGAGCAGGCCCAGGGACGGCTGTGGATCAAGGTCGAGGTCCTCGAGGTCGGATAGCTCGTAGTCGACAGTCTCGAGCTCAAGCGTACGCACGTCGCCTTCGGTGTTCGATCCGGAGCCTGGGCTGGGTGAGCCGGGACTCGGAGAGCGACCGTCGGTGTCGGTAGTGGCTGAGATGCTGTCTAGGTACGAGGCGATTGGACGCTGAGACCAGACGGTGGATCCAACGGGCAAATCATCTGACTGGGAGTCTTGCTCCATGGACGAGGTGGTGTCGGTGGAGTGCTGCGGCTGGTGCATCAAGATGCGTGGAAGAGGCTGGAGGTGGTTCCATGCACGCAGAACAGTCGTGAATGCTCCCAGGTCGGGGAGTTCTATGAAATATAGTGTAAAAAATGGCTAGAAAACACAGGAAAGAGGCGGACCATCTGAAGTTGGTTCGCTTGGGACTGAGAAAGAGGAGAAAGGACTGAGTGGGCTTGTTGAAGCAGTCGTATCGGAGGCGGTCGTATCACTTGCTTGCATCATACAATAATAACTATAGCCAGACCTAAGGAAATTAGAGGTTATGTCGAGAAGAGAAAGGAACGTGTAGAGGGCGTGCAGAGGAAGAGAGTCACATACAAAGTAACGGGTCACAACGGAGATTAGTGGCACAGCCTCGTATGCGTATCGCTCTTCCTTGATTGCCACACTGTAGATCGGGTGTAGGACGACGCTGTTCCAGTCAGAGACACGGCAACCTCAATTTCAGGGTGAAGATTTGGCATTTAATGACCGGCGAATTTTCCAGTGAATTCTCGAACCTGGGGTTGTCATCGCGCATCCAATACTGCAATATGGACATGGTTCCGAATAGGTTGCTGCGATGTCTCCATGCCAGTGACGTCCGGCCACCGCTCGAAAGCAAGATTCTTCGATAGACGCTGGCCACAGGTGGTCTGCCAGTGGGTTTGTCTAGCCGTTTATACGTGGCCGAGCAATGCCAATAATCCAGCGGCGAGTGGTATCGGAGCCTACACGGAATCAGCACTCCGAGTCGGTGTCTCTCCGACTGGGCTTACCTTCAGAAGGTTTCTGGTAACCGTCGCCCTTATAATATTTGGTTCAGATTTGATAGTGGTTACAGAAATGCGAAAGCGCAGATCCACAGGCTATAGAAGCCGTCAGAAGCCGTCATATCGATCTCGAATCCTGGTCTTTGGATGAAAGCTGGAAGACGCAACAATTGAACGTGAAGCTTGCTTGCACTCGCTGGCATTCGGTTCGAAGAAAAAAAATCTAGTTTATCGGCGAGACTATCATAGTTCGAGAACGTCCGACAAGCTGGGAGACTGGTCACTACGCCAAGACAGTCCTGATTCTGCCTAGGCCCCAGGCTGAACTTTCGGTGACACTTGCCCGAGGATAGTTTCAACTGACACCGGTGTTCTTAATTCAGGCGCCTCAAGAACGAACGGCATTCGCCATAGGAGGGAGACTCGTACTTCAACGTACCTCGCCTGTTGAAGGACTTTGAACGAGTTTTTATCCAATTGCTCTCTTCATTCACAAACAGAATTTATTCTGTTTTGTGCTATGAGTACCAAAAATGTCCGCATTTCGGCTTACATACAAATTAATGACACATCTTTAGTCATTGTTACAAGTCATCGCTTTTGAACTAAAAACTCGTCGGTGTGTGCAGAAAGTGCACAAATATTGGAATAGCGGTGCTCCGCGGGCCAATTGGATTTCGGATTGTATGAGGGAAAAGTATCAACCAGTTTTCCGTGGCCATATGTTCATCGTCAAGACTCAAAAGGGCGAGGATTACCCCGCTACACAGGATTCAAGTTGTATCTAGTCTGTAGTTAACCACGCCACAGGTCATTGGAGTCCGGGTGTATTATGTAAACATCCGGCCTCCAGATTCCTTCTGGCGTTTTGCGCAATCCCAGCGGCTGCAGCACAAAATCGTAGGAGGCCAAACTGTTTATAATGTCCTTCCAAAGATATCTGCTGCTTCAGAATTTTGTCTTACCTCCATGCAGCGCAGAAATCGAGACGCAGGTTTTTGCCAGGTTTAGTCAGCACCGGGCCATCAAACCTCGGCATCGTCATTCCGCCCTCTTTTCACTACAACTTCGCTGGAGAAGTTGATTGTATTGTTCCATAGAACCTATCCGGAGCCTCAAATTGATGCACGGCGCGCTGTGCAGTGTCGAATAAGAGGCGCGACTTTTGATAAGGTCGAACCCCGATCAATCACCTCGGGTAACTGACAGACTACAACAAACGAGGTACGAGTTTTAATGTTGTAGCGTCTGTTTATATGAGACTAAGTTGTATCCGAGCCCCGAAAAAACATGAATTGTTGAATACTCGTCGATCAAAGATCCATGAGGATTGGGATCCCTTTCGGATCTCTTACTCGTGCGAGACCTGAACCTTGCAACATTTCTGACACACCTCAAAAGATCGTGCAGGTCCCGGTGCCACGCAACAAAAATCTTCAAATTGTTTAGATACAATGGTTTTAGTGGTTCCAAGCTGTTTGTGGCCCGCCGCTTGCCGGCCTACCCCAATCATGGATCGAGTTCCTGCAAGGATCCAACAATCGAGTCATCCATTTTAGTCAACCGCGGCCTGGACAGACCGAAATGAAGTGCGGAGATCATTGTCGATCATGCCAAGTTCGACTTTTGTGTTCACGAGGATCACCGAACTTCAAATGAACTCATCGAGTCGCAGCCTCATGCGCGGCGTCGAAAATTCGCGTAAGTCTACTCGCCTGTTCGACGGAACGAGCCAGGCGTGGCCCGAAAATTGGCGGGTCTCAGACACCAACACTCCAATTCCCGCCGCGGGCCCCGGCATCTAGTACAGGATCAGAGTGGCGCTGACGCGGTGTTTCATGACGCATAGTAGGCGGTACCCGTGCCGGCTCAATTAAACCAAAACGTCGGGCATTTGAGACCGATGGGCGAGACAGTTCCTATAAAACGGGGGGCAAAACTGCAATGCATCCCAAGATCCGACTCCGGTTCTTTTACGCCCCCCACCTACACCTTCACGAATAATCTGAACGATGCGTTCCACGACATTCCTCCTGTCCCTCGCCTCGGCGCTCTCCGTCATGGCGTCGCCCGCCGGCCTCGACGCGCTACAATCGCGTGCGGCGGTGGATAACATCGTCTATGTGACAGACTCCAACAAATTTTGGTGAGTTCTCCTCGACCTCACGTATGCTCAACACAATTCTGAACCCGTACTCGACGTGCTCAGTATGGTCATGCCTCGGTACGCGGTTTCGCTTCCGATCCTTTGCCCCGTCTAATTTATGTTCTGTTCGCAGCAATCCCCACACGAACATCGGCGACAGCGAGACGCCGGGCGGGATGAAGACCTACTGCTCGCCTGCGGGGCGGTACGACCCCGCCCAGGGCCAGCTGCCCGCAGCGTTCTGGAGCAACGTCGCGTTCAAAAGCGGCACCAGCTCGAGCGGCGGCCGATACGCTCAATGTGCGCCTCTTCCCTTTCCCTCTTGTCTCCGACTTCTCAAACACTGTGCTAACGGATCTTGAACAACCTACAGTGACGGGCTGCATTAACCCTTCGCTCCTGAGCCGCCTCAACCCCGACGACGGTGGAGGACAGTACGACTCCAGCGGCGGCGCGGGCGGGCTCGGTAACCCGCAAGGCTCTGTTTGCCTTGGGTGCGGCTCCTCCTCTATTCCTCTAGTGCTTCACCTCATTCTTTCAACCACGCAGATACAACCACTACGTCGAGCTCGTCGAGCCTGCCGACAACCGCGCGTGCATCAAGTGCTGCGATAATGCGGCGGATTGCCCCACTAACAAGGGTGCGTCTTGTCCGGCCTCCTCGTCGTAACCCTGACGCCAACGTTGATATGCGTATACAGATACATCAGGTTGCCCGGCAGTCATCTCTGGAAACTACTTCAACTGCGGTTGAAAGTCGAACTTCCTGTTGGACATATGAACGAAACAGACAATTTACGCACACGGACTCACTACGAACGGACTGCTACTACATACAAATACGGACTACAGATAACGGATTATTGTACGATTATCCGCGAATTAATGTACTCATATTTGAATCGATGGATTATTGGATGGCGAACACAGTCGAAGTTTGACAACGATTTTAAGCAGCAGGCTGTCAAAGGTCCAACTCGGTCCTTGGTGATTTTCTCTTGTAAATTGTTCAGGAGAATAGGGTCAGTGAACTGTGTCAATTCAATTCCAACCGTGAGAACGCTTGTTTCAGTTAATCAGCCTTCGAAAGTACTTGCTTCGGGTCAGCATCATATGGTTCAAGTGCATATCTTCAGCAAACGTTGTGGGAAGTGTATTCTTCTAACAATTCGAGTTGACTCATTTTCTTTGGTTTACGCTCGACCATAAGTTTCGCCCTGTCTCATTTTTTCGCTTCATACGAGCAGAAAAGTGGCATCGATGGAATCAGGATAGACTGTTCGGTGGAAAAACTTCATTCAGCCGGGGTTTTTTTTTGTTGTTGTTGTTGTAAGCATGGATCGCACTTCGATTGAACTGGGGAGGACCTCATGATCCCGGGGATCATTCCCCGGGATCATTGGCTTAGTTCTACTCCCTTATTTTGTATTTATCCAATCTGCTACATGTGTAGAGACTATATGAAAGAAGATATTCAAAATCCGAGCATCCACCAAAACAAAACCTTGTCAGGATCGAGACAGAAGAAGGGGAGTTGGTTCAGACACAAATTTGTCCATCTGATGCGGGAGGCTGAAACGGTATGAGAACCTTATTAACCCCGCCTTGCGCGTCCGTGGAAGATGCGCTTGGATGAATGAGACAAACTCCGCGTATCTTTGGGGCTCGGAGTGGAACCAGCGCAGCGAGAAATGCACCTCGCGCAGGACCGGTAGGTCCGAGTCCGCCCAGAGGGCATCGAGGTCAGCCCACATCCGTGGCGTGCGCCCGGTCCACTGCGGGCGAACTTGAGGGTCGTAAGGCCGATCGAGGATTGCGAGCGTCAAGACCTCGAGGTTCGACATGGTGTCGATTGTGTCGGCAAGAATGGAGAGCAGCGCGTCGGGTGTGTTTGTGAACCCTACATCGAACCAGAGCTCCAGGCTCTTCAATGCTGGCAGACTGGGAAGATAGGCGGGAGACGCTTCTGAGGAACGGCTCAAAAAGGAGGAGTAATGCCAGGGAGTGCGGACATACCGAGCTCAAGTTCTACATGTTCAAGCGTGCGAGAACACGCGACGAGTAAACTGGTGAATCCGGCGAGGGCCCGCTGGGGGACGGGAGGCATTACGACGGAAAGTCGCCTGAGGTTCTGCAGCATTCCTATTCGCGCCGGATGGAGGAGAAAGAACAGAAGGGAGTATTCGTCTTTGCCCTCCGGCATTTCCTCCCCTAAAACACCGAGATTCCAGATGGTAGCTAGGGAGGGTAGACCTCCCGTCGCATCGCCTTCTTCGACCTTCGCAAGAGTTATACTGGATAGTAACACTTCCTCGAAAGACGAGAAGGCTCGCAGAATCAGGGAAGACGGAACATTCACTACGCGATTGAGGCCCAAAGACCTGATTGTTGGGCGCGCAAAGAGGTCCACAAGAGATTGGTTCCGCGTGATGTCGGCGACCGAGTGCCCTTCAATCGAAAGACGCTCGATTTCCGGCAACAAAGCCAAGATATCCTTGAGAAGCTCATAGTCCCTGGGGAGCTGGTGGATGCTGAGGGCCAAGAAGCGGATGTATTTTCCAAGATGGGGCGATGCAGCGAGGAGACGACCCGTGCGTTGGTATGCGGGGAGGTCCCGAAGCGACATCCAGCGGAACAGCTGGCGCTGGGATTTGGCTGGGATGAAGTAACGAATGCCGTGGCAGTCAATGAGCATGCCCCGAGACTGCCTTCTGAGACTTGTTCGACAATTTTATCGATGAGCTCTTGAGGAACATCTGCCATGATCGTGGTCGCTGCTCAAACGAAAAAATAAATAAATAGATAGATAAATAAATCACGTAATGATGGTCGGGATCTCCCGACAGATTCGGCTCACTGAACCTTGAAGTGTCCTTCTTGCTCTATCCAGTCTGCCGCGTTGTGTCATTTTCGAGCACAAATTTACAGATAGAGCCTCTTTCGTTGGATTCAATCCTGGTTTGTATTCGTGGAACCAGGTACACTAATTTACAGCTGAGTAGCCTGAGTTAAGACACACCCGTCTTTACAAAGGGAAATGTACAAGGGTAGACAACTCGACAATACTCGACGCAATTTGATCAGCTGCATACAAGCTCACGACCCTGGAACATCCTGACCGTGTCCGGGAAGTTCCAGAACGACAACGCGACAAGCGCGTACACAGCTTCATATTGATGAAATGAGATGATGTAGGACATGCAACGAGACCAACACACCCATCAAAACAACCCCGCTCATCCAGTGCGCCTTGCCGTCCTCGACTGAAAATTTGACGAGGATCACAGAAAGGAATAGTACCTGATGGGAATGGGATTAATTCGCACGGTTGAGGTAATCATGACGGAAAGACGAACCAGAGTCTCAAGTGGGTCGAAAAGCAACGTGAGAGGTTTATTCATGCCCCATGCCATGAGTATGAGCACAGGCACCACGAAAAGCGCGATCTGGATGCAGCTCCCGATCGCCACGCTCATGGCCAGGTCGAACTGCAATTAATTTTCAATTCCTGTTCGACTTGCGCCAAGGAATAATTCTACGTACCTTGCCTTTACTCGCAACAACGACAGCAGTAAGGTGTTCTGCAGCGTTACTTATCACGGGGATCACGATCAGCGTTATCCATTTCTCCGAAATGTTAGGGTGTGCTGCAACGAGTCCTTCCAAGGATGTGACAAGATGGTCTGCCGTGAGGTAGGCGAGGCCGGTAGTTGCGGCGAGCACGAAAAGAGCCACCGGTGTGTTGAGTTTGGGATATTCGATGTCTCCGGATTCCGGCGCTCGAGTGTGAACTGGAAGTGCATCATGGTGGGAAACAGAGGAAGTGGGTGATTTGCCGGTGGAGAGAAACAGATGACTGTGCGAATAAAATTGGAAGCCGAGCTGGGGAGAGAACGAAGGTTGGACTAGGTAATGGAGCGGGAGAAGAAACTCACATAAGCGATGTAGCTGATGGGAGATGAGCGCTGAGCATTCACAATTGGGACGCGGTGATTTTATGGCGTACATTACAATAAGAATAACTGCGCTGCCGCGGCTCAACTGCAACAAGACAGGGACTTCCTCACCGTCGTCCAGGCGATCCTCGAGGTATTCGTGCTGATTGTGTATTCTGTCAGTATTGATGGCCACAAAGGGGAAGAAAGAAAGGGTACGCACGAATGCAGCAGGGACGATGAGCGAAATGACAGAAACTGTCATCAACGACGAGTTGAGTTGCGCTACCATTGGCTGAAATTCCTGGGAGTGGAATCGAAATCCCCCGACTGTTTACATGTGAGCTTTGAACGAGAGCCGCTGAAGATTTTATTCACCAATGAATGCCATGCCAAGGACGAGCAGCATATTGCTCAGTAACCCGCCAAGTAACGAGCTCTGCACGAGATCCAGCTTACACTACAGAATATCGATATCAGTAGAAATCCCATGTTGGCTTTGCTGGACATTACTTGTTTCAATGCGATACCCGCGATAATCATTTCAACAACGTTGCCAAGCGTGGCATTCAACAGTCCTCCGACGCTATGGCTCGTCCGCAGCGCAATTTGCTCCGTGCCAAGTCCAAGAAGAGCCGCGAGCGGAATGATGCCCAGACAGCAGAAAACAAAGACCAAGGTAGCGCTCTGGTGCGTGTAATGCAGTGCCCAGGAGATGGGGATGAAGACCAGGCAGACGTTTAGTGGGGTGTACTACAAGACCGCTCGCAACGAAGCTGAATAGCTCGGCGGCGGTCCTAAGGGGTGCGTCGGCACGAAATGCACACAGAATTTCTTGAATATTGGGGCCAAAATGGAGGATATGCGTGTCTTGGTCGCGAGGTTCTCTCTTGAGGCTGTAGTGTCCATGTCGATCACAGCGGCGCCAGAGTGGTTGTGTCTCAGGATGGCAGAAGTAGCGCTAGGACCGGGGGGGTCATCTGCATCTTCGGCGTGGACGCAGAGGGACTGTGGCGCTGTGGCGTCGACATTGGAGGTATACGAGGAGGGTGTTACCATTCGATTTTGGAACGCTCAAGTGTGAGATGGGTCCCGCTTTTAAAGAAATCTAGGCCCACCTTGGCGTCTTGGGGTCTTGGATTCCTCAATGCATCGCATCGGAAGATGGGAACGAGCCAAGACTTTTGTGCACGGGCCGAATCATATGCGCAGGTGGGATTATTAGCCGATAAAGTTGGAGTTCACGAACACAGGGAAAAAATCCTTTGAGACCGAGCCTTCCTAAACAGCTTCATGACTCGTCGTCGAGGATAACTCGAGATAGATAGTCGGGGTAGGCAAAGATAAAACCCTCTGCGACGGCCGATGGTACAAACTAAATGTAACGATGGACGTAGAATAGCTGGTTGAATCTGCCATACGCAGGCATCGGGAAAGGCCGAGACTTGTGGCAACCGTGCGAATTCGAGCACAAAGTTCGAACATCTTCCAAATCTAGCCTGCAATAACGGTCATCGGATTACGTACACTATCCATACACCCAGCGTGAAGTCAACAATATAGAAGCAAACGGTATCTCAATTCAGATACAGGTGGGAAACCCCAACCTGCTCCCCACCGTTCTTTCCGCCGTAACCCGCATTTGAATCGTGTTTCCGGTGTCCTCTCGCGTGATCCTGCTGCAACAGTATTCCGGAAGGGGTGAGAAAAATGACTACGGTGAGTGCTATGTGCTCACCTTGGAGAGAGGGATGATTTCGATTTCCGATTCTATGGGGTCGTTGAGGCCGCCGTCGCGGCGCACGTCTGTGCGTCCCAAGCCATCAGGTGTCGGCCTGCAGAGAAGTGGCAGAAACTGTGTGCGACTCACGTATGCCCTCGATGACGATGTCCGAGCGGGGACCAATCTGGGTGTTGTTGTTCCGGCTCGACGACCACCCTGATCTGCTCCCCGACTTTCCGTTTTCGCGGAGATTGAAGTTGGAGAGTAAGGTCAAGACATAGAGAGGGGCGAGGGTGAAATAGAAGGCCGAGGTAACTAGAAGAAGAAATGACCAAGACTTGAGCGGAGTGTGGTGTAGAATTGGCCGGGAACGTACTGTTGCTGTTGACCTTGATTATGACGGCAGTCATGCTCCCAAGAGCCATGAGGCTCGTTGCACAACCATTCTGGATGGCTATGATCATGACACGGCGGAGAAGTCTAACAATGTGTGAGATTCAGCTATTTGCGTAGGAAGTCGCGTACCGATTTGTGTCGGTAAACGAGGACTTCATTCCACGCAGTGTAAAGACCAGCGCGGCCGCGATTGCGATATCTGGTGTATGGTGTGGGTGTCAATGCAACGGATATCCGAGTGGTATGCCATACCAGCCATGAAGGAGCTAACGGCCCAGATCAGCCCTAATTTTTCGGCCTTCGCGAGTTGTTCCTGTCCGATGCCTGGAAATAGCAGAACAGCCAAGTGGGCAATTACAAGCTGGGAGCAAAGTCATTTAGTCACCTCGAGAGCTGTGATCGGTCGTCGCCCCTTACTTGGAAAAGAACTAGTGCGCTTAAAAAGAGGGTGACGAAGATGTTTTTGGACCTGCAATGGCTTGCTCAAGACACGAAGGGGCAGTTGAAAATGTGAGCAGCTTACACTCTGTGATATCGCGACACGAGGTATGAATTGACCGTGGCCGCAGCGAAGGCATTGCAGACGCTGTAGACCGTAACCTGAGCCAGGATTGAATGGCCATGCTAACAAGGCTGAGGGTGAAACGGGGCGTACACTCCAGGTCTATGACGAGACGATGAGGCCAAACCTTGCGAGAAATGGAACGAGACGTACTTTGCCGAAAGCAGCCGGATTGCCTATGACCCACTGCCGGTTAGAATCGGTCGCAAAAGAAGACAGGGCGACTGACCCCACAATGTGACAAGCGGCTGCCAAAAGCACTTTCGATTAGCAAGGATGGGAAAGAAAGAGTATGAGACGCACCACATAAACGTCGGCGTATTCACCTCCCAAAGCACCAACGCAAAGCAAAAGGCTCCCAGCCACAAGACACTTTCTAACCCAGCCGTCGTTCGGGAAGTTGTTGAAGTACTGCGTTGCTTGCGCCAACGCGACTCCAGTTAACATTGACCCAGCCCATGTTCCAATCAAAGCTGTCCTGCTCAACCCTAACGGTCAGAATGGAAGCAGCCAGACAGACGGAGGAGAGGTGCTGCTTACCCGATGATAATGTCCAAGAACGGCATGTTAGATGGAGGGGAGGACTATCAGCTAGCCCAAGGCTTTTCAGGGATGTGCGAGAGGGGCGTCGTTAATGATCGCCATGACAGCCTGAGAGAGGTAGACATCAATACCCTGTCCATTCAAGGCACACCCCCTCCCCTGAACACTCCGCTTGTCTAGCAGGTTTGCCAAAATAACTCGATCTTAGGAGCTCTTAGGAGATACATCCCAATCAATCCTCCTCACATGTTGACATAGGACATTTAGGGGAACGTTCAACCTAACCTACGCGTTTGCCGTTTGAAGAACGGCCTCCGTCGTGGATAAGAATCAGGCCGGACGGTCTTTAGTCTTAGATTTGGTGCGCCTAGGGTGCCCCGGCTCGAGAAGGGACTCGGAGACGGCGGCCGGCGGACGCGGGCGTAAGTGACTTTGCGCGGCTTCAACTTGAGAATTCAAGGGGTCGAGTAGGGGCTAGGGTTGTCTAAGGTTGGAGGGCACGGCAGCTTTGTGAGTAGAGATGCGTATGACCGGCCCAAAAAAAAATCGATACACTCAGGTGTGGCAATTGACGCGTCGTGACCTAACACGTGAAATGTGACCGGAAGACTCGACGCGACACCAACGCAACTGCCAACACTCAACTCAGTCACTGCCACGCGTCCTTAACCAAAGCCGCTCCTCTTTCAGCGATGACATATGTTGCTGCTTGGGTATGCGCACTTGGGACAAACGGCTACCAGTGTCCTTTTCAATAAACTGAGATCAAAGCACAGATAGGTTTGCCTTACCATCACCGAGGCGTCGATGACGCGGAGTCCAGCAGCCCCCTTTACCAACAAATCGGGATCCACCACTCCATACCGTGCATTTTTGGCTGACATCGCAGCAGTGCCAACCAAATGCGCAACAGACGAAGCCGTGTTTCGGATATACTCGTCAAGGGCATCGTCGGAGAGAGTTTCCAGGTCTACACCGGTCGGAGCAATGATATAGTCCTTCCATGTGGGCGCCTTAACAAATTTCAGCACTTTTCGGACCAGCTGGCGCGCGGTCAAGAGATCGAGTTCACTCTGTAGAAAGCCGACATCGATTATGGGAGAGTCGAACGGGTTGCTGCTGTTGATTGTGACAGAGCCACCTAATTCAAATTGTTCAAAAAGTTTTTCCTGGACCGTAGTGTGTACTTACGGCTCACGGGATTCAGTACGACCATCCCAAGCGAAATACCATTGCCGGAGGATAGGAAAGCAGCTGGCTAGGACAGAATACTATCAAAGGGCAGAATGAAAGCAATTCTGGGGTCCACATACAAAGAAAATCACCTCCATGTGAGGTGAATTCGGCCCCGCCGATGGATCACTAAAATTGTTCGAAGCTAGTGTTTCGGCGTCAAGGCGAAGAAATGCAAGATGTGTTGTGGCTTGTGTCGTGAAAGGACCGGTGTGCGACTGGTTCCACTGTGCAAAAGCCTCGTTGAACAATGTACTGTTCTGAATTATCGAATCTGCCGTTTGCGTCGAGTTTACGACCCAGCCAGCCACAAATGTGGGCTGATCGCTGGCGTTGCGTCCGACGCTTGGGAGATCGAGGAGGGTGGGGATACCGAGATCAGCTAAAGCTGCCTGATCGCCTATTCCTGAGTGAAGAAGAATGCCTGGGGTACCGACAGCGCCGGCGGAAAGAATGATCTCCTTCTCAGCTTTCGCTGTGAACAGACTACCTCCTGGAGACGGTTAGCTATCCATTTCGCCATTGATTTGACGCGTATTACCCTGCAAGAATTGGACCCCTCCGAAAGCCAATTTACCATTGACACGACGAGTATCAACAAGCTTTGAAACTTGTGCGTGGAGCAAGACATGAAGATTTTGGCGGTGTATGAATTCCGGGCCTAAATATGATGTTGCCGAGGTACTTCGCTCTCCACCTCCGATGGTAGATTGTAACCAACCTGGCTCTTTCATCAATTAAACACTTCCATCAAGCGTTCGTCGACGCACCAAGCCCTATTGGCTTCCCGGAATTCATATCCAAATTGAATGGCCAGTCGTCGGGGAGTTCTTTGGTAGCCTCAATTATATGCTGTGAGATAATGGGCCAAGGGAAGCCGGCGAGGCTGACAGCGTTGATCCCTGTCGTACTATGCACGGACGGGTCGAATTGGCCTCGTGTGTCGTGATGATCAGCGGGCTCGGTCCATTTTTCGTTCTGTACGACGCAGCAAAAACTCAGAAGGGGTGTCGTTGAATTTGTATTTCAAGTCCGCACCTTGAAAAAATATGGGAGCAAGCTATTCCAAGACCATCCATCATCCCCAGTGACAGCCGCGAAACGATCGTAGTCTTCTGCCGAGCCCCTTGTATACGCCATGCCATCTAGATTATGGTAAGCAGGCTAGTGGCTGAACGGGGACCATATCTCACTGTGCGCACTGCATCCACCGAGGATATGTGCTTGGAGAGTGTTCAAATGTGAGATTATGGACTATGCAAAGCACTTGTAGCGTAAACTGACCTCGTGGGATCGGTATGTTGCGACCATTCAAGCCCGGTTGAGGAACGGTCGTGTAGTCTATGGAGATTGGGTCAACAAGTTCACGGATCGGAAACACAACCCACTCCACTCGAAGATGTTAGGTTCTGCTAAGAGATCTTCGAGAAGAAATGGCACGCTCGAGTCGGTGACACCCTCATTCCTGTGCGATTCGTGGGCAATTAGTAGGCGGAGAAGTAACATTACTTACGACACGCCAGCCTCCAAAACCAGTACTGAAAAGTTGGGGTTCGTGGTTAAGCGGTTTGCAACAACGTTCCCCGCCGTTCCACCTGGAGCAAGTCTGTCAGTGGAGGCCGTAATGCATAGGGAAAGTGACGTACCCCCCACGATGACGAAGTCATACGAAAGCCCAGGGAGATGAGCAATGTCTTCATACACTTTGCAGAAGCACGGAACAATAAATGCAAGGATTGATAAAGCTCGCGAAAACATAGTGAAGCGAGACAGAACCAGAGAGCTCAACACTGAATGGAAGCCTTATATATGCCGTCTACTTGTCTGGCCGATCCCGCGGCCAGGGCGCCGAACGTAATAGTGGGACATGGGACCTTGGATCGAATTGATCAGACAGCTGAATCAGCTTGGGCGTTCGAACTGCGTCCGAAGGTCTTGGAACCTGGGGCTCTCTCAAGCTCGAATTCCGGAAGTCACGTTGGTCAAACATAGCACAATACATTTCGCTGTGGGCGCGGCGTTCCTGTGGCGTTCCGCGTGTCGTACTAGTGCGCCGGCCTATGGAATATGTACCGAGGACGTACAGGATTGAATCCCGTCAACGCTAGTCTTCCCAGACCGATGTTCCCGGAAATATGACGGCCGGGCTACGGAAGAGACCCGAAGCAGCCCCACTCCAGAAGCCTGAGACGTGTAAGAGATTGGGAGGCGAGAGAAGAACGAAGAGGTGATGTTGAACGTCCCGGCGCAAAAGAACACTGGACGAGGGGGAATTTTGCAACAGATTCAAGTCGCGATCATGGCCAGTGGTTCAGCCGCCAGCGGTATAGACGTTCAGTTTCAGGCTGAACCAAGGGCTGAACTTGAAGAGCGTTCAAAGGGCGCTGACTCTTTTCCTGCCCGGGGACCGTGACTGTTTAGTCTCGGCTCGATAGCAGCAGATTACCGCTGATCGTGCTCCGCATAAATTTCCGCGTTTGTTCCGACGCCGACCGCTCGAGTCTGAAGAGGAATTCAGGAAAGAGCAAGGGAAGTCTGCAGAAGAGCGTGGCCGTGACGTGACGATCAACACCGAACCAACAGTTGAGTAACTTGAGTTGGAAAATTCAAGAGGCAAGCGTGGGAAGTTCGGCAGAGTTCGGCCGAGCATCCCGATTTGGAATTCTCGACCAACAAATTACTTTTCGACTGGAGCGACGAACGTGAACGCGTGAACAGGCATGAACTGGGGCGCAAACGGCGAGCGCGAACTACTCGGGCTCCCGCGCCGTTGACCGTGAATGAAGGAACACACAAACGGCCGATACACCCGCGTAGTCAGCCACAGGTGAGCAGGAATCTAGTCTCTTCCATCTCGATTGTCTGTCACTGACTTCAACTGCCTGCCTCAGGAACCCTTAGAGCGTCTTAGACGAATAAAAGCTGAAGCGGACCTGCTGGATGAAACGGACCCGGAAAGGCGGGTTTGCCACTGAAACGGCTGCGTAAAACTTAGGCAAAAAAACGCCTCCATTAGCCACCCGTTTCTGCGTACTCCAAGCTTTCTCGCGTCCTCCATGGCCTGGCCTCAGATGTATCTCGTCCTGTGCCGCCTCTCTCTGCGTCGCCCCATCGCGATTTTAGCTGCACTGTGCGATCGCCCCCCTCTGCGTTCCAGTACGCAGCCGGCCACGCCGCTTTTACAATAACATGGAATACGGAGAGACGACACATGGGCTGACAAGCTCGCACCTACAATCACAACCTTGCGCCAGTCTACCCCGCGGGCTCGCCCTGTATCTGGCATACGCGACGGCGCACGATGTGCTCTCCCCGACGGGAATGACCAGCTAGACGCCGGCCTCGCTCTGCGGCGGCGATGCAGCGCACGCGGGAGTCGTTTGTACTCGTACACGATTGGGAAGGGTCTGCAGGGGATCCGCTAGAGGCTTTGGTCCAGGGAAGAGCCTGTGCTAAATGGGCTCGCGTCAGGTGGATTCTAGTCCCTAGACCTTGAGCGAGAAGAGGCGGCCGCAGTTAAGGGTGGTGTCGCATCCACTTGACTTCGAGTCAGCCTCCCCCCATCCTGTCTCGGTCGCTTTACTTCGTGTCAGCCACTCCACCGGCACCATCCTTATATTCCACACACTGCCCCTCATCTCCCCGTCAGCCACCTCGCAGCTCGTTTTCTCCACACCATGGCTGGCTGTACTGTGCGATCGATACACCACGTTGTCGCGTTCAATTACACGTCGCCGCAGGGGAACACACTCCCGGAGATCCACAATGCGGTCCCGCAGCCCGTCCGCTGCAATCGGTCCCCGTGCCGGTGCCAGCCAAGAAGCAGAAGCGCATCCGCTCGGGCAGCCCACGTACCGCCCCGACGGCCTCGCCCAAGAACCCCCCCTGGGCGCGCATCAAGCTCATCGCACGTGTATACATCACCCTACGCCGGGTTGCCCCCGGTTACACGCCCCGCCGCCGCGTGCGTTCGACTTGCACGGGACGTGCCCTTCTCCGAGGGGTATGACCAGATCGACGCCAACCTCGCGCCATTCTGCATACGGTGTCGACCCCCTCGCGCTGCAGGCGGTGTCTTGCATGTGCCCTCACACACGCTCGGGAACGATAATGATACAAGGAGGACGAGTTGGGTTTGCACCACCAGAGGCCGCCATGCGCGCACTGCGGAATGAACTCGCGTTGGGCGGGTTTGAGATTTGAGCAGCGCTACCGAGGGAGGTGAATGCGACTTCTCCTCCCCGCCCAGGTTTACCTTGCGCACAGACTCATCCACGTTGCTTCCCTCCTCGGCGTCAGCCTCCCTCCACTATCCCCAGTCACTAAGCACTTCACATCGTGTTAGCCACTCTCGCCTTTCCATCCATACTCTCCTCTCATCTCTGCACAATCAGTCTCCCATTATTACTACAATCCCTTTCTCACCTTCACCTTCACCTTCACTTAACCCCGTGTCAGCCGCTACCCCGCGCTTTCCTCTACCTCTGGAGGCAGAAGGCGCGGCGCGCACTGTCCCCCCGCCCCATCCCGCGATCCATTCACGAAGCACGGGTCTCTTCCCCCGGCTATGCTTCGTTGTCCATTCCCTCCCTCTCCGTCCCTTCCTCCCCCGTTTTTCCTCGCTCTCTCCCTGACTTCTGCCTGCTTCTTTTCCCCGTTCCCCTTCCCTCCGCCTCCGCCCTTCCCTCCTTCCATCTACCTCGCCCTTCCCTCCTCCCCCCTTTCTTATCCCGCCCTGTTTTCTGATCCAGTCCTGGTACGAGCTTCGTCAGCCCTCGCGGCGGTGCGGGCGGGGACGTGTGCGCTTGTGCTTCCTCTCCTTGCTCTTTCATGCGCTGCTCCTCATCGTATGCGCTGCTCCATTCTTCCTGGCGTTCGTCTGGTTCTTCCGCGTTGGGGATTCGTACGGCGGATACGAAACATGGGTGGATCCGATACGAAACATGGGCGGGTCGGATGCTTGCGGATCCGAGGCATCCGCTGCTCTCGTCCTGGCAGATGTCGTTTCCCCCGTGCGTTCGAGCCCTACCTCCGCCGTTGCGCGCTGCCCAGTTGTCTCTCTTGGGAAGCCCGGGTTTCGAGTTTCGGATTCCCATTCGTTCTGCGGGGTCCGGTGTGGACTGGGAATGGTCGCTATCGTGCAATACGGTGGCACGTCGAGCTATCGCTGAGGCGACAGAGCACTACTTCGTCGCTCGGGATCTCATGTCTCTGGGCCACGCGTGGAGACCGCATACTTACCTCTCTTCACTTTCTTTCGATGCTCCTCTCAGCCAGGTGCCTCGCAGGAAGGGACGATTCGCTCCCTTCGAGTGGATATTCGCCGTCCTTCCGCTGGTGGTTTCGAGCATCTTCCGCGGGCTGCTCTCCTTGCGTCTTGGTCAGGCTGTCTTCTGCGCAGCCTTTGTACCCAGCGCTTGTCTGTCTGACTTAATCTGATCTCCTTCCCCCACATCGACTCCCTCCGCCTTCTGCCCGATGGATTTGGCTCCCAGTCTGCCCGACGGCTCCCCGTGGAATCGCGGACAGACGCTGACCCTTGGGGTCGCTCTTGGATGACAGCCGCCGCCATGCGACTTGGGAGGGGGTGGCTGACGCAGTTTCGCGAGAGAATCAAGTCTGGCATGCAGAGATGCTTAGCCTCCTCGTCTCATACACATGGCATATCCACGATACATATCCCCCGACCATCTCCCGAGTCTGTCAGCTTCCCAAGTCGACACCCGCACTCCCCATTTTCGTAGCTTCATCTCTTGGCTGTGTTTCTCTATTTCGATGATCCTCTTCTGCGCATTGCGTCCCAGGAGAGGGGACTTGCTCCTTCCGAGTGGGGGTCCGGTGTACTCTCGAGTTCACTCATTCCGTGCTCGTTTTTCCACTGCGACATAATGTCGTTCGGTGGTCGTGAGCATGGACTCCTTCTCCAACTTGCATTTGCAGTCCTCTCCACTGCCCGTCTGTAATACGTATCTGATATCTACCAAACATTCATGTCAGCCTCTCCTCTGTTGGCCGTTAGCCCCTAACCCAAAACGGAATTCAATGCAACCAAGTGCAAACAAATCGTCCTTGTCCTGAACCTCGTTGTCGTTTTCCCATCTGGGACCAAAATCCTTTAATTTTCCGGTTACATGGTGGATGCCCTTTGTCTACTTCCTAGAAGGACGCCTACTGAGTGAATAAACTTGGGCGAACCCAATGTTCGCTCAACCCCGAATATTTTCTAAAGGACAACAACCAAACAACAACTGTCGCCTACTGTCGCGGACTATTTAATTACCAGAGCAACATTCCCATCGAACGGCATGATCCTCGGAATGCTACTTCACGCCCACAAAATCAGAGAAGGTGCGAATAGACACCCCCAAAAGACCTCATCTCCGTGATTGAGATATTCCGAGGGGTGAAACGATTGCCCTCTATCATATAAGCGGCGGGTTCTTGGTGGCCCACGAGTTTCCACACATGGCAACCCCTACCACCCCACAAGGACTTGGCTCGTCAACCTTCCATCCTGCACCATTCGACCACAAGCTTTCTATCCCGGAACTATATGAATACCATGCTCGGAACAGTCCTGAGCACCCTGTTTTCATGTACTCGGATCTTGACGCAGGAAGCACCACACTCGTTACCTACAGCGAGGCCTGGCAAGGCATCCTCCGCGCAGTGGCGTTTGTCTCTCAGCATCTCTCCGCCTCGGGACGCGTTGACTCTAAACCTGCTGTGATCGCTGTACTGGCGCTGTCAGGTAGTCTTGGATTTCCTGCCCCGGCTACGGCGCTATCTAACCGATCTCAGACACCTTGAGCTACATCTACCTGCTCATCGCCATAATGAGCCTTGGGCACACGGCGTTTCCGCTGGCACCACGGAACAACGCCGAAGCTACAGCAAGCTTGTTGAAAGCGACGGGGGCACGGCGGGTGTTCTGTAATCTGGATGGACCCAGCAGCGAGCTTGCCAGGAAGGCGGCTGTATTGCTCGCCAAGGAAGGAGTGCAGCTGGATCTTTTGCCCATGCTTCGGCATGAGGATTTGCTGCAAGGGATAGAGGCGTCGAATACGATTGAAGACTCGAAGATCCCGCATCAAGTCGACCATGACGACACAGTCCTCATTCTCCATTCGTCAGGTCGGATGTATCTGCTGTGTTCCTTTTCGCGCTGATTTTCTTCGTGTGCAGGAACAACAGCCCTCCCCAAACCCATAAAAATCACCAAGCAGGGGCTGGTTAATCTATCGAACATTCCGTGTAAGCTGCAGCCTGCTGCTGCGAGCTACGCAAACTGTACTGAGGATACCTCGAAAGGTTATGGAGAATTGGATCTAACAAGCAAGCGCGTTGCGGCGCACACAAATCCAGTCTTCCGTCAGTGTATTGAGATCTACGGGCACTTGCTGCTTGACATGCATGTTTTGCTCAGACGCCATGGGCACTGGAACGTACATCGTAAGTTCGCAACCACCTTTTCTGATCGCCGTCGATGGTTGATTTTTGGACAGTGGCCGGTAAGACTGAAGTGTTTATCGACGGAGCCTTTGTATTGAACCATGTCGAAGCTATCCAGTGGAGCGGTCTTTGCGCTATACAATCCAAAGACATTGGTCGTCCCGACGCCGACCAACTTTCTGGCCAGCTGGGTTGCAGACCAATGCGATATTGTTTTCTGTGTACCTATCTTCATCGAGGTGTGGCTTCCTGATAATTCCCAGTGGTCGCATATGAATCTATCGCCCGCAGGCGTGGGCACAAGACCCTACTAATGTCCCGAAGCTCAAAGCTCTTGACTCGATTGTTCGTACAGTGTTTAATCCTGTTTTCAATCAATATAATTCTATCATATCAGGTCTTCTCAGGCGCTTCGGTCAACAAAGCCATCGGCGACATGCTTGCGGAGTCGGGCGTAGTTATGCATCCTTTCTGGGGAAGGTACGTCCGCAAATGAGAGTCCGGAATCATAGTTCAACCTCAAACAGCACCGAAGTCGGACCCGCGACTATGTTCATACCTCGAGATCTGCCCCTTGCGGACGAATGGGAGTATTTCAAGTTTTCCAACCACATAACATTTGCGATGAAACCGCGGGAAGATCTGCAAAATGTTTTTGAACCCATTATGATGGTAGAGTTCTTCCTGGATCTTGGCCTGGCTGAAGAATTTTTCAGCCGACAGAAATCTGCTTCCCGCATGTGCTGAACACTACGCATGACGGGAACCCCGCCTTCAATGTCGGCGATCTCCTTGAACAGCATCCGACGAACCCTGGACGATGGCGCGTCTATGGACGGACGGACGACCAGATCATGTTGTCCAACGGCCAAAATGTGTGTATACCCGTTCGCTGTAGCAGATTCAACGAAAAATTGAAGCGGTTCTCTCCAGGTCAATCCACTCCCCATAGGTATGATGAATCGACGAATATTTTCTCGGTGTTTAACACTGCGGGCCCGTAGAGGGAATAATATCGCAAGACAAGCACATTACTTCAGTCCTTGTGTTCGGGAGACACCGCCTTCATACGGGAATTCTTGTTGAGTCCGCACCGGATGTGAATACAGAGAACCTGGGCCGGTTCAGAGACTTGATATGGTGCGAGACCTGCTTTCGATCTGGCCTTGAAAGTAAATCCCGACAGGCCTACAATTGAGAAGGCAAACTCCAGAGCCCCGGTGTATGCCCGGATCGAGAAGAATGTTCGTCTCTATCCATTCGCATAGTAGGGTTTCTGGCTGACCGCAGCCACTTTCCAGATGATCATTACGACCTCCCCTTCGAAGCCACTGGAATACACCCCAAAAGGGACCCCACGCCGGCCGGTAGCTCTCAGAGTTTATTTTGCTGAGATCGACGCGTTGTACGACGCCGAGGAGGGTCCGCTTGCTGACCGCCAGTTTCCTGACCGGGCGTAAGTAGCGATGTGAGTTTCAAGAAGCTGAAAGTGGAATCCTATGGAAGAAATGGCTGGTATTACAAGGACGTGTATGTGCTAATACGAATGTGTAAATAATCGCGTGAAAGAGAGAGAGCCTGACGCAGAAAACTACGAGCGGTATTACCTCTCTGGGCCGTTGGCGTTGTTCCACTGGGAAGAAAAGAATGAGAAGACCCATGAAACATATACATCGCACAGGTCCCTACCAAAAACAGCAACGTAGTAATGTATGTAAAGCAAGGGAGTGGTGAGTATGAACGATGTAAGTCGTAAAAATCGTAAATAATGCAAGTTATGCGGGAGACAAGTCCAAGACAAGTCGTGAACTTTTTCACGACTTTAATGCAAGGTATGTAGGTGTAGGTGTAAGTAAGTATGCAAGTAAGTATGCGATGCGCCCCTCTCTATGTACGCCCCCCAAGTCTGATGATTATGTATACGCGTATCCGCAAGGCCATCTAAGTATCCGGCCGTCTTTTGTCCGTGTCCGTTCAGGCTCACACGTGGCTGAGCGCGCCGAGCATCTGCGAGCTGCCACGGCGCACCCACTCGTTCGGCCCCACGCGCTCGTCGCGCTCCACGTCCGTCGCGAAGAGCAGGTCGTTCTCCGGCGAGAAGATCTAGAAAGGAGGTGTGTCAGCGCGCGTGTCCAAGCAAAAGGCGACAGGGCGTGTGTGTACGCTGTAGGAGGCGTTTGCACGCCGTACACAAATGCATATGTACGCCGCGAAAAGGTAGAGAACCCATCCACTCACCCACCGATCCGGCTCCGGCGCCGACGCGCTCGTGATCGCGCGCAGCTCGTTGCGGATGATGTTGTGCGTGAAGTGGTCGAGATTGAGATCGTTCTTGTCGTAGCCGAAGGGATCTGCAGAGAGGAGTTGGAATCAGAATCAGAGTCGTGAAAGGGCAGGTGGAGGAGGAGGGGAGAGATAACGAGCGAGGGGAGGGCGGAGTGGAGAGCCTGCCCAAGCTCGAGGGCATCGAGGAGCTTTGGCGCCGGGACACCCGCGCCAGAACGAAGTCACCCTCGTAGCGGGGTAACTGCACACCAACTTGCCCCTCACCACAGCCCTAAGCGCAAATAGCGATAACGGGGGCGAGCGGCAAGGAGCTCGGTGATGAGTCGCCCGGACTAGCGTCCGCGCCGCCACTGGAAGCAGCGCATCATACATGGGCAAGTCCCGCACAAACGCACCACCCTTCTGGCTGACAGCACCCTCCGCTCGCATAAAAAGAATAACGCCACATGCTCGGGCGTGCAGCAAAAGTTGCTCGGCTAAGAACGACAACAGAAGAGAGGAAATAAGGGGAAACGAGAACAAAAAGCATAGAACAAGGAAAACAAAAACGCACTCTCAATCTCCTCCCCAGCAACCAAGAACCCAAAGAAGATGAACGTGAGCAGGATCGTCGCGGGGATCGTCAGCCAGTGCATCGTTGAGACGATTTGGCTTGGCTGTGGAGTGCAAAAGGGGGTTAGTACAAAAGTGAAAAGAGTTGGAATAAGGACGGAAGGGAGAGGAAGGAAGGGAAGGAGGGAGGAGGGGGAGGGAGGGGAGGGAGGGACAGGGACGCACCAACGCGAGACAATACAGCGTCGTCACGAGCCACAAGTGGATCGAGTACCTGCGCGCGCAATTGACATCAGCCGCTAGGAGAGGGAAAGAAAACCAAGCAAGCAAGACGCACGAGAACGGAATGGGGGTGGTGAGGATGCGCTCGAGGCCCGTGAGTGCGTCGACGAGCAGGTTGAGCGACGCGAGGAGCGTGTCTGGGATACAAGTGAGTCAGTGAGTTAGCGAGGGGAGGAGGGAAGAGAAAAACGCACTGATCGTGGGTACATCCGTCTGCTTACGCATCTGCAATCCCGCGACGTACGAGCTCTACTCAAGCGTGCGTCAACAAACCATCATCCCGCCTCAAAACGAAGCACGAAGAAAGACGCACCAAATACAAGCTAATCTCCAACGGCAAATTATGGCTCCCCCCCGCATTCTTCTGCATCCTCGCCCGCATGCGCGCGGCCTTCTTCCCCTTGACGTCCAGCCCGCGCTTCGTGAGGCAGCGCACGAGCAGCGAGAACGGGAACAGGTCGAACAGGTGGTATTTTGGCGGGAGCGAGCCCGGGAGGAGGAACGACTCGTCCGCGCGCGTGAGCACGATCTTCTGCGCCTCGCCCGGGAGCGGCGAGCGCAGCTGCGACTTCATGGAACGCACGCTGCGGCTGCTACGCAGCCCGAGCTCCTCGCTGTGCCCGCGCGCGAACTTCTCGTCGACGGGCGTGTTGAGCGCAGTGGGCGGGGAGATGCCGATGGTAAGCGGGGGCGGGGCCTGGCGCGAGCCCGGCGGGGGCCCGGCCTCGGGGATGCCCGCGATCTTGGTCGTGGCGAAGCTCGTGCGGCGGTCGCGCCCGGCGTTGGGGGCGGTTGCGGGCAGGGGGAGGTGCGGCGCGGACATAGACATGGAGTTGGACGAGGTGGAGCGCTGGTAGAGGAACGAGTTGGCCTGGCCGAGCGGGGCGCGGAAGTGCTGCGCGGAGGCGTCGGAGATGCGGCCGGACGTGGGGGAGAGCCCGCCGTCTTGGTTGGTGAGGTCCGCGTTGGAGGGGATGCCGGCGGGGAGCGCGTACGCGGGGAGGAACTTGACGAGGTAGTACAGGTCTTGGTAGTAGATGCCGTCTTCGCCGCGGAGGTAGTGCTTGACCGCGACGCTGTACGCCTCGAGCAGGTTGATGATGGTCTTTTTCTCGACCATGCCGCGCGCCTTGTAGGTCGCGGCGTCTACCTCCTTCGTTGCCGGCTGGTCTGTCATGCGTCTCAGGGGGAAGCCGATAACAGAGAAATGTGTAACGCACCAGGGACATGGAACCAGACGGTCCGCGAGAAGGTGCGGCTGGCGAGGATGATCTGGGACCACAGACGGCGGCCCTCATTGTAGCGCTCAAAGGAAGAGGTCGTGCGATACGACACAACGAAACCAAGCACGGTACCAACACTAGATAAGCTCAAATCAGGTCCGAACGGTCCAAAGGCCAAGTCCTGGCGTACACAGTGAGCAGAGTCGACGCAAAGCGGACCGAGAAGTGATGGTGGTCAAGGACAGTAATGACAGTGGCCCAGGCGGCAAAGAACATGAGAATGTGCCAGCATCGGAACAGGGCGGTGGCGAGGAGCGCGTTGAAGAAGGACGCCCCTGGACGCCTCCGCGGTGCGAATCTAGAGCGTATTATATCATTTGTGGGTGCCCGGCGCCTGCAGGACTGAATGCAACGCACGGATCGGGAGCAGCGGCGAATCCCTTGTGAGTGGTGAACGTCTCTGCCCGCTGCAGCGTCTCGTCAGCACATGTAGATGTGGACATGGGGAAAAAGGAAAGAAAGGAAAGAGAAAAGAAAGTACCCGGGGCGACGTTAAGCCTGCGTCCATGTCTTGTACGATGAGGGCTCCTGCTGCAAGGCCTAATGATCGGCCGGAAAATCACTTCAAGCTTCGATGATGGCTAGTTGCTTCCGCACAAATCCGTGCGACTCCGACCCTTGCGCTTGGCGATGTTACGCGACTTGGAGGGCAATGGCAAGGCGACAAGGGACCATTCGCGGTCACATGATGTACCCTAAGAATCAACAAGAACGTGTCGAACTGCAGTATAATAATTTACATCTAAGCGCTGCAGGGCATTGCAAGTTACACTTCGAAAACTCATTCTACCAAGAAAAAGCGTCAATGTGTTGTAGAATTTTCGAACGTCTTCACCCGATGAACGGAACCATGACAAAACGCGCAGTTTCAATTTGTACTCGCCGGTCTAGATCTACACTGGCGACCGAGTCACCGAAAAAAAAATGGTCGCCGTGTCCTTTAAACGAGACAACAAATGCACGACCCCCGAATTCCCGTGCAAAAACAATTGCATCCTTGCGGCCGATAGCGACCAGTAGCAACCGGAGTCAGGTAAAGCCATCTCATCATTTCCGTCCAATTGTCTCGTAACGTGCGGCTTGCCGATCCATGGGAGCAGACCTTGAGGCCAGGGCAAAGGCGGAGGATGATGAAGAGAGGCTGAATATGTATGCAAGAGTAGAAGAGCGGACGGATGAAATATTCTTCTCCTCCAACGGGGTCGGGCAGGCCGCGAGCCATGCCCACGGGAAGTGGACGTGGTCGCGACCGAGGGGGCGCGGCCAATAGCGCGCCACACCGACCAGTCGCAACGGCCACCGAAGTGACGGTGAATTAAAGAAAGGATCCTCTTTTCGATGCTGAGAGGTGAGAGGTGCGCAATACCGACCATCCCCAGTCGCACACCACACCACTTGAGACCAAAGGGGATCCGGATTCAAGCCTCCCAAGAGAAGGGAATCCAGCAGCGGGTGGGTAAGGCGCAAACGCGCAGAATGCAGCAACCACGGAGAAACGACACTGGCCATAATGTGGCAATGGGCGTGGAAAGCCGCAGATCTTCCGAATCCGCAGGGATCTGACCCGCCCATATGTACCCGCCATACGAAGACCCAATCCGTAAGACGAACGCGAAAAAATCAGGGAGCGCATAGTATGAAGGAGGAGCGCATGAAGAACGAGGGGAGGAAGAACAAGAAGCGCACGTTCCCGCTCGCCCGCACCGCCGCGAGGGCTAGCGGAGCTCGTACTGGACCACGACACAAGGCGGGATAGGAAAGGAGGAAGGAGGGAGTGAGGGAGAGGGTAGAGGGAGGACGACTAACGCCGAGGGCACAGTAAACGAGCAAGGTATGGATGTATTGATAAGCGAAAGGAAAGGGATGCGTAAACGGATAACGGAAGGGCAGGGACGCAGATACGCCTCCGCGCGTCAGCCGCCTTCAGCGCTGACAGAGGTAAAGGAAAGCGCGGGGTAGCGGCTGACACAGACCGGGGTGAAGGTGCGAGAGGGATTGTCAAGATAAGGGGAGGCTGGCATGAATCGAAAATGGGGGAGGGTGTGAATGAGGAGGGTGTGAAGCGGCTGACGTGCAGAAATGAGGACGGGGGGGTATAAGATGGGAAGATGAGAGTGGCTGACACAAAGTGAAGTGACCGGGGATAGTGGAGGGAGGCTGACGCCGAGGAGGAAGGTGCCACGGGTCTGTACGCAAAGGTGTGAAGGAAACACCGCCTCCTCCTCCCGCAGCTCAATAACCCGAGACCCGCCCTAGTTCCGCAGACGTGCGTCTTCTGGTGATGTATGTCAGATCGACCTCTTCCGATCTTTCCAGAGCATGCATGACTCGGAGGGCACTTGCACATCCTCTGTCGCCTGCAGCGACGGCGTCGACGTCGTAGAACGACGCGAGGTCGGCGTCGATCTAGCCATACCCATCGGAGAGTGACACGTCCCTGATAAGTCGAACGCGCGGCGAGGCGCGTACTGGGGGGCGGCCCGGCGCAGGGTGGTGCTCGCCTTTGCATTGGCAAGCTTAGCAGCCTGTGCACGTGCCATGAGCCCGTGGATGGGATGCGCGCTGAGGGGACGCACTCGGAGAAGGCCTTCGGGGCGGCAGCCGTGCTGCCCTAGCTGCTACGCTGCTTCGTTCACTTTGGGCTGTGGCTTGTATCGGAAGTCGATTGAAGCAGAGTGGGGGATAGCAGCGCAGTGACAGTGGGGATTTCCCGGATCATGTTTTCCTTGGATTGCGGCTCGACCATTGCGTGTCACTCGTGTCGATCGCGAGGCGGCTGACGGGGAGATGAGGCTGGGGGAGCGAATGACACGAACGGCCAGGGCGGGATCAATGGGGGGATGCTGACTCGAAGTCAAGTCATTGCACGAGATGTGAGGCGGGAAAGAACCATACACCCCAATTTGGGGCGATCATGGGGACTCAACGCCGCCGGGTCCGCCGACTCATCCTCCCTCAACGACCTGGAATCCACACGAGCGATCTCGTTCCTCACAGCGTGAAATCCAGCATCTCGGCGCATCCAGCGGCGCATCTTTCCAGGGACTACGCACACCCCCACCCGCGCCGGGTCACCGGCTTAGAGCGAGGTTCCCAGCTGGTCATACCCTCGAGGAGAGGAATGTCACGCCATCGCGTATGCCCACTATAGGCCAAGAGCCCATAGCGTACCCGTCGGAGAGGGGCACGTCGTGTGCCGCCGCGGAAGTGCGCTATAGATCGAGGCGCGAGGGTGACCTTAATGCTTGCAAGTGCGAGCAGGCAACCTCTGTGGATTTCCCATACAGAATATTGCCGTGCAGACGGTAGCGACCTGAACGGAAAGCGGGGCGGTCGCACAGAACAGCCAAAGCCAGGATGGGCGACGCAAGCTTGGAGAAAGAAATGGGTGGCTGACTGAGACCGCGTCTTTTTGCCAAAGAAGCCGCCTCAGCAAGTCCGCGTTCGGCGGTTATTCCGGGTCCGTTTCATCCAGCAGGTCCGCCTCGACACTCGTCCAAGAAGTTCATTAGGGTTTCTTAAGGCAGGCAGCCGAAGTCAGTGACGGACAATGAAGATGGAAGACTCAAAGACTGGATTCCTGCTCATCTGTGACTTGCTGGAACCGCGAGTGGCAGGCCTATCGACCGTTTGTGGGTTCCTTTATTCACCGTGATATCTGAGCAGCTCACGCTCGTTGCATGTCGACGAAGGTCGACATGAGGTCAACGTTTCAACGACCGTACGGTTGGTCAATTCCGGGATGCTCAGCCGAACTCTGCCGAAGTTCCCACGCCTCAACTCTTGGTTCAATGTTGGTTCAATTCCGTTTCTTCCCCACTGGCAATGCCGTCGAGGGTTTTATTTCTCACAAATGGACAGAATGGTGAGTCTCATTCGCCGCTCTGCGTGTTTTCTCACTTCCCTCCAGTTCAACCATTCAACCACTGAAATAGCGCGACTGCGATGCAAGATGGCCACCGGCACTTACACCGGAATAAACAGGAGAGACCAGACCCGGTAGCACTTGGCGTGCATTTGCGTTCAATCGCCAGTTCCAACTCTGATTTTACAGCATAAGCCCTGGTTCAACTCCAGGCCGGGTCATTGCAATGTAAAGTCAGAGCTGTTTTTTTCTTCTCCACGGTCATCTCTCAATTTTATTCGTCTAGGTATACAAGACCGCGGATGAGGCGAAGGAGTCCCAGTAGCACGCGGCGTGCATCTGCGCTTGATGCAACGGTCGCAGACGAATCACTATAATTTATAGCAGAAGGACCTGGTTCGATTCCAGGCTGGGAGCCTGGGACATGGAGACGAGCGTGTATCATTGTTTTTTGGTATCCCAACCGCATTCTAATTTTGCTCGATTATAAAAGAGAAGGAGACCTAACAGTATGTGCTCGATGTGCTTTCAGTGATAATATCGTTTCGTTTGGGTCAGCGTGGACTGTTCGTTCGTTCAATAACTCCCTACGTATACCGAGACGAAGTTGAAGACAAAAAGACCCCGTAGCACCCGGTGTGCCTCTGCTTATACTTAGAATTAGGAGGCTACATGTGAGCGTATTTACAGCAGAAGGTCCTGGTTCGATTCCAGGCTGGGTCATACCGAAGTTGCAATCAGGATTTTTTTTCTGCAGCCCCCGAACTCCAATTTCATTCCCTTATACTTAAACTTACAAGGATTGAGGGAAAGGCAAGAGACTCGGTAGCACTTGGTGTGCATCCGCTTTCGGTGTTGTTTGCAAAGAATCCAAAAGAGGAACCTAAAAGAGGAACCTGGTTCGATTCCAGGCTGGGCTATTATATGCCATGTATATCTCATTTTTTTGGTTCCATCGTCTCCCCGGTTTATTACAGTAGCTATGAAAGGATAAAACGGAAGTAAAAGAGACCCAGTAGCACTCGGTGTGCGTCTGCCTTCAATAAGTCTCAACTGAATTGTTTGCAGGAGGACCTGGTTCGATTCCAGGCTGGGTCATACGACGGAGCGGATACTTTTTTCGCATCCCCATCAAACTCGAATTATATGTTCTTATATAAGGACGAAAGGAAGGACAAAAGGCTCGGTAGCACTTGTGTGCGTCTGCTTTCTGTATTTTCTTTCGCCAGAAGCGATACAGCAGAAGGTCTTGGTTCGATTCCAGGCTGGGTCATATGCTTGGGTTGAGGTTTTTGGCATCCCCGTCGAACTCCAATTTCATCCCCTTGTACCAGGATTGAGGGAAAGACTAAAGGCTCGGTAGCACTTGGTGTGCATCCTCTTTCGGTGTCGTTTGTGCAAGAAGTAATGTAGGAGAGGAACCTGGTTCGATACTGGGCCGGGCCTTAGTAATAGTAGAGCGTTGTGGGTATTTTTGCTTCCATCGTCTCCCTGATTTATTCCGACAGCTATGGATTTTTTACTTCCATCGTCTTCCCCATTTGTTGCGGTAGCTATAGAACGATGAAACGGGAGTAAGAGAGACCCAGTAGCGCACGGTTGTGCGTCTGCTTTCAATAGGTGCAGGGAGAATTGTTTGCAGGAGGACCTGGTTCGATTCCAGGCCGGATCATAGGCTAAAATTACAACAAGGATTTTTTTGCAGCCCCACCGCCCTCCGATTTTAATGCCTTATAGAAGGATTGAGGGAAATACAAAGACTCGGTAGCACTGGGTGTGCATCTGCATTAGATCCGAATTGGGACACAGCAGATGAACCGGGTTCGACTCCAGGCTGGGTTATTGAGGAACTTGATTTTTTCTTGCCATCTAGGTAATTTCATGGGTATACGAGGACGACGCGGAAGGAAGGGGACCCAGTAGAGCGCTGCTTCGGTTACTTTCGCGCCACTTGAAAAAGTAGAATAGCCTGGATCGTTGAAGGCACCTCTTTTGCGCGAGATCCCATTCCATTCTTTTGGGACTTGCAGCGGCATGAAGGGAAGGAAATGAGACCCAGAAGCACACGCTGCACATCTGCGCTTGATGGAACAGCTGACATTTGAGTGGCAGACGGATCTGGTTCGAATCCAGGCAGGGTCGTGCCACCACCGTGGCAGGGCTTTTTGCATCTCCCTGATCTCTGAGTCGTTCCAATTTCTCATAGTTTCGTAGAGAAGAGAAACTCATTCGTAGCACGCTGTGTGCCACTCACACCAGGAATTGGAACTACACAGAAGGGGCCTGGAGGGCGTTGGTTGGAATCGTCAGAATATTGATCCAGTCCCTTTGATGTTGAACGAATCACCGACAAATCAGGCCCTGGGGCAAAATAAAGAGAAGTTGTATATGAAGGACACGAACGATAATGCCAAGTCGTACTTAAACGAATCGTTGTGGTGTGCTGATTCTATGCGGACTGCCAAAGTTGAACGAAGTGTCAGCATGTGCGGCGATCCCGAAAGTGCAGTGATAGGGATAGGCCGGACGGCCTAGACGTCGCTGGGATCAGATAATTGAGGTAGATTTTTGGGCTTGAGCGGCGCGCAGGTTATCCGCCTCATGGACAACTGTCAGGATTTATGTGAATAACTCTGGAAGATTTAGAGCTACCAGATGGCGATGTTGCGTACATGGCTGGCGATCCCAACATTGAAAAACCAAAACTTCAGGATTGCGTCAGGCTGGAAAACGAAATACCCACCCGAGTTTTGACCATGGATGACCCAGCGCGCAGTGCGTAGTTCAACCGCTTGAGGATAGGGAAGTTAGAGGCTCTGCGAGCGGTTGAACGTCAATTTAGTGGCAGCCTTGTATCTGAACCTCGAAAAAAATGTCAACACGGCTCGAGGAATACATCATGCCTTGCGTTGAAAACACCGGCGAAGCCGTGAAGAAGGCTCGTTCACAGCTGATCTGGTACTTGTGGACATAGAGACACATCCCAAGAATCTTGTGGTTCGATGAGAGTTCACTGTAGTATTTCCGTCTGACACAGAGAATTTTATCGCCCAGCCAGTGGGCATTCAGATTCAGGCTGACGAAGTTGGTGACGATTCAGAACCTGCATCTGCATGCAGGAGATCAACTCTGAGCCCACCTAATGACAGCCGGTGTCCTTTGCAGAATGGCAAGCTGGACATGCGCCTCGTGTCTATTTAGGGCGTGAATCGGAGACCAATTGTCTCGATTTATAAAGGACATGAGGTTCGGGAACAAGGAGGAGGTGTGTTTGTTTGTGATTGGTACTTAGATCACATCAAGATTTTGTGCTTTTCTCTCGTCGCAATCTCGTCGACGACCAACTGCGCACCAATGTTCACAGAGGACACTTTGAAGCATCACCTATAACGGTGATGCAAAGTTCCTGGGATATGTTCAATTCATCTAGATCTACGGGCTCTAATACTGAGCCGTAGCTGGATGCTTCGTCGGCGATCGTGATAAAAAGACTAGGTGCACGAGAGGAGACATGGGTCCGCCTGTGGCTCCTTATCGACATCTCAACCTGCGGATGCCCTAGGGATGTTCTGCGGTTGTTGTTGTCCGGCCGAAAGCGACGTCGCGAAGGTTTCTGGGTCGACACTGGCAACTACTGGGGTCTTTCATCTTGTCGCGTCCGGCTCTCGTGCGCTCGCGCGGAGGGTACGTGCGGCGGCCTCGTTTTGCTCTACTGTCGTCTCGGTTCAGCGATCGCGGAACCAGCTTGGAACGCACGATATGAATGCTGGACAGATGACTGGCGCTCCGAATCCAAGACGAATGCTGTGGCCCGTGCACGACTTCAGGATGCAGTTACCACGACGTGGTAACACGGAGAGCGGCGATTATTGCTGAGTCGACCTCTGGAGTGGCTAACAATGCGACACCTGGGCGACGAAAGCGCTGGCGATGGTTCCGATGCATCGACCCCTATCGCGGGACGTGCAGAGGCCGCCCAGTAGTAAGAAGGACGCTACCTCAAGAACAGGTAGATCGGCCAAATCGGTGACTCTCTGGATGACTCTCTGGATGGGCCAGATGTACGAGAGGCGGCTCGGGTCCGCCTGTGCTACTTTATCGGCGTCTCAAACTGCAGGCGAAGACATCCGTGGACGTCTCGCTGCCTATCCAGGTCATTGAGAAAGCATTGATACAAGAAAGCAGTTCCAGGGACGACGCAATGATCGATAGACGAACATTGAGGTCCTCGACGTCCCGCACCCGGCTCTGCTGCGCTCCTGCGCAGCGGAGTACGAGCGGCGACCTCTATTCGCGCTACTCGTGAAGTCGTTCCTGGTCCTGACGCCAAGACGCTCATTGGGGTCGCATCAGAGTGATACGACACCAGAGCGATGAAAGAGCTGGCGACGGTTCAGATGCATCAACCCCGGATCGGCGGGTTGTGCGGAGGCTGCCCAGCACTGTAAAGAGGACTCCGGCCAAGAAGGCGGATGATCCAACGATGATCCTTTGGATGGGCCAGATGCACGAGAGGTCGACGGGTCCGCCTGCGTTACCTTTTCGGCGTCTCAATCTTAGCCTGCGGACGACGCGGCGTCTTGCTGTCTATCCAGGTCGTCGATACAGAAGAAGACCAGGGACAACCCGATGGACGAAACCCGAGGTCCTCAATATGCTGCACCCGGCTTTGCTGTGTTCCGGCTCGGCGGAGTACGAGCGGCGACTTACGTTTCGTGCCGGATGTGGTCGTCACAGGTCGCAAGTACATGTACGGGTTCCGGCCTCGCTGCATCTATAGCTGCTGCGGTCCCGATGGAAGCATGCTCGCAGGGCGCCGAACTGGAGGCCCAGCGGGATGCGGCCATGAATGAGGGTCGGTCTGCAGCAAGCCAGATGCTTGGCTTCTGCGCCGTCCGGGCTGCCTTACCGTAGTTTTTGTGGGCTTGCACGTCTGTGCGAGCCCCGCGTGGTGATGGCGGTGTCATCGCGGATGGCGGCGAATGGGATGCAGGGGCTGGCGTGAGTAGGCGCTTGGTCCCTTGGGGATGGTTCGTGGCTTTTGTTGTCGTTTCTTGGGTATGCGTTCGCGCGGTGCACTTGATTTGGCTGTCGCTCTACTCAGCTTCGGCTTGGCGCGGGCTTTCGAGCACCGTTTGGTCTAATTTTTGGAGCCCTATGGGTCCTCTTCGTGAGGATCGTTCTGCAGTACTTATGTCGCGTTTGTTTCGGTGCGTCCATTTTTCATTCTCTTTCGCATCGTCGCTGATTCGTTCTTTCAGGGAAAGCTGATCAGTACGGGATGCTTAGTCAGCGAGCGCCAATGTGAGTGCTTGAATTTAAAGTTTCGCGCTGCACCTCCATGCGAAAACAAGGGGCGGGCGTCCGCATACACTCCTTTGCATCCTTCCCCTTCTCCTCCTCACAGTCACTCTCCCACGCTGTCCATTTTCAGCTTCCCTCCTCCTCGCCACTAGACGCGCTCACGTTTTTTCCCCAGATGTTCTCGAATCGCTTTTCGCGCCAGGACTGGAGTGCGGGCGGGTGTCCCCACGGGTAGACCGGATGGCCTGCCACGGAAACGAGTTCGGTGATGACTGGAGCGTGCTTGCTCTAGAGTGTACGATACCTATACAAGTCGGACACGATCACAGGATTCTTAATGTAGGACGCTCTAGACATTCGCATGGACACTTGTTTACATACTCTCATCGTAGAGCAAACTGCATCGTCATTGTATCTACAAATCCGAGTTCGCATACACGAATGGAACGTTCGTTAATATTATCTGCGGTATCCAGAGTCCCAGTCGGCCTTTGCCTGGGGGTGATGCTCTTGCATGCCTAGCTGAATGATCAAGAAACAGTCTAGTTCGAATACCTGTCTTCCATCTAACACACCTAGGCCGCAGGCCTAAAAATGTCGTTGTAAGTGTTGACTTTACATTTCCTGTTGGTCTGGTTAATGCTGGGAATTCAAGTGAGACTTGAATTCCGTGTTGCGCTCATGATCAGGAATTGCTCTGCGTGCGTTCATTCCGCATTTTTCCAGTCCCGGATCCAACCTCGCTCATCCCTGGATCTGATTTCTTGTCCAGAAATTAAGCACGCAAAAATTACAACATCCCGCTCCTCGTCCGAATCCGGGCAATTTCCTAAGAGGAGTGGCGCCCCGGGCAAAACCGAAATGAATCCCAAGGATATGGGCGCTGCATGTCCAATATTAATATCTGATTTTTAGTTCCGGGCTAGAGAACACGGGCGGCATGGTCTGTGTATTCCTACTACCGGCCCGATCTCTTTCAATTGAATCAGTCTTCATTAACTCATAGGTGGACCGTCGGCCAATAATCTGTGTTCACGATCGCGAATAATCATCCTCCATCGGAGCCATTGCGGACCTAAATTGGACCCGGGGAAAGGGCAGCATCCGCGTTTCCCACTAGAATCGCCTCGACCAGAATGTTACAGGTTCATAAGTTTAGGCGGAGGCCTCCAATAGCGAACGAGAGTCACAGCGCAACCAATGAGTCTGTTTTAATCAATTCCACAGTTGTGAGCTGTGGGTCCGGGTTTCGTTTTTCGCTCTGTCCTTAAGCCTCCGAGGTCTGAAATATCAATGAGATCTAAACTCACATTCCAGTCAGTCTAAGCTGTTGGACTGAATTTTGAGCGATTTATTTGTGATCGCGAATAATCATCCTCCATCGGAGCTATTGCGGACCTAAATTGGACCCGGGGAAAGCGCAGCATCCGCGTTTTTCACTAGAATCGCCTCGACCAGAATGTTACAGGTTCAAAAGTTTAGGCGGAGGCCTCCAATAGCGAACGAGAATCACAGCGCAACCAATGAGTCTGTTTTGATTAATTCCACAGTTGTGAGCTGTGGGTCCGGGTTTCGTTTTTCGCTCACAAACTCTGTCCTTAAGCCTCCGAGGTCTGAAATATCAATGAGATCTAAACTCACATTCCAGTCTAAGCTGTTGGCTGAAGTTTGAGCGATTCATTCGTCTTGAATGACATTGTTCTCAGTACGTTTTTAATGGGTACTGTGCTCTTTCCTCGTGAACTGCTGGTTATACTGTGAGCCTGAGGAAATTCGCAGATCTCGATTCTATCTCAATTAATTGATTCCCGCATCTGAGGAAGTAAGATCGGCGACCTTGATTTCCGCAAGATTCAACTCACGATCGATAGAGGTCAAGTGCGATGTTGTCTCAGTCACCTGTCGGTACATATATACCAGGTTACGAACGATCTTGATGGCCGTCTAGGTTTTAGGTTATGTGCCATGTTTTCTGGCTGCTCAAGCCTGGGAGAGCTGCTTGTTCGCCCCGGCAGGCGACCTTGAAAAATTCCGAACTATATAACCGGCGGGTTTACGCACGTCGGACGCGCTTAATTTCAGTGTTCTGTAATGCCACTAGTACTTATCTCCGACTCACCAAAGTTCCACGGCGTCCAGCGCAAGAACTTGTGAGAATGAAGCTGCGATGATGACGGGAATCCGGGAGGACATTTCTCACCGACACGCGGGCAACTCCGAGAGTCGTGGCAGCGACACGACGCGTCGTACATTGATCAGTGCACTGCATCTGTGTGGGTTGCACCTGGAGCGCGACGTGACTGATCACATGACCGCTTGTTCCAATTGCCGAATTCGGAACATCATGGCCGAACATTTTCCTGCTCCAAACTTGTCGTAGCCAACTTGCTTCTGGCCCCTACGCACGCACAACTACAGCCAGCGGCTCTAGCCAGCAAGCACGCAGAGATATCCACCCGGATCCTCGCGATCGTAGGAGAACAGCACCGTCCACGCACTTGACAAGACGTCCCTCTACGAAGTTTTGACATTGCTCCAAATTCCGCCGTTCGAATGAGAGGTGGTTTGAGATCACCAGGATCGCAGCGCAATGAGTAGAAGATGCTGCTAAAATGTGAGTCAGGCGTTTCTTCATTTGATCGGTGTGCGGGTTGCGCTGCTCTGTGATGACAATACAGACTCCCTCAACTGAGGACTCGTCCTACGGTGATACAAGTCTATCCGGAATCATTATATTAACGTCTGATTCTTTTTTCGTTTCTTTCTTTTCCGTGCTTGGTGTACGCTCTGCTGACATTTTTTTTTTTCGCTCGCAGGTCCTCACACGCTTGCAATTGATGGACGGAAATTACGCACCGGATCATACTTGCCACTTTCCTGTCGAGGAGAACGAACGACGTCGTGGCGATGCTCGAAAAAATGAAGTTGGACCACATTTGCTAAGTTACTTAGCAGGTGCGCATCCTCCCCAAATGCTGGGACACTATCTCAACGGTTTACGTGCCAGTGGGCACGCGAACGGTCAATCTCTTGAGGCCCCACCAGCGGCTCCTAGCAGTCACCGCATAGCAATGGTATGTGTCTTTTTCCTTTTCTTAGACTGTTTTTATCTCCCTCGTCTCCCTTCATAATCATTTTCCGTTTCTTTCTACGACGGCGGTGGCGCGTCCCGAACTTTTTACACTGCCTCAGCGCGCGCGTCGCTATTCGGGTGACGCTGGTGTTGGTGGTACATTCTTCGTCGCAGTCGCAGTTACAGGTCTCTGCGCTGAGCAGATGGCGGATGTCCTGTGTAGTGGGTTTTCCCGCACCGAAGGTCGGCGACTTCGTAGACGAACGAGCTACTTGTGTCGCGACGCATCACACCGAAACCGCGACCCTGGCGTGTTTTGCAAAAAGTGGCAACTTTTTGCATGTGCCTTGATGTTGGGATGCTCAGGGTGGGGAGAGGAGGGCCAATTTATTTTGTCGGGCAACTCGTCGGGCAACTCGGTCTTTTGCTACCACCCTTCTTCGGGTTTCCTTGCGCCACTGTCGTGGGAGCTTGTACCTGTGTCACTTTCGACATTATTTATCCCTTTTGCACGGAGGCATTGCTCCCTACGCGTTTGGTCGCGCAGCGGAGGATTTCAAAACCAGCGCCCTTGCGCTGGTCTGTACCTGCCGAATGGCGCTCGATGAAACCGCACACAAGAGTTTCGCGACGTGCATTCATGCGCCATCAGCCGCCTGGCTTACTCAGAAGGATGGGATCAATGCGCGTCCACAGGCAGCCCCGTAACCCCGTAACGACAGGCGGGGACTCGGGTGTTTTGCTTCCGGACGAGGATCTGCCGTTTGCCTCCATGGGCCGTTCATCGCGCCAGGTCGCGCCCGGCAACGGCCACACTTCGGTTTATTTGTTGGCCCAATGAGTATTTGCGATTTACCTTGCGGCTAGGGATGGAGATCCCTGGGATTCGGGGTCTCATTCGTGGGCTTCCTATGCACGTTCTCCAGGATAAGGATTGCGATACCTCCGCGTTCCTCTGCGAAGTGCAGGCACCGCCGACTCAGTTTCGGTGCGAGTTCCAGTCTCTCTCACAGACGCCCGGGGCTCGTACCGCGATGACCGAGCCGTGGTAGCATTCTCAGGTGTTCTCTTTGTTATATGCGATATCGCCCTTCTTTCCGCGTTGCGCTGTGCTGCTCTTCTCTTGTCCACCTTCTTTCATTGCATTTCACCTTCTCAGACCTTCTCTTGTCTCTGATCTATTATCGCATTATCCTTCCCCGACGCTGTTTCCTCTTCCGGACCCGCCTTTCATTAATCGCGCCCTTTTCTTTTTGTTTTTTGACATCCTAGGGTGACGATAAGAGATCGCCGATCAATCACGATTTCACGATCGTGATGTTGTGATGGCGCTTGTCGCGATCGGGAACAACGTACGCGATTCCGCCATTGATTTGCTGACTTTCGCATTCGCGGTCACCTGGTCCCTAATCTCTCTTTGATTTTTTTCCCTATTCGTTATCCTGCCGCGATCTTCTTTGCTAATTTTCTTCTGGGTTTCTTGCTCCTGCAGACCACTGGCATTTGATCTGGCGTTCCACAAGATATACCCTGGCTGCGCGAGACCGAAATTTACTTCGAGACGCTCAAGAGGACTCACACGCACTTGAAGAGGTTATGGCCGTCTACTCGACAAATCGCTCGCAGGGCAAGATCGGCGGCTGTCGCCCGGGGACGTCGTCTTGTGTCTCGCGCATCTGCACCTGGCTGCAGCCCATCCCCCGCGCGACTGAGATTCAGGCAGCACATGGATGACGCACGAGCTACTACTGGCGCCCAGCAATACAGAACCCCGTCGGCGGCTGGACAGAATGCATGCGGCTAAGATGGGTCGGCGTCGTGATACGGTGCACGCCTTGGGGACAAACGAGCGCCGGTGAAAACGGGTGAGCGCGAGAGGCGGCAGGCTCGTACTTCTACGACTCCAGCGTAAAGTCCAGTAGGGGTGGGTTGTTCCTCCTCGCAAGTCTTTGCTCTGCGCCTTGCTCCGTGCTCACGCAATCGTAGACGGGGCCGCGACGATCAAGTCGGCCGACACTCGAATCCCGCATACTATCGAGCGCAAGACGTTCAAGACGTCCAGTATGTACCCAGGCTTCCGGTTATTGCGCACGCTCACGTTCCCTCCGCAGTCCGCGATTCTACCCCGTCGCCGTTATCGACCCATCCTTCTGCATCGGGCGTTCCGTGTACTGCTTGCTTGACTGCAGCTTCTAGAGCAGACAGCAGGATGTAGACCGCGGGGTAAGCTTTCTGTTCCGTTCTTTTGCGGCGTCCTTGCTTCGCGCTGTCCGGCCTTCCTTCGTGCGCTTTCGTGTTGGGGTAGCCTTGGCTCTTTTGGCTTCACCGCCAACGGAGCCTCGGCCCTGCGGCTGTGTATGGGCGCGTCGTTCCTGGCCTACCCCCCGACGGACTTGGCGGGTTTGCCTTCGTTCCGCTGCTGTCATCCCGCCTCGGCTACTGCGCTCCTAGTTAGGCTGGGCGAGCCCTGACGTATAGCATTTAATTTCCGTCGCGCGTCATCTATCTCAAGCTTACCTGACGATGCATAACTGACGATGCGCATCCCCTTCTTAGGTCTTGTCCCTCCCGGCCGTCGTGAAGTGCTTATCGTACCCCTCAGCGGCTCGATCTGCTCGTAAAGGAAGTCTGCTCGTGCTGCCCCGCGTGATCTGGCTTCCCGATGCAGACGGCTTACTCTTTGCTCTTTTCGCGCGCGCTGGCTTCGCTTTTCTGCTCCTCGCTCGCCGCGTCGTTTTGCCCTTCGCCTGACGCATAGGCCTCCGCCTGTACAGGGCCGGCGTCCGCCCCCGTGAGCACCTCGACCGCCTCGATTGGAAAACGATGCACCCGGAACGAGGAGGATGAGCTAGGCACATAGCTCTGATGCACCCTAGATTTCGCCTGTGCGTGGTCGTCCCCCCGATTTTCATCCGCCCATTCATTCGTCCCTTGCATGCACCCTTTTCATTTACACATATTCGATGCATTAACGCACCGGGCTGCATCTATTAACTATCCCTATCCCTGTCCAGAACCATACGATGTCGCGGCGGTGCGTCCCTCGTTCCCCCTTTGCGATGGCTAGCTCATTAAGCGTGCTACCACTCCAGGGAGTGCGGCACGGATCGGGAATTGCGACCGTGACGGCTGGTGGCCAGGGGGATCGACTGGGCGGACGACTGCGAGTCAGCCTACGACGGCGTCCAAGCGGGGGACGAGGGGGGCGGCATGGCTTTAAAGCCTAACTATGTCCGTCGAAGCCCTCTCCCCCTGCTCGTAGCCTCCGGCCGACGCATCGTGTACTCTACCAAAATAAATGCGCCCCCCACCAGACTCCGACAGAATAGCACAGAAAAGCCTTTTCATCACGGCAGACGCCTCGCATTACGCGATACTAGGCTGGGCGTATGGCATGCCATGCCAATTCGACTTGCGGAGGAAGGACATGTTCGGGGGGACATATGTATTCACGGGGGATTACATGGGCGGACAGAGACATACGTGGCGATAGCTTTCCAAGCAGACGGAACCCCTCGGTCTCCGCCCATACAGTGGCGCTGTGACGTCTCTCATCTTTTTGAGCTGCTTACAGTACCTCGCAATGTCGGAACTGTGTCAGAGTGGCTGCGGAGATGTCCGCGGGTGGGGAGGGGGATGAAAGCCGGCCGGGGTGCTGCGCAGAGAAAGGGCTCCGGGTATGTGCTCGCTGTCTGGGCGCGTACTGCGCCGGTGTGGGTCGTGGGTAATGGACCGCATGCATTCTGCTACAGACGTCGAGCCTCCGGGGCGTACGCTGCCCGTAGGTCCTTCCAGGCCGCAGATAGGCCCTCTCGAGCAAGACGTCCTGATGTGGGTCAGCCCCGAGCAGCGCGAACGAGACATAAGACGTACGGACGTGCGAATCTCTCCGCGGTGATGAGCTCGCCGCGCATCAGCGGCCGGGGTGGCCTGGGAGCCTGGGGCGACATATAGATAGACATGGAACATGGACATTGCCTGTCGTAAACGCGCTGCAAGGGGACGAGACACGGCTCACATGGTTGCTGGACACTGGGTATGCGGGATTGGGGAGTTGGTTATCGGCGGGCGGATCTTTTGGGTAGGCTGTGGCATAGGCGGTTTCAGAGAGCGGTGTGGGTGTTGTGGGTGGGTGCGGCCGGTGGCCAAGGCGATTGAACGCGGGGAGAGCTTCACACAGCGGGCATGAGAAGGGATGATGGGCAGCAGAGACGGACGGGGGGGAGCATGCGTTTGAGAGTCACGGGTGGGCGGGGACCTGTTGAGCAAGAGGGCCTGAGCGGCGTGAGAGGACAGGGGGCCTGGGACGACGGCAGGCATGATACGAGTTTGTCGCGGCGAAAGAAAATGGGAATGCCGGTGCATTGAAAGCACGTCGAGGGTTTCGTCATTTATAGCAAAGGTTCTCGTCGGAGTCTATGTTGGGCGGGACCCCAGTGTATTCTTGAGAGAGAGAAAAGCTTGCAATAGCAATCGGCGCATTAGAAAAATAAGCTTTTTGATGAGAAGGACACGGGGAGCGGGGATCTTGGAGGCGCCATGCAATGTTATCAATAAGTATTCAAGGATTTACTAGTCCAATGCCTAAACGATGTTGACGCAAAGGACACACAGTACGGCACGTGGATTGAATACAATCGGAGCAGTCAGCTGAGCGACGGAGAGGGAGACAGCGAAGGCGGAAGTAGATTAACGTGTACACAGAATAGGCAGCAGCGTAAGATGGTCGCAAGTGATCCTATCGAGCAGCGGGGGACCAGTATAATGACCAAGAAGATATTTGGTTCCGTTTTTTTTTTTTTTGTTGATCCTTGGGTTCCGCGTCGGACCCCAAGGCTAATGGAAGGACTGTGGTGGACGTATCGGGGAAGTGTGTGATGCATCTCATGGACCTTATCTTTCTAAGCGAAGGAGGAGGGCACGTTGCGAGGAATCGAGATGATCAGTGAATTATTGCGCGTCTTCTCGAGATCAGGTATGCGAGATCAGCCACAAGCGGGTACCAGTCACATGCCGGCCTGCCCTATATATTCTACCCCGAACGAGTTCCCCGTTTTTTCTTTCCATCCCTTGTCGTGCCGCCGCACGCGACCCTACCCTTCGCCCTTTCTTTCTTTCGCCCCCCCTTCTTTTCTTTCGCTTTCCTCATGTCTTCGTCCAACAAAAAGGGCCTCGTCGCCTACCCGAGTGTCTCCTCGTCCCTGCACTCTTTGCCCCACGCAACGAGCATGTCGAACGTATCGCTGCATCCCAATATGTACGCACAACGGGCAAAAGAGAGTGAAGCAAAGGTGTGTAGCTGTGTGCTTATCACTTTTTCTTTTACTGACCCGTCTTTGTCCTTTTAGCTTCAGCACGCTTTCACAAAACCGACACTAAATCCTAATTCCCACATGCCCGTGCGTCCCCCCTCCTTGTCTTCGTGGCAGCGGCAGTGCTGACCATCCCGTCTTGCAGTGCGCACCGTCACAACAGGCACAGGCTCCACTAATGATGCGCGCACCAGTGAGTCCCCGCTTCATCACGACCGGTGGTGGTTCAGCATGCACTTGCTAACCATCGCCACCTGGGCATCTCAGCAAAAATCAAAATGAATGCTGCGCGTTTCCCGACCCCATAGATTTCTCTTTATCTCTCTGGGACTTCGTAGATCCACTCTTGCATGGCTACTCTGTTCGGTCCCCAAAATTCTCCTCCAGCTATCTTGCTTTCGTCGCTGTCGATTTCTCTCCACGTCGATCTCCCCCCACGCACATATCTCCCCCTACATCCTCCACATAGACATCATTATTCTGGCATATTATTTCGGGCTTTATAATTGGGTTTTTAGATACACTATAGCAATAGCGCACACACTGTATGTCTGCATCATCATAACACGGGTTTGAGTGGGTCTGGTTTATACGCGTCTGCCTTTGACCATGCGACACCGCGAGGCCCCCTGAGTACGCGACACTGGGGTTCGATCTGCGTTATTTATACTTGGAAGCAACGCGTCGCGGAATAAGCGCCGATCATGAATATCGAGGCTTAATTCTGCCAAGCTGCGTGCGCCACCGGTTTCATAAAGGCCAGTCATGGAAAACTTCATACCTATGTAACTCTCGGAACTTTTCATTTTTTGGTCTCGCACACGCATGTCGCTCGAACATCGTTCCAACAACACGCCCGTTCGGCTGGGATAATTGCCAGGACAGATGACGACAGTTTGAGCGCAATATTCGCATTGGGATTTCTTATAAATTCCGCCGCTCGTCGTGGCGTTATGGGCCTTGTGGCATCAACCAACCCTGGTTGTCCGAAATCTTAATTCTCCTGCCTGAATAATAAGGAACGCCCGCGCCGTGCCTTTATTTACACGTTTCTGCGCCCTTTTCGCGGTCAACAAGGCAAACAGGGATCCCCCCCCCACCAAGAGATGCTACCATAATAGAATGTGGCCAGTGCTTACTGGGGGCCACATTACAATTTACGCTGTAGTTACTGCGCAGTAAGCTATAGCCACAATGTAATGTGCCCGTACATGATGGCACAACTTATCACACCGCTGCCAAGTTCCCTCGGCAGGTCCGGCATCGTCTGATTTCGGTCCTCGTTCCTCTCTGGGCTGCCAACTGCTGTTGTAATCATATCTAATCGACGGCCGCTTTGCGGCGCGTACCGAACGACGAGGTCGTTCCAGATGAGGCCAAGATGAGGCCACAAACCCGGGCCATCACTCCATATCTCGGCAATTCAACAGGCATCTCAATTCAGCTGAATTCCCGCCGTCGGCCACATAACCGCATTGGGAACACAGCGATCAGATGCTCTGGGCGTCGTCGTCGACGACGAGCATGAAAACCTTGCACGAAAATTATGGAACTCAATCGAAATGTTAATGCATATATAGACGGCGCGTTTACAGGAAATGGAGGACAAGAGGGTCGCTATGAAGCATAGGAAACCATTGGTAGGTTTGAAACACTGCCCTGCCCTGCGAGCGGGACGGTTTCACGCAAGTTCTCCCCTCCCATGCCCCGGGTTGCTTTTCCTCTGTGCATATGGGAAGCAGGTGTATGAGCGTGGGTAACGCTCGACGTGCTGCAGTAAATGCACGACGGACGGTGGGGGATTACAGTACCAGATACGCATCGGAACCGAACGCGACGGAACCGAACGCGTGTCTATGCCGGTGCACATGCACGATGGCACCCTGCGACTTCGTAGGACGTGGGTGATGGCTACGCTGCTGGACAGCTGCGCATTCGCGACAGCTGGACATCCCACTGCAGTGCAGCGACGGCAGTCGCAGAGCGCGTAGCGCCTAGCAATCGGGGAGTGTGCAGATGCCGGAGAGCGCGCAGCAGTCGGAGGGCACGTTGTCGAGGGGATGGATAAGCAGGGGAATTCGTCTTGACGGTGTGCAGGGCTCGTGGGGCATTGTGCGCTATGGGCATGACATGGCAGATGCATGTGCATGCGAGCCGAGCGCGATATGCGACGTATGCATCAGATAGACACACCTTATCCTGGCTCCTTGCCACTCAAAGCTCCCCCGCGCTCCCTCGTTTTTGTACGCCTGCAAAAAAGGATTTCTCGAAGACGGGATCCCGACGAGTAGAACAGTAGTGGGGGAAATCATTTGGCGAGGTAACAGAAGTAATCCCAGGGCGTAACATCGTGCCAGCCCCAGCGGGGGAGGAGGTGAGCGCCGAAATTGTCAACAAAAGAAAAGGGTCCGTAGCGGGGGATTGACTGGACAAAAACAAGTGAAAGTGCATACAGGTAACATAGAAGGACTTACTTTGTGATTGGACATCTAACTTCGGGGCCAGAAGACTTCAAATGCACGCTGAAGCGGACTGTATGCACACCAAAAAATGTGAAATTTTGGCCCAGATGAACACCCCGCTGAAAGCAAAGGTTTCCGGCCCCAAGCTCAAAACGTTGCGGGAAACATCAGTTTCGACCGCAGTTTCGGCCGGAATGCGCCGAAACAATAAGTTTCGGGCCGGCCGAACACGCAAATCAGGCTGAAACAGCAGCCGAATCCAATGGTTCCGCTTGCGTGTTCGGTTTGCACCCTAAACCAGTGTTTTCGACTGGGTGTTCACCTGAGCTGAAATTTCCCTTTTTTTGGTGTGATGGCGGGAAGAAGAGGGTGCGTCACGCATGTCACACCGTGGCATCCGCCTCTGGGTCCGCCATCAGCAACGATGTTCGTGTTCGTTTGGCCATTCCTGCGAACTGCCAGCGATTTTGAGCAGACAGAACAGCTTATATTTATATCTTGGTCAATTCGGTACCAAAAAGTGTCAAAAAGGAACTTGTTGAAAAATCCAACACAGAGAAAATCGTGTCGATGGGACCTGCAACTGCCCAGAATTTTGGATCTATCTACTCAATCATGATCAGGGAGCCCAACCGGTCAAGTCTAGCACCCCGAAATCCCAAAATACATGTATTCAAAGATTCAACACATAGAAAGTCGTGTCGATTGGACATACAACTGCACAAAATTTGGGTTCCATCCACTCAATGTTGGTCAGGGAGTCCAACCGGATACCCGAATGTAAAAGTTCATCAGATTGTGGACTGTGGTCAGGAAGGTACACAAAAAGTGCTTGCCAACAACCGTAAACCAACTGTAGTACTGTGCGGGTGTGAGACTCGAGTAATGTTCACATCCAAAATTTTTGTATTGATATACTTTGTGAATTCGCAAACCCAAAACCTATTCAAACGGCTCCGATGACTATTCGTGACCCTCCAAGTGCACCAAAACAGCTCAACAGAGCCGGATTTTGGTCCATCAAAAAGCACTGATGTGTTCGTTAGGCCATCTGCGTCCGACAGTGCAACGACGAGGCTCCAAATTGGACACCCTTTTCATACATAAAGCCAATCATGTCCAGCAACATTGAGGATACGATGCAAAAGAACGGTGGCGGAACCGCGCAGAAATTTTCAGTAGAATTTGTCAGACAACACAATTAGAAGCTTGCACGGTTAGTCGACCATTGCATTCGTATATAGCATACAGAAGCAACGGTGCAGTGTTGGTAGGCATAGAACAGACAAACCTGCAGGCCCGTGAGGCCAGGAAAGACAAAGTTTGCATCGGGCTTGATCTGAAATATCTAGTCAGAGTGCCGATTGACAGCAACATGCGTCACAGGGAATGGCCATGGGACGTAGATACGTCAACGAATCGAAAATCAATGCACCCAGGCCTCCAAGCAACACAGACAGGGTTGCGAGGTAAGTAAATTTGAGATGTGGCTGATTCACCCCGCAGCTGATGACGAACGGCACCGACGCTGTGGACACAAAGGTGTGTTGGGTACTGGGGAACACTATGCGCGGGAGCAGCTATGCGAGGCTTTAGAGTAGCGGCGGTGGCTGCCGAAGGGGGAAACCGCGTTGAGCCTGCATTTGCAGCCACAAGGAGGAAGAGGTAGAGTTTTGAGCTACAGGTTGAATCGGGTGCCAGTGGATTAAGAAGGAGAGGATCTGCACCAGCAGAGCATAGAACGAGCGGAACGAGCGAAAAACCTAAAATTGCCATAAACCTAAATCAACAATGATTGCGGAACCATGATCAAGGGCGCGGCGTGAAGAATCCAGAGGTAGATGAACACCAAGTACAAAGCAGACAGCCAGCCAGCCCGATGCTGATTTTATTGGCTTTTATGGACCAATAATTGGACCAAAGCGGGCCCAGCGGCGCGAGCCTGCACGAAGAGGAAATTGGAGCTGTAGAGGGGCAGGCCAGAGGTTTCCGGTAGAAGGTGTGTGGTGGACATCCGCTGAGGCAGCTAGAGGCCAGGGGGCAGCGAGTAGCGTGCATGAGCCCGATCGCAAGTGATGAGAGGAGGATGACGCGGGCCCATTCTAATATGTGTCAATCATCATATCCCATTTAGGAAGGGGCGCGTGGGCCGTGCACGGGCCAGGGCTGTATTTATAGATCCCAGCGGCGAAGGTTTTTCAGCCGGGCCCACCATCAGATGCGGTCAATCCGTCTGCGCAAGCGGATAGCGAGTAATTGATTGCGGTAGTCGAAGAAACCGAAAGGGGCGCAATGCTGATTGTACGACCACATTGCATTGTGGCATACCTTACTGATCAGTAACTACTGGCCACAATGTAATGCGGCCCCCAGTACTCACTGACCACATTACATTAATGTTAACGTTATTACACCCCCCCCTGCTCACCCACCTTCTTTTACGCGTCGTTTGCGTCTGCCTTTGCAGGCCTTTGCGCGTTTTTTGTTCCTGCCCATTTGGGAATATGAATCACGCGCTGATCCGGGGGCACCCGATGATCTGCGCCCGCAACCTGTCGCACAGCGTGAGCCTGGCCGCCGCCCGCCATGTGGACTCATGTGGATTCTTTTTGTCGCCGGGAGATGCCGTGCGTATGGGAATGTGCGGCGCGCCCGTCCCGCAGGTTCAAGTCAGCCGTTGAGAAATATCAACGCCGCTGCAGATGTGCCCAGCCTGAGGCATCCGAGGGGATTGGCCATGCGGGTGGCTTGCAATGCGGCAGGCACTGCATTCGACGATAGCGATACCATCTCCAGCACGATAGCGTCGACGGTCAACTCGAGGAGATCCGTTGGCTTTACTTCCGTCACCGCGAATCCAGCAAAGTGCGTATCTGATGACGTTAGGCAATGCAACGAAAACGCACCCTTCGAAAGTTCTGGCCGCCAGAGAGTCAGACCCTAATACGGACGCCGAAAGTCATTTTGCCTCTGTGTGCACACACCATGTCGCGTTTTGCATTACATCACTAATAAAAGGAGGGACTAGACATTCCGGCGGGCGCTAGGGAAGAGTCCCTCGAATGCGGGGGTGACTTCGGGGAGTCACTGCGTCCGTCATTCACTTGCGTGCAAGGATACATACAGTACACCCGCAGAAGGAAGAAGGCAAGACTGGGCCATATTCCGTGACAGAGGAGTCCAGGGACCGTAGTGTACAATAGTGCCTGTACACTCAGATACTTCCTGGGCCCCGGCGTTCTTAAGCGGGACCGTGCCGTGTAAACCTACCTACCGTCCGTTCGGGCGCGCATGTGAACAGATAGTCTGTAGGGACGTCGATTGACGCGGTTTTATTTATGTGAGAGCCTCACCTGGCTGAATAGCTTTGGGGGTCTGCTGTCCAGCACAGCGGTGGAGATAGACTATAGCAGCAAGTCAACATAGAGCTGGCAGTCCCACGAAGAAGCGGGCGTGACTTCTTCTCTGCGGGAATAAATTCGGAATTTTAATCAGGGACGCGGGCGGGGAGGCAGGTCGGTCCCACGTCGTCGAGATTATTCCCGTAGAGAGTACCCGTGCACACTTTTCTCTGGATATCATCATATGCGAGGGCAGGCAGGCGGCGTAGAAATGATGCATCAGCCAGCAAGGCGGCTACCCCCGGTGGACGAGGGCAAACGTTCGCTAGCAGTCGTGTTAGTTAGGCGGAGACATGCCCGGTGGTTGGTATTCATCGTATCTGATATCATTCACGCTCGGACATTGCACAGAATTGGTCCCCGGCATATAGCGTACAGCTCCCTGGTGAGACGGTCTGAACACGCTCTTGCGCGAAAAACAGCGATTCCATCCGGACGTGGGGCCATTCTGCACATAATCAGCCAAGATAGCGGGGGCAGAAGGAAGGGCAGGCCTGGGACTGTCTCTCGCCGGATGCCTTGGGTCTACGCCAGCCCGGAGCGAGTTCGTCGTTGCAGAGAACGAACACCTGTAGTGCGAGAACACGCAAACATTGCAAACAGTCTCCGAAGCTACTTGGGATTTGTAGACCTCCGCCGTCGGGGTGAGGGTTCGTGATAGGAGATTGATTTAGTACGTTACCCAGCAGGTTGGCGCCGTGGTGAGCGCATTCATGGCGGGATCTATTAGCAATTGTGCGAGTCGGAACGAGACACCGTTGCCAAGCCATGACCATAGAAAATATTTGGATATGAGAACGACGAATGAAATGGACGAATGAGAAGACTCCAGTATGAACATTGGAGAGTTTTGCGAGCCTGAGTTTGAGAATGTCTTGTTACAGGATGATTTCGCCTGCAGGCCTGTACGTGAACATACACGATACGACGTCGGAGAGTAGCAGGAGATGCTATACATACCGCCGTTCGCGAAGCCCTTGATAATGGGTACAGCTCTGAGGTACGGTTATCGCTCCAACTGCCAGTGGAACGTTAATAACGAACAGCCGAGGTTCACGAGGGCCGCCTGGCGGCGGAGTACGTTAGGAAGTGAGCTAACACCCCGCTGGCGGATCGACAAAGATAGTGAGCCGCTCTTGTCCGATAGAAGTGGGACCTGCGTGTCGTAGATAGCTGTTCGCCGTTATGTTACGACCCTGGTGGGAATCCGACGCAGTGAGGGCCGTAGGCGCAGAGAAGCTCTATTCGAGGGTCGAAAGGGAAAGAGAAGGTGGCGCAGAAGGCTAATTGTACCACAAGAATGGACCTGAACTGGACGGAGAGTTCTGATGTTGCGCGACATGGCGGTTCGGGTTGAAGACGACGTCTTGACGACCAGACGACGTCTATGTTCTCCCTTGCTCCGCCCGGAGATTTCCGGCAGCTTGTTAACTTCGGGCTCATGACCTCTCATGACGGCGTTTGCAGTCGAAATCACGACTCGGTCCCGAACAGACACGGGTTCAACAGACACGGGTACCGGTTACCAAGGCCACAATGATTTTTTTTTTTTGTGAAATCAATGAAAAAATCAACGCTAAATTGGTTCTTTGACTTGCTTTTAACGTCGCGATCAACCGAGAAACCCTGTCTACGACGTAGTCCTAAGGTATTCAGCATCAACTGAGGCTAACTCAGCATCCTGCTCTATCCACCGCGCGATATGTATTTTTCTGGCCAAAATCTGATGGCGCCGCGACGGGAAAGTCATCGCAGTAGACAAGTTGCGAATCGTAAACGCTACTAACTAAGGAGTGCTTGACTTGATCCAAATTTCGTCCAGTTCGTGGCGTCTCGACGTTTCAAATTGTCTGATGCTAGCTAGGTAGCAAATATGATACTCGACGCTCGTGCAGCGGCGCGCAGGAGTATACTTAGTCTACCGTGACCATGGCCAGGCCATCGACATTAATGCACTAAGAACCCCGCGACGTTCGTCCGAGGATGCTGTGAGGCGCTGGCGTCTTAATCCGAATGGCGGCGGGGAGCTTAGTCTTCGATACGAATGAGAAGTGGAGGTGGAGTTCAAGGAAAAAGCAACGGATGCTTGGGAGATCGAGGAGCCGTCCGACGAGGACGAGAATGCTGGAGATGATGCTCTTTCCCGGGGTTTCCGAGCCTTTTCGAACCTTGAATCGTCGGTTTTCTGTTACGGGAGTCAGGAAGGGCCGACGCAAGAGTATTATCAGCAACTCACATATATGCCGGGCAAATGAGACTCTTGCAAAGAAGATTGTTCGGATTTAAGTTTCCTGTCCCGCGGTCTCTTCACTAAAACAAGCGGGGTTCGGAAAAAGTAAGGGGCAGAGATTTTGCTTCGTTTCGAAGGTTTCGGCGGATTATTAAAAGCACGATGCCGACTCCGTGCAATTTCCTCCTGCCAGACATGGTCGGGAACTGGCGCCGGTGGGACGATGTATGGGCTGATCAAGGACGTCGCTATTTGACGATCATTATCCATGAGCTCGAAAATGGAGGGATGAGGGGCGGAGTTCGGATCGGATAAGAATTGAGCAGGATATATCGGCCCTGGTTCAGACCATGCGCGCGCGGTGAACGCACTATTGGATGCTTGTTGGTTTGTCGGCGTCCAAAGGGAGGGAGATGTGTTCTGCTGCATCCCATTTTCGGCGATCAGCTGTGGACGCATTAGGGAGATCATACAACTGATGAGAGAAGGAGCGAACGGTTTGGTTTTGTGGCGCTCGGAGTTGGAATGAGACACCTCCGAGTCCCTCCGACGGTGAAGAGCAGCCAGCGAAGGGCATTTCGATATCTTCGTTGACGGCTCCTGTATACGAGCTTTGGCAAATTTCCGTGTACGGAGGAGGCGCCAACAGCGAGGAAGGCGACTGATCAGCGATCGTAGAGAAGCTGGAAATTGTCGCGGGGGCCGCAGGTGAAGAAGATGAGGTTTGCTGGGTTGGATTGAAGGAGAAACCGAGAGTTTCGACAGGATCACAGGCAGCGGGAGCGTGAGGGGAGGGCTGTGGTACACTATTTTTCAACGGTGTCGTCTCGCGGCTGTGTTCAAGTTGACCTCTGGCGGCGCTCCCCGACGGTGCAATGGTTTCTCGAATCTGATGAGGTACGACCGGCTTAGAAGTTGGCCCCCATGCCGCAGTGGAATTTTTGGGAGCCGTCAATGGGGTGATGCTTGGAAGCTGAGTAGGAGTCTTTGCGGCAGAGCTCGTACTGCGGAGCATAGGCTGCCTGGCGTCAGCATTGGACCTAGGACGGCCGAGGAGCGGCGCATTCGTTGCGGTAGGGATAACAGGCGCGTCGTAGACGGAGCCAGAGGGAACTGAGTTTTCTCGAAATCTGGGGGCAGAGACGATCGGCTGTCTGAGCCGATACCATATGAGTTTCAAACATCCAAGAACATTGAATCGCTTACTTGTTCCCGCTGCTAACTGCGGTATTAGTGTCCGGAATCGTCGCGATAGGGTCCAGGGCGCAAAGACCGGCAAACTCGTTGCCAAAGAGATTGTCCATGACCTCCGCTAACTGTTTGTCGAACTCGACCTCCAGTGCACCCAGATCCAATTCTACCGTGGTAGGGACATAGTTCTGAACAGAATCCCCGCGTGCGCTGCTAAAATAGTAGGCTATGCCAGGATCCAATCAAGTAGAAGGATAGCTCACCCGTAAACGGATGTCATGGCACGGCAGGTCCTTTCCAAAGTCGTCCTATAGTAGCGTAGACTGCGTAGTGGTAGCGGCTAATCCTCCGTTGGATTCAAGAGAAGTTGAGTGCTGGGAGTGGGGAGAAGACGCGGTGATGGTATGGGCGCATGACGCCGGTAACCTCCTTTATACTCCTGCGCCTTGACCTTCGCAGTCATTGTTGTTGTTCTCAGTTGAAATCCCCATTTGGAAATTGTTGTTTTTGTCACCGGCGAAACGATCATGTGAAGGGCACGTGCGAGTCAACAAGCGCAAAGACCCCTGTTCGAATTTAAGTTGCGCTGAGGTGAGGGACCTTGATACGTGTCAGAACCGGTTTCATGCCGCAAAACTAGCTAAGTGGTTGAAGTTATAATCTACGGGAATGCGTTGACTCTGCGACTTCAAAAGAGAGTCTCCAGACTGTACGCAATGAGGCCCGTCATCGAAAAGAACATCAGAACGTATTGGGGTATCAAAAAGGCCGACAGATCCTCAGCACTTCCCGTACCGCTGTAAACTTGAGTGACAAAAACCTGGCCGGGATTGACCTTTTAACTCGTGAACCGTAGAAAGCACGAACCTGCGTTGTCCCAGTCGGGAGGCATGAAAAAAGTCTATGTTCAAAGTTAAAGGGAAACCTTTAAGTTCGGATATAAACTGAGGCTTACATGCAGACAAACTGCAGCACCTTGTCATCACTCGATATGAGACCGGTGTTCGTCAGACCTTTGACCACGAGCACACCGAGGACAGGCATGAGCAGCATTCGTCCGAAGGCCATGCTGAGGATTGCGCCGACGGGTAGGTGATTCCATCGGCCACGGGGGACTTCAAGCCGAGCAAGTGCAGAACCAAGACAGACTAAACCGAGAGGAACCGACGCGGCGCCGATGAAAGTGGCTGTATCGAATAGGAACGACAGCGGAGGCTTGCCATCAGGTGCAGAGGGGATGTGGGGGGATGGCACTTCCACGAAAAGCCCCTTGAGAGGGTGTATCAAGGCGATTGGGAATGATATGATTATGCTCAAGGAAGCGGGCGCGCAAACCTCCACCACAAACGATGCAAATCTGACCCATATCCGGCGTCCTTTGGAACGGGGAGGAGAAATTCGGCTGCTCGGAAGCTCGGGAATGAGCCCAGACGAGCCGTTCTCCTTGGATGACATGGATTGCGAATCGCTGGAAGGCGCAGTCAGCAACGTAGGTCGGATGTCTGGTTGAGGTTCTGTCGCTCCGTCAGCAATTACAATGACAGGTGGGTTTCCTGCCCGTTCGTCTGCCTCGGCCACAGGGGGAGATGCAGAGTCTTTGGATGGGAGCAGTCGAGTAAGTCTTTCCGGGAAAATCGAGAAAATCACCCGTCGCCTTTGACGAACAGCGGCGCGCAAAGTTTCTGGCTCGACATTCGGGCCTTTGTAGTCCAGTGCGATCAATTTATGCCCGCCCAGAGGGAAGAACGTTATCTGGTAAGTCCTGAGCTAAGCCCAAATGCAAGTCCGAGAAAGCAGTCCCTCACCATGTAGAATAAACTCAATCCTGAAATATACGCAACAGCAAGCGTCTGATCAGAGCTGCCGTTGAAGGGTGCCGCACCCGCGATACTCATAGCAATAGATGTCGCTGCGAATATAATGATGTTCACCACAGAAGGACAGATAATATACTAAGAGCTCACGGATATCACCATAATTTCCCCAACCGCCAGCTGCTAAGATTCCCCACCTGAGGATAGGAATTGAGAAATGGTCCAGGACGTCAACCGCCGGCAATATTTCATACCTGAAACGATGTGGAACCCAAAAGAGTTGTTTCGTCGTCCACGCGATGAAAAGTCCCATCAGCTGATATACAACTGCGATGAGAACCAGTGGACCTTTGCCGAAGCGGGTGAGGCTCATACTAGGGACAGAACGGACATATATACCGAGCGCTGCGATATTTTGGGACGTGAACGCAGGGACAATTTTCGAGAACATCAAACTCGGCACGGTAATGTTCTGTCGCCACTGATATTAATGAGCTGTGGCCGCGCGAAATAATGAGAACCACTTGCAAGCATTATTTGACCTGCTCCACGGGCGGCACTTGCGGGGAATAAATCAGCCTTGGTGATGCCGAATCCGCATGCGACACAAATGAAACTTGGAGTCAGAGAATTAACGAGGGCACTACTGGACACAACAAATCTGACCCACAGCCGAAGGAGAGGAAGGGCCGAGATCCAGATCAGAGTACCCGCAGCAGTCATGATAGAGCGCGAACAAAGGTAGCAAGAGTTGGTAGGGGGCCCGGGACCAAGCAAAACGGTGCAAGACTTTAAAGGACGATCGGTTTTGCCCAAACCAGAATGGGGAAGTAAACCGAAATAGGGATGTAAAGCCCAGCAGAAGGAATCACCGTTTTCTGTGCGAAACTCTCGCGGAGAAAAAAGGCGAGACCGAGGTTGAGAATGGGAACATTTGAACTTCTTTCGCTTACCTTGGCCCAATTAGAGTGATCCGCCGGGATAAATCTCGTCACGATCCACTTCATCTCTCGTACTGTCATCCACTAGATCCCGTATTTGACATTGTGCAAGTGCTGATGGAACGCAGAGACTGAAGCCCCCGGTTCAACGCTGTCCAGAATCGTCAACTTGAACAGACTTGAACGTCACTGACTCGGAATTATATTTCGGGCGGAGAACAACGTTATAGTAGGGGACGATCTCGGGCCACAAAATGACGTGAGCATCAAGCGTCAGAAGTGGTGGTGTCCAGGGAGGCTTGATATCAGAGATTTTGGTTCCCCTGGCGGTAAAAAATCTTCTGCTTGCATGATGCTATACGAGTAACGTCCCAATTGCCCGGGGAGTCGCGTTCGGTGGATCATGAGAGTTATCTCGGGACTTTCCGTTGGGTTCCCCGTTCACTGAAGGGATTAATTTTTGCGTCGTTCGGGACACCGACACCGCGGACGGGGATGCCAAACTGGGGGAGACGGATCTGTGTCAGAATTATTCACGGTCCGCACGACCGATGCAGGCTGATAGAGGAGTCAGATCTTGAGAAGCGTTCTCTTGTACTCACCGTCACGACCCAGGTCGTAGCCGGAAAAATAGAGCGAAGCGAATCCGTCTTGGGCGTCCGTTGAACAGAGGAAGCGAAGTAGGTGGTGAACATGTGTGGGCGAGCCAGTAGGACTTTGTAGAATTTGGTCTCCGTGGATGGACCTGGCCTATTTGAAGAAATTTCAGATCGCGATGAGAACTCGGGGTCGTGCGGGGTCCCGAAAACCCAGATGCAGTGATGGACCCTGATGGGCTACGACCCTAGGTTGGTACCCAGGGTATCGCGATTCACAGGCCGCAGCCGCCTGCTGAGCATGGTTCTCATCGCTCTTTAGCGCCGCCGCCGCCGCCGGCGGAAACTGGTCAGGCTCCGCCGTTATGTAGTCAATGCTTGCACACTCCGCCGGAAGCATACCTGCGAAGTCTCGTCATTGCTTCAACCAGGACGAAAGCAAAGAACAACACTATTTCCAGAGATGAATGATTCAAGGTTAGAATTGAACGGCTCAACAAGTTGGCAACGTCGAGTCTGTTCGGCTGCTCCGACCGGTCACACGGAGATACCTTGGTACGGGGAATTATTGGATACCAAGTATGAACCGTGCGATAGCAGTTTGGAACTGTAACTACGCAGACATCAGAGCCGCCGAAAAACTTCTATTTGCGGATTATCAGTGGCACAGCCAACGCAACAATAGAAGGGAAGTACGCACCACGGACGAGAAGACCGGGACTGAGAACGTTCCAGGTGGGTTACGTTTATTTAGGAGGAGACCTGGATAAATGGTTGGTAAAAAGTGCTGGCCGCTGTATCACTCACTTTTTGATGAACGAGTAAATGATCAGCTCGTCATCACGAACTAGATAGTGGTGGATGTCTATGCTTGACTCGCTGTAGTGGCGATAGCCAAAATGAAGGCAACGCCTGATGAGGTCTTTATCTTCGGTAAGCGATTTGTATCCGAGGTCCACTGCCAACTTCTGGAGCTTAGGGACCTCATACGCCGACTCGTAGTTCTTCCGGAGCCATTCGGGGTATTTAGGGTGATCGTTTGGTTTTGTGTCGCGAAGTCCGAATATGAGTAAATCCCCGGGGCCTTGGATTTCTGCTGCGGATTGTACTGTTTCTCTCATCAAGCTACCAGTGTCTTTCCAGCCGATCCAAGGGCACTGGAAGAAGATATGTTTATGAGGGAGATGAAGGAGTTGGTGGTCGTCGAAAAAGGTTCGGAGGTGACACGCATCGGCTTTCAGGAAGAGATTGGGAAGGAAATCCATCTCATCCAGTGAATGCCCGCGGAAGTTGTCAAAGTCCGTATCTGTCGCGGCATAGGAGAGGCCGTCTACAATATTTTAGTACGAAACAAGGACCCATGGGTTGTAAGTACATACTTCGAGCTAGCAGATCTGCATTAGATTTCCCGTCTTTTCTCGACTGCTCAATATGTTCAAGTAAATCACCACGGGTCCAAAAGACTCCCTCCGGTTTGAGACGCGTCGCCCAAATATGCTTCAAACTTCCGCGCATTACAGCCAACGAAATAGACAGAGAACGACCGGGAGATTCACCCAGTAGGAAAAGGGGCGCCTTTTCCGTAACAAGCCGCTTGAAGAGATAATCAAAGGATGCGGCCCCATCGTAGGGCAGACCTCTCTCCCAAGCAGCTAACTTTCCAGTGGTGACACTAAGTGTGCCTGTTTTAGAAAGCATCAGTCGGAGCAGGCTACGTATGTCAGTGGCAGCGTACCTAAGGACACCGGCGTCGCCTTCGCCTCTTGAGTATCAGAATCGAGGGGCGGGAGGGCATTGAGAAGATCGGTGGTAAGAGTGTCCATGGATGCTGTGGGAGCAGGAAAGGGCTGGCGCTAAAGAAAGGATTTAATGCGCGATCCTCAAGACACTTGCGAGTATATTTGGAGGTGTCATATAGGCGCCGGCCAATCAACTTTGAAGATATTGGGGGGACCTTTTCGAACCGTTTGCCGGTGAGAGAGTGTGCAGAAACCTTGCGATAGCACACAAGATGAGTACACATGCTCCACGATCTTTGAAACTGACCGTAGATTGGCTGGATGGTGGCTTTTAAACACAGGGAGTTGCAAGGGATTGAAAGAAATTGAACTCGATAGAGGAAGTTGTTCAAGTCCTAAGGTCCACTGCCGGTGCATAATTTAACTCGATACGAGTCTCTAAAAAAAGGATCGGTAAGTGGTACTTAAGCCTCAAGGCCCTACTGTTGTTTCGTATCCTTGTTTACAAATAAGCCTCCATTTCAAGGGTTGCCAACTCGGGCTGGAAGACTGAAGGCAGACTTGAGGCAGACACTTGGCGTGAGGCGTGGCACGAGACTGAAACGATAGGAAGAGACAGTCGCAAAGAGCCGGGTTATCGACCGAGGCCCCAGGACTACATCTTGTTCAGTCAAAAACAGCAAGCGCCCGGCGATGTAGTGGTCAACTTCATCGTTCAGGACAAGAGGCGTCGTGACGCCGTTACACCCGTCACACTCGACCTGATCCCAACGCTGACCTCTTCACACCCATGGACGATGAAACGGCAGAGATAGAGCTGGTGTGTTCTGCAGCGAATCCATGGCGTCGTTTTAATCCCGATAGTTGGAGCAAAATCTCAACAAAACTCGCCAAATCTCCCAACGAATGACCAGTATGTTTCCATTCAGCCAGCGGACGTTTCGTGGACTCACCTAGCCAGCAATTCTGAACAGCTTTGACACCAGACTCGCGAAGCTTGAGAAATCGATTCTCCCGCTGTATACCTCGACTCAGATTCTGAATCGGCGCGCAAATAGTACGCGGTTTGTAACCAAGGCCACAAATCACGGTCTCATTCTGAACCCAGACATCGAGAAGGCTTTGCTGAAGATAGATGAAGTGGCCAGTAATCAAGAAGGGGTAGCGGCCGAGGAAGCTCTCATCTTACGCGGGTAATAAGCTTCGCCCCTCCAGATATACCTCATTCATCATGCATCTTCTAGTCCCCAGCCTGGGCAGCTACCCGTCTACCAGGAGGCTCTGGAGCGCTTGAATGCCTCTATAGCTTTCAAGGCCAATGATCGCGACTCGCTAGACACTGCGCGGCTAGTGGAGACTGGGGCGAAGAAGCTGACCCAGCTCTTCACGAAGCTCGTCGCAGAGGCCTCCACCGGCTCCACACCACCACCCAACGCGGAGATTTCTGCTGCACCATTCACGCCCGCGATCCTGAACACGCTGCGGCCGCTGGTAGCCTTTATGCGCACCCTCCCCCTGCCGGCGTCGCATCCGTCGCATCCCGCCGCGCCCGCCATCATGTCGACGCTCAAGGACGCGCAGAAGGGCTACGCCGACATGCGCGGCACGTGGAGCCGCAAGTGTCTCGAGGGGCAGGGTAAGCGCGTTATCGACCGTGCCGACACCGTCGACTCGATCGTCGCTGGCAAGGACTTTGGTCGTTGGGTCGAGTCGCTGTTAAGTGTCGCGGATGTAAGCCCCTTCCCTCTCCGAAATTAGATTCCTGACTTTCGCATAGGAAGAGTATAAACACATCAGGGAGCTCAGCCCGCTGAGCAGCCCGAACGTAGTCGCGTCCTCCTACAATGCGCTCCTCAACCCGATCCTCTCGCTCTTCAGCACGACGCTCACGTCCCTCATTGCCTTCATCAAGCGCTCGCTGCACAAGTATGCCTTCCTCGCGCTCGCGTCGTACGAGGCGCTCCTCGCTCTGCAGCCGCGCTGGGACACCCTGCTCGCGCGGCGCGGGTCGGAGAACGCCAAGGCGAACGAGCTGAAGGACGGGCTGGGGACGCTTCGCGGCGTCTGCCTGCGCTCGTTCCCCGAGTTCCTCGCGGACATCAAGATGGCGTCCCTCGCGAAGAGCACCCCCGGGCTCGAGACGAGCACGGGCGTCGCGGACTTTGTCGTGTCCGCCGTCAAGTACATGGACCGCCTGCCGGAGGTGCACAGCGCTGCCAGCGCGGCGCTGCTGCAGCTCGGCGACGGGAACTGGAAGATGGGCGAGGGCGTGACGGTCGGCAAGGGCACGAAGCTCGGCGGCGGCGACGAGCAGGTCATCCTCGAGCACTTCATATGTGAGTTCCCCTCCTTTGTCCTCGCCGTATACACCTGCTAACGCGTCTTGCGCAGACGACGTGGTGACGACGGCCATTAACAGCCTGACAACCATCTCGCGGACCCAGCGGCGCCCCGCGCACGGCTCGATGTACCTGCTCAACAACATGTCGTATCTCCTGCACAATATGGTCGATGAGCCCGCGCACGAGGCGCTGCTCGACTTGCTCTCCAAGCCCACGCAGGACGCGCTCAACTCCAACCTGCGCACCGCCAAGGCGGCATACTTTGACGCGAACTTCTCGCCGCTGCTGCAGACGCTCACGGACGACCCTGGGAGCGGCAAGGGCGGCGGCGCGCGCGCGGCGGTAAAGGAGAAGTTCACCAAGTTCTATGAGCTGCTGGACGAGGTGCTCGAGCGGCACAAGGGCGCGCGGCTGCTCGAGGACGACCCCGATGCGCGGATGGCGATTGGGGAGGACGTGGTGAAGCTGGTCGTGCCCAGCTTGGTGCGCTTCACGAACAAGTATCGGGAGAAGGAGTTCAGCAAGAGTACGTCACCTCCTGCGTTCCCTGTTTCGTATAGATGCGCTGTACTGATGCCCCCTCGTAGATCCCCAGAAATGTACGTTCTACTCAGTAACGCGGCTTCGTCATTCTCTTACTGACTGTGCCTTCAGACATCAAGCAGTCCTCCGACGATGTGGAGCGACAGCTGAAGGCCATGTATCGATGAGCGCGGGTCGCTGGCCGACCGCTGTATTGCTATTTTGTATCTTATCTTTTCCCGTCCGCTTTCCGGGTCTGTACAATGTAGCTCCCGCTTCCCAGGATCTGGGTACACTCGCCGCCTGCCAGCGCGAATTCATTTCCCTATGTCTACAACAGCCTTTGGATCGTAATGTACAAATACACAGCCGGCGCGAGACAGTTCCATATCTCAATCAGCGCACAGGTAAGTGCCTCCAATGGGCAATCCAAAGCCCCTTTCGACATAACCCGGTAGGATAGTCTTTCTGAACTGTATGATAGCAGTTTGCATATGTGAAGACGGAGACATTCGATACATGATCAGAGCCGGAGGAATCGAAAAAAAAATCTATTCGCGAATGATCAGTCGTACGGCCAACGCAACGATAGCACACGGTACCGCGGGCGAGAAGACCGGGGCTGGGAATCCTCTTAGGAGTGGATCAGGTTTTCTTGGGAGGAGACCTGGAGAAAGATCGGCGAGGAATACCAGTCTGTCATACCAACTCACAGTTTTATAAACAAGTAAATGATCAACTCGTCATTTCGAACCAACTTCTCGTGAATCGTAATGGGTGTCTCGCTGTAATGACGATAACCAAAATGAAGACAACGCCTGATGAGGTCTTTATCCTCTGTGAGCGGTTTATATCCGAGGTTGACTGCAACAATTTGGAGCTTGGGGACCTCATATTTCGACTCGTACGCCTGGTAGCGCTGCCGGCGGTGGTCACCGCAGTTGGGGTAAGACTCCACTCGGCTGTCTATTAGACCAAAGAGAAGCAGATCCCCAGGACCTTGGACTTCCGCTGCAGAGCGCACTGTGTCTCTCATCAAGCTTGCAGTGGCCAAGCGGTCCCAAGGACACTGGAAGAAGATATGCTTGTGAGCTAGAGGAAGGAGCTGGGGATCATCGAAAAAGATTCGCAGTTGACGCGCATCGGCCTTCAATGAAAAATTGGGAAGCAAATCCATCTCATCCAGTGCTTCTCTGCAGTGCTCAATGAAGCTGTCAAAGTCCGCGCTTGTCCCCTCATAGAAGAATCCGTCTAGCAATATATTAGTGTGCAAAAGGGACGCACGGGTTGTGATTGCATACTTTGAGCCAGCATACCTGCATTAATCTTCCCGCGTTCTCTCGATTGCTGAATGTGTTCAAAGAAGTCACCGCGGGTCCAAAAGACTCTCTCGGGTTTGAGACGCGTCGCCCAAATATGCTTTAGACTTCCACGCATTACAGCCAACGAGATAGACAGTCCGCGCTGAGGGGATTCACCAAGGAGGAAAAGGGGTTCCTTGTCCTTGACGAGTCGCTTGAATAGATAATCAAAGGATGCAGCACCCTCAGTGGGCAGACCTTCCCACCAGGCGGATGTCTTGTCGCTGGCGATGCTCAGCGTACCTACTACTAAATGGGCGTTAGTTGGAACAGAAGATGGTGGTAACAGCATACACGAGGACGCCGGCTTCGCCTTCACTCCCCAAGTATCAGACTCGAGGGACTTGAGCGCAGCTAGGATATCGATAGCGAGGCTTTCCATGGGTGTTTTGAGAACAATGAAGGCCGGGCGCTAAAGAAGGATTTAAAGCGCGATTCTCGAGACACTTGATAGTATATTTGGAGCAGCCACATGAGCGCCGGCCAATCAAGTCTGAGAATGTTACGGGTACCGTTTTTCGACCCGCATGCCGATACAAGAACGTGTCTGGCGTCGAAACTTCAGTGGTAAAATCGGCAAGCATGCCAGTGTTCCACGATTTTCGAGACTGACTTGAGAGTGACAAAACGCGAGGGAGGGCAACCAAGAGTCGGGCTAAAACTTCAGCTGATCGTAAATTGACCGAGGCCCCAGGCCAAATCATCGCTTGAAAACAGCCAGCGCCCGGCGAGATTTGTGTACTTATGTGGTTGGAAGCAGGATGTGGATCATTGCGGGTATCATTTGACATTGATCCGAACCAACTTCGTCCCTTGAAGTTGCTAGCCCTTGCTTCCTGACCTCTTCTTTCCAAAAGTTAAAAGTACGATGGAGTCCCCATTCCGCGAATATCTGAACACGAACTACGTGCCCAGCGATGCCGAGATCCTGCGAATCCGCGCTCATCTGGAACCGCACGAGGCAGAGCTCGCTCGTCTCGAGTTGCTCATCCACGATCTCACTATCCAACGCGACAGAGTCAAGGACTACATAGACTCCCATAGGCCCCTCGTCTCCTACCCGCGCCGTCTCCCACAGGACGTGGTTGAACAGATATTTCTTGCGTGTCTCCCCGCGCAGCATTCTGCAAGGGTCATGAGCTTAGCCGAAGCGCCACTTCTCTTGTGCCGCATTTGCAGCGCCTGGAGGAAAATCGCAATTCGCATGCCCCGGCTGTGGAATCATCTCCACGTTTCCTGGCCTTTCGTCGCCGAAAATCAGGGGAGGAAGCAAGCTATGGCCCAATGGCTGGAGCGCTCCGCTCAGCTTCCTCTCGCAGTTTCTGCTGCATACGACGCTCGATCGGACGACACTCATGTCATATTGGACTCTTTCCTTCGATTCTCTGCGCGCTGGCACAGCGCTTGCTTTTCCAACATGCCTGTGGAGGTCTTCTTGCACCTGGCAGACGTCGAGGCCCCGCAATTGACGAACTTGCGCGTTGCGTTCTCTAACGGATTTTCGGCGGAGACAGGCACACAGATCCTAGCATCTAAGTTCTGCCGGGGCTTAAAGGACGGAACAGTCCACATGACTGCACCCATCCTCGAGGGCGTCGTACCCACCACACCATTCAGTTGGGGTTACCTCGCACACCTTACCCTCAGATGTGGCTCATCTGACTGGACGAACGCAGGGTTGTCCTCCCAAGCTGCGTGGCGACTGTTGAAGGGGTGTGCACAACTAAGATCCTTCACATTCGATCTTACTTCAGGCGACCTTTCTTGGCCTACGGACATCCTGTTGTTACCGAACATAGAATCACTGTTCATATTCGACCATTTTACCAAACTCCCCGATCTCCTTGGCTTTATCAATTGCCTTGCGATGCCACGCTTGGTCCGATTTCACATCGACAACACATTTCCCACAACTGCGATTCCAAGTCACTGCGTTGATTCGCTACGGCACCTGGCTAAACACTCACCTCTGATATCGGACCTCTGCTTCGACTCCCTGAATCTTTCGGCCACTGGCCTTATCGAGACTCTCCAACTTTTTCCCCTTCTCTCCAAACTTCAACTGATACATTGGCGCGCGCAGGCGGACGCAGACCAATTGTTCACCGATGTTGATTTAGCCGGACTATTCCATATCCTCGCTCCGAGTGCATTGGAACCAAATCCTTGCCCAGAACTGGAGGAGCTCTCCACTCGAGGCTCTGCAGTCGAGAATGGAATATTGGTGGATTTTCTCCAGCAGCAACTGCATTACGGGACGAAATTACGACGGCTCCAGGTCCTCTTTTGGGGCACTCGACCAGACGTTATTCCTGATATCCAATGCTTCGTCGCCAGCGGGCTCGATGTCTCCTTGCAGTATTCGTATTCGGCCCCCATGCCGAAATCCGCGAAGTTCACGCCATGGGACGGTCTTGGGCAGTGATCGTTTTCCAGCCGGTGAGTTTCCCCCGGTTAACCTTATTACACGACTAGAAAAATCACCGCGAGCTGACTGGAGTTCAAGAATCTTACAATTATTCTCTTCACTAGACTGCTTTCATATTTACCCTCCATGAAACTTGGTGATCTGTTTTATTTTGTCTTGCGCTGGGTGTAAGTACATGATTTGCCTTGTATCGTAGCGGTGCATGAATTGGTTCAGATTTGGAAATTGATGAGAACCTCCGCGGTCACTACCGTCCTCCATAAAAAGAAAAAAACATACCTCCACAGTCTCCTTCCTCACTTCTGCTTCTCCTCATGTCTTCCGATTCCGAGGATTCTTGTACTGCCATAAAAACCCCGAATACCTACCTGCACCTCCGTGTCGCATCGGTGTTCATCATCCTCGTGTGCGCAACCGTCGGAACCTTGTTCCCTGTTCTGGCGCACCGTTCAAAGTGGCTGCGCGTTCCGAAATATGTCTTTGAGTACGTCCGAGGCCTGTACTTCCCAGCTACCCAGAGCTGACATCGCGTTAGCTTCGCTAAATACTTTGGGTCTGGTGTAATCGTAAGCATCACCGTGAGATACATATACCTGGTGAAGATTAACCTTGTCGCGATCTAGATTGCGACCGCATTCATACACCTTCTATCCCCAGGCCTCGACGAACTGTCTTCTCCCTGTCTGTCCCCGGGATGGTCTGAATACGCACGTCTCAACCTTATACTCAGAAAATTCAGACTCACAAAACGTGAATTATCAGCCGTACGCGCTGGCGCTGTGCCTGCTGAGCATCTTCTCGATATTCATTCTTGAGTTGGTTGCGTTTCGCTGGGGAACATCGAAATTGGAGAAGCTAGGGCTGCGGCATGGTAAGTTTCCTCCAGTTTGCAATTGCCTTATTAAAGGTACTGTAGATCCACACGGGCATCATACCGCCTCGCACGCTGCGCACGGACCCGAGGGCGCCCAGACGTCGCCCAAAGCCAACACCGACGTCGAGGGCCAGGTAAACGGACACCACCGCCACGCAGAGCCCACACACCTGGACGACTCGGCCAGTGCGCAGATCATCGGCATCGCAATCCTGGAATTCGGGGTGCTGCTCCATAGCGTCCTGATAGGACTCACGCTCGCCGTCGACGAGGGTTTCAAAGTCCTATTCGTCGTCATCGTCTTCCACCGTGCGTCCTCCCTTCCGTAAATTACAAAGAGGCACTGACCGTGTGATAAATGTAGAGACGTTCGAGGGCCTCGGACTGGGTTCGCGCCTGGCGTTCATCAGGCTCCCTCCGAGGTTGAACTACGTACCTGTACTCGCCGCGATGGTCTACGGGCTCAGCACGCCCGTGGGGATTGCCGTAGGGCTCGCGGTGCGGAGCTCCTACAACCCCGGCAGCGCGACCGCGTCCATCGTCAGCGGCGTGCTCGACTCGTTGAGTGCGGGCATCCTTATCTACACCGGGCTCGTTGAGGCGCGTTTCCCTGTAGATGATGAGGTGAATAGTAAATACTGACTGGCGTGTAGCTCCTGGCGCACGAGTTTCTGTTCAACAAGGCGATGATCAATAGTTCGAACGGTAAACTCGCGTATGCGCTGGGGACGATGCTGCTCGGTTGTGGAGTCATGGCGCTCCTCGGCAAGTGGGCGTAGATGCAGCGGTGTTGTTGGCGAGATCGCGGACTTGTGACTGGCCTCTTGCTTGCCTTTTTTGTTCTTGGTACCGCTTCGCAAATCAGTCAGAAATGATTGCAAAGTTTTTATTACAATAGAATTCACCTTTGATTTGCTCAACGTCTGCATAATCGAGGCCCTAATAGAGCCCAGGGATTTCGGAGTCCGCGACGCGTATAAGTACCATGGTCAGACCTATGGATTGAAATCGTTCGGAATCTTCCTGACGCACACGCTGTTAGTGTGGTCGACGAAATTTCCTACCCACCCTGACAACACATCCCCCGTGATGGTATTGACTTTTCAATGGACCGCCATCCCGAATCTCGCTCCATTCGCGCTACCGATGACCGTGGGCGGTATTTTACGCCGTTCCCACAGCCCGGACCACTTAGCATCGGGGCATACGTATATTTGGGACACATGTTAGCAAGCCCCGCGCTGTGACTTGTCACCTATGTACAACTTGAACATAAATGAACTGGTGTTGTACCTGACGAGGTCCCCGTCAGTCTCGACTCTCGGCGACCGGGTTATCGATTTCAGCCTACAATCCGCCGAATTCCGCCGTTGACGCCAAACACTGAGCTTGAGGCTGTAAGTTTAGCTGTTCATAGAGGTGTAAACGCGATGGGCTGTAGAAAAGGATGTTGAAGGCTGTCGAGGTGTTGGTTCAATCGCGTAATCCTCGCTCGGACATCGCCGGCCGAGTCAAACCATATCGATCACGTGTGCCCATATAATATTTTCGCCGAAATCGGCCCTTGCATCCCCTCCTTCCACCACGCCGGTCTTTGCTCTCTGCTTGGTTCCGGGCTTCCTTCTCTTGCACACCCTCGTCCACGATGCTCGCTGTAGCGTCGGCCTCGCGCATATCTGGGCGGACTGCTGGCCGCGCCGTCGTTGTCCGTGCCCGGCATGCAGTAGTCGCACCCAAGCCTCGCATCTCTGTCCGGACTATCCAGTCGATTGCGCAGACTGACCGGGTGAGTGTCTTGAACGAACAAGGGTTTCAAGATTGTCTTGGGCTCAGGCCTGCGAACCGAAATGGCGCATACTAGGTGCCGCGCTGGATTGAATCAGCCAGATGGCTGTTTGTGGTCCAAAGAATTGGACAACCAGCTTCCGTGTCGTGAATTCAGGACGGGACTCACAAGAAGCAGTCCAGATAACTGACTGTTTCTGGCAGGACACTATCACCCGGCTGCTGTACTCAATTGGCACCAAACGTGAGGTCGAACGCCATCTGCGCATCTTCTCGTCCTCGTCGCACCCCTCCCAACCCGCCAAGTTTGCCGTTATCAAGATCGGCGGTGCGGTCCTTGATGAGCTGGATGAGCTGGCCCTCAGCCTTAGTTTCCTCTACCGTGTCGGTCTATATCCCGTCGTTCTACACGGCGCGGGGCCTCAACTAAACCAAATCATCGAACGCGAGGGCATTGTCCCCGACTACATCGACGGTATCCGTGTCACAGGCCAGTCTTACCTGTTATTCATTTTGTCTTAAGATTCTGACTCGGACTGCAGATGCAAAGACGCTCCAGATCGCACGCCGTGTGTTCCTTGAGGAGAACCTCAAACTCGTCGGAGCCCTCGAGCAGCTGGGCACGCGTGCTCGTCCAATCACCTCCGGCGTCTTCACGGCGGACTATCTTGACAAGGACAAGTACGGTCTCGTCGGCAAGATCACCAAGATCGACAAGCGGCCACTCGAGGCGTCCATTCGTGCGGGTGCTCTCCCCATCCTCACCAGTCTCGCGGAGTCCCCCGACGGCCAGATTCTCAATGTCAATGCGGACATTGCCGCCGGTGAGCTCGCGAAAGAGCTGGAACCCCTCAAGATCGTATTCCTGAATGAAAAGGGTGGTCTTTTCCATGGCATCACGGGCGAGAAGCTCTCTGTCATCAACCTGGATGAGGTCTGTTTCGTATTTTTCCACAATTGATTGGGAGCTGAAGCCCTTGCAGGAGTACGACCAGCTGATGAAGGAGCCCTGGGTCAAATACGGCACGAAGCTCAAGCTGCGCGAGTTCAAAGAGCTGCTCGACCACCTCCCGCGCTCTTCCTCTGTCGCCGTCATCTCTGCGTCCATGCTGCAGAAGGAGCTCTTCACCGACAGCGGTGCCGGCACCCTCATTCGCCGCGGCTACAGGCTCTTCAAGCACCACAGCATCGAGAGCCTCGGCGCCGACCGCTTCCGCCAGGTCATCCACGACCGCGACCCCGAGGTGCTCAGCGGCTTCCAGAGCGTCACCGGTGTGCTCTCAGAAATGAAAAAGACCCCCTACACGATCTATGGCGACGAGCCGCTCGACGTTGTCGCGGTCGTGTCGCACCCGCCAGGCGAGACCCCTGTGCTCACAAAGCTGCTCCCCTCCCGCGCGGGCGTGCTCAACAACGTCATGGACAACGTCTTCAACGCGATCAAGAAGGACCACCGGCGGCTGTTCTGGACCGCACAGGCGGACGACGAGAACCGCGGGTGGCACTTTGAGCGCGCGGACGGAAGCTTCACGCGCGCGGGCAAGAGCCTCTTCTGGTACGGCGTGCAGGACGTCGCCGAGGTCGAGCGCATCGTGCACGAGTTCGAGGAAAAGGGGCGCATCGAGCGCGTCTACCTCCCCGTCGGGCCGTCCGCGCCACCGCACAAAAAGCCGCAAGGCGCGCCGCCCAGCGGAGCGCGCGCGTATTCGACCAGCGTGCGCCGTGCCGCGCGCGGGTACGCCACAGTGGCGGAGCCGCCGGCGCCCGGGTCTGCGGGGCCTGTGTCGACGGAGATCAAGCGCCTGGGGCTGATCGGTGCGCGGGGGTACACAGGGCAGGCGCTCACCACGCTGCTCTCTGCGCACCCGCACCTGGAGCTGGCGCACGTCTCGTCGCGCCAGCTCGCCGGCCGGCAGCTCGTGGGGTATACGAAGTCGCCGATGCTGTACTCGAACCTGTCTGCTGCGGACGTGGAGGCGATGGAGGCGGCGGGGGAGATTGACGCGTGGGTGATGGCGCTGCCGAACGGAATTTGCAAGCCGTTTGTGGACGCGGTGGACCGTGGGGCGGCCAAGCGTGCGGGGGGTGCGGAGAAGGGCAGCGTCGTCGTCGATTTAAGCGCGGACTACCGCTTTGAAGAAGGCTGGACGTACGGGCTTCCTGGTGAGGCGTCTCTGCGTCCATGACAGGATACAATCATTAATGTGGAATAAAAATTTCGTTTTACCCTTCCCTCTGAGTAGAGCTATACGGCCGCACTTCCATCCGCGCATCGAAACGGATCTCAAACCCGGGGTGCTACTCGACGTCGGCGCAGATGCTCATCGCGCCGTTCGTGGAGAGGTATCTTCTCCCTGGTTCGCTTCCGACGGTGTTTGGGGTGTCAGGCTACAGCGGGGCAGGAACGGTCATGGTGACGGACCCCGACGGCACGCCCGCCAGCGCGCCAAAGGTGTCGCCGGAGAGCCTGAAGGGTGGCATACGGCCGTACTCGCTGACCGGGCACATTCACGAGCGCGAGGCGGGGCACCACCTCTCCCAGCTGCGGTCCCCCAAGGATGGCGCGGTCAAGATCGCGTTCATTCCATCGGTGGCGCCGTGGTTCAGCGGGATCATCTCGACGGCGTCGATTCCGCTCAAGGAGCGCATGACTGCGAGCCAGGTAGCGACACTGTTTGCGGAGCGGTACAAGGGCGAGCCGCTTGTGCGCCTCATGACCGGGGTGCCGGGGCTGCAGGACATCGAGAACAGGCACACGTGGAGTGTGGGCGGCTTCCAGACTTCGAGCGAGGGAGACCGTGTCGTCGTCGTCGTGCGTTCCTTCCCACTTCCTTAATTCTATGGGCTGATTCGGTCCAGGGCGGACTGGACAATCTGTTGAAAGGTGCAGCGACGCAATGTTTACAGGTAGGCATCCTTTCCCTCTTTTGTACACAGCACTTATGATTTTTGCCAAGAACCTCAATCTCGCTTTGGGGTACGACGAGTTTGCGGGGATTCCGATTTCCGAATAGAACAAGATGAAGAGTGTCTTGATCACGGAAGGAAGAGTAGAAAATGTATATACATACTACGCCTTACATGGCTTATGGTTCTGGATACTGAGGGATAGCCTGGCTCATTCATTTTTTCCTGCGGTCGCCTGTGTTGTGACATCATCGCCTTTATGCTTTCCCTTGCTTGCGCCCGGTTTGAGCAGGACGATGGCACTTTGCTTGCAGTTGCAGGGCCGTTCACACAATTTTTTTTTTCTTTCTGGTGCGATGGTTTTCTCATGCGGCCACCGAGAATGATGGCATCAGTCTCTGCCTCTTCCTTCCCCACAACCATGAAAAATCCAACTGAACTGTCTGCGCTGCCGAACGAGCTAATGCACGCGATCGCTGGATATTTGAAGCCCACGGATTTGCTCCCTCTCTGCTTAACTAGTCGCCAGATACACTCAATCTGCTTGGAATGGATTTATCGCGCCATAACGCTCGAAAATCCAGTTCAGATAATACGCTGCTGTAAAACCATTGTTTCGCGAAAAGAGGCCGCTGAGGCGGTCCGTACACTAGAGATGTACGTCGCGCAACTATCTATGGAGCCCACCGTTGAGAGATCCCCAGCGCTTGCTACCCTGGAGGATATCCTTTGAAGAATTTCTTCACCACGTTTGTCTCCGCGGTTAGCCGTATTGTGAGCAACCTTCGCGTTCTGGACATGTGCGTCCCGTCACTCCTGCTGGCCATCGCCCACATATCTTTCCCGCGACTCCACACCTGCACGCTTCCTGTCTCGCCAGATATTATCCGTTTCCTGTGCATAAACCCCAGGATGGCGTCCATAACTATCTTTCCCGAAGGCAGTCGGCGTTTTGACTGGCCGTTGGCACCTATACATATGCCAAACCTAGAGCACTTCGATGGTCCCGACATCGTTGCGTGCATTGTCGTTCCCGGCTCCCTTGTTTCGCGGATTGCCCTTTTCTGGCCCGACAGACCGGTCCTCGAATTTTCAAGAGGCTTGGCGGCAGCTGCGTCCTCAAAGGCCGATCTCATTGAACTCAGCAACCTGGTTTACTCCTGGAACCCTGATCTTCTGGCCGCGGTTGCAGAACACACCCCGCGAATCCAGTTTCTTCAGATTCGGAACATGAAGGACTTCTCAGTGCCAACTCGTCGGAGAGATGTATGTCCTCAATAATCTCTTCTTTCTGCCGGGCCTTATTATGACCAGCAATTCTTCGCCGCAATGGACGGCGTCCTTCCTTCCTTACCCTGTCTCATAGGCCTGATTATCGTCGAAAGCAGCTCGTTGCGACCAATGGGCATCCAGTGGATCAGTGAGGAGCTGGACTCGGAGTTTGAAATCGTGCAGAGATGGGGCGCGCTATCGCCCGTGCTCACCCGGCTTACTCTCCCGAGTACCACATTGTGGCTGCGCCTCGGCGACAACATATGGTTCCCCGGCGACCCAGCTAAAGAAGGCCCGGCCACGGTGCTGTGCCTCAAGTGGCTGATCAAAAAGGTTCTCACCTCGAGTGATTTGCCGGTAGCCTATCGATTGGCTGCAGTCGTTACCGGGGGAGAAGACGGGATGGTCATCTTGGAAGAAGCGCTGGAACGGGACGGTGTTGTTCCCGCTTTCGATATCTCACGCAATGCGGATGGATCGACGGTGATTTCTTTCCCCTCCCTGCCCTTGGAGAATTCTTGATCAAGTCTCACGAAATGCATCGGGTTACCAATGTTTTGGCCAACAATGTTTTTGCTTATTTACATAAAGGTTTCCTGTTTGTTGAAGTCCGCCAGTGAAAACGAAACTGCAAGATTAAAATGCCAAAGCGGACTGGTTTGGATTAGTCTATCGAGCAACCACGAGTTCTATCCCGGCTGGAATTTGGTCATCTTCAAGGCAAGCGTGGGCAAGCAAAAACTGAAACTCAACTCGTTGGTCTTTCCAAGAGATTTTGCCCACCAATCGAAAAACCTTCGAGCACCCATGGCCACTTTGTGCCTCTTCTGTCCCGTTACCTATATTAATACGTACGAAGACGTGCTCCCACTTTCACCGCGACAACTGAGCTAGAGCTGCCCCGAAGCACCTGCTTCGCAACCGCAACGAGCTCGAGGGTCGCTGGACGCGGCTCGCCATCGCCTGCGGGCAACAGCTCATTCCATTCGACCAAGACGAGTTTATGCAGGTTCTTCATCTTCGCGAGGTGTTTCAGTGTATCCTGGCTGGAATAAGTGGGGTGGGGGTCAAAGCTGCTACATGGACTGACTGTGGTCAACCCCGACGTCCTAATGGGAGGGATATCCTGCAGATTCGGCAACAGACGGGCAAGATCTGCAGAGGCGATCAGAGACCGAATAAAGAATCAAGGAGACGATTCGCGTACCGAGAACGGAGCGCGCTGCAAGAGGGGCAGAGTTGAGGGAACGGAGATGGGGCGCATATTGAGCGATTACAGGGAGAGGCAGCGCGAGGATGTTGAAGGAATTATTGAGAGTCAAGGTGTCAACATTGGGACAGCATTGCACCAAACCTAACGCTGCTTCGTGGAGCACAAGGGTGCGGACGCCAGGGAAGTTGTAGCCCGAAAGCGCACGGCCGAACGGGTCATTCAGTTTCTTATAGCCATAACGGCGTGCAGATTTCGATGGCGCTCGAACGATTTGGATTGTGTGAAGGTTGGGCAAAAGAGCGAGACATCTGAAGAATTCGGGGAAGACGGTGGCTGCAGACCACTCTGAGAGAAGAACAGACACAACGCTTTGCACAGTGAGTTTTTGAAGTTCTTCAAGCTCATGAACTCACCGAACGTTGGAGGCCAGTGCTGGATTGCGGACGGTGACCACCTCCATTTGCCACACAAGTTCCCGCGCAAATTCCGTGGCCATCTGAGGGCCCCAACGCTGTTCTACATCTATAACTTTGGTAGCATGGTTGTTGTAATAGTAGGATTTAGTGACTTGAGAGACGACTCTGCGGCTCGCACAAATTTCGAGATGCCGCCATGCGCTCGGCAAAAATACGCTGCGGAAGCGTCGGCAGGTTTCTGACAGTGCAAGGAGAGTTCGAGTACGAATGAGATAGGAGCAAGACAAGATTTGGGCTTCAAGAAGAGGGACCGAAACAGTAGGAAAATGAGAGACAATCTCGTCAAGCACGTCGACAGGAAGGGAAGTTAGGCCAGAATCTGAACTGCCGGGGTCGGTGCTGTCGGTTAAGTTTGGTCGTCCTCCGCTTCGGGTCGGCATAGTATACAGGAATTCGAATGAACAGGAATGTGGATGTGTGAATGCGTTCGTTGAGCGCAAGCTGGAGATCACGAAGTGATGGCATCATTTGGGTCTTGCTTGCTTCCACCACGATGCGATCGAAAAACGCAGCAAGCCTTTCTGACCTCCCGACGGAACTATCGCTCGCGATTTCTGGCCATTTGGAACTCGAGCATCTGCTAGTTCTTTCCCTCACTAGTCACCAGCTACATGCCATCTGTTTGGGATGGATTTATCGTGCCATAACGATGCGCAGCCCTGTACAGGCGCTCAAATGTTGCAAAACTATTATATCGCGCAAGGAGGCTGCCGATTCAGTGCGAATACTCAAAATATGTCCGCAGTCAGCTCCTATAAAGCCCGCTACTGACAGAATTTTCCTGCGACCCCGGCACCTGCGTTGTTGAGAGGTTTTTACGTCACATTTACATCGGCGATCTCAAGGATGATGAACGTCGAAGTTTTGGACGTCTCACTTCAACCGATACTGTTCGGATTCTTCTCCCATATATCTTTTCCGCTACTCTGCACCTGCACCCTTCCCGTCTCGTCGGCTCTTCTACCGTTCCTGTGCAAGAATCCTACCATCAGGACCTTATATACCTTTTCTCAAGGCGCTGCGGGCAGCTGGAACTCCATTTTGATTCCTATCCAACCCATCCGTATGCCCAGACTGGAGACCTTCAGCGGCCCCGATGCTGCAGTATGTAGTCTTGTTCCAGGTTCACTCGTTTCGACCGTTGGGATATTTTGGGCGAAGCACCGGGTTATAGAGATCTCAAAAATCTTCGCCGCCGTCGGGTCCTCCAGAGCTTCTGTCACCCAACTCAATAATCTGGTTTCCTCATGGGATCTAGCCCTTCCAGTGCATATTGCAAAACACACGCCTCAGATAGTCTTCCTCCAAATTCGGAACGTAACGGATTTGTTGCCGACTCCTGCAAAATTGGTGAATTATCGCGCACGATACCTTCCGTGGTGCTCACGATATATCATTTACCAGGATTTTATGTGTGCTCTAGATGATACTCTTCGTTTGCTGCCATGCCTTGCGACCCTTGTCGTAGCGGAGGGCCCCGAATCTGCCATCTACCGTCCCATCGACTCCATCGTACCAGGCCTTGAATCGCAATTCGAGACAGTGGAGCGGTGGGGAGAAATAGCTCCCGCACTACGGAGAATTTGCCTTTCAACCATGTTCACGTCGTGGGGACGCGTCCATGACAATGTCTGGTTTCCCGGAATTCCCGGTGCAGACTGCCCGGAAACGTTTCAATGCACCAAGTGGTTGGTCAAAAAGGCTCTCGCCTCACGGATCCCGCTCCTGCCGACGCCGTACGATGTTCTCGCGGAGCACTTTGCGGGAGTAGACGAGATGGCAATCCTTAGAATGGCAGTAGCCCGGGATGGAGCTGTCCCCGCCTTCAATATCTTGTGGAAAGACGGAAAGACGGTCATCTCTTACCCGTCCGCCGCACCAACTGTGAGTTTCCAAATTAGTACGCAACCTTCCGCGTTGAATTTTTTTTTGCTGCCAGGAAATACTAGTCGCTTTGTAACGACGTCTCCGTCCCGTCCCGTTCAGTGTTTGATGATGATTGGGATTCCAAGCAATTATGTGCACAATAAATAGCTGCCAAAATGATACATTGGATAAAACCGTGAACGCATGAACCCTCTAAAACCACAGAAAGATTAAAAATGTTCCTGGAGTCGGTTCAGCGACAACGAAAATCGTGTTGGCAGGAATTTTTACCTTGGCGAAAGTGAACTCGACTCGGGAATTACTATGATGAACGCAGGCTTCCTTGATAGCTTTCGCGAGGGGTGTGGGGCCGCAGAAATAAGTCTGTGGACGAAACAACATAAGTAAAGTTGGGCACGATACCGAACGAACAGGTAGAGCATACCCCGACTTTCGTCTTCAGCTGCTCGCTGGTCCCTGGAATATACTGTCCAGTTGAGATGGCTTGAGAAATCTGGCCGTAGATCGTCATCCAGTCCGGTCTCCCAAACATCGTACGAGTTCTGAGCAGAGTGAGCGGATCGTATGCGGCGCCTGCGTCGTTTACGGCGATGTTCCAGAGCATATCCTCCGTGATCTTCTGCGTTAGATACACATTGATACGGAGGAAATTAGCTGGACGGGGATCAGTTGATGCCCGCGGATGCATGGGTTTAGATTGCTCACGATCGGCTTGGGAGGCCTCGACCTCAGAGAGCAGACTCTGGAACCACCCAAATGAAGGCGCGTCTCGGCAGACCCAGAAGAACTCGACGCGGCGGAGAGTGCCGAGGTTGCCTTTCCGCTGGCAATACCAGATGTGTTTGAGGATGCTGGCGAAAGGAGTGACACCTACCGAACGCACAAATTAAAACAGGTCGAGCGAGGGAGTGGAAAACATACCGATCCCGGCACCTATAAGTATCGCGGCCTCAACATCGAAGACGTCCTCAGCGGGCGCTCCGTAAGGCCCGTCAATGCGCACAGCGGGCATGGCGCCTGTAGTGCTGCCATCCAGTTCAACGAAGTCGCCGCGGAACCCATCCGTCTTTTCATCCTTCTCCGAACCCTTCATCGCCGCCATGGTCATAGCAGCGACGACGGAAGGGCCGACACCGAGACGATCACCGAGGGCGTATGTGAAGTCGCCGACCTGGCGCACATGGATCGAAACATAAGGATCGTCCGGCGCCGAGGTGATCGTAAACTGAGATTGAACCAAAGTGAGTATCATTGACGACACGTCAGACTTCAAGTTGGATTTTCACCGGATGCCACTGCCAACTCGACAATTCGGGGACTTGAAGGAAAAGCCATTGCCCGGGCGTGTACTTGAAACTAGGCTTCACAATCCGCAGCTCCATTGCGCCTGGTCGCAATTGAACAAAGGCTCGTCTCGAAGGAGAATATACTTACCGCTGGGATGGATGAGCACGCGGGATAGGCGAGTCGCACGTCGCCCACGGTACTCTCGGTACACTCGCTCGCCAAAGTAGAGTATCCCTGGCCAGATGGTGTACCGCCAGCTCAGGTAACCAAGACAGTGCTCGGGCGTGTAGAAAGGGAAAGTTTTGATATACGCGGGCTCGACAGTATCGCGGACGAAGCATCCTGTGGCGTGGGTGTAGAGGCCAAGCATGAAGAAAAAGGCCAGATGGTGGGTGTACCAAAAGGCCTCGAAGCATTGGTTGCGCATTTTGGCTTGGGCGGTTGTGTACATTAGGAGCATGATCAGGAGCATGAAGTGGCCGGTGACGCCACCAGCTTGTGTGTAATGGATCTGGAGCGCATATTCCTTTCGTACCTCTGCGACAGAAAAAAGGTCAGGGTATGTCCGGCTCGCATTCAAGGACACATACGGGTGCGCTCGACGTTAATAAAATTGACATAGTGCCCAGTTGTGTGGACCATAGTCCAAAACGCCATGGAGTACGCCACTTGTCGGTGGAACCATAAATTCTCGTCCGCAGGGAAGAGCCATGCAAGCTTCGGACGAATAACACGCAGGATGTTACGGAGCAATGGTACCAAGATGAGAGCACCGTCAAAGGCGAGGACCAGACCGGCACCACGAGACACCCACACCGAGAATTTGAGCAGGTTTAGCGCGGCGAGCTTCTCGTTTGTTTGCTATTACGAGACTTGAGCAAACGGTTAGGTTGTTGAGCTACGATCCACATACCTGACTGTGCCACCCATACGCGAAGAGGAAGAAATGCAATCCGTAGAAAATTACGTTGAAAATGAGCCGTCTTGGAGCGAGGAACTCCCGGGCAAACCAGCTTTCACCCATAGTTTATGTCGTGAGCCAAGGAACGTATAATAATAACAATCTGAATCCAGTCAGACCGGGAAAAAGAGGGACAACGCTGGAGAAGGCGGGAGCGGGGAGAACGAGGGAGGAGTGGGTGGGTGGAAACAAAGGGCGCGGGGCATTTGGAGCATTTCCAGAACACCGCTTCTCCGAAGTTCTAGACGGCTCTGGCCAGCCAAACATGGAGATCGCACAAATATGTATGGCGACAGCGGCCTCAGGTGGATACCAAGCCCGACATCACAGTGGCCAGCCCAGTCCAGAGCGCATTCACAACCAGTGAACGGGTTATCATCAGAGCCCTCTCCAGACCGTAGCGAAGATGTATGATCAGATTTTCCCTTGTAGAGGCAGACATTCCGCCCGAGCTCGTGGATCCGAGGTTTATGTAGCGTTCATGAAGTCTGGAGAGCGAGGCCAGGCGACGTCGAGGCCTCTGGGTTGCGCCAAGCGAATGAGTCTCGATGGAAGAGAGCCGCGACCGTGGGTATATACATCCGCCGATCAACCTGGTTCGAGACCGTGCCGTCATTTCCCGAATTCAACCCAGATCAATTACACTACTAGAAATACAAGAGCCACGGGCGATAATCTTTACAGCAAGTAGTACAACCCAGAGAAAAATCAAGCTGCAGACCACAGGCTCGCAATCCCACCGATTAATCTTCGCACCAGTCCAGACCCAGAGGTTTGATTTTGGCGAAGTTGATGCTGTTGCATGCGCATCAGGCGGTCGCCGCGCCCGGGAGGAGGACTGAGTCGACGGCTTTGGGACTCCGCACTCGAATGCGATCCCGACGAAGAATGGACAGATTGCGATGTTTCAGAAACGACGTCGTCGACATCGGAATTAGAGTCCGGCCAGAACTCTGAGTCCTCCGACGATGAAGATGAATCGTCAGAGGACGAAGAGCGACGGGTAAATACAATGGGAGCTGGAACGCGGTGCGCTTTCGATTCTCTGCGGGCCTGCCGCCTGTCCTGGTATCGGCGGCATCGGTCTCTTTCACGCTGCTGCAATCGCGAGTCAATAAGTGCCTTGAAACCAAGCTCAGCGCAGCCCACTCACCAATCTGCTAATAATGTCTGCTTCATCCGCCGAAATTTGCGGTGCTGGTGTGTTTTGCCTAATCTTGGCCTTTCTGCCCGGGTGAACTTCAACGCCACGGTTCCGTGTTGGTGCTGTCCCTATGCGTTTATCGAACGGGGAAGGCTGGTCGAAGTGAACAGGAGCGCAGTGTTTAGAACGACTTGGAGAAACATCTTGATGCTCGGGAACGCGAAGCGATTCCCTCAGCCGGGAAGTTGGAGGAATATACACGGGACAGACGGTGCACGGTACACGGGGAGTCGTCGCTGGGTGGCTGTCCATGAGCTCAAAAATCGATGGCCGACCCTCCGGAGTGATAATGGGGTCGACCGTATCGTGGGATTGGGCTTGAATTTGCTCCACCATTGCAGCTTCAAAATCTGTAGCGACCAGATTAGCTGTGCACTTTGAGGACAGCAAAGACAACTTACAGCTATCCCACATACCGCCGTAAGTGCAAGCCGCCCAGAAACAGTGCAATAGCCATGTCAGAGCTGGCGGGCAATCTGAAACGTAGATGAGTCCCCGGTCTAAGTGTAGAAAAATGCAGCTACTGACTCGCCATTCCATTGATCGAGGTGTCTTGCGAGAGGGAATCCGACATTTCGATTTCGTTGGTGTAAGCAGTGTGGTCCGTTATGTCGGCGTTGGAACCTGGGCCTACTGTGTTTGTGTCCGAAGGGATGTCCATTGTATCGTCGCCGTTAAGTGGTAACGTGCGTCGGTGCGTTGTGAGGAACGACGGAGATTTCGCGGTACATACATTTAACGAGATCGAAAATCAAAGCGCACGGTCGTGCTCTTTGTGATGGGACCCCAAGTTGGCGAATTGCGCTTTGACCCGTGCTTGGGCTGCCAGACGGGTCCATGCGTACGCGCCAAGTCCCAGCAAGGAAAACACAGTTAACCTGCGTCCCTTAAAGAAACGCACCGGAAGACGCTCATAGGTACTCGATTCCGGACTAGATACTGAGCCGTCGAGGACCGAGGACACCTGGTCCGAGGTGCCAAAGTTGACCCTTTTCAAAGTTGGCAACGCTTTGGCCTCTCGTTGGCGATCCTACAGGTCGCGGTCATCCGGAGACGCGCGTAGGCCGTCGGCTACAATTATATATTGCCCAACACTGCAAGAGTGTCGCACTGCGTGCGCTTTGTGGATGCTTTGAGGTGCGGGACAAGGCTGGGTTACTATAGAGTTCGGTGGTGGCCAAGCGGTGGCACCTGCCGCGCGCGCTGATCGTCTGAATGAGCGAGAAATCGGAATGCAGTCTTCGATGCGCTTGGTTGAAATGTGGCGTGCCAAACTGAACACACATGATCGAGAAGAAGATGAAGGAGTTTGTTCCTGTATTGCTCCTGGCAATCACCGAACCATGTGATGGATGACACTCTCTCAGCTTGCTCCCGACTCCCATGATGGAAGGCCCTAGATTGCTTTCTGGCCTCCCGAACGAGCTAATACAGACTATTTCGGGACTGTTGGAGCTCAAGAATCTGCTAGCTCTATGTCGGACTAGTCGCCAGATACACGCTATCTGTTTAGGATCGATTTATCGTGCCATAAGGCTGGAAAATCCCGTTCAGGTGCTCAAGTGCTGCCAAACCGTCATTTTGCGGAAGGAGGCGGCTGACGCGGTTCGAGAACTCTATATGCACGTTGCAAAATGTCCCGTTAGCTTCGATACTCATTCATATCACTTCAGCTTTTGCCAACCCAAACACGGCTTGCAAAGCTTTTACCGCACATTCGGGAACGCCATGTCGCAAATGCAGAATCTCAAGGTTGTGGATATATGCATTCGGGTTTTCTTCCAACTCTTCTGTCACACAACTTTCCCGCGACTCCTCACCTGCGCCATCCCCACTTCGTTGGACATATTTCCATTCCTGCGCCTGAATCCCACAATCACGACCGTCACTATCATTCCCGAAGAAAGCCCGGCTAGCCCGAACTTCGCCGATTTCAGCACATTGCCCATCGAACCTATACATATGCCCAGGCTGGAGAACTTCGACGGTCCTGGCAATGTTGCGTGCAGTGTTGTTCCAGGCTCGCTGACTTCACGGATTGCACTCTTCTGGGAAGACAATCCGAATGTGAATTTCCCGAGGGACTTTGAGGCACTCGGATCTTCGAACACCGATATCCTCCAACTCGCCTGCCTGATTAACGAGTGGGATTCGGTACTTCTCGTGGCTATTGCGAAGCACACGCCCCGAATCACGAGTCTCACCATCCAGAATGTGAGGGACCAAAGCCGGAAACGGGTCAGCTTCTGAATAAACCTCACATCTTCCACACACGCTCATACTCTACCAGGAATTCATGGCCGTATTGGCGGACATTCTTCCATCTCTGACATTTCTGGTGAACCTTGGTATCTTGGAAGGAGCTCCCATGCTCCACAGCCCTTATGTCGACCGAACCGACGAGGAACTAGAGCCAGAATTCGAACTGGTGCACAAATGGGGAGAAACTTCTCCCAAGCTTGGCAAGATCACTCTTGCAAACGGCATGGTATGGGCTCGCTTCCGCGGCAATATCTGGTTTCCCGTAAACACGACGAAACGTGTGCAAGGGCCAGCGCAGTGTCTCAAGTGGTTGCTCGGTAAGCTTCTCAACTCGTCGACGTTGCCAGCAGAGTATCATGCCTTGGCGGAGACTTTCGGCGGGATGGTTGGGATGGTCGCCGTGAAAGAAGCGTTGGATCGGGAGGGAGTCCTTTCGGCTTTCGATATCCGGGCACTAATTCGTAGTTCATCTTCCCTACCGTCCGCGGATTCCTGACTATTTCCGGCTTCCCGCTCTCATTATCCTACGTGCTTATAAAGCCAGGGCTTTCTCTTGCTTTTCATGGGGACCGAAAATGTCCACTGAGCTGCAGCTTTATTGTTATCCCGGCCGACAGTATAAATTCTTCTATGGTACGTAGCCAGGTCTCTTTGTCTGTATTTACATGATTGTTGAACAATGTGTTACATTGAACATTCAACATGCGTGAAATCGAACATGATCACGTGAATGTTCAACTTCCTTCAACACTCAACGGTATCGATCTTGGCACGAGAGGTCCTCTTCTTGAAGAGTACCCGTGCAGATCGGTTAGCCTTACAAGTCGTGCCGAACCACTCGCTCGGCGGATGCGCCCCCTCCCCTTCGAGTTTGACATCATATTCTAACAAGACATGCGCAAGCATCACTTTGAGCATTGTGACCGCGAAGAACCTCTATTCATTGTTCAATGCATTATTCGCCCAGATTAGGAATGATAATTAGGAAAGACGCACCCCGGGACACGCGTGCTTGCCGATTCCGAACGCGAGGTACGCCGCATCGGGAGTGACCATCTGGAACTTCGCGCTGTCGCCAGTGGGTCCCTCGGCGCGCCTCCGCGCAAAACGAAACCCATCAAACACATCGGCCTGCGCGTAGTGCGCGTCGTCGTGGTGCATGGCATATGTTGCGGCCGCAATGTAGCTCCCACCGGGCAGGTGAGTCCCGTCTGAGAAGGTGAAGCCTGCAGGATTCATCACCATTCGATGTGCATTGACTGTGTAAATCAAAGGAAACAAATAAACTCCCAAGAATTGAGCCCAGGAGAAGATACTGACTGGCGCTGACGCCGTTGAAACGCTGCGACTCGCGAAGGAAGCTGTCGAGTTTGCTGCACCTGCCTATCGCAGCCTTGCTCCATCCGTCTTCGCGCAGGACGGCGTCGAGCTCCTCACGGAGCGGCGCAACATATTCCGAGCTGGCAGCAAGGTGATAAAGTGCCTGGGTAAAACTCTGCAGAAAGTATTATCGACCGATCCGACGATAAAGCGTAGGGGATGTACGTTAGATGCGGAGTCGATGGCCACGAAGTTAACCATGAGGATACGCTGGACAAGGTTAGAGCTACGGCGTTCCTCGCCTGTGGCATGTTCTAGGAGCCACGAGATCAGGTCGTTCTACACAAAAGATGCAGCCGTGTGAGATCAAAGCTGCATGCAAATCAGACCACAAACCGGACGCTCTTCCCAATCCTTCCCGTACTCATCCTCCATCCGCAGTCGTTCCTCAATCATAGGAGCGAGGTGCAGCTTTGCCCGCGCCATGGCACGCGGCAGAGGCGATAGTATCGGGCCCACTAGTCTGATGTGGTATAATGATATATAGCGCGTATGTGTGTGGGGCTGGACGAACTCACGGTTTGAGAACATTCGGGAAGAGGTTGATAAGCTTCGCGCGCCCCATGACGTCCTCGGCAAACGCGATGGTGAGGTCGCGGTAATCAAGGTTGCGGCCTGATGAAATAAAGTGTCAACCATGCGGGTTTGAAGCGTACGGCACAGGGGAAGGGGGAAAGGAGAACTACATACATAGCTCGACCCCCACGAAGAGCCGATTGCTCGTGCGCGAGACGACGCGAAGAGCGGTCAGCAGCGCAGGAACTGGCACCCAATCTACGAGTAGCGAGACCGTCAGATAAAACTAAAGGTCAAATGTGCTCATACCCTCGCAAAGGCCGACCTCATCCTTGAACGCAGCAGTTATCTCGTCGTGGATTTCAGCGAAGCTGGAAGCAATGCTCCGCGTCAAGGACGACTGAATGACACGGACGTGATAACTTTTTAAGTGTAAGTCAATGTAGCGTGAATGGCAAAAGAGTGAGACCCACGGGTCTGTTACGAAACCCTCCCCAACAGTGTACTTCACCGCCAGGGTCTGCATTGTCAGAGTTAAGCTTTGGTTGGAATTATAGTTGCAGAAAATCTGATACGCACCGCGCCAAATCCGTGCCCGGCAGAGAGGTCCTCATCGCGTGCCTTACGCATGTCGTTGATCATCTCAGGCGAGCTGAGGACGACGATGTATCTGTCAAGGTAGGGAACACGGAAGATAGGCTTGTACTGTGGCGTCTCAGTGTAAATCCGAGTCAGAACACCAAAAAAAGCGGGAACATCCGTACCTTGTTGTAACCGGTCTGTATAATCCTTGGTGCGTTTCGGAGGTAGTCGAGCGCCCCACGGTAGGAGGAGAAGGGACCGTCTGGGCACATCGTTGGGATGGAACGCAACCGGTGCTGAAGTATATTCTCATAAGAATTAGGAAGTAGAGAGAGGAAAAAATGCTCGCTGATTTATGTTTCAGGTAAAGCAGAACGGCGATGCTGACGGTTAGGGCGACGACAGTGAGGCTTCGAGTTGTTTCCATCGTAAGTAAGCTGAAAGTAAAAGTATTGACGAGTCCTCCACTGAAGTTCGTCGCCTTTAATACCCCGAGGCGGCAAGAAGCGGCAGGGCCATTTCGGCGTCAAGAGATGGCAAGAGATTTGTGTCAGTGAGTTCATAGACGCCCGTCCTTCTTGAGTGAGAGATCCGTGCGGATACAACGTGAATGTGAAATCAGGATGAGCATGCCTTCTCCCAAATTAGCTTCGACTCGGCAGAATAGGCCAACATCCTTCCTTTTAGTCATCTAATTCGCGAGGAAAGACGCACCTCCGCGAACCTGGAACTCCGCCTCCATAGGGGTCCGCAGAGACCGAAACAAGCGCACAGATGTCAGTGCAGTGGCGTCAGCAGTATGTATGGGGTCCTGGTCTACCACTCGGGGCGATTCGAATGTAGGCCGAAAATGGGTCCAACTACTTGGCTTCGGAGAGAAAAAAGTCGGTCATGTTATTTTTGAGGAGCATCTCTCCCTTAGTCTACTCACCACGAGTTGCGAATCCGACTGCGATGCGTTCGATTGACTCGGAGTTCTTCAAGTTTTCCGGGGATCAATTTTCTGGCATTTTCCGGGACACGATCTGGTCCACGGAGATTGCGAGAGGCAGTGGAATAAGGTAGCATGAAGTCGCGGCTAGTCTTGTGGTTGGTCTTGGATGCCGAACAACGAAAGGAAACCGAAAGTCGCGGTCAGAAAGCAGTGTTCGCCCTAAGGCTTAAGGCCTTAACGGCGTTAAGCCTTATTAAGCCCTTAAGATAAGCCTTAAGGATTCTCAGAAATTTTTGCGACCTTAATTAAGGCCTTAACCCTCTCACCCGAGATGGCCGAGCGCCGTCTGGGCATCCGATGGACCCATGTTCAAGCAGAAAAAAAGAGACAGCAAGCATAATTGGTAGATGCATGTGTATACTGGCCAGGATTGAGCTCAAACCTTGGTCGGTGATGGATGGCGGTAGGTTCCCCGCCTTACTGAGCGTGGGAAATTATCGCTTAAGGCCTTAGCTGGAGGCCTTAACGTTAAGCCTTAACCCTTAATAAGGCTTAACGATTTTCGAAACCTCAATTAAGGCCTTAAGGGCGAACACTGTCAGAAAGAGATGGAAGCCGAATATGTGCCGACTATCAAGATATGATGATCAATAACAACGCCTTCAGCACTGCCACTCGCTTTCATCTGTCCACCACCTCGCAGGCATCCCGAGCGCTGATGTCCTCGATACATTTTCGCAACACGACGGTTCTGCAGCACTTGAGCACTTGAACGTGACTATCCCGTTAAGACGCGATAAACCCACTTCAAGCGGATAGCGTGCATCTGGCGCACTCACTCCTGAGGTGATCTGGCGACTAGTGCGACATAGATATTAGAGACAGGAGATCTTCCAGGCCAAAGTATCCCGAAATGTCGTGTATCAGCCAAGTATCAGCTCGGTCGGGAGCGCAGAAAGCTTCGATGGATCCCTCATCGTCGTGGAAGCGGACAAGGAAAAGTGCATCACTTCGTGATATTCGCATACGGTTCTTGTATGACATTGATGACAGGTATCGTCAAGTTCAAAAAGTGTCGTCGAGAAATCAAGTCGTCTCCTAAAGGTTTGCATCCGTGTTGGCCAACATGTAAGCATATGAGACGCAACGAAGAACATCTTCGCAGGCAGAAATTAGCAGATCTGTTCTGGATTTGATGCCGATGCCTACAGCTTCTCAGGGAATTTCTATTGTATCTCCTGCATTCTGTTGCTATCCCCATCCGAGGCCCCACCCAACCCGACGCGCAAGGGCACCCAGCGGAAATACGCTGCATCTCCTGTACTGATGCACGCACAGTGTAGCACGAGCCAGTGGCTGCCACCACAAAGGTCCTCATGTCGCCAGAGTTGCCAGACGGATACTCTACGCTGGCTAACTGTCTGGGTGTGGAGGGGCTGGAAACACTGAAGGAAGCTGTGAGGCGGGATGGAGTGGTTCCTGCCTTTGATATCCTGTGTTCGAAGCATGGACAGGTGGCGATTTCTTTCCCATCTACCTCTCATTGATCATTCTTGGTTCTTGACGCCTTCTTGTGTTCAGCACGTTCATCCATAGTCCAACAAGTTGATTCAAATGCTCGTCACTGAAGTTTAAAATAGTTATCCACAATAGCAGCGTTGAAGGCGGCAACCGCGCTGTCAATGCCGGTGTCTATTGGGCAGGTTGCCCCAACACTCGTCATCGCGTTGACAATGTATTCTTTCGAGTCAGTGATCACCTTGGTAATAGAAACTGGATTGTCTTCGTCCACCCCGCGCGCCACGTAGCTCGTCCAATAGTGGGAAAAGTTTACGCGGCACGATGAGCCAGGGGGACATGTGGAGAGATGGATGTCCGGCGCAACGGTTCGGAAATGCTCGGAAGAACGTGTGAGAAACCATTGTCCGGAAAATATGCGGAGCAGATGAGTGGTGCTGAGACTGGACAGTGGTCCATCGACCAATGCCTGCCCGAGCTCGTTGGGGACGTCGATGGTCTCGAGCACGACACCATACAGCGCGACGAGGAAAGCTTTGAAACCCAACGACTCTGCGAGGTCGATGGCCGGGACGATACTACGGAGGGGATCAGCTTTGATGTTCTCGATCCACTGGCCCGTCAGAAGCTCCAAGATGCGACCACAAGTAAGCGGATGAAGGGAGGTGCAGATATTCGTCGTTTGGAAGATTATAAGGTATTGGCTTTCCGGAATTGTAGCCGCTGAATCAAGGATGTGTTCCAACGATTCAAGTGCCCAGAGGAGGCACTCTCGCATGAGATATTTGTGAGCGAATGTGAGCAGGTCCAACACTCTGCCCATATCAGCGACAGATGCGCGACTGACTTGGAGTTGGGTGGCACTGATAAAAAACGGGTTCGAAGTTAGCTAGAGTTTCAGTGGGCACGGGCGGCGTACTCGGAATATGAGTAAAACAGGAACGCCCGGATCTGGGAAGCCGTTTCATCTTTAAATACAATCGGGTTGCTTTCGTCTGTGCCCTCGAGAGGACGGTTCGGGGGAAACATGTCCTGGAAGACTGAGGAGCGGTCCATAAGATGATAGCGATGGATCTAAATCTAGTGAGCGATATCCGGCAGGGTCTATGTAGAAGCTAAACCTTGAAGAGTGTGCTTTCCACTTGAATGACACAGTCGCCGTCCGACCTGAAGTATTTTTCATCCTTCACGATGCTCCCAGGAGCGTCAAGTCTCCGACGCTGCGCCGGAGACCCGGGGTTCATGCTTGCATCCTCATCCCGAGGATGAAGGCGAGATGCTTGATCCATCGTGGGGGTTTGGGTAGACAGCGACGGGAAAGGGGAAAGAAAGGGGTCTGATGCCGCCCGGCGGGCCGGTATGGGCATCCATAACGTTGACTCCGCGCTGATCTTCTGAACAATTATGGTCTGGGTATGTGTTTGGTCCCTCATCTTGCGGCGCATTTCACATTTCACCTTGCAAAAGAATCGATCGCTACCAACAATTTTGAAAGAGTCAAAGTAGCTTCAAACCTGTGAATCTTCGATTCCTGCCCCATATTCTTGTTGGCGGACATCTTTGTGTACGAGCCTGAATCTCGAGCCACCGAAGATCGTTTCCGCTTCGACTGGAAGCAAATCCATCTCTGGGGAATGCAGTTTGTCGAGTAGGGCACCGATGTTGGCATTTGATACAGTCGCATGCTCTTCGTCGTCCTCTTCGTCGTCCGAGACAGACTCTCCCCCACACATCCACACGATGTCCCCGATGAACTTATGCAAAAGAAAATATTTCTCGGCCACATCTGGTATCGCTGAGTCGAAGCGAGCGCGGAGAGGTGTGTCGAGAAACTGTCCGGGGAGATCACACAGCTGGCGACGGTCGTTGACCACGGTTGCTAGAGATGGTATTGGATCTCCAGCGCCAGTGCGACCGCGAATCATGATCTGGACCGTGTATTAATTCCCCTCAAGCTGCTTCACACGAAAAGAAAAAAACTGTACGTTTCCGTCATCCGCCCACTCAAGAAAAACCTTGAAAGCCCCAAAGAAGAGGTGAACGGATGGCTGCGCTAGAAACGCATTTTCGACGCTGTCGGCGACCCAGTCCTCGCAATTGATGCCAGTAAGCGCTGCAACCAGTTCGAAAGACTGGTCCCTTGGAAGTCAGAGCATGAAGAGAGGAGAGAAAATGTGGATGACGAGCCGTTTGTCCCATCTGGAGCGGCAGACCATGGACAACCACAAGTGTTTGGGCGAAGACTCGCCCGGCTCGACGAAGTTCGGCTATTTGAGCGGAGCTGAGACTTTTTTGGAGGCGCGCGACGCCGGTCAAACGGCAGTACTTGTCCCGCTCTCGAACCTAGAGATAACAGTGAGGTTGGTATTATGATTTGGAGCTTGAAGATAAGTAGTACGCTGTCTTTGACGGTCTTTTCCTCGGGTAACTCGGTATCCGTCGGAGTGACGACAGCAGAGACTGTATGGGTCTCCCATCGAACTTCTACAATTTCAGACAGTATTTAATAAACCAATTAACGAAAGAACGCACCGAGCTCAACGAGGGCGAGCATCTCAGACGCCAGCTCCTCTAACCTCCAGCGCCGGGGGAAGATGACGTTGCGAACAAATTTCTCCTGCTCGTGGGCGGCGTCATACGAGCCAAAAGTGCGGAGACGTGTAAGAGCGCTGCGATCGACATTTATACAAGCCTGCAAATATCTCCTCGCCTTCTCCTTAAATTCGGAATCCGCGTCATACGGGTACCGCTGCCTGGTCTTGCGCGTGTATTTGTAGAATTTGCGGTCAAAGGGATACCGCTCGACGTAGTGTCGCGCAGCATCAAGATGCACTGCAGAAGGAAGCCCGTCGAGACTCAGAGGGATGGGGGGCGGCTCAGTGAGGCCTGGCTCCGCGGGTAGCAGTAGGAATTTTGACAGAGCAGTGACATTCCTCGCGTGCTCTTGGGTCGACATGATGGTAGTACGGAAATAGGAGAGCACAGTGGCGGTGCAACGTGTTTCTGGATTTTGCCCTTCCGTTCGCGCACGCCTCCATACCTCTAACCTCGCTCCCCACATTTCCCCCGCCCACCCAAAAAAGTCCAGTAAAACCCAATAGATATAATAATACAAAATACAGTGTTGTTTCGTTTATTCGTTCGTCCATCGCCACCCCACCTTCACTCCCTTACTAGACTATGCTCCTCGTGTCTCCGAATCCTAATCCACAGGCAAAAGAAAAAGAAAAGAAAAAGAGGGGGAAAAGGGGGAGAGTGACGGTAGGTAGAATTAAGACAGAGAAAGGGGTGCCCAAGGGTCCATGCGAGAGATATACGAGTGGATGGGGGAATGTGGATGTGGATGGGGGTGGGGATGTTACCGAATCCCGGGACCGAGACCAGAGAAATATGTGGGTCCGGTGACGCGCGGGCGAGGAGTGGGTGGGTGGCCAAGAAAGGAGGCGCAGGACAGACTGGAAGAAGGGGAAAGTGTTGCAGTCGTGAGGTCGCTCGGTGGATCTGAGCATTGGGTTGGTCATCGGGGTGTATGTACAGCGGAGGGGGTGTCCTCGGTGGTGGATGGGGAGGGGTGGGAATGCCACGATAGATAAGGATATTGATGCTGAATTGGTGGGTGGTGGGTGGCACCGAAAGCGATGGAGATGGAGCGGAGAGCAGCAGCCGGGTGGTGTGGGGAGCGGTGGTGGTAGAAGACGGAATGGGGATGGGGATCGTTGTCAAGAAGTTGGTGGAGGATGAGGAGGATGGAATGGAGAAAGGCGCTCGGCAATGGACGCGCCCCGCTCAGTCCATGTCCATATCAATGTCATCCATCTCCTCCATCCCGCCCCAGCGCAAGCTCTCGCCCGCGCGCCTTCCATGCCCGTGTCCATGCCCATGCCCATACCGCCCATCCTTCTCCGCCTCCTCCTCGCCCTCCTCCTCCCTAACACCCCCAAGATCAAACTCGAACCCAAACTCCTCCTCCTCCTCGCGCTTCCACACCCTCGCGCCCCCACGCCCCCGCCCATACACCCGCGCCCCCTCCTCCTCCCCCTCGCCCTCAAGCTCCTCATCATCGCTCGGCGTCGACCGGCTCCGGCTCTGCTCCGACGACACGCTCGCCGACACACTCACGCTGCGCGGCACGCTCCACGCGCTCCCCGCACTATGCTGCGTCGCGTGCCCGTACTGTCTCCCGCCACGCGCACCCCCGTTACGCGCATGCGGCACCTCCACGACGCCCGCGCGCACCTCCGCCCCGCGCGGCACCTCGTAGTCGTGCATCCGCGGGCCCCCGCCCGCACCCGCACTCCCACTGCGCAGCGCATACTCGCTCGCCCCGCCGACGGACGACGAGCCAAACGGCCCGCTGGCGCCGGACCCGAACGACGCGGGCACGCCGCCCTCCTCGCCCTCGAGCGTCCCGCCGCTGACCCAGCGCGGCCACATCCCGCGGTCCTCCGGGAGGCTCGTGCCCGTCTCCGAGTCGGGGGAGAGGTGCGAGAGGATCGCGGCGGCCTCGAGGAGCTGCACTTGCGCGTGCTTGCTGAGGACGCCGCCGCCGCCGCCGGAGGAGGAGGTGTGCGGGAGGGAGGAGAGCGTGCGCCAGTGTGGGGTGTGCTCCCAGCGGTGCTTGATGAGGCAGGAGGGGTGTCGGTAGATCTGGAGATGAGGAGTTAGCACGGGTACATTTTTTTGGAAAGAAAATTAGGGGAAGGAGGGCGGAGTGGGAAGGGAGGCTGAAGGAACCGAGAATGCACCGAGACTCGCACAGAGCGATTCAAGGCGTCCAACGAAGAAAATAGAGGCTCGGATATAACACCCGAAGATACCCCGCTACGACGAAGCAAGAAAAATAGGCCAAAGAAAGAAAGGAAGGGGTGGGTCGGGAGCGACTCTACGGGGGAGAAGAGAAGGAAGAAAAGAAAAGCCAAAGACCGACGGCGAAAGAGACGACGGGAGATTGGCAAGAATGAAGAGAGATGGATCGAGATGGAGAAGGGAAGATGGGAGGTTTCGGGATGGGAAGAGAAGTGCAGTCGGCGGAAGACAAGAAAAACGAATAAATGGAAGACAAGAAGAAAGGTAAGAGGGTACGGATGATTGAATATGGGTGGGAACCGAGAACGATAGTCGAGATGAAAGAAGGGGAATAAATATAGAGGTTTGGGGGACGGGAAGTGAAAGAGTGGACGGAAGACAAGAAAGTTAAACAGAAAAGGGAGGACCGAGTAAGAACGACCCGCAAAGAGAAGAATGGAAGGGGTAAGAGCGAGCAGGGAATAGAAATGACGGAGAGTGAATAAATATGGGAACTGGGGTGAACGGGAGGTATGTGCGAGGGTCAACAAGGAAGGAGTGGAAGGGGAGGGGTGGGAAAGATAAGCCGAAGCCTAGAGGCAACGACCAGTAATGCATGAGAAGGGGAAATGTGGGATTAATGCGGATTCGGGGGAGTGGGCGGTAGGGCGGCGCTCGGGAGAGGACGTGGCGCATAAAACCGCAAGGGGTTAAATGAGCGGGGAGTGCAGGAGTGGGGAGGATTGAAGAGGAGAGACGGGAGGGTGTAGTGATGAAGAGCGGGGCATAGTGGGAGGCGGGGATGAAAGCAACAAAAAAAGGCAAGGAAAAATTTCCTCGAAGGAAAATGGAAAAATAGTCGCCACCACAAAAAATGAAACAGCAACATAGGTGCCTCGGAAGAGAACACCCGCCCGCCATACAGCAGTCCCCAGTCATGCGCAGTCGTCCTCGCAGCCCAACTGCCTCAAAAAGCGCGGTCGCTGCTGTGGAAGCAGTTACGTAATGCGCATGACGCAGCAAGGGAAAGGAGTCTACTGTGCCCAGGGGCTGCGGGGGCGAGCAACGAAGAGAAAAAAAATGCAAGACAGGAGCTAGCCCCGCGCGTAAAAACTCCACAAAGGAGGGAATTGGGCAGCGGTGAAGGGATGGGGAGGGGAGTTAATGCTGCGTCATCATTCGTGATTGGCATCCGAAATCACAGATGCGCGGCGGGAGAAAAAAAAAGCGGGGAGGGAAGGTGGAAAGTACAAGTGGGGACGAGGGAGTGAAGGGGAGGGTATGGGAAGGATAGAGGGGGATAAGGATATGGGAGCGAATGATATAGGTTAGAGAACAGCTTGGAATGACAACCGACCTTTGAGCAAGACTCGCACTTGTGGTCGACACCGCGCTTCTTGCGGCCAGCGGCGCTCTGCGCGATAGGGATGGGGGTGCTGCTCTTGGCCGGAGCGCTGGCAGGCATAAAGACAGCCGAGGGCGGCGGGGAAGCGGAGGTCGAGAGCGACAACGCCGCCATGGACAGCGCTGGGACGCCGACGGATCTACGGCGATTCTGTGAGTCTGTGGCCGTCGCGGATGGACGGGTGGACGCACAATGGGCGGGTTGCTGCGTCTCTGGCGTCGCTTAGCCGCCTGCGACGTCCCGTGGACGAGAGACGACGGTGGTGCGACGGGGCTTGCTGGTGCTTGGCATTGGATGCGCCAGCGTCAGCGAGAGGGATGGGTTGGACCTGGGCGGCCGCGATTGAGAGGGAGAGCAGACTTTGGGCAGCCGAGTCCTGCGAATGCCCACGTATTAGTCAAGAAAGCAAGGGAAGGGCTGTTGACGTACTTGGGACATGGTGGACAGAGATACAAGGGATACAAGGGTACAAGGACAGGGTACAGCTTAGAGGCAGGCTAGAGGCTCATTGAGACAACAAAGTGGCAGGCAGGAGAAGACAGAGACACCGCGATCAATCTCCCCGAAATTTCTCAAAGAGTCACATGAGTGATTATCCGTCCAAATTCGTTCACCTTACCTCCCATCCCGCGGCCATGCTCTAACAGGCCCTGCAAAATTACGGGTCAAATACTGGGAGCATGCTCTCGTCACATTGCGGGATTCAGCAATTTCAAGCGGCGGAATTGATTTTCAGCTTTCTCAGTCCGGGAGCCTCATTGTGGGCGAGATATATGTCCAACACCAGCGAAATCCCTCTACACACATCTTCGCCTTCTGGAAGCTGGACCTATGCCTCAAAATTCTCTCAGTGACGCACGTTTATAAATTTTGGACCCGCCCCCTATCAGCAATTCTCCCAAAGACTGAGTGCTGAGTCAAGGGTATAAATACCCTAGGTCATCGTCTCAAGGCGTCTATCGTAAGCGCTGGCTTACTCACTCACCTCTGTTAAAGAGGTCCGCCCGGCGACGATCTCCGAGACGGGTGCCCAAGTCCGGAGCAAATTCAAGTCGAAAGGCAGACTCGTAAGCAAGTTGCTGCGGACAATAATTCCGGCGTCCCCATTTCAACTCATTCTCCGAAATCTACAGTCGAGTTTCAATTGGTATCCAAAGTACCAAGTACGCAGCACTCCCTCCTGCAAATCACAAGCACTAGCCTTCGCCTCGGACGTCGATCCGGATCCCCTCTTCCCTTCTCTTCCCTTCCTCAACGTGTCCGGTAGTACGTATTCCACCCCTCTGCTCATATTACGTCGATCCCCTGCGGTAATGCCACGGCACCTCGTGCTGAAACTAGCAATCGTCTACGTCGCCGTGTCATCACCTCAAAAATTCACCGAGTCTTCAAGACCAAAACAGCCTCGTCGAAGAATGTGCGCGACTACTGGACTAGATTCTTTCCAACGTTACGCCTAGGACCGCAGCCAAGATCTCCAGCCTTCTCGTCGACGACGGACTCTTCCTCCTCCCAGCCTCACTCTTCCCGATCCAAGCTTTTTCACCCAAACCTTTTGGACTATGCACCACCCCAACGTCCAAATAAAAAGCACCGTCGGTTATCGCTCCCCATGGCTCAGGCGTGATTCGAACACGCTCCTCCTGCTTAATCCCCTTCCTTTCGCGCAATTTCTGCAGGTGTGGTCCCATCTATCCACCACTGTGCCGTTCTCAGCTCAGATTCGAACTTCCCTTACTGGAATGATCTTCGAAAGCAAGAAAATAGAGAAACAAAGAAAAAAGTGGGAACGAGCTATATGAGCTATGGCTCGGGCCTGATTCGAACAGGCTACTCCTGCTTGATGATACTTGGCCTCAGCCTCCACAGGAAGTAGGCGTGGGCCACCCACCACCGAACCTTTCTCAATTGGAATCGTGTGTCGATTAGTCCCAGTGTTCTCAACCTTAAATTCGAATTTCAAGGCTTTGAAGTCCGTTTCACGCAAAGGAGAACTCGGGCGCTGTCCACTACGTTTTTCAATTAAACACCAATTCCTATACCTTCCAAAAAATATGCGCTACCTTTGCCCTAAGGCACAGGCGTGATTCGAACACGCTCCTCCTGCTGAATCGGCTTGCCCCCATTGGAAATTTCTGCAGGTGTGTTTCCATCCATCCACCACTGTGCCGTTATAGTCACATTCGAACCTCTGTTCCTGTGATTATTTTCGAAAGACGAAAGAACAAAAAAAAAACACTCTTTCACGAGCTATGGCTCGGGCCTGATTCGAACAGGCTGCTCCTGCTTAATGATGTTTGTGCCAAGAACTTCCACCGGAAGCAGGTGTGGGCCACCCACCACCGAGCCTTTCCAACTTGTTATTGGCCCTCTACTAGTATAAGAGCGAGTGTTTTCAAGCGTAAATTTCATTCTACCTACGTTAGGCTTCAATTTGATGTTCGTTCGACGCAAAGGATAGGTCCACCGTATTTTTTCAAGCCACTATTGAACACCAATTCCTACACCTTCCAAGAAAAAAGTATTCGATGGATCTCGCCCAAAGGCACAGGCGTGATTCGAACACGCTCCTCCTGCTGAATCGGCTTGCCCACACTGGAAATTTTCTGCAGGTGTGGTACCGTCCACCACTGTGCCGTTCTCAGGCTATATTCGAACCTCCCTTACTGTCATCATTTCCGAAAAGAAGAAAACAGAGAACAAAAAAAAAAATCTTGCATGAGCTATGCGCAACTATGGCTCGGGCCTGATTCGAACAGGCTGCTCCTGCTTAATCTTGTTTGGCGACCACATCAGACAGGAAGCAGGCGTGGGCCACCCACCACCGAGCCTTTCTCGATTGGAATTGTTTTTCGATAAGAGCCAGTGGTTCTCAACCATAAATTTGTCGAACTTTACCCAAGGTCCACGTTGAATTCGAAGTCCGTCGACGCAGAGTACAATTCGGGCGCGGTCCATTGCAAATTCACAGGTGTGTTTCATTCCACACCGAGCCTGGGCCTTGGCCTTGAGCCTCAATATCGATTGACTTCTATACCTGCCAAAAAAAACGGGCAGTTTGCCTTCGAGACTCCAAGGCTCAGGCGTGATTCAAACACGCTCCTCCTCCTTACTCTTCCCTCTCTTCGCTCATTTTCTGCAGGCGTGGTTCCATTCATCCACCACTGAGCCGTTCTCAGGTAAGATTCAAACCTAGTCGAATGTCACCATTCTCGAAAGAAAATGCTCAACAGAGCAAAGAAAAAACAATATCTAAACGAGCTATGGCCCGGGCCTGATTCGAACAGACTATCCCTGCTTGATGCTGTTTAGTATTCTGGAGCCCCGCAGGAAGCAGGTGTGGACCATCCACCACCGAGCCCTTTCTACTTGCTATTGTCCCTCGATGAGAGCCAGTGTTCTCAACCATAAATTCAAATTTCCAAGGCTCCGAGTTGAAGTTTGTCCTGCGCAAAGGGGAACTCGGGCGCGGTCCACCACAATTTTACAGGTGTGTTTCATCCCACATCGACTTCGCCTTGGCCTTGGGCCACAATGCTCTAATGCCAACCGTTACTATGCCGGCAGCCCACCCAAGAAAAAGAAGTTGTACATCTAAACTCACGGCTCAGGCGTGATTCGAACACGCTCCTCCTGCTGAATCGGAGTGCCCGCATTGGAAATTTCTGCAGGCGTGGTTCCATCCATCCACCACTGTACCGTTCTCAGCTAAGCTTCGAACTTCCCTTACCGGAATCATTCTCGAAGGAAATCAGGAAATAAAAAAACAAAGTCTCGTTTGTACACAAATGATGGCTCGGACCTGATTCAAACAGGCACTCCTGCTTGATGATGCTTGTGCCGAGAACCCCACCGGAAGCAGGCGTGGACCACCCACCACAGAGCCTTTCTTGCTTCAAATTGTGCCTCGATAGGAGCCAGTGTTTCCAACCATAAATTAGAAAATTTATCAGATGTCGACCTGATCTTCAACACACAGGATCTCGGATGCAGGCAGCCTCAATTTCACAGGTGCGTTTAATTCGACACCGACGTCGCCCTGGTCTTGGGCCGCAATTCCAGTCAATTCCTATGCTGACAAAAAATTGAGTCACTGCATCGTTAAGTAATACCAAATGGCACAGGCATGATTCGAACACGCTCCTCCTGCTCAATTGCCTCGCAAGCACACTGGACATTTTCTGCAGGTGTGGTTCCATCTATCCACCACTGTGCCTTTTCTGGCTCAGATTCGAACGTACCTCTCTTACTGTGATTATCTCTGAAAGGAACAAGAAAAGACGCAACACATGAGCTGTATGGCTCGCCGGGCCTGATTCGAACAGGCTGCTCCTGCTTAATGCGATTTCAGCCGAAAACGCACAGGAAGCAGGCGTGTGCCACCCACTACCGAGCCTTTCTCAATTGGAATTGTGCCTCGATAGGAGCCAGTCGATAAATTCGTTCTGCAAGGCTTCAGGTTGAAGAATTCTTCACAACGTCGCGTTGAAACCGTCACTCCTTGCAACCTTTCTGTAGGCAACCACCTGTATACAGCTTTGCTACATTTACAGCTCTATGTTCAAAAGCTCTTGGTGCCTGCAAGCTGGCAGGTTGCAGCTTTTTTGTGCAGCGTGCTCGGCTTTCAACTTGCATATCCGGCACCGGAATTGATCCTGATTTTGATCCACAGCTTCCCGACGTCACTGCCACTGTGCTCTCCTATTTCCCTACCATCATGTCGGACCCGCGAAGAATATGACTGCTCTGTGTAATTTCCTACTGCTGCCCGCAGATCCAGGACTCACTGAGCCACCGGCCATTCCTCTGAGTCTCGATGGGCTTCCTTCTGCAGTGTATCTTGAGGCTGCGCGACACTACGTCGAGCGGTATCCCTGTGACCGCAAATTCTACAAATACACCCGCAAGACCAGACAGCGGTACCCGTATGCCGCGGATACCGAATTTAAGGAGAAGGCGCGGGCACATCTGCAGGCCTGTATAAATGTCGATCGCAGCGCGCTCGCACCCCTCCGGACTTTTGGCTCGTATGACGCCGCCCACGAGCAGCAGCAATTTGTCCGTAAAGTGCTCTTCCCCCGACGTTGGAATTTGGAGGAGTTGGCATCCGAGATGCTCGCGTTTGTAGAGTTTGGTGCGTTCTTTCGTCAATCAGTTCAACAAATTCGTCTGACATTGTCGAAGTTCGGGCGGAGATGCGAACACTCTCCGCTGCCGAGACGCCCACGGAGACCAGGAACGACACCGTCGCAGATAAGGCAAGTATTTTCAAGTCCCGAATGCTCAATGCCAATTCCACTTTGTTATCTCTAGGTCAGGGAGCGAGATGTCAAATGTCGACTGACCGGGGTCGGGGCTATCAAACCCCAGCAACTTAGCCCACAACAGCTTGCAGAAGCCCAGGAACAGGCTCACGCTGGCCGCGTCTTTGTCCCCAATCTTCAGGTGGTTCACGGGCTACCGTTTCAGATGGGCCAGACCGTTCGTCATCCAATTTTTTCCGCTTCAAGTTCATGCTCTGATAGTCTGCTCAGTCCTTTGCACTCGTCGAAGCGCTCACAGGGATCGCGTGCAGCGACTGGCTGGCCGACAGCGTCGAGAACGCGTTTTTGGCGCAGCCTCAAGTCCACGAGATCTTTGGTATCTTCCTAATATTTCCCGAGTGGTCGAACGGAGAAGTACAGTTTTTTTTCTGTTCTCAAGTGAAGCAGGGATTGAATATTTGATCCAGATCTTCATACGCGGTCGTACCGGTCCCGGCAACCCCATTTTTTATTTAAACACATTTTCCACCGATCGCTCCATGCATCCTTCCCAGCATAGAGCGTTCCTAGACACGTCAATTCGCCCTCGATTCGATACTTCGATCCCTGACATGGATTCAAAATATTTCATTCTGCACAAATTCATCGGCGACATTGTCTGGATGAGCGGGGGAGTGAGCCCGATCTCCGACGACGACGACGACGACGAGGACGATCTGGCTGTCTCGGACTCCAACATCTGCGCGCTACTAGGAAAGCTCCGATCCCCGGCGATGGATTTGCTACCGCGCGAACGGGAAACAATGTTTGGGCCACGGATGGCGCTCGTACACAAAGACGACGTTTGGGAGCAATAACACTGGGCCCACTATGCGTCTTATTTTCCGCCTTAGAACCACCCGATGTCTTGAGATCCTCTCCGTTCTTCCCGCCACAGTCTCCTCCCTCATCCGGTACCGTTCTCACTGCTTTTTCACGCTTCACCGATGTATGCAAACCTTGTCGCCCTACATCTTTCGTTGTTCCCAACTGCGATTTTTGAAGCGGCTTACTCGACTTTTTGGCGCCGACGATAAATCAAAAAGAAAAAGTCCCGGTATCACCAAGCGTCGAGCGAGCGCTGAACATCCATCGTGAATGAGGTTTTGACCGCCAAAAAAATCTAATCAAGTCATAGAAAGGAAGGAACCCGAAGAAGAACCTGTGGTCACATCAACCGTGACTCAACTGCTTGTCCCGTTCCACCACCTTGAGCTGGCCGTTTGCCATGGACCGTAGCACTCCGCCTCTGATAAAGATGATGAGTACTTCAGATCCGACGGCGACTGTGTCATTCAAGTAGAAAGCACTCTCTTCAAGGTCTGGCTTGTCCGTGGACTCACCCTGCCGGTTGTCGCTGACTGGATCCAGATCCATCGCTATCATCTCTCAAAAGACTCCTCGGTCTTTGAAGACATGTTTTGCCTTCCAGCAGGAAGTCTTCCCCTTGAGGGCCAAGACGAAAGCAACCCGATTTTATTTCAAGACGATACGGTTTCCCAGTTTCGGGCGTTCCTGTTTTACTCGTATTCCAGGTACGCTGCTGCCCGTGGCCAATTGGAAGTCTGACAGACTTTGAACCCCTTTGTACCAGCCCTAATCAACTCCAAATTAATCGCGCATCCGAGGCCGATATGGACAGATTGTTAAACCTGATTCAATTTGCCCATAAATATCTCCTGCGCGATTGCCTCCTTTGGGCTCTCGAATCTTTGGAACACCTCCTTAACTCAGCAGCTGCCATTTCGGAAAGCCAATGCCTTATAATTTTCCACACAACCAATCTTTGCGCCTCTCTTCATCCGCTGGCTTGTGCTCGCATTTCCGAGTTGCTGAAGGGCAAATGGATCGATCACATTAAAGCCGATCCCCTCCGTATCATCCCCGCCATCGACCTTGCAGAATCATTGGGTTACAAAAGCTTCCTCGTCGCTCTGTATAACGCCGTGCTCGAAACGCTCGACGTCCCCGGAGAGCCGGGGCGTTCATTGATAGACGGACCACTCTCTGGACTCAGCACCGCTCATCTGCTTCGCATCTTTTCCGGTCGTTGGTTTCTTATTCGCTCGTTCAAAAATTTTCAAGACATTGTGCCGGACGTTCATCTTCCCACATGTCCCCCCAACTCAGTGTGCCGCTCTGACTTCTCTGAGATATGGAGCATTCATATGGGGTCCCACGACGAGGAACCGTCCGATTCGGCTCACGTCTTCAGGGTAATCGGTGAGGCGAAGGCTGCGATAATCGAAGACTCGACGACGGGTGGTTCAGTCTCCTGCCCAGTAGATGCAGCGATAGACGCCGCCATTGCCACCTTCAACACCGCTATTGTAGATAACCATTTTGTACTCAAGACTTGATGGGCATACGAGTGAAATTTGTTCGCCTCACACTCATGAACGCGATCAAGGACAGCGGAAACAAAATGTGACGTCAAGAATAAAAAATCATTCACGAGGGAGACGGGTCGACGACAGAAGGTTTCAAGTACTAGATGGGAAAGAAATTACCGGCTGCCCATTTTCCGAGCTCAGGATATCAAAAGCCGGAACCACTCCATCCCGTCTCATGGCCCCCTTCAGTGTTCGGAACTCCTCTCCAACCAAACATTCCGCGAGGATAGCATATCCGTTTGGTAAGTCTGGAGACATGAGGACCTTTGTTATCCACCACTTTAAATGTCGCGCCACGTCAGGAGCCTTGAAATTCCCGGGATACCAAACACCATAGCTCAGGAGCGGATGGCAGAAGCGGGTCCATGGCGTGGCGGTCATCAAAGTAGCGCAGCGGATGTTCGGAAACATCTCTCCCCACTTCCGCATTGCTTCGAATTCCGACTCCAGCCCCTCGTCAACGCGGTCCGGCTCGATGTCAGCTATTTCCGTGACACGAAATAGTACCAGACGGGGTAAAGAGTGAAGCGTGTGCTCGAGTGCGGAGAAGATATCCTAGCAAGTTGTAAAGGAGAGAAAATAAACGATAAGGGGGTGCTCACCTCTCTGCCGTGGTGGTTCTTCATGTACTGTATGTTAAGCTCCTCGATTCGGGGTGTGTGCTTCGCAATGGCCGCCAGAAGGGCATGGTCCCAGAAGTAAACCATACTGCTGAGTTCGATGACATCTCCGTTGGAAGCCTCGACTGCCGCCAAGACTCTCGAAAAGTCTGAGCGCGGTTCCCAGTATATCGTAAAGCGCGACGTACGCGAGCCCGAAAGAATGCTGCACGCAACGGTGCCAGGACCCTGGAAGCTCTCCAGTTTCGGCATATGTATCGAACCGAAAGTCACTGCAGAATAATCCAAATTGTTCTGGAGCGACTCGGAGGGCATGACGATTAGATCCGTGATTGTGGAGTTCATCCGGAGGAATTGGGAAAGACGCAACGAATGCGGAATGGTGCAACTGACGAGTTGCGGGAAAGATATATGACAGAACAGTTGAGAGAGCATTGTATGGGCGACATGCATAATTTCGAGGTTTTTCATGAGCTGAATCGCGGATCCGAAAGTGCTGCAAAATCTCTTCAGTGCGTATTTCAGCTCAAGGTGTGGATAGCTGCCAAAGATTGGTCAAAGATCATCGGACGTGGGCAAAGAAGACAGAGTGGTACAAAATGAGCTCTCGCACTGCAGCAGCGACCTCCTTCCGAGACACGACGGTTCTACAGCACTTGAGCGCTTGCACGGGACTGTCGAACGACAAGACGCGATAAATCCACTTCAAGCAGATAGCGTGGATCTGGCAACTAGTCCGGCAAAGAGCTAGGAGATCCTGCAGGGCCATGCATCCCGAGATTTCGTGTATCAGCTCGGTTGGTAGCGCAGAAAGCCTGCTTGGATTTTTCATCCTTGTAGTGGCGAGAAAAGAGTGTGATGCCATCACGTCACTCACATCCGTTGATGGTATCACGCGGGTCAATCCGGCATGTTGAACGTTTAAGTTCAATTTTGGTTGATTCATTCAATGAAGGCGTTGAGCCGACGCGTTGGAGGCAAAAAAAACCGTCATGCTGTATTACGCCGTAGAAGGGTCCCTGGTGAATGTGTACGACATAAAATCCAACCAGAAGTTGCTGTTCAAAAAGGTCCAAGCCTTGGAGTCAATGACGCGCGTTCTTCTTGACTATGGATGCTTTTTGAACAAAATTGAGTCATGAAAGGGTAGACTCCGAGTAACAGATTTAGAACGACTGATTGTTAAATTTGAGGGCCTGAGCCTCCATAGTGGTTACAGACCTACGAAAAATCCGGATTCCATGGGAGAGGAGACGTGAAGGTTTTTTCCACCCAGCGACATAAGAGAGTTCATATATTGAGGCTGAAAACAAGGCATGAAAAGCTCGGTGGTGAATTCATCACGTCTGCTCTACATCAAAGGGACGTGGTCAAGTTCCAAGCAGAAGTTGCCTGTTCGAATCAGGCCCGAGTGATTTCTATTTCCTCGTCGGCGTCACTTTTTCTACGAATATTGAACTTTTGGAAGAACATTTGTTTCGTCAAGGACCCGGAGGTTAGATTTATATAACCAGTTTCAAACGATCAGGCTGATTATGATGGCAGTACGTTCCTCGCTGGGTTTCGGCGTTCTGGCCACCGAGCGTTCATCATGGTTGGAGTCGTTGCCTTTGGAGAACGAAAAATCCGAACTTGAAGTGGAAGAAAGCAAGGCATGAAAGGCTCGGTGGTGAATGCATCGCGTCTGCTCCACATCAACAAGATGGAGCGGCGTCCAGCAGAAGTTGCCTATTCGACCCAGGTCCGAGTCACTGTCCCGAAGAGCTTCGAGTTATATTTTTTGTTTGCTTTAGGAAAACATGTTGATTCATGGAGGCTGGTATCTCCAGTTGAAACTTCCCTGAGGGGCTCGGCCAGCTGGCGTTCCTTGAAATCATGTTTCACGAAATCAACCGCACTTAATGCATCGGAATACCAAGGAGGAAAGGCTCGGCGGTGAATGGTTCACATCTGCGTTTCATGCGTAATTTGAGGTTAACCCCTTCAAGTGGAAGTTGCCTGTTCGAATCAGGCTCGAGCCATGGGTCAGATTGATTTCCTATTCCATATTTTTTTCCCTTTGAGATTTATCTCGCACGGACATGCTGGATGTATCGACGGTGAGGTTCAGGTGATAAAGGCTTGTTGGTACGCCGCACCCGTTAAGTGCGGCTGGCATGATAATCAACTTGAAGGAGAGCCTGTTCGAATCGGCTTCGAGGCGTAATAAATATTCTATGCTGAATTTTTTTGCCCGTGGTTGGATTGGAAATCTAATGCTACCTGTCAGGTTGAATATGGGCTGAGAAAGGCTCGGAGGTGGATGGTACCACACCTACAGACATATATTCGAAAACTTTATTTGGAAACCTTCGTAGGAGACGCGTGTTCGAATCACGTCTGAGCCATAGGAGGTCTGTAAGACGAAGATTTTCTTTATAGATACGAGCAGGGTCTTGACATGCTGTCAAGGTAGAATCGGGGCTAAACAAGGCTCGGTGGTGGATGGTCCACGTTGGTAACATGTGGTTAAGAAAAAGTGTAAACTTAACCAACCGCAGCGTGTTCGAATCACGCCTGAGCCATGTGGACTGCCCAAAGTCACTGCTTTTTCTCCCTTTGCGGTTCCTATGTTTTATGATAAGGCCTTTACAACCAGGAAAACGGTCCATCCTCGACCATTGCTAGTCGTCGTTGCAGAAATCAGCTTGGCCAGCAACTTAACTTGGAATCTTGGATTCAGAAATTCAACATCAAAATTGAAAAACGGGGGCCCCAAGGTTTGCTGTCAAATCTTGCCCGCCGACGTCGGAATCGGCCCTCGAGGACATGACCCAACTTTTCGAACGAGCCAAAGTGAATGTTGAACTTTGGGTGGCAGTGGCGGCGGCGGTGTCATAGAGGGTGCCGTGCAACAAGGGCAAATACGCTCCTGGTTCCTGCCCTCACCGATGTTGCCAGCCTTTTGTCTATGCGCGTTATTCGCGGCCGCGGGGAGTGACGGGGATGAGAGCGAGGAACGTGACACGGACTGGACGAAGAAGACGCGTCCTGTCGATCGAGTCGCTTGACAGGCAGGCCAAATAAAATAATTTATTATAATAACTCGCTGCTTGCCCCGGGGGCTCACCTGCAGCATGACCTTTGCCGTCCTGCGCGCCCTGCACGCCATCCTCGGCGACGCCCTCAACGACATCGAGCACGTCTACGCCCATGCTGAGCACTCCCCGCCCCCGCCGACGCACAAGAAGGCAAACTCCTTCTCCCGCGCGTACGCAAGTCCCCCGCCGTCGCCCTCGTCTTCCTCGTCTACCCAGAGCTCGTCTTTCACCGGAACTGGTCTCGATTTCCCCTCTCTGGACGCCCCGTACGACCCCGCCTCCCCCAGCGAGCAGCTCGCGGCGCACCCGACCGTCGTCGCCGCGATAAACCGCATCGTCGCAGCGGCAGGTCAAATGGCCGCGACCGTGCAGGTGCCGTTCCTCACCCTCTGCGACGCCGCCATGGGCTACCACCTCCCGAGCTGTCTGCGTCTCCTCGAGGCCGCCCACGTCCCCGAAGTCCTGCGCGACGGCCCTGTGCATGTGCGCGAAATCGCCGCACGGACGGGCGTCGAGCAGGCGAAGCTTGGTGGGCTCCTCTTCCTCTTTCTGTAGGGGATCTCTGTTTACAGAGATTGCAGCGCACATTCTCCGTCTGCTCGCGACGCACCATATCCTTCGCGAGGCCGCGCCGGACGTCTTTGCCGTCAATCGCATCAGCTCCCTCATCGACTCTGGCAAGCCGCTCCACGCTCTCGTCGCAAAGTGCGTTCCTTCCTCTTGCTTTCCGATTTGCTCGTGTTCTCTTCGCGTTTCTACTTTTTTTTCGTCTTTTCGACACCTCTTCTCGTTCCTTCCCTTTCCTTCTTCATCCTTCATCCTTCATCCTGCCTTTTCCTTTTCCTTTCCCTTCCTCTCTCGCTCGCCCCCGCGGCCCCCGCTGCCAAAAAAATCTCCACTCCTTCACGCTCACGCTCACGCGCCTGTGGCACGCGTCAGGCGCGCTGACAGCCTTCCTTTACGCTTTACCTTCTCCTGTCGGCCTCTGCCATATCTGGACACTTCTTGACGCGTTTACGCGTTCCTTGACGCGCTTCTGACGCGCTTTGGTAAACGCTCGGAGGCTTCCTGGCTTCGCGCGCCGGGCTTATCGGGTTTTGTGCGCTACCGGTCTGGGCGGTGGAGAGCCGCTCGAGTGCCTGTGGCGCGTGGCGCAGGGCGGGTCCGGGGCAGCGTAGCCATACTCTCCGGGCGGGTGCCTTATTCTCATTCTCTGGGCGTTTTTATCTTTATTTTTTGGTTGTCGTCTTTTTTTTCCCTTCCTTCCCTTTCTCCTCTCACCGCAGGCAATACATACTGACCTTTCTTTTCTTTGACAGCCCGGAGCGCAAGTACGACGGCGACGACGCGAGCGCGGTCGCTGCGTTCATAGGATTATGGTCGGTGTTTTCTTCCTTCGTGCTTTCCGTGCTCTTTTTCGTTTCTGGCTCTTTGCTTGCTCGACGCGATTTTCGACTTTTCTTATCGATGCCCTCGCGAATCGCGCGCATATACCTAGCAGTTCATACTTTTTCCGCACTTCGGCTTTCCTACCCACCTCTACTCTGCGCCTGTCGTCGCGTCGTTCCCATCGCGAATCGCGAATCGCGCATATACCCACCCTTTCACGCTGTTAATGCTTTGCATTTCCTGCCCACCTCTATAATGTGCTCGTCGTAGCGTCGGTTCCCTTCCAAATCGCGCCTTTTCTCGGACCATCCTACTTTTCCGCACTTTGCACTTTGCCTTTGTTCCCCATCACTCGTTCCCTGGCTTACACACACTTTTCAGCACCGACGAGCTCTACAAATCGAGCGCCTACCTCACCGAGGCGGTCTTCCCCGGCGCCGCGCGGCTGTACCCCCCAGGATCCGGCCTCGATCTCAATCCACGCACCACGACCACCACCACCGGCACCGGCACCAGAATCAGCACCGGCACCACCCTCAACACCAACAATGGCAGTGTGAACGCGGGCGGCGCGGGGAACGACCCGACACGCGCGCCGTTCAATTACGCGTTTGGGTGCGGGGGCGTTGGGTATTTTGGGTGGTTGGAGGGGGAGGGGTGTGGGGCGGGTGTGTCTGGCGTGGCCTCCATTCCGGGTGCGGCGGTGAATGGGAGGATCGGGGAAAGGAAGTCAAGTGCGAGCGGAGATGCGACCCCGCCGACCACGACATCGAACCCGAACCCGAACCGGTTCCGGCTGGAGCGCTTCGGCAAGGCGATGAAGGGGACGGGGAGCTGGGAGGCGCCGGGCGCTGTGTTGCATGGTGGGTGTCGTGCTCCTCTTCCTCCCTCTTTTCTTTTTTTTCTTCTTTTATTTGCGTCTCAGTATGACTGATTCTCATCTTTTTTATTTATTTCGAATACGTAGGCTTCGACTGGGGAGCGCTCCCGCGCGGGAGCGTGGTCGTGGACGTCGGCGGCGGGATTGGCTCGACGAGCATGCTACTTGCGAGCGCGTATGCGGAGGTGGATGCAGATGGTGGGTGTTTCTTTCCCTCTTCCTCTTCGCCCAGTCACCATCTTGGATGACATTTCACCTCCTTGGGACCGAGTACACACGCTAACGGAACGCGCAGGCAGCGGCGGCCTGCGATTCGTGATCCAGGACCGGCCGGTGGTGGTCGAGATGGGGGAGAAGGTTTGTCTTGTCCCAACCCTTCGCAAGGGAAGAAGAAAGGAAAGGAGGCTGATGTGCGTTTGCAGGCGTGGCGCGTGAAGTGTCCCGAGCTCCTCGAGTCTGGCGCTGTGCGGTTTCAGGGTGAGTTTGACTCTTTCCTTCACCTCGGCTATCTCTTCTACATATCTGTCGAACAACGAACTGAAGTTGACGACACATTTCCCACCAGTACACGACTTCTTCACGCCCCAACCCGTCACAGACGCCGCAGTCTTCCTCCTGCGCGTCGTGCTGCACGATTGGCCCGATGCATTCGCGCACCGCATCTTGCTGCGTCTGCGCGAAGCCGCCGCACCGCACACGCGGTTGGTGCTCGCGGACTTTGTGCTGCCGCTAGCGTGTGTGGATGACTTCGGGGTTGGCGAGACTGGGGGCGCGGAGACGCAAACACAGCCGGAGAGGGAGCCGCAGGTGGAGGGCGCGGAGAAGAGGCTCGCGCCCGCGCCGCTGCTCGCGAACCTCGGCAAGGCGAGCGCGAATGCGTATTGGATGGACCTTACGGTATGCCCTTCATGGTATACAAAGAGTTCGCAGCCGACTGAGCCTCTCCCAGATGCAAGTGACGTTCAACGGGCAGGAGCGCACGCTGCGGGAGACCGTCGCACTCGCGCTGTCGGCGGGGTGGAAGGTCGTGCGCGTCACTAAGGCGCCCGGCTCGCTCTTCGGCCATATCGTCGCCGTGCCTGTCGCTGTGCCCGTTTCGCCCCAGCGCCGCGCGCGCGCCGGCAGCGGCTCCGCGTTTTTCGATGTCGGAGTGGGCCTCGGCGGAGGTGGGGCAGCGGGCGCCGTGCGTGGAGACGAGGAGAAGGAGCTGGTGGAGCGCGCGAGCAGCCGTTGTGGGACGCCGACGTTCGGCTCGCGTGTCGACTTGCCGTCCGTCGCGGAAGCGCGTGCGCGGTTCGGCGGGAGTGTCGGTGTTGGGCGGCGGCCATTTGGATCCGGCACGAGAGGCGCGCTGCCACCACCACCGTTGAAGCAGGCTGCGGTGCTGACCGCACCGCCAGCAAGGAAGAAGAAGCCGTCCCCGCTTTCCGTCCCACCACCGCCGTCCCCGTCCCCATCTTTGTTGCGCCCGTTGACGTCGCCCCGTCCGCAGTCCTCATCGCCCATCGCGCGCCGAACCTCCCAGGCGCCACTTCGACAACCACCCCAGTCCCAGCCGTCTCTTGCGCCGTCGCCTGTTCCACGACACGCGCCCCCGCCCTCGCCCATGTCTCCCCGCCTGTCACTCAGCCGCCGCTCGTCATACGCCCATTTATCGCAACCCCCGCAATTGCGTAGTCAGCCGCCGACACCACCACCGCCCGTCCCTGCTATCGCGCACACTCTGCGCCACGCCCCGTCCTCGCCCGTCCTGAAACAGCCGCACCAATATCACCCGCAGCCGAGCCCGCCGTCGCCCGTGCCGTCTCGAATCCCCGCGCTGACGCGCCGTGCGTCGCACGCGCAGCTCCCACAAACGGAGCTGCGCAAGCGCTCGGGGAGCATCGTCCACCCCGCGATGGTGCGCGCCGCGGGCGGGACTGCGGGTGGCGCGTATGCGCATGGGATGGGGAGTCTGCTGCTGCAGGGGCGCGCGAGCGGCGGCGCGCTCGACTTTGGGCGGCGACTGCGGCGGGACGACACGGATGGGGACAGCGAGGAGGGTGCGGAGGATGAGATCGTGTCGGGGAGTGTGTCGCCGGCGTTATTGCCTGCTCGGTCGGTGCTCGCGGCGGCCGCGCGGATTGAGCGGGGGATCCCGCGCTCGCCTTCACCGGACTCGTAAAGCTCAAAGCTCTGGATGCCTCTTTCTACTTGTTTTCTGGGATTGCATATTCTCGTTTTTTCTTGTGCTACGTGTGTCAAACATCCATAACGGGGTCTCTCATTCCGCTGCTCTGTCTTATGTATTTCAGTTATTAGAATATCGGACACCTGTCTTTGTTAGCAAATTGTAATGGATACTTATCGACGTGTGCGATGGGCAAGCAAAGAGACATGGGCCGTCCGTATCGGTGAACGATGCGTGCCGTCGGTTGTGAACGTTAATCTTAAGGCTCGAACTCATTACCGTCTTCCACAATAGACGTTTATTAGAGGCCGCCCAGTGACGCTCGGCGCTCATTGTCACGTCAAAATGTCTCCCCGACGCGCATTCTGGCATTTTTGGCGTCAGTGACTATTTTTGGCGTCAGTGACTATTATACAAGACCAGTTTATGTAACTCAAGAATTATATCAGGTATTATACCCCCGCGACCTTCTCCACAAGGGTGTCATGGCCTGGGCTACGACGTTGCCCGCGGCCTCCAAAGCGATCTTCAAATCATCGTCCATGACAGTGACGAGCAGGCCGCGGGACTTCCACTTGTCGGGATGAAAGATTCGGTGGACCTTCTCGACAAGACGGTTGTACTCCGCGACGTTTGTCGCCAGCTGAATCTTGACGCGCCCAAAGAAGAGTTCCACAGCGCCCCAATCAATCTGCTCGACGTTCAGCTCGAGCGGGTCGGTGAGAACCGGCCACGGGATAGCGCGAAATGTCAAGGGTTTCGTCTCGGAGAACTTGGTGGTGTCGAATTCCTCGATTTGGAGCTTGAGGCGCGTGAGCGCGCGGGCGGCGGTCCATGCGGTGGTGCCCCGCAGTTTCTCGTCGCGTTTCCTGCAGCGGGCTTCCTCCGCCAAGGTCGCGTCCTTCCATCGTTTTTCCCGCTGGAATTTTATCTGAGCCTTGCGGTCGGCCTCCTCTTTCTCGCGGCGCTGCTTTTCTTCCATCTCGCGTCGTCGGCGCCTCACTTGCTCTTCGAACTGCTGCATCTTCTGGCGCGACTCCTCCACGTCCGCGACCCTGCGGCGCTCCGCTTCTCTTGCACGCGCGGCACACTGGTAGTGGAGGATTAACCTGGACTCTGTCGGTGCAGCCCCCGTGCGCGAAACTTTCCGCGGCGAGTTGTCTACCTCGCTGGCCTTGCGACGCTTCCAGAACTTGAGCTTGTCCAATTCTTCGACCTGAGACTTTAGCCGCCCAAGCGCGCGTACGGGCGTCCATGGACCGGTGCCCCGCAGCTTCTCGTCTTGGGGGACGGTACCTCGCAGTTTGCCGTCTTGTTGTTGGAGCGCGTGCAAGGCTTCCTCCGCCTGGGTCGCGGCCTTGCCCTGTTTCTCCCGTTCACGCGCCTCCTTTGCTTTGTGCGCAGCCTCCTCTTGCTTCTTCCGCTCCGCCTCTTCCTTCTCTCGCTGCTCCTTCGCCCTGCGTTCGCGCTCTTCCTTCTCCTGCTGCGCACGCACCCCCTGCTCCTTGCGCTCGCGTTCTTCTCTCTCTTTCTGCTCTTGGGCCTCCTTCGCCCTGGTTTGGCGCTCCTGCTCCTCCCTTCGTTCGCGCTCCTCCTTCTCAACGCGCTCGCGCTCCTTCTTCTCCTTCATCTCCCGCTGCTTGCGCACCCGAATCGTTTTCCTGTCCTCCTCCGCAGCGCGCTCGTACGCTCTCTCTTGCTCTTCAAACCTCTGTATCTTGCAGCGCGCCTCATCCAACTCCGCCGCCTTCCTCCGCTCTTCCTCCTTCTTCAGGCGCGCGGCGCCCTCGTGCAGGATCAGCCTCCACTCCGCCGGCTTGGGTGGAGCCTTTTTGCGCTCCTTCTGCCCCTTCCCCTTCCCGCTCTTCTCGCTCTCCTGGAACTCTCTCATCTTCCGGCGCGACTCCTCCACCTCCGCAGCCCGGCGCCTTTCCTCCTCCTCCGCCCGCTCGCTCTCCTCCCGTTTCTTCTTCGCGGCTTCCCAGAGCGGCCGGTCGCGCTCGAGCTGCAGGATCTTTAGCCGGGACTCGGCCAGCTCGAGCGCGCGCTGCGTGGTCTCCAACTCTGCACGGAGCGCCGCAGACTCCGCTTGCGCGGCTGTCCGTTGGGTGACTTCGGCGTCGTACAGCGTGCGGAGGGCTTCGAGCTCGCTGGGAATGTTGGGTGGCTCCGAGTGGACGACATCAGGAGCGGTCTGTGGTGGGGGCGACGGAGGCGTCGGTGCCGTATGAGGCTCCGTAGTCGGTGATGAAGCTTCCGTCGCGAACGCCGGTGTTCGTATGCGATCTAGGTAATCAAGAGAAGGCTCAGAGGTCGCCGATGAGCCTGCTCTCGTAGGAGGCTTAGTCGTTGCCGATGGAGCTGCCGTCTTCGGAGGCGCGGTGGCCGCTACCTTCGGTGTATCCTCTTCCTGGACGAACACTTTGGGCGCCGGTCTGTCCTTTTCCTTTTTCTCCGCCATCTTGAGGAGACGGTACGTCACTTTGAGAAACTTCCATTCCAGCTCAACGCCGTCCATGGCCTGCATAGCTTTGGATGCTGGAGGTGATAAAAATATTAGTCCGCGTGGTCCTTTTTGCTGTGCGAGGTATTACCTTCGGAGGCAAGCGAGAATACGATGACACCGCGACCGCGGCTTTTTGCCGTCCATGGGTCGGTGAATACTTCGGAGCTGGAGAATCGTCAGCACTGAACGCAAAGTTGGCGGGGCCGGCGACCTTATGATGTGCCCGAACTACCCGAAGTCATGAGCCACGCAATAGATAGATAGGAAAACGGTCACCTCGTCGAAATGCGTGCGCAGGGCGTGCGCATCGAGCGTCAAACTGATGTTCTAAGCCATATTCAAGACCCCGTTCCTGGCTGAGTTCATTGAACACTCACCGAGCAGAATAGCGCGCATGGGTCATATGGATTCAAAGTAATTTTCGGATGTGCGGACGCGAGGCGCGTTTCGGCGTCTCGTGCATGGGCTTCGACCCAGAATTGCACTAGTCCGCCGGCGGTGGGGTGGATGCGCACCGATTGAAGGGGGCCATACGGGCGGAGGATGTCGTAGAGCTTCCCCTCAGTGTATCCGGACGGTAAGGTCTTGATCAGCCTCGGTGAGACATCGGGGCCAGGGGAATCGAAAGGTTTCGCGCCGGGTGCCGTGCTAAAGTTCAGGACCACAGGCGGCTCCAACGAAGCTATGGGCCGGTCGTGCAGTATCGCCAATGCTTTTTCGGCTTGACGAATCTGTTAGCAGCGGCATTTACAGCGAATGGAGGGCTGTATGTACCCTGGTTTAGGCTTGGAAAGTCGACACGAGGGCGCAGGGCACCGCGGTTGCGGCGATTCCTGCTGCGCGTGAAGGTTACGGTTGCGCTAATTGGGTCTTGGAAGACGGATTTGAGGTGCTCTTGGAGAACATGGCTTGACAACGACTCGATGAAGAGGGTTGGGGCTTTGAGGTGAGGGTGCGGCGGGGGATTGGTGGCCATTATCCGCACATATATACAGACAAGAGTCGGGGAAAATTGACAAAAGATGAGTTGTCGGCAAAGAAGCGAGCAAAGAGTCAGACGGCGAGCGCACGTAAAAAGGTTAAGTTAGTAATACAGAGTCCGCCGAGGGTCTGTTTCCTGGTGGATTCGGTCCACTATGAAACAATTCACGGCCGGGGGTCGTATTGAGCGCGCATTGCTTCGCTGCTCGGTGGTCGTCGGTCGAAGGTGAGAGGAAAATTACAGCAGTCTCAGATGATGATCACGCCGATCAGATGATGTTCGGCAGTTGCCGGGTATGTTGAACTTTTGGTTGAACCTCGGTTGATACTTATTCATCGTGAAGGTGATCCGCCGGGCAGTCAGAAAACTATGGTAAGCCCCAGAATACGAGTAAGGACTGCATCCAGAATACGGCTCAATCCCCATTGAACGAGTTAAAGCCACGTTGCATATCGAAGGTTGCTTCAGACGAGCTTCAGACTAAGGTTCGGTGTAGATGTTCCAGCTGCGTAATGTACTTACTGGGGGTTGTTCCTCGAGAAATTCGATGAGGCCATAGTACGATGGCCTCATATAAGAGTCGTGCATTCCATCAAGTCGCCTCATCCCCAGCCTTACCGACTGCACCTCTCGAAAAATGAAGCTCATCGGCTACCTTGTCCTCCTAAACTTCCTCATACTCTCTGCCCTTTCCCAAGGTATCGAAATAGGTGCCCCAGCCAATGGCACGATCGTAAAGGCTGGCCGCAAAATTGTTGTTGATGTTCAGAAGCCGGTGTGTTCCAATTGCTCTAGCGTGCTAGTGCAGGAGCTGACTACATCTCGCAGGACACCCTCACTGGGTCCACTGAGCTCGCCCTGGTCATCGCATTTTTGCATTGCGGATCCGCACCCTGCCCATCTCCCTTGACCTACGCCGGAACGATTCTCTACAACGGGACCTGGAACCCGCAATTCTCGACGAGCCCCAAGGATGGCGACAGAATGCCTCACCAGAACTTCACGGTGGAAATTCCGAAATCTGCTGTCCGTGGAACAGCCCAGCTGAGCGTCACCCACTTCAGCATAGTAGGGGTCAGTGTCTGCAGCTTTGAAGAAATAGAGTTATCTAACCCACGGTCTAGGCCAGCGGGCTCCTGTTTCTGCAAAACCGCACCATTACGTTGGAGGTGAAATGAGAGCACAATTTGGGAACGTACATACCGAGGACCATTTCAATTGGCGGAGCATTGTTGGAGCAGAAGTGAATGATGATGCGTATTTAGCTTGAAGCCGTGTAAGACTCGATCCAAGATGTCCCGGCTTCATTAACAATGAATCGGTATCAATTGAGTCGGAATTACAACTTCAAGTAGCCTGCAACAATATTCCTTCATGTAAATCGGTTCCGTACGCAGTTTTGTATCCTTAGATTGAAACTTGACTGTGCCCCATTCTTCCTTCCTTTTGCCCGCTGGTTGAAAATGCCATCAGGTAGTATTCGGCAGTTGCCGGTCAGTTGAACTTTTTTTTGTTGAATCCTCGCATTCGTCTCAATAGTATGTAGCTGTGCGGGAATTTTCACCGTCATGGTATTCAATTACGATACGAGTAGAGCTGTTCCAATTCGCTTAGTGCCTCCGATCTAAAAGGCACTGCGTTCCGGGCAGCGGTCGCCGCGTTTCAATTCAACTTCGAAGCCGCCCCACAATGCACTCCCGCGCAACTTCGGCTAGCCATACCCAGCCTTACCTCGGTCCACGTCAGGCAATATTTGCTCTGCAGGGCCTCATCCATGAATGATTCGGCCAGATGTCGCCAAACCTTTGAGCGGTGACCTGTCCGCCAATAGTGCTCGATGAACCAACAGTAGGCTTGTTCTTTGACTGCACTCACCCCCAAAGACTTTTTTGCTGTGCGGAATTTTATGTCAACGAAGCGCTTCAAGGCCACCCAGGGTTGAAGCAGGTCGGCCCGGCCATGTTTGACCGTCAATTGTGTTGTTTCAGCCCAGCGATGGGTACCCAGGTATTATATTTAGACGACGCCCTATAAATTGCTCCCATTGCGTCGCCTCATCCTTAGTACACAGCGCACCTCTCAGAGATGAAACTTTCCAGCTCCTTTGTCCTTCTGTCCTTCCTCGTAACCAATACCCTTGCACAAGGTATTCGGATTGCTGCTCCTGCCGATGGCGCGACGGTGAGCGCCGGGTCCGCCATTGTCGTAGACGTTGAGCGCCCGGTATGTCGTTGCTTCCGTCTGTATTCCCGTGGCAGGAGTTGACGGTTTTTCGCAGGACACCCTCACTCCCTCCACTCAGCTCGCACTCGCCATCGGATTCTCACCCTGCGGCTCGGGCCCCTGCCGATCACCCCTGGAGGAGCTCGACACTGTGCTGTACAACGGAACCTTTGACCCGCAGTTCCGCGATGATGGCGACAGAAATCGGCCTCACCAGAATTTCACCGTAACAATTCCAGCGTCTGCTCCCCGTGGCACAGCCCTGCTCAGCGTCATCAATTTCAGTCTGGTGGGGGTGAGTCGGAATGTTGTCTGTTGGAATCGACATACTTACTTAAAATCGCGGTCTATCTAGGCGGTCTCAGTCCCGCTTCTACAAGCCCTCAATATTACTCTGGAGGTTGAATGAGGGGTCGAGTGACCAGCATTTTTGAGCCAGGGACTAAATCTTAACCAAATCGTACACATAACTCCACTGTTGACTCTTACAACCAGTGCACCTTGCGAAGTGACAATGACATATGAAAGTTCCGTTTAACTTCGAACGAAAGGCACTCACAGAAAAACGACTCCGCCTTGGCAGCCTTGCCTTTCACTCCACCCCATTTGTCGAGCTCACTAAGACTTCTGAGGCTCTGATGGTCTAGGTCCAGTTTACAACGCCTTCGATTGAAGAAATTGAACCAAGCTGCCGGCTTGGCCCGCCGGCTGATGCTATCACGGAAGTAAGCGATGCGATGTGATGGCATCACTTTGCATTCTCGCCACTCCCACAAGGATGAAAAAGCCAAGCAGACTTTCTGCGCTCCCAACCGAGCTGATACACGAAATCTCGGGATGCATGGGCCTCCAGGATCTCCTCGCGCTGTGTCGGACGAGTCGCCAGATCCACACTATCTGCTTGAAGTGGATTTATCGCGACTTGACGTTGGACAGTCCCGTTCAAGTGCTCCAGTGCTGTAGGACCGTCGTGTCGCGAACGGAATCCGCTGCCGCGGTGAGGAAACTTAAAATGTACCACTGCGTCTTTTATTCGAGGTCCGGTGTTAATCTTTCTACAGCAATCCACGCTTTGAGCTGAAATGCCCACTGAAGAGTTTTTGCAGCACTTTCGAATCGGCGATTCGGCTCATGAAAAACCTTGAACTTTTGGACGTCGCCAATAACGCAATGCTCTCTCAAATCTTCTGTCACATATCTTTCCCGCGACTCCTCACATGCACAATCCCCCATTCATTGCATCTTTTCCAGTTCCTCGGCATGAATCCGATGATTACCAGCCTAACTGTCATCCCTTCCCTCATCGGCCGTTCGAAATCAGGTACAGCGGCTCTCAAACGAATACATATGCCGAGATTGGAGAACTTCCAGGGGCCGGGCTCCGTTGCGTGCAGCGTTCTTCCTGGCTCGCGGACGTCGCGCCTCATAATATACTGGGAACCGCTCGCAGACTTTTCGAGAGTCTTGGCCGCAGTTGAGGCTTCCAAAGTTGAGGTCATCGAACTCAGCAATTTGGTTTACGTCTGGGACCCTTCTCTTCTTGCGGCCATTGCGAAGTACACACCCCGAATTGAGATGCTCCACATACAGTACATCAAGAACCATCAGGGGAGAGAAGTGAGCGCTCCTCAGTGGGTCATCGCGTTTTTAACTCACTCACAAGTTCATAGGATATCTTCTCCGCCTTCGAGAACACGCTTCATTCTTTACCCCGTCTCGGTCAACTTCGTATCATGGAAGGAGATGGCCCTGGCCTGGACTCGCTGGATCATATTGACGAGGCGCTAGAGTCAGAATTCGAAGTCGTGCGGAAGTGGGGGGAAATGTTTCCGAACGTCATCTCCACTACCCTTATGACCGACACGCCATGGAGACCCCTCCGGCATCCAATCTTCAGCCAAGACGTGTGGTATCCCGGGCTTTCACTTCGTGCTTTAAAATGGTGGATAACAAAAGTTCTCATGTCGCCAGAGCTACCGGACGAATATCGTACGCTGACGGATTGCTTGGGTGGGGACGGGATGGACAGACTGAAGGAAGCTGTGAGGCGGGATGGAGTGGTTCCGGTTTTTGATATCCTGAGCTTGCAGGATGGAGAGATTGTGATTTCTTTCCCAGGTGGTACATGAAACCTTCTGTCGTCGGACCACAATTATTCTTGGTCGTTGACGTTTCATTTTGTTCCTGTGCTTTTTCATATGGCAAACGTATACGTTTCCTTCTTACTCTCAAATTAACTTCAATGAGTCTAGCCTCCCCTGGGGAGGTAGTTGGTCAATCTATGGCTCGGGCCTGGTTCGAACGGGCAACTTTTGCGCTCAAGTATTTTGGCACGCACGGGAAGCAGGTGTGAGACCATCCACACCCGGTTGGACGGAGAACCCTATGGAATATGTATACGAACTGGCGCCAGGAACGCAAAGAAAGAGGTCCGCTCTCGAAGTTCAACTGCGGATTGAACGGCTGATCGGCGAGGTTGGAAATAAGAGTCGAAGCATTGTGAGTCTGAGAATCAGGAGACTTGAACCCCCAACCGAGCGCTAAACTGTCACCTCTAGCGCTGGAAGACCACGCCGGGCGCTCGAAAACGATGCCGGGCGCTGGAAGGTGATGCCGAGCGCTTGGATAGTCTTCGGAACGTTGTGATTCCTTGTGTTGCGCTTCGATTCCCCATTCCGGTTTGTGCGTTTCTCATCCTTAAAGTCTTGCATCAGCTTGCTCTTTGTAGTGATCTCCGCAGTAATATCTCCGCATCCTCCCCCTGCATCGCAGCTCTCTGTGCATCTGTTCACGACTCCATTATGGTTACTGTAGGGACCTTGATCTGGATCTCATGCCTTCCCCTCCTTAGACTGTGGGTTGAATTCTTGCACCTCGGGAGGTCCTCGTTAACTCTTTGTCTCGGACCTCAAGCTTCATTTGCGTCGCATGCGGATTCGCCATCACCAAGGGCGGTTTATTTACCGCCAGTGCTGCCCGTGGAGCTGGTCAAATAATGCTCGTATGTAGGCCCCCATAGATTGCTTCCCCCCGAACTCACTAACGACGACAGAACATCACGGTACCGAGCCTGATGTTCTCCAAAATTGTCCCTGCGTTTACGTCCCAAAATATCTCTGCACTTGGTATATTCCGCCCGTACCGTCCCAGGCGTACGATTCATCCGCTTTCAGGCCCACTCGTCCTCATCGCAGTCACATATCAGCTGATGGGATTTGCCCTTGCGTGGACGACAAAGCAGTTCTTCTGGGTACCACATCGGTTCAGGCATGTAATACGCGTGGCCGGCGTTCATGACTGACTCACTATCTTCAGGTGGGGAATATTGGCGGCCGGCGGCTGGGGAAATTACGGCGACATCCGTAAGCTCTTGGACTGATCGATTTCTGTCTTGAGCATCAATGTATTTGCAGCGACGTCTATTGCCATCAGTATCACCGGTGCAGCACCTTTTAACGGTACCTCTGATCAGACGATCGCTGTTGCGTACATATCTGGGTTGAGTTTATTCTACATGGTGAGTGACCGTGTTGAAATTGGATTGTGAAACGAGTTCAGGACGTGTTAGATGACGTTCTTTCCTCTCGGGGGCCACAAATTAATTGCACTGGACTTCAATGGCCCGAACGTGGAGCCAGAAGTCTTGCGAGCCGCCGCTGGTACACGGCGACGAGCAGTTTTCTCGATGCTCCCCAAAATATTTATTCAACTTCTTGCAACAAAACATGCTGCGTCCCAGCCGATTGCCGAGGTAGACGAGCGCCCCCAAAAGCAAGACACCAGCCCAGGCCTGAACGACCCTCCCGGCGATTCATATTCCGCGTCCTTCAAGGAGGATGGCTCGTCCGAGATTGCTCCCGAGCTTCCCGCCAGCCAAAAGTCACCTTCCTCTTCTATAGGACGTGGAATAGGGGCCAGGCTTTTATCATTCGTTCGGGAAGCTTGCTCGCCTGCATCATTGAGCATAATATTATCATTCCCAATCGCCGTGATTCTCGCTCTCAAGGGTCTCTTTGTGGAAGTTCCCTCTCCCCACATCCCCTCTGCACCCGATGGTCGGCCTCCGCTGTCGTTTCTATTTGATACAGCTACTTTCATAGGCGCCGCCTCCGTTCCTCTGGGTTTAGTCTCTCTCGGTTCTGCGCTTGCTCGACTCGAGGTCCCCCGTGGCCGATGGAATCAACTCCCGGTTGGCGCAATTATTAACATGGCACTCGGAAGGATGCTTCTCATGCCTGTCCTCGGTGTGCTACTGGCTAAAGGCTTGACAAACTCCGGGCTCATTGCGAGAGAAGACAAGGTCCTGCGGTTCATCTGCATGTAAGTGTCCTGCCGTCCGGCCTGGAGTTATCGCACTCAGGTTTTGAACCAGACTGTTCTCCTGCCTTCCCACTGGTACAACGCAGGTTTGTGCATTACACCGTGTGGGTGTCAATATTCAAAAAGTTGAATTTTTGCTAGGTCTTTGTCACTCAAGTCTACAGCGGTACGGGTAGTGCTGAGCATCTGTCAGCCTTTTTGATTCCACAGTACATATTGATGTTCTTTTCCATGACGGGGCTCATTGCGTACAGCTTGAACAGTCTCTTTTAATGCTTCGTTGTAATTTCATCTGTATGTAGTGTATGTATGTGTTCCACCAATAGTCGGAATTCAAGCCCGCCTCTGCTTACGTCGGTCGATTACATTGGGACCTGGCACAGATATCGATCTAAATGCAGCTTGAGTTTGCTCGCTCGCCAATGCTCAAAGGGTGCCAACTTGCTAAGCGTTCACGGTTATCAACTTGAGTTCAACCGCTTGGTTGAACATGCCGTCACACGCAACTGATCCGGACCAAGATGGAGTGATGGAATGCCATTGTAATTTGTTGATGCCTCACGGCTTGCCGACCAAGCTTTCCACGAACCCTCCATCTCGGTCGCCTCGGATTCGCCCCGTAGACTCTCGCACTGGACACAAAGATTGGTGCTTTCGATGACCCACTACGCGCCAACTTCTCGCATGCTCTCGATCCCGTACCTTGGCTCCAGACTTGCGCTCTCAAGTCGATGGGAGTATTCTGACAACGGCGCAATCTGGTCGGCCTGGGCCGGCTCTTCGATATCTTTTTTCTCTAAGGGTCCCCTCTCGTCCCTTTTAATGAGAATTGGCCCAAAAACGGAGCGCAAAGATCGATGGAACGGCGGAACTCCCTTGTTTGCCGTCTCTGTCCGGTCCTCCGCCAGCACCTCCGTGATCGAAACCAAGACGTTTGAAGCCGAGCCCGGAACTCTCGTTCAGCTCTGGGACGAACCTACTATGGAAGACTGCTTTGTTGAGATCACCCTGACCGATTGGGCGTCGATTCTCGAGATTGACGGTTTCGTGTCCGAAGTAAGGACAACTTCCTTGCCGCCTGTATTTACATGACAATGCGCCGGTCTAGTATTTGGGGATCTTTGAGCGCAGAGCGATGTCTTCCGACCCCCCAATTCTGTTCATCGGTGATTCTCTGACCTGCGGACTAGCCTTGGATGCCTCCGTCGGCGGACAACCCATCCAGCGCGGCGTTCTGGATGCATTTCCATCCCGGACAATATCTATACTAAGAGAAAAGCACTTGTATCGGCTCTCGCTCGAGATTAGCGCGTACCCGGGTATCTCACTTGTCGGTCTCGGTCCACAGGACGAGAATGATAGCGAAACCTTGGGGATGGCGGATAAATTCTTTATGGTCCGTCGTGTTGCGTTCAATCCTGAGGTTTACATTTAATTGGGTGCTCATTTATCTAGACCAGCCCCTGGAATACCGCTGCGTGGACTCCCCGCGGAACCCCCAAATTCATATGCATCGCGCTCGGTAGGCGGTTTATTGTTGGGTGTCACAAGTACGTTGACCCCCACTCGGCTTTGCAGGCACGAACGATGAGGCAAACGATGTTGCATCCGACGTATTCCGTTCCAGCCTTGAGCGGTTCATAAGAAAATTGTCGACAACATTCCCGTCCGTCAAAGCGTTCTACATTGTGGTGGCCTTTCAGCTCTATCCTCAGAATTGGGGATGACAATCCTCCATATTTAGCCGCCTTTTCGCGACTTCAATGAGCCCGACGCTGGTGAAATTCATAATGACCTGGTCTCTCGCCCGGTGATTGTGGATAACCTATTCATCAAGGTTTGCACCGAAATAAGTTCTGGGATGACCGCAGAGCACACCGTGGATGGTCTGCATCCGACGGTGGCAGGCCACAGCCTCCTTGCAGAGAACCTTGCTCAGTTCCTACTGGTGCAACATCCGCCCGCAGAGGCGGAGGTAGAGGAAACCGATATCTCTGACTGATGTCGGTGGCATAACAAAGACGTTTGGAAGTACCAAATATTCGTGGATCGGCCCCGGACGGGCTGAAGTCCTGAGCCTGGTCACCTGCGCGGTGTTCTATCTGAGGTATGTACGGTGGCATAACAGACCTCGGGCATCATGGGTGACCGGCTGTGCTACGGCCACGGCCTGCCGCCAGTGCTTGGGACAACAAAGATGACCGGCAGGCCGCTTTGGGCAATTGCTCGAATGGCCCAAAGCGAAAGCCACTCTGTGATAATTATGGGAATTGCTTTGAGGCCACCGTGCTTGAAGCCCTCCATTGTTCTAAAGTATATATAAGAGGCGCGCGGACTCAAACGATCCCCACCACTCTCGCCTGCCACACTCCCTTCCACCACCTGCCACCCTCACATCCAATGTCGACTCTCGAGCTCATCTGGGACGCGCACAAGAGCTACAAGCTCTGGTCGTGGACAAACGGAACCACGCACCACGTCGCGCACTTTATCCGCCGCCTCGACGGCCGGCCCAACGTGTGCACCGTACGCATCGGTGAGCGCGGTAGCCCGCTCGCGCCGCGGAGCAATCGAGACGAAAACGCGGCCGTCGCGGTGATCAAGATCGCATTTACCGCGGACGAGGCGGACGCGCTGGAGCGCGAGGCCGGGTGCTACTCGAAGTTGGTGGCATTGCAAGGCGTGGCGGTACCTCGATGCTTGGGGTACTATCGAAACAAAGTCCAGGGGAAGGAGATGAGTTGTCTGGTGCTCGATTACTGTGTTGGGGTGCCTGGTGAGCAGATGGTTGACCCTCAGTGCGTCTTTTTTCCCCTTTTCCTTCCATGTGAGCTTCAATGTTGATGCTTTTTTGTCTGCAGCCGCAAGATAATGACTGCTGCGTACGCACTACACTGCCAAGGCGTCATGCACGGCGACCTGCTCGACGGCCGGCACTTCCTGAAGAGCGGGCGGAAAATGCTCATTGTCGATTTCGCGGCCGCGGTTCCCCATCATTGCATTCATGGGAGCCATATTCAAGGGCCCGATGGGCGGTGGACGATGGGCGCATGTCCTGAGCTGTCAGCCTTGGAGCGCGTCCATGGAGTGTACAGGACGTAGAGTTGGGTTTGGGGTCAACCAAGGGAACCGTTAACTTATGCGATCGCAAATAATAAGAACTAGAATAGAGGCGACGGTGACTTGTACTTGTATTTTTAGGCTGTGTATTCCAATTCCTCGTTTTTTGTTGTCTTAAGCTTTTCAACTTTCAACTTCAACTGGAATGGTTCAACGCAGCGAGGCGCCAGGCAGGATTTGGTCAAGTGCGGGCTCAAAAGCATGGCTAAAGAGTGCTCTCCGAGCCACCTACGAATCGCGACCAGTGGTGGCATGGCGTCAGGTGCGAATACTTGAAGGTTGAATAAAGTCGTGTCGGCCGGCGATTGCCGGACCATCATGACGTGCGCACACCATCAACAAACAAAGATCCGACTTGCTTCCAACCACATCCATGGCTTCTCTATTCTTCTCCACAATAGAGGTTACGCGCCAGGCTTTCTACCGGTCTACGCTCTCATACGCGATCGTAAACCTCAAGCGTAATTCCGTCCAGTCAATCCGAGCGACGACGCTGCGCTGATGACAATCCGATTTTACAGCCATTGTCCCCGGACGTTAGTATCCGTTGCTTCTTTCTCACTGGAGACTCGACGATGTATTTTTTTCCGGCCTTCCAGATGTTTTGGTTCTTCCGACAAGACATGTTCCGCGCCTCGCAGATCTCAGTGGTGTGTACTCCATCCAGGTCATCTGTGGTATCAAACTGAACAATCCATCGAGAACTGGAACTGGCTTCATTGATGCGAAGTGTCCAGCAAGTTGGTTCTGTCATTGAGCGTGCCTACGGTGCCGACGGACTCACGGTCGCCTGCCAGGTAGCTAAATTTCTGCGTCGATCAAAACATTACTTGATTTTGATCTGCAGGACGGCAAGGCAGCCGGACAAACTGTTCCTCACGTTCACTTCCACCTGTTGCCCCGAAAATCCGCCGGCGACAGGTTCTCGGGCAGGAACAACGACCAAGTGTATCACGCACTCGAAAAGGCAGAGGCGGAATTGGCCCAGCCGCTCAAGGTAGATGCAGACGAGGACCGCGTCCCGCGGTCTATGGACGAGATGGAGAAGGAAGCAAGCTGGCTGAAAGAATTTTTCCCTGCGGAAGGAGCGCAACAATGAAGGCATGTCGTGGTCAAGCTAGATCTCCAATTTTTACATCATCAAAAAATCGATAAGTTATCTTACATCTGTACAGACCATTTCCCCACTACGGCTTGGGCTGACCCAGGTAAGACTCTACCGTGGCTCTTGCGTTCCCGAGTTCCGTGATCGAACTGAAGGCCAAGGCATACAGGTCGATAGTGTTCACCTACATCGAACACAAGTTAGCACGGTTCGCATTGATGGAGTGCATTTTACCAATATGGTGAAGCCCTGTTTCAGTCGTTCTTCAACCATGGACGGACCCAATGCGGCTCCCATGAGCGCCTTGCCGTACTTCTTGGACATCGCAGTGACTCGCGCCATGGCGTCGACAAATTCGGGCTCCGTACCCACGAACTGGACGGGCAACCCCATGTCTAGCCGCAAGTCTCCCGCTGATGAGCATTTCACAGTTAGTTTCCAGGCGATAAGTTTAGCGGGAAACGCACCTCCAATCATAACCGCGTTAACTTCCTCCAGCTGCATTATCAGGTCGATGTTCTTGATTCCTTCGCGCGATTCAATTTGGGGGATGATAGCGACGTGTTTGTTCGCAAGGCTGTATACTGATTCTCCTTCCGGCGTAGTGTCGGTCACACCTGAGATCTGTGGGGCACTATATCAGTGGCGAACAGTGAGCCGTCAAAGATTTGGCGCTAACGAATGTAAACGGCGGGAAGGACCGGTGCCCAGTCGGCCTGTTCAAGAATAGTCAGCATTGCAGAATAATTGCAAGTTCCGCTGGAATGATGCGCACGGGAAACGACATGCGCCAATGACTGCGGCTACCTCCTCCACCGTCTCGATGTGAGGTATGATTATGCCTCCCGCCCCGGCATCGAGGCACCATGCCTGATCGAGGTCGTGAGTACTCGAATTTATCCTGATGGATCACACCAATTTATGCTACTTACCATATAGTCGAAAGCAGTCTTGCTTGGGACGCGCACGACAGGTATCATCCTCCCGCCGCTCTCGTGGATGATGATTTGTATCACCTCAACGAGCAATTTCTGCGACCACGCGACATGCTCGGCGTCCTATGCACAGCGATAGCAATCATCAATCCGACACCCCAGGAGGTTGGGATTAGAACGCACGATCCATATCCAGTCCGCACCAGTGACGGCCAGCGTTTTAGCCACCTGTCTGCTTGGGTAGGACAAAACGGCGCCCAGGAGCACTTTTCCTGTGCCAATTAGGCCCTGCATGTTACTCGGTTGTTGTCGGGTCGGTGCCGCCCACGACGCCTGCGTTGACGGGTCAGTGGTGAATTTCGCTGCAGTGTTGGCCATGTTGTTTCGGAGGGACTAGTGGTAGGTATGAAGTCGACGGTCTGCAAACAGGTGTGGCATGGTGCGCCTTTTAAACCAGCTTTCACCATCATTCTGATGCAGCACTAGGTAATTGTTTGATTACCGCATCCGTGTCTGAGACTTCACTGCTTTTGGCTACGATCGCCACTCCGATCGCAATTACAGACCGCGGAGCTGAGACCCACCGACCGCCGAAGTGGTCCTGTGGATTGCATCCATCCTTGGTGAGAGCGCATCGAGGTGATGATCCTGGCCGGGGTACCGAAGTGTTGTCAGATTCCTTGCTAGGAGCTGGCCTTCGTAATTGAGACAGGCGAAAATATGTCGTTGAAAAGTCAACCACAACTCGCTACACTCGTTGATTCTCAAACGCTCTCATCTTGAACTGACGGGAGAAGTTGAATTCCGCACCAGGCGGCTCGTGTTCAATGGTGGCTGATCCTATCACAGCTCGGGGACCGTCTCCGTCCATAGCTTAGTCTATTAGTACATAGCAGGTAAAAAATGTGGAGCACGGAACACAGGATGGAAAATTTTCAACATGAACCCTGAGTCCCGGTCCCAAATCTGGCCAAGTGACACCCGGCGGAGGAATCGATTTCCCGACCGAAATTCTATCGGCTGCGGTCAGTTTAGTTTTTTAATGAAAGCTTTGTTTCTTTCGCTTGACCGTATCAAAGTTTGACGCCCGCTCAATTATTGAGATTATAAAAACGGGGCAAAATAACAAACTTGGATTAAATTCAAATTAAATCATCTCACACAACGCATTGCGCCTTGTCGGGGAGATGGTACTGAAGAGGCAACGTTCTGATTGTAATTCAATCCTAGACATTAGAAAAATCCCAGAGCTGTCCGAAGTTTGGCTGGGTTCGATTTGCGATGAATGGCCGGTGCTCGGCCCGATCGCTATTTGGACATGTATGGCAAAAGCCCCTGGTCACACGACTTCGTCCCGACCAAAACCTACATCCGCTCCTTATCCATGGCTGGCTTCCTTCCTTCGCTGGAAACTTTCGCAAAGGTAGCGAATTATTATGCGGACCTGTAATGATGCTTAGTCCCCGCCTAGGGCACGTTGGCCACGGCGGCGACGTTGTCTACAGTTGGTAACTGCATGCCACCACTGACGCGTTTTCTGCGACGACTGACGTATGTTTGGACCAGGCGCTGGGCTTCTGTACTACGGCCAGAACTATCTCATATATCCCTCTGCATTCCCACCTGGATCTCGCACAGGTGCGCGTGTTTACCACAGCAGTCGTGCGGGACGCTCAATTATGCAGAAGACGTCCCGGTTCCATCAACCTACGGATTGCCGTACCAAGACCTGGAGCTCATGACATCCGACGGCATAACCTTGAGATGCTATATGCTTCCCCAAAGCAAAGAGCTGGCGAGAGTCCATGCTGCGGCGACACCTGTGCCAGGCGAGGATGACATAACAGAGGATGAGGTGGGTGACGTCTCCTTGTCGACCTATTCTTGTGAAATTGGTTTGCAGTTTATCATCAGTCGCCCCACAGTCGTGATGTTTCACGGAAATGGTGGGAACCACGGCCATCGAATCCCTTTGGCAAAAGTCTTTTATCTGAGAATGCGCTGTAATGTACTAATGGTCTCATATAGAGGGTGAGTGGCCCGCGCACCAGTAAATGACTCACAATCGGACTGTTTCTACAGCTATGGTCTTTCCGACGGTTCGCCTTCAGAAAAAGGTGAGGCCTCAGGTCACCCCGTGGACGGCGCCACTAACTTTTGCCAGGTCTTCAGATAGATGCTCAGACAGCTCTGGATTATCTTACCTCCGATCCCTCTTTCTCGAAGACACCCATTGTAAGCCGCCTCTTTGCAGGTTATGTAAGTTCTTCCAACCGCGTATGCAGATACTGTACGGGCAATCCATCGGCGGAGCCGTTTCGATTGATCTTGCGAGCAAAAATCCTTCAAAGGTATTTTGAATTATCATGCACTGTCTCTCGCTTAAACTGTCCCCTTAGATAGCTGCGCTGATACTAGAAAATACATTCACCTCCCTCCCAAGCCTCGTCCCACATGCGCTCCCACTTCTTGGTCCCTTTTCCTTCCTTTGTCATCAGAAGTGGGACTCGGCCTCCAAAGTTCCCCTTATCCCTCCCACAACGCCGATTCTCATGTTGAGTGGCGTTGCGGACGAGCTCGTACCGAAAGAGCATATGCGTGCGCTGTGGGAGGTTGTCGCACGGCGCGGAGAGACTAAAACATCCGGTGGTGCGGAGTTTTCCAAAGGACTGGAGCGCGCCAAATACATGGAGTTTGAACACGGTGGTCACAGTCCGTATTCCTCCTGGCAATCTTCCGTGTTTTTCTTCTGACGCGCTTTACAGACGACACTTGTGTGCAGCCTGGATATTGGACCGCGGTGGCGGATTTCGTGGCTGACTTGGGCGACAGACCTGAAAAGCCGGAGACCAAGTTATGATTCGCTCCATAGAGTTGTGCAGCTTACTGTCTCCAGGATGGATGGATGGTACATGTACATTGTACGAGTTCTCGCCAATCGAACCCCCGTGTTTGTCGTGCTGAAGAAAATGGAAGAGTTACACAGGTCATACGGTGATGTCTTCAACGCTAAGATATGCTGCATGAACAGTCTTCACTTGTCTTTTCGTGAGACTGCGGGCGTCTGTTTAACCAGGAAATCACCGCGGCATTTGCCGCGGCGGTTCCGAAATCTGAGTCGATGACTGCGGCCAGCCAACCCGCCACGTATCCACGGAATACGTGGACCACGTCTTTGCGCTGAGTATATAACACCTTCAAGTAGACTCCGCCATAGGTCAAGTGGCCGATTCTTCATGTCTTCAATTCGTCGTTTTGTGGACCAATTCTATTCGCCAGCGAGCGGCAAAATAAAAGGATACACGATTCCGCTACTTGGACTAGACAATGCGGGGAAAACGACGCTGCTTCTGCGCCTCAAAATTGGTGAGATTCGGATGAGCTTCATGGGTCTTCAATTCTAACCACGAGCAGGAACACTCGTCGAGCTATTTCCAACGATAGGATTTCATCTCGTGATTGCGGATGTTTGTTTCGATAAAAGCTGCCCGAACCTGATAAAAATGCCCTCCTGGGATTTCGGAGGCTACGCGAAACGACTCCCGCCCGCATTTCTCGCCAATGCGACACAGACAGTCGATTCGGATGCGCTTATCTGGTTCGTTTTTTTTCGGAGTGCTGGCTTGCAAGTGGTTGACTGTATCTTAGGGTCGTAGACAGCTCAGACCGGGAGCGCATTCCTGAGAGCGTCGGAGAATTTCTTCGCGCTGTGCGTATGCTCTCGTACCCGAACATGAATAACAGACAGATACCCATCCTGATGCAAGTTTTCTTCTGATCGTAACGAAAATTATTGAACTGACGCTATTCTAGACTTGCTGCGAAACAGGACGTCCCCAACGCCATGAGCACAAACGAGGTTGAGAGCATGTTCCCCTCGGGGCCCAGTGTCTTTGTTGTCGGCACCACACTCGACCAGAGTCTTACCGACGGTGCCCTTCCTCCAGCATTTAGATGGCTCATCGAATCCGCTGAGAACTGCAGAGCGGGCAAGCATCCTGCTCCTTCGCCAACAGACAATCTCCGGTCCTCCACGGCGCTCGAAATCAAAGTGGACTCGTGGCTTGAACGGGCGGAGAAGGGGCCATCTGCCGCACGCTTCCTGCATCAATTCGAAACTCTCAAACTGCCTGAGTGGGACCACTACACGCTCATCCGCGTAGTTTATTCGATGCTCAGCGGCTATGGTCGACAGAAAGGTTTGTGTTTCTCTATCTTCTCTGCTTGCGGCTAAATGTCAGTCGCAACCCAGGACGGGAAATGATATTGCAGGGAATCCAAAAATATGCCGCGCGGAGCCAGCAGGACCCCTTCAATATTACGATGACGTATTTCTGGATACAAGTTCGGTCTCTTGAACAACCTAATAACATCCTTAACTCGCATTCGTCAGATTGTCCACTTTGGCATTTGCTGCATGCCCCCTCCACCGGAACTGGGCTCCGACTTTGGGTCAGTATCGTACTTGGAATCGATGCTCGACTCGGAAACTATGTTCGACTCGAAATCCGTAATATCGGAGCCCGGCAGCGATTGGTCCGTCGTGGGCGACGAAGACCGCGACTCCGGTGCTGGGTCCGTGCAAGATACCGAGGAAATTGACAATGCAAATGAGGAGGAAGAGGACGAGACTGACGGGGAACCCGATGTTGGATTTATCCGCTTCCTGCTCGCTTCCCCCTTTGTCGCTGACGAGGATCTGTGGACCGAATATTATTCCAAGGAGCTCATGATGGGCCCGAAGGCCACAACCAGCATGGTTCTTTCTGATAGAAAGCGGCTTCCTAGTCTCGTCGGTCGGGATGTGATTCCGTCTCTATCGAGAAGGGCTTGAGTGTTGGATTGAAGGTGTGAAGACTGTTTACACGATTACCCCGCACTGCTGCTGCACTGTACTTGCAATAAAGCCCCAAAGCGCTTCCGACACTATGTAGTCCAGTTGGGATCTTATGCGCCGAATAAGAGATTGCGACAATTGGGCGGAGGCGAAGGCGAGTACCTTTTCGGCACGCCGCGAGATGGCAACTTCCTTCCCTTCATCGTCGTGGCTTCGTAGTTGTGTGAGCGGCCGGAACCGCCGGGATATTGTTGCTGCCAAGCGGTCCGACGGCAAAACAGAATCAAAAAGAGTAGGCGTAGAACTGCTGCATCGTTGGTTGAGGTTGGTTGTCGGTCCAATACGGACGCATCGCGCAACCGGGCGGCGTTGCCCTATATAGCTGCACGCTCATCACGCCAAGGAAATGTTCAAAATCTCGGCGTTTACGTGGTTCCAACTTCCGACGAAGACCGAACGTACTTGTTTAAGTACTACTTACAGAGTTTTAGCCTTTGGAATCAAAATGGGTGCGTTGTGATCCTCTTCCCTTTGGCAAATTCGGGTGCCTTGTCCTTTAGTGAGTCTCAGAATTGCCCTCCAGTCCCGATACAACTGTTGTTCTCGCATCGCGGGGGTATATCCCGTTAAACATCGGCGGTAACCTTGAAGACACCACCGTCGATGGAAAGGCCGTAACATCTTATTTTTACTTTCGGTGGCCGGAAGTTGAATACACGCTCAGTGACAGATGCGACCCGAAGTGCAGGAGCGAAGCAGATCGACAGTATGAAGGCAGCTGAAGGCGGAGTGGCGCCATCCGGGTGCATTCAAGGCAAATTCAAGTCGTATTTGGTCAGGGGTTTCCCGATTGGGATGATTGCGTTGAGTGGGCGCCCGACAAAATGATCCCATCAAAGATGCAATTTTACCCCACGCCGCAAGTCTCCGACCGTGCGGCGTGTTTCACCCGCTGGCAGCACTCAGTTTCATCTGGATAGCTTTCAGCTCCGAATCTAGCATCCTTTGGTGGCACTGAACGTATGACCCCGACTGCTGGACCTGTTCCAATTTTGCGACGTATTTGGCGGCGTACCATGTCCATCTCATCTCCTCCTGCCAAAGCTGCCATCGAGCATCTGCCATACAGATCGGACAGCCCCATAGGGTCCTCTTTTCATGCACATCTTCAACTTGGTTTCTAATCTTACGATGGTGGACTCCGAGTGGAATCTGCAGCCGTTGTCCTGTTGCTCAAATTAAACGGAGCGGAACCAAGCTCCACTCCATCATCGTATGGACTTGGCATCGGGGGCCGTGTTTGCGGTCCAAACTCCTGGATCTGTCGACGGTATCATACTCGAGCGGCGTGCTCGGTGCGGCTACCACTGTCTCGGACAAAAGGCGGCTGACGCACTCACATCTCTCCTCCTTCTTCGTTCCTCTACCTGCAAGCCGGGTCTCTTTGCCTGTCCGCTGTCCGCTCTTTCCTTTCTCTAGCTTCATTTTTTGTTCACCATGTCTTCCAAACGCTCCTCTGGTCTCGATTTCTCCGATGGGAAATCTGCGCTCAGCGATGCCCCCAGCACCAACTTCGACCAACGTAACAAGGCGGAGCGCGTTCGGCTCCAAGGCCTCCAGTCTACGACCGCCCCAAAGGGCCGTCTTCGACACGACCCCACACGACCAAGGAAAATTGGCGAAAGAATCAGCATTTGGCTGATCAACGAGGGACGGCAGCGCGTCCTGTTCGCAGTCTTTATTTTCCTCCACCTGATCGTACTTGTTCTCGGATTTGTGCATTATGGATTGAAGGACAATTTGAATACCGCGCGCAAGACCTTCGGGATCACGTTCAGTGCGTATCAGTCGCCTCTAGTCCTCCTATTCGGCTAATGCTCCCCCAGCGATCGCTCGGGCAGCGGCTCTCGTGCTTCACGTCGATGTTGTCTTCATCTTGCTCCCAGTCTGCCGGAATTTCATCTCGATCGTTCGACGCTCGCCGCTCGGGGACGTCATCCCCTTCGAAAAGAACATCGAATTCCACAAAGCCACTGCCTGGGCCATTGTCGCCGGGAGCGTCATCCACACCCTCGCCCACATCGTCAATCTCTACCGCCTTACCATTGCCAACACCAGCGCTCGCACAATCGGGCAGCGCATTGGGTTCTTCCTTTCTGCGAACTTCACCATCGGGCCCCTCATCACCGGGTGGCTCATGTGGATATGTCTCGGTACCATGGTGTACTTCGCCATGGAGAAGCGGCGCGGCGCAAAAGGGGGCGGCTTCGAACGATTCTGGTATACCCACCATCTGTTCATTCCGTTCTTCGTGCTCTGGCAGCTGCATGGAATGTTCTGCATGATCCAGCCTGATCGTCCACCGTACTGCTCTTCCAACACCATCGGCGTCTTCTGGGTGAGTTTTCATCTTAATCAGAATTTACCCTCAATTCTTACGATCGCAGCGCTACTGGATCGTTGGAGGCGTCGTTTGGATTTTCGAGCGCATCTTGCGCGAGGTGCGCTCGCGTCACATTACGTACATCTCCAAGGTCATCCAGCATCCGTCGGACGTCATGGAGCTGCAGATCAAGAAAGAGAAGACCACCCCGAGAGCCGGGCAGTATATTTTCATCAACTGCCCGGAGATCTCGTACTTCCAGTGGCACCCCTTCACGCTCACGAGGTGCGTAGCCGTTTATTCTCATTAATTTCCACGCTACTCAGGACGAAATTTCAGTGCGCCGGAAGAGGACTACATTTCCGTGCACATTCGTGTCGTGGGCGACTTCACGCAGGCGCTGTCGCGGGCGGTCGGATGTGATTTCGAGAGCGCGCGCACAAAGGGTGCTACCCCCGTCACCGAGGGGAAGGTCGTTAATACCGCTACGAATCCATCCATAAACCGTGTCCTCCCGCGCATCATGATCGACGGACCGTTCGGAACCTCGTCTGAGGATTTCTTGAACTACGAGACCGTGATGCTGGTCGGCGCTGGAATTGGTGTCACCCCCTTCGCGTCGTATGTTTGATCTCCATCTGCGTATGCTTTGCAATTGACGTCCTCGGACAGGATCCTCAAGTCCATTTGGTACCGCATGAACAACTTCAGCCAAGGTCGCCGTACACGGCTTTCGAAGGTTCCGATTATTCGATTCATCCCTTTTATTTCCGCGCCATTCTATATTGACGTCTTCCAAGGTCTATTTCACTTGGGTCATCCGCGACTTCAATACCGCCGAGTGGTTCCATTCACTCCTTCACGCGCTCGAGGAACAAGACTCGCAGAATAAGATTGAAATCAACATCTACCTTACCGCGAAGATCAAGGAAGACGACATGAACAACATCGTTGTGCGTGTCACCTTGTTCGAATGTCTTGCGTGCTCAGGCTCAGCTAAAATCACTATGTGCCTCTCCAGGTCCAAGACGTTGGCGCTGAGAAGGACGCTATTACCTCGCTTCGCGCACCGACGCACTACGGGCGACCGAACTGGGATCGGATCTTCGATTCACTGGGGCAGAAGCACCCTGAGTCGGACATTGGCGTGGTTCGTGCTTTCTCTTCCACTTTACTCGCGCCTTTGTTTGTTTGTCTCATCAGCATGTGCAGTTCTACTGCGGCCCTCCCCAGCTCGCATCGTCCCTTCGCTACATGTCGAACAAGCATTCCGACCCTCGGGGAGCACGATTCTTCTTCGGGAAAGGTATGTCTGCCCTCGAATAGTGCGGGCGGTGACTGATGTTGTTGTTTCAAGAAAACTTCTAGACGAGTGTCTTCGGGAAAGGTATGTTTGCCTCTGAGTCTGAATACTTTGAGCAGTGGCTAATCCTGTTGCAGACAATCTTTAGCTATCTATTTAACGGCACGGACAGATAATTTTACGATTAACTTATTTGGATGCTAGCCTATCGTGTACGTGAAATTTAGTCACAAGTTTAGGATCGGCACGCTCGGTCGCGAACATCTTCAAGCATGAGCATTCTGAGGTACAAAACGTGTGCGCTTCATATAGTTCCAACCTAAATTCGCCTCGACAAGGGTGGGAGAACGGTGTCATAGGCGCTGACTTTGGATTGGCTCCCAGATGTTTTATTTGAACACAGGATTTCCGTGATCGTCGGTGTGCGGTAAACAATGACCGACGAAATGCAAGTGCAAGTGCCTCGAATGTCAGCAAGAATGGGCTGCAACGAGGCTGTTCCAGCATGGTGGAGTCGTGCTTGCGCGTTGCCGTCGGCTTCTCAGGGTCATAGGACAGGGCCCCACAAATCCTGGCCAACCACGCCTTTCCTTCTAGGCTAGACTTCGAACCCGAGCTCCGGCTCGCCGAGCGCGCTGGCCACCGCTGGACACCGTTCGTCAATCGTGCGCCATGCCTAGTAGGCGAAAGACTCTGTGACTTCGGACCTACTGCGGCGGCATGGAACGGTCTGGGTTGACCGCCGGTACCGTCCCAGGCGCTCGCCGTGCTTTTCCGCTCACGTTTCAGCTCTATTTTGGGGCTGTGAATGATGTAATGTGCAGGGCAGAGAGTATAAGAACGAGGGAAGAGTAAGTACCAAGCCAATTCCACACTCTATTACGCCCCTCAAAATGAAGTTCTTCTCCGTCGCTCTCAGCGCCATCCTCGCGACAACTGCGTACGCGCAGAGCGTCGCAATTGGTGCCCCCGCGGATGGTACCACCGTCCAACCTGGATCCAACATCACCGTCGAAATAGACCGACCGGTACGTGCCCCACATATACCTGTTGACCATCCACATTGACCTCCCAAAACAGGATACGCTTTCCGGTTCCACCGAGGTCGCGGTGGTCATCGGATTTTGGGTCTGCGGCGAGTCACCAGCGTCGGTGTGCCCGCCGCCTTCCGATGTTTTGGGTTCCATCCTCTATAACGGCCCGTACGACCCACAATTTCGCAACAACGGTACCCCGCCCAACAAGCCTCCGTATCAAAACTTCACCGTCACAATTCCGTCCACTGCCCAAAGTGGGAAGGCGCAACTCGGTGTCGCGCACTTGTCCTTGATCGGGGTGCGTTGCTTATTTCAGCTTTACAACGATTTGTGGACTGAAAGTTTCGACATAGGCGGGTCAATTCCCGTTCTTAGAAACTCGAAACATCACTCTGAATGTGGTTAAACCATGATTTTGAAAGGGGAGGACATCAGTATTGGCATGGACATGATATACAGTATGAACCTTGGGTTGAATAATACACTTTGTAGCTTGGTTGAAAAACACGACGACAGAGTTCCTGTCAAGAATCCGAGGGAGGGGGGGAAGATACTCTTGTCTCGGACATATTATTGGGGCGAAACCACGGAAAAACTTTCCTAAGTCTTTTCGTTCGGGATCGGTAATTGAAACGGAAGTTAATCTTTAAACTCAAGCGGATATTGAGTCACGAAACGTAGATGATTATACGGCCTGCACCGCATTCGGCGGCTTTGGAGGCAGAGACTGAGCATTATGCACGGCGACCGACCTGGTCCCGGCGTTGAGGCACAGAACGGACACCGGAATGCGGTGTTGTCCGGATTCCAAAGGCCTCGCTGAACGTGCGCCGTTCATACTAGTGGTCACCAATTCAATTTTGAAACTGCTATTCCGCGACGGTCTTGGTTGGCCGTTTGGTTCCCGAACGCTCTCGCAGCCTCTTAGACTCCGTTCATCCCCGTTTCCCTTGTCGTTTCAGGTCTTATTTGGGCGTCTGCTTTCGATTAGTAACATGGGAGGGAAGGGGTATAAAAGAGTTCCGAAGGGTGTCAGCCCAATACCTCGTTCTCTTCTTGTACACTTGCATTGGAATGAAGTTCTTCAGCTCCCTCGCTCTCAGCGCTCTGCTCGCAGCGTCTGCGTACGGACAGCGCGCCTTCATTGGTGCTCCCGCGGATGGCACCAGTGTAACCGCTGGATCCAACATCACTGTGGAGTTAGACCGACCCGTATGTGCCCACGCATACAACTCGACCATCTTATTGACTGAAGATTATATAGGATACGCTCACCGGATCTACCGAGGTCGCAGTGATCATCGGATTTTTCTCCTGTACCTCAACAGGATCGGTATGTCCAGGCCCATCCGAAGCTTTGGGAACCATCCTCTATAACGGACCATACGACCCGGAGTTCCAACCCGGTCCAAAACCGCCGTATCAAAACTTTACCGTCACGATTCCACCCAGTGCTCCCAAAGGGAAAGCGCAACTCGGTGTCGCACACTTTAGCTTGGTCGGGGTGCGTTGACTGTTGCATACTTATATTCTTCGGTGGACTCAAAATTCCTTGTCTCCAGGCCAGTGAAGTCCCGATCTTGGAAACCCTCAACGTCACTCTGAACGTGGTTTAATTGGAAGGACATCGATGTGGACATGACCTGACTACATACACGGACCTTACATGGAATGACTTCATAATTTTGGTGCTCATCTGAACACAGAGCTTTGAGTATTGTCTTTGAGTTGGTAGGAGCTGCGTGCGCATATTGTAAGCTTGGGCCTTTTCCAACCAGTGCTCGGCCCATGTCGCAAGAAAAATGGGAATGCTTTAAATACGTTCAAGTTTGGCAGGAGTTGACCGTCTTTCACAGACCAGTCACTTCCCTTCACTGCTTTCCCCCCAGGTCGTCTTTCCGAGGGGGGCGCCAGAAGAAAACCCGTTCCGCATTTCAGTATTAGTCCCAAGTAAATCCCGTTTATATCCCTCAAGTATCTTCGCTGCCGGTCAATGTTCGGTTTCCAAATCGAACCAACGACCAACTCAAGTCTGCCGAATGAAGCCGGGTGATACCATCACGATATACAAGTGCTGGCATCACTCTGGCAACTCGCTCCCGACTCCCACTGCGATGAAAAGCCCAGGGGTTTCCGCCCTCCCGAACGAGCTGTTACACAGCATCTCTGGGAACTTAGACCTGGAGAATCTATTTGCCCTATGTCGGACTAGTCGTCAGATGCACGCCATCTGTCTTGGATTGATCTATCGCGTCCTCTCGCTGAAAAGCGAAGTCCAGGTCCTCAAGTGTCTCAAAAGCATTGTATTGCGACCAGCAGTAGCTGAATTTGTCAGGGAACTCAAAATGTACGTCGAATTTTCTGTCAATCTGCCCAGTGATAATCGACCATTCGACCTGGCAGTGTTTGCTACCCGAAATGCGCTCTGAAGAGCTTTCACCGCACGCTTGAATGCGCAATTCAGCTTATGACAGGCCTGCGGGTTATTCAGGTTACCCCTCGGAGCCTCTTCTCGCCATTTTCCCGCGTATATTTCCCGCGACTCCTCAGCTGCATCGTTCCCCTCACTGTGGATATCTTCCCGTTCCTGCTCAAGAACCCCACAATCAATTCCTTGTCCGTCCGAGCCGGAGCGGACTTGGCGAACTCCGATTTCTGCTCCTGGCCCATCCGGCCGATGCAGATGTCCAACCTAACCTTGTTCGATGGGCCGGACATCATTGCGTGCAGCGTCATTCCTGGCTCGCGCGTTTCCCGAGCCGCTATATTCTGGCCTCAAGAGACAGTGGTGGGATTTCCGAAGGTGTTTGCGGCACTTGCAGCTTCGACGGCGGACATGGATAATCTCAGCTGTGTTATTTGTACATGGGATCCCTCACTTCTACAAACTATCGCGGAACATACGCCACGACTTGAATGTCTTCATATACAGCACTTGAACCTCGATCAATTGTCAACCGGCCCGAGAGAGGTGAGCTCCAGATTGCATGTAATAGCCTACGCTCATAGTATGACCAGAACTTCCATGCCGCCATCGAAAATGCCCTTCGTTCCTTACCCTGTCTCACAAGCCTGAAGATATTAGAAGGAGTTGACTCGCTGCGTCGGGAGATTGAACGGACGGACGAAGAACGGGAATTCGAATTCGAACTGGTGCAGAAATGGGGAGAAATATCTTCCACAGTCCTCCAAATGGCTATTGGATGCTTCACACCGTGGATCCGCTTCCGGAGACTCTGGTTTCCCGACAATATCGCTGGGAATACCTGGTTGCTCACAAAAATTCTCTCCTCACCACGATCAGTTTGGCCCGAGTATCGTCTTTTTTTGGCAAGTCGTATGCCGGAAGTGGAAGGAATCGATACTGTGGTATATTCTTTCCCGTCCACGTCCACTGTTTAGAAACATCTATAGTTTTCCGTTTCTTTGACGTAGTCCAGAGCAAACCTGCAAGCCTGTCTGCCCTCGACCGGTGTGATTCGGCGATTGGATGGCATCACTATTCATCTTCGCAATGGTTGAGCTTGGTTTGCAATTGGCGGACATGAAAGGAAAGGGAGGGAGGTATGTAGGTAGGTATCATTACACGGCCGGTCCGGATAACGAACGCCGGTTACAGGGATTTTGGCTCGGGCCTGATTCGAACAGGCAACTTCTGCGTGAAATCGGACGTCTTCTCTCATCAACGAAGAGCAGACGTGATGCATTCACCGCCGAGCCTTTCATGGCTTTCTTTTATCCTACAGCAAGTTCGACGAGGGTGTGCTTTCCTTTCGTCCTTATCCTGCAATTTTGCTGGTGGTCTCGTATACCGGAGCTCGACACCGAGCCCAAGGACAGTGGAAATGGATCGAGTTTCGGCCATCTCGGGCTTGTTCAACCCACCCACTTAAAAAATTTACCCAGCTACTCAACAGCTACCCTCCCTTCTTCTTTCTCATCCTCGCGCTACGGCACTAGCCCGCCGACATCGAATTAGCTTTTCGGGTTCCTTCAATTATTGAACTGGGTGATCATCCAACTGGCTTGCACCGGCGGTTCCAACGCATATCAGTACGAGGTTGAGGAATTTTATCCGCTTGGCAATGAGTCGGAGAAGTTCGCCTGATGAGAACGCCAACAATCTTGTCGAAGGACAATTTAGTGCAAGAAAGGCTTGGTAGTGGGTGCCCCACGGGCCCTTAAATTCCGGCGCTTACACCCCGGCGGCTCTTTCCGCTAAAATTACGCAAGAGTAGCCCGCCTGTTCGACTCGTGCCTGAGCCATAGCCATAGCCAGATGTCGTAGGCATTTTTTCTGATGTCCTGCGCTTTAAGGAGATCTGACGGGAGAAGGTTGTTCAACTCACCTGCATATTCTTCGAAGTTCGAGGCGATTAGAATTACAGCAACACATATGCGTCTCCTTATTCGAATCTACAACATATTGCGGATCTTACCTCCCATAATTCCGGATCTGCTATTTCTAAACCCACAACATTACGCGCTAAACAGTGATTCGGCTTAGTGGTGGGTGCCCCACGGCGCTTACATTCTGGCGGTTCTTGTTGCGCTAAAATTGCGTGGAGTAGCCTGTTCGACTCAGGCCTGAGCCGTAAATGAATATGTCGTGTGCGTTTTTTTTCCTGGTGTTCTGAGCTAAGACGGTTGCGCTTCTTCGAGGCGATTACGCTTACGATGCATATGCGTACAAGTTGGAATCCTTGTTAGACTACACCGCATCACGGATTCTAATTCCCATAACTCCGGATCTGGTATTTCTAAACCGACAACATTTCGTGTTCAACAAATCTATCACAACTTTCAGTGACTCGCGCTCATGTCCTTGGCATCCGCAGGCTTCGACTCTAGTGATCGTCGACTCTCCGAACTCCAATACATTTTCATGTTCCCTATCGAGGTCTATCTGCTGTAAACACTGACTCGTTGTAGCGACATAACGTCAACTGAGGTAAAGTTGCAGTTGACCATAGCTTTGATTTATTTATACGCGCAGTTCAACCGGATAATTCTATTTGTGAGCCCGGCTGCCGGTAGGGCTTAAATGTGAGCCCCCCTATTTTGAGGGGGGTTGCCAAATAGAATCTGGCAGCCCCCAAACCTCGATAAGATTGCCGGGCCTCCGGGCGGCCCGTTGGATAATATACATTGAAGTCTTGTTGAAGTCCAATACAAAATGGCGTATTCACTGAATACGGCGCCTCGTCCTGTCCCTCCACAAAGCTATAGTAATCCCAATTGGCCCAATTTGGGCCTAATTGATGCTGTGTTTTTCTTGGTCCTCGCCGTTCCACTGTCTCGATTCTACAAATTGTAATTTCTCCTTGGCCGCCGCCTGACCACATTTGTGGCAATAGTGCTTGCACTCCTTCTTTTCTCCTGACCGTTCAATTTTGGAATTACCTCGAGTCCAAGTCAGCGAGAGCGCATCGACGCTGATAACAATCCAGAAGGAAATTTAAAGACCCAAACCTCAACGCGTAATAGGCAGCATCAGGTTGAACCCTATTCAAGTATTCAAGCATGAGATTGAGAACATTCAGACAAGAGGGCAGGGCTTAGATTAGATGGAACGCGGCCCGGCGGAAAGATAAGCGTTTATCTTTCGCTTAGGCGGGCTTCCAAATAGAACTATGTTATTTGGCAACCCCCTAAGCGTTGAAAGCCGGGCTCACAAATAGAATTATCCAGTTCAACCACCCAAGTTAAACTTGCAAAGTTCAACCAGTGATAGCCATGGTTGGTTTTTGACAAGTTGCGCATCTCTGATTGTGTTCACCAATTGAAAGATGCTCTTCACCGCCGACTTCTCCGCCTACGGTAATTACCTGGGTCCGACTTTGAATGCTGTTGAATTTTGCTGATGTCCGCGGGCCGAGCGGCAAGAGCTGGCAGGCAACAAGAGCAGCGACGTCGAGAATCAACACGCCCAAACACGTTATGGACTCTGCGGCAACACTCATGGCGACGTCGACGCGGGATCGCCCAATCAAGTCGGTACGATGGTTCTGTGGGTAGGTGGACATGCGCTGACCCCCGCAGCCAGGTTCCCCAGCCCGCGACAAGTCGCCTCACCGACGCCGAGTTCTTTGCCGCCGATGAATTTGGCGCGCCAAAACCCAATGTCCGCAGTCTGCGCGACCACTTCTTCCGCGAGGGACGCCTGACCGAGGACCATGCCATGTATATTCTCGAGCACGCGACGAAACTGCTCAGCTCGGAGCCAAACATGGTCGAGGTCCAGGGCCCGGTAACCATTTGTGGGGACATCCACGGCCAATATGTGCGTCTGTGACCTTCTTGGGCGTATAAGATACTTAGGCAGGCTGCAGTACGACCTCATGAAGCTGTTTGATGTCGGCGGACCGCTCACAGACAACGCATATCTTTTTCTGGGCGACTACGTCGACCGGGGCTGCTTTGGGATCGAGTGCCTGCTGTATCTGTACACCCTCAAGCTGTGGTTCCCACACAAGTTCACCCTGCTGCGCGGAAACCACGAGTGCCAGCACCTGACCGAGTACTTCACCTTCAAGCGCGAGTGCCTGCACAAGTACTCCCAGCGCGTGTACGACGCGTGCATCGCGTCCTTCCGCGCCCTCCCCGTCGCCGCCCTCGTCGACGGCCGCTTCTTCTGCGTCCACGGCGGCCTCTCGCCCGAGCTCGTCCAGCTCTCCGACATCATGGCGCTGAACCGCTTCGCGGAGCCCGGCTCCCGGGGCCTGCTGTGCGATCTGCTGTGGAGCGACCCGATATCGGGGTTTGGGCACGAGGAGGAGCGCGCTCCTGCTGTACCGCCTGGGGCGACGTTCCTGCACAACTCGACCCGCGGGTGCTCGTACTACTTCACGTACGCTGCGGCGTGCGGGTTCCTCGAGCGCAACGGGCTGCTGGGGATCATCCGCGGGCACGAGGCACAGGATGCGGGGTGCGTTATCTCTTCTCTCTCTCGGGTCCGCCCCCTCCCTCTTATCCACACTCTAACCCCGCCCACTCCGCAGATACACAATGCACCGCAAAACACCGACCAAGAAATTCCCGTCCGTGATCACCATCTTCTCCGCGCCAAACTACCTCGACGTGTACCACAACCGCGGCGCCATCCTCAAGTACGCGAACAAGAACATCACGATACGGCAGTACAACGCGAGCCCGCATCCGTACTGGCTGCCGAACTTCCAGAACGCGTTCACGTGGAGCTTGCCGTTTGTTGGTGCGAAGAGTGCGTTTCTCATTCCTTCCTTCCCTCTCCTTGCGCTTCCCCTTATCGTTATGTTATCATCATCCCCACTACCACGCTAACACACCCGCAGTAACCGAAATGCTCCTCGCAGTCCTCTCCGTCTGCTCTGAAGAGGAGCTCGGCGACGCCTCCGACTCAGATTCAGAGGGCGCGGCGCCCACCGCGACGGACGCGGACGGCGACGCGCAGATGCGCGATCGCACGGCGCGGACGCTGGGGCTGAGCACGCCTGCGGAGGTTGCGAGACGGAGGCAGGAGATCAAGAGCAAGATTATTGCCGTGGGGAGGATGCAGAGGGTGTTTCAGCTGTTGCGGTACGTTTCCTCCGTTTCTTCTCTTTACGCCTTACGCGCTTTTCCTTTCTTGACGCTTTACGCGCTTTGCAATACACTGTGGAAACGGACACTCACACATTTGATTTGACAGGGAGGAAGCCGAGTCGGCGTCGGAGCTTGTGGACGCGGAGGCGGGCGAGGCGGGTGTGTCGGGTGGGCTGGGGGTGCAGAGGCAGATACGGCAGAGTATACATAATTTCGAGGATGCGTGCGTGGTTTTTCTTTTTCTTTCCTTTACCTTTTTTTTTGGGGGGGGGAGGGCGGGGGGTTTGTGTGCACGAGAGCGAGGGCGAGGCGCGTGTGCAGTTCCCACTCGACGTCGGGCTCGTCGAGGGCAGTGTGCACGAGCCGCGCCCTGTGCACGAGCCGCGCCATGTCCACCAGCCGCGCCATGTGCACCAGCCGCAGCCTGTGGAGGTACATGAGAGCTGATGCGCGGATGGCGGTCGCCGGAGAGGATCCTCCTGCAATTAGGAAGCTCTGGGGCTGGGGCGCCAGGACACAAGCCCGCGTGGGGCACAGTGCCCCACGTAGCTGCCTACCTCGCCCGCCGAGATGGCTTCCTTCCTTCGCTCGCTCAGATAACCTTCCCCTCCCGCTCTCATCTCTCATCTCTCCCTCCTCTCTCAAATCACTGACCTCCCTTATCCCCACAGCCGCCGCTCCGACATCCAAAACGAGCGCATCCCCTCCCTCCCGCCCACCTCGCCCTCCCCGTCGCCCTCGCCATCCCCGCTCGTCCCCTCGATGCGCATCCCCGGGCGCGACCCCGCCGAGGGCCTCAACATGGAGTTCCTCATCAAGAAGACGCTCGACGACACGAGCGCGGGGGACGACGTCGAGCGGCTTGCGGACCGGATTGCGTTCCGCGGGGGGCGTGTAAGGCCGGGGGGGCTGAAGCGGCACGAGACGGTGTAGGCTGTAGGTGCGGGGGTGCAAGTGTGCTGTGTATGTTACGTTCCAGACGCGGGGGCAGACCGCGCGGCGAGCAGGAGGGGGCATCATCTACTCACTTTTTTTGGGGCGCTCATTATAACGCGCCGGGCCCACTGACATTCCGCTGAGGATGTGATGCTTAGTGTATATACGCAAGACAACGTTGCGGGGATTAATTTGAAAGGCTCCCTCTCTGCTATAGCTATCGATCTCTTGTTTTTTTTTACAATCTCTCTCTATACACGGATTTCCTTTTTCGGTGTGCGACGTGATTACGTAACCCCGAATAAGCTTGTTTTCCGACTTCCACCACGAACGAAAGTGATACTTGGCTAGACTAGACGCGTCAAACACTATGGCCGACGTCGAGATGACTGTAACTGCCGCGTCCACCCCGCTGCGGATAGCTCACTGACACTGGGGTATTGGCAGACTGCGGCGTCGGACGACGACTGGGTGCGCGTAACGAGCGACGACGGGTACTCGTTCCTCGTGCGCAGGAAGGTCGCGAATGCGAGCGAGACGATGCGTGATATGTTGGATACTGCTGGTCAGCCTTTCTCCTGGTTTTACCCCTGATATTTTGGTGGCACGCTGGGCTGATGCGTGCGCCGACAGGGAATTACGCGGAGGCGATAGCGAGGACGTGTCCCGTGCAGCAGCGGTGCGTCTCTCCATGCATGCCCTCCCTCATGATGCACTCCTCACCGACACCGACACTGATACTGGATTTTCTTTATGGTAGGGGCGTGATCGTGGAGAAGCTGCTCGAGTACATGAGCTTCAAGTCGTACTACGAGACCGTGGGCCCGAAGGACGAGGTCCCCGTGCAGGAGTTCATGGACCGCATCCCGCCGGAGCTTGTGTTGGAGCTGTAAGTCTCCCCGCCTTGTTGCTTCGTTCCACCGTTTTTCCCCTTCTCGTTTTTTGCCTCTCTCTGCCGTCTAGAAACCACAATAGGCTGACACGCCCGCAGATTATTAGCCGCAGACTACCAGAACAGTACGTCCCCCAGTTCAATACACCTGTTACTCCGCTCATTCGTCCGCCTTTCAGTGTAATTATAACCACTCGGCCAGCCAGCCATCTAACGGCCTGCAGAATTCTGCGTACTTATCTTGTATTATTACATGCTTATACCGAACTCAATTTTACCGTCAATTTTTGGTGTTTACCAGTTCCCGGACTCGCCGCGGAATGAGGTTCTCCAAATTGCGCGATGCCTAGAACAGTGTATCGAGGCTCCTTGGGAATTTGACAGATATTCACCATCGACTCCCAATGCAAGAAGACCCGGTAGCGGATGGTCCGCAGCTGCTTTCCATGGCGGGATCCCTCAGATGTCCTTGCAGAGCGAGCCTGTTCGATTCGGGCCCTGGTCATAATACTCTAAAAGGAGTGATTATTTTTATTCTTTGGGAGTTCGACTCTGTTCACTTACCTGTGGTGCTTCGTTGAGCTCTGAGGTCTGAGCCTTGAACTTTATCAGCGACCGCGACGACGAAGAAACCGTTGCGGGTGTGAAGTTCCAGAAATTCGGCCGTCGCCGTTTCTGCCCTCAATACATACTGATCGGAACAATATTGATCTACATAGCATCGTCGGGTTGGAGGACGCAGGAGGTGGCGAGATGAGACTCAGAACCACTAGTACTTACGAAAGGAAAATGACAGAAAGGATAGTGGGAAGAATCGATTTGAGACGTTGGCGGGAGGAAGCAAGGAGGTTGACACCGGAGCCCGCCGGTCCGAGCTTGATCTGCATCGCCTCCCCGAGTCGAGCTTGCTCTGTCACCCACCATCTGAAGCTGGCTGCAAGGTTGCTGCGAGGTATTTGACTGTTTTTACCCGGATTCCTCACTGTATCCTCACCAGGTACAACAGCACAAGCATGGCCATCGACTACAGAGAGCCCCAGACGCTACCGCAAGAGTTGATTGACTTGATCCTCGACTTTACTGATAAGAAGAGTCTCAAGGCTTGCGCTCGTGCTGCGCGCTCGTTTCGGCACACTAGCCAGAAACACATCTTTTCCGATATCACACTCAAGCCCGTGTCTCGATTGCTCTGGGACAGGTCGCGATACTTGACTTTGAAAGGATTTGCCCAGATCCTTTCGGCCTCTCCTCATCTAGCTCTCAACGTCCGCTCCCTTACCCTCGTTGAGGGCACTGGACTCGGATCCACCCCCTGGATACGGACGGACACTGTTCCCCCGATCCTCTCCATGCTTGTCAATTTGACGAAAATCTCGCTCGAATCGCCCGACATGCTGTGGTTAGACTGGGATTCTTTCCCAGCCACGCTGGTCACGGCCTTGCATTCTACATTCTCTTTACCATCTCTCACCTCCGTCCGACTCCACCATGTCCACTTCAAGCGAAGCACGGAATTAGTGTCTCTCCTCCGATGCTGCACAACCATAGATTGCCTGGACTTGGGCGGCGTTTCCGTCTCAATCGGCCACGGTCTCGAAGACCTTTACTTAGGGCCGAGTTTGTCGTCGTTGATATTGGGCTCCTCGCTTCCTCTCCTGTACTCCGTGGCCCGCACTATCGACGTACGAAGCGTGCGGCACCTGCAGACCACGGTTTCTACACCCGAAGTGGAAACGGAAATTCAGCACATTTTGGGCGGTACAGGAAATCTTCAGCACTACCACGTTGTTCTTTCACACCATCACAGTACGCATTCACTCCATGCCCCCGTCATCCATAATGACCTTGCCCTTCTAGCCACCTCGATCATAAATCTGCAGAGCCTACCCCATCTGCGCACGCTGGAACTCACACTTTCCTTTCTCTTCGAAGTGTCGCCAGATGCCTACGATCCAGTCGGCTGGGCGGAAAACATCCTCGCCACCGTGTCGAAGCCCTGCCACATAGCGCACGTCATCCTCAATGTCAACATCGACGAGAAGGATCTCCCGTATCTGTACCGCCTGGAGAACCTCGAGCCCTTGCTCGTTGCGCCGGAGATGGCGTCGCTGCGGAAGCTCACTGTCAATCTCGACAGTCTTGAGTTGGACTTCAATATTTACGGCTGCCAGGGGGACATCTGTGACGCGTTTCCTATTCTTTGCGATCGAGACATGTTGGAGATGGATTTCCTGGGAGTGACCTGACATATTTATCGTACTTTGTAGATGCAGTGGATGCTTGAAATTGAACTATTTATCGTGCTTGTGCTCAACCCAAGGAGTGTGGTTGAAGCCGCTGACTTTTAAAAGTGACGCACGTACAATGCTGCTGAGGCTTTTCGAAAAGTGTTGACTGACGCACGATTCGTTCAATCCTGCAAGTGGCGTTTTTTCATTGTGTTTGATCGTATAGCCTACCTTCGAATTCTTGAGCTCGCCGAAGGCTGGAATATGCACTCACCGAAATTTACCACTGAAGCAGCGTTGGGCTGTCGGTTTCAAAGATGGGGGAGCCTTGGACGTGAGTCCATACTATTCTGGGAGGTCTTCTTTCTGAGGTGGAAACGCAAAGAAGGACATATTTTGAACCCGTAATCAGAACCAAGAAAGAGTCTATATGGTAATGTTGCCCTGGGCGACAGCCGTCCATGAGTGGGTCACGCTCAGGCGTTGTCCAAGACCTTCTCCACTATCATCTCAAGACTCATCATGCGTTTCTTCACGTCGGCCTGTAGCTCGTCGCTCGTGATGTCGCGGTCGAGCCGTCCCCACGCGTCCTCGCGTACGTATATCTCGAGCCCTTTGCCATTCACCTCTTTATCCCACCAATCGGGCAGCACCCCCAGCCCGCCAAGGCGGTCCATCCAGTCCCCGAACTCCATATTCTGCAGCGCGGGCGGGACACGGTACGCGTTTGCGTGCGCACCGAGCCGCAGAGCGCGATACGCATTCACAAGGTCCCTGTACACGCGCGCGGGCTCCGCCGCGGTGTACCCAAACAACGGCTCGAAAAATCGGGCTGTGGCGGACATGGGCTGCGAGTTGCCACTGAACCTGTTGAGAATGTGTCCCAAGGGGGAAATCGGTGGGGGAGGGCCGGCTCTGGGGCCTGCATTTGCGGTGATGCGCTTGCATTCTTTCTTATGAGCCCGCCAGTCCTGTATGCATATCAGACTACCAGTGGGCCCCCGCCCCGATGTAAGCTCGCACCTTTTGCTGGCAAGCAGCAGTGCAGTAGAAGCGTTGCTTGCATCGCGCGCACTGACTTTTCCCTGGGGAACAGCGTGAGCGGGATCGAGAACGGTGTAGCCGGATGTACCTTCTTCGGTGCACTCTGCAACGTCGCATTGAACCATGGTGGCAGAGTGAAAGAAAGAGGAATGTGGGAATTTGTCGCGTGACTATATCAACGAATCACTCCCGGCAATCAGTCAATCAAATGGCATGTTGAGTTTCAAATTTTCACGGTTCGATTTGGGTTCGAGGTTGGATTCGGCCAAGATTCGCACTTGTTTCAACGTTCTTTTGGCCTTTTGGACTTGCAAATATAGAAGGGTAATGCTGATGTATCGATTGGAGCATAGAGCGCGATACTCGTCATTTTTCGGATCGCCTTCTCTTCTCTCACTATTTACTACCATTTCAGATGTCGTCTGCACACACCGGAGCTTATGCAATTCCGAATATCAGCGCAATGTAAGGCTCTGTTCCAGATGGTCAACCAATAGCTAACCCTGATTGTTACCCGTATCCTCTCTAGAGCATCACCCATGTTGATCGGCTCCCTCCTCAACTTCCTCTTCTTTGGTACTCTCTTAGTGCAGACCTGTATGGACTCCTTGTCTCACCGCTCTCCATTTCCATTTTCTTTTCCTTTCTAATTCTTGTTCAGACACCTACCGCATATGCTTCCCAAGGGACTCGTTCGCCGTGAAGCTCCTCGGTCAGAACATAATCCCCTTCTAATTTTCCGATTTCTGACGTCCCATCTCAGTATATTCCACCCTCCTCGCTATGTCCGTTTGCACGTGTCTCAACGGAGCGGACGTCGAATCGTGGTATGGCGCGTCTTGCGGCCAGATCCAAGGGTTCAAGAACCTTCATTTCTTAAACATCTACTCCCCCGTCATGGGCTCTCTCATTGCGGCGGCCGTGCAACTGTTCTTTTGTTATCGTATCATCGTCATAAAGCGTGCTGCGTGGCCGCTTTGCTCTCCGAGCTGATTGCTCTCGTGCGTCTCTGCGCTTCCCTTACTGCCTGCCCTCCTTGAATATCTGACGGACACAGAATTCTATAACACAACTTGTCGGAGGAATCGGTATTGGAGTCCTTTCATTTGCCCATGGAAAAGCATTCCACCCTCCCACCCAAGGAACTTTCATACGTCTATGGATTGTTCATGGCCCGATTGCGAAGTCCTCATTGCCATTACCATGACATACCTTGTTCGTCCGATCTCCACACGACCAGCAGTGGCTGACCGAGTTTCCAGCTACTCAAGGTGGAGGTCTCCCCGAGCACGCATGACATAGCCAAAGACACCGTTCAACTCGCCTTTAAACGAATACATTTTCCGCCGTTGTCGCGATTGTCGGACTCTCCCTATATTTTGCCTTCCCGGTGGGTGCTCTACCGTATTTTGCTCGCATCCGGATCCGACGCTGACTTCCGTCCGTGTTGTAGGACCCATATTTTGCCACCCCCGTCTTTATGCTTCCTGGAATGTGCGTCCTTTGAGGCCGCTTACTCCATTATCAGTTGTTCATTTCACCCCCTTAGCCACGCAAACACGCTCCTTGCCACGTTAAACAATCGCGCAGTGATCAAGCGGCTCGACGCCCAGCGGAAGGCAGAATTTTCCGATATTTCCGCAATGCGCGCGATGACCAGGGCCACCACATTCCAACACGCGCAGTACTGAGTTATAGTCGGTGGACCAATGTGCGGAAAGTAATTGCGGTGGATCGATGACTTTCATACGACCCAGCGTGGATTAACATAGGCCTGGCAGTGAATGTAAAATATTGTTTGTCTCAATCCTTGCTTTCGAGTCTGAATAGGAAGGTAATACAATAAGAATCCTGTTGCGTCCGGTCCAGTTCCAATAATCTATCTACCCGCACGTTTTAAACGCCAGTCACAGCAGCCGGGTCCGTAGAACTTTGTTTTCGGGCACGCCCCTGCGCCTTCAGACGCGGATGCCACTCCACCCCGGTTTTGTTCGTCAACTTGATACCCCGCTCCAATAGCTCCTCCGCCGCACCCACCCATACGCTCTTCGTGATTGCGTGTCTGGAAACAGGTATCAGCGTCTACAAACGAACGAAGGTTGAAGGCAAGAAGGAATGGGGAGGTAGGGGAGCAAGGAAGCAGAGATGGATGGAGGAAGGAAGCAAGAGACTTGTACGCACTCAGCCGTGGGCCATTCACACGCAGGTATGCGCACCTCGCGGAGCGCGGGGAGGTGCGCCGTCGCGAACGTGGAGAAGAAACTGGTCCAATCTTGCTCCTCTTTCGATTTGTTGGGACTAGATATATCCATCCATCAGACACGAAGTTTCCGGAAATGAGGATGCGCTTGAATGAACACACCCAGCGTGTTTCACAAGCACCAGCTTGGTGAGGTACGCGTGCTGAAACTGTGCGGGCAAGCCGCGGTCGCCCAAGTCCTGTGCCCGCGTGAGTGAATCAGGTGCACGAAAGAAGAACAGGAGAAGGAAAAGGTGTTTGACGCACATACTGATCAGCATGATCAACGCGGCACGAAAGCGTATTCATATTCGGACACAGAACCAACGCGGACTGGCCCACATCGACCGCCACCCCGTCGATCCTGAAAGACTGGATCTTCGCACCATGTGCGCGCAAGAAGTCGATCTTCGCCGACTTGACAGTGTTGCGCCCGACGTGAATAAACACGCCGCGGAGGTTCGGGAGTCTGCCGCCAGAATGTAGTTATATCAGCGTGCACGGAAGCTCCACTGAAAATGAACGCACTCCATCTGAGCAAAGACCCCAACCGTATCACCCGTCTTCAGAGTAAGGGATTCGAGCGCAGGGAGCGCCGCCGCCGGCACCGGCTCTGCGGGATTGAAGAAGGGCACGGGGGGTGCCCTCCCTGCGGCGTCCCACGCCAAAACGCGCAGGGCCGTGAAGCGCTCCAGTACTGCGGCGCCCTGATCTCCCTCCTCGGGGCGCGCGAACATCATCCCGCTGATCTCCTCGATCGTGCCCCCAGCGCTCTCCCCCAACGCCCTAACCGCCGCCCATGAGAGCACGGTGCGCTCGCCGAGCAGGCGCCGCAGGCGCGTCGTGTGCACGAATATCTGCGGTGGGGGTGAGGCGTTCGACCAGTGGGAGCGCACGTCGAGTACGCGTATGTGTGTAGCGAGGGAGGGTGTTCCAGTGAGTGTTTCTGCGAAGGACTGAAGGCCGCGTGTTGAGAGGACGGAGAGGCGGTAGAGGTATGGGAGGCCCAGCCGCTTGAAAGCGCAAGCCGGTAAATGGGGATGTCGATGCACAAGCAGCGGGTACGCACGTGGAAGAGCTTGGACACGAGGAGGAAGCGCAACCGCTTGCTGGCCGCGGCGCGCTCGTTCATCTTTTTCTGTGCGGCGATAAGCTTCTTGGGACGCAGTTCTAGCCCGAGCATAGCAAAGAAGAGGATGCGGGACCAAATCTTGTCGGTTACGGACTGCGGTGTTGTCGAGAGCGGGCGGAACGTCGGGTCGGCGGGGGGGCGTGCGGTGAGCGTGTACTTTCGGACGGCTGGTAGTTTCCTTTATATATAGGGGGGACATCAACAACAACAAGGGGACTCGGAATCACCTGATGGACGCACAGATTATCGGCCCAGGCAAGCAAGGCTTTGAGTCGTGGGTTTGTCGTTGGCGGTAAACCGATGGATTTGGTCTTTGTCAATTTGGCACGAATCTCGATGGCTTCGAGGGACGGCGCCTGTGCGATTTGGATGAGATGAGGCATCATGTCCGCACGAGGAAAGGGTATCGACACGGTCTTGAGGGTTTTGGCTGCACATAGCTTTAACACGAAAGATTCGCGCAGAACGCTGAGAGAGACGTAAGGGAGGACGACGGTGTTCTACCCGCTCAATATCAAGTAACATGAAGGGTGAATAAGTACGAGACTCACCAGGTTAGTCCACTGTGGTGCGCAGCTTTCAAGAGTCTCCATCAACTGGACGACTGCCTTGTTTCGGAGTGGATTATTCTGGTCATCGTAGATGATGAGGCGGGTGGGATTGATTTGGGGCAGACCCGCCACAAGACCAGAAGACGAATCGGAGGAGTGTATCTGGAGGGAAAGGAATATATCCGTGATGTTTGGCGCATACTCCAGCACCTGCTTCATGCTGCTCGCGAGGCCTCCCTCGACGCGAAGCTTCTTGATCCATCGGCCTAGATCGCGATTGAGGCGCAGCGCGTCCTGGAGTGCGCGTGCCTGTCCCTTGGAGCGGAGAACGACGACGTTGTACAGGAGTGGGGTTGCGACGCGAAGCCACGCTTTACACACGAGGAGGACGGCCGAGCTGGAGACGGAGTATTTTGCAAAGGGCGATTTGGACGAAAGATTCGCAAACATGTGCTCCTGCACTTTCAGCGCGGGAGCAAGTATTTCGGATATGATCTCGTCGGGCAGTGTATCGGCCATGGAGAAAATGGGCGTGGTTAAGAGAAGGACTTGGTGACCTGGGGATGAGTTTAAACGATCAGTTTGAGCAAGTGTACTCGCACCTGTCGGAGTTTTGAGACGCGTCTTAAAGCTGGTCAAACTCCAAGGAAATCGGGGGAAATGACTCGGAGATAACCCAGAGCGACTTGAATGAGTTCGAACGCTCTCAAACGTGATACGAGACCGCTTTTTTTTGAGACGGGTCCGGAGGTAAGAAAATTCCCAGAAGGATCAAGGAAATGCCCTGGAAGTGACCTAAAGCGACTTGAATAAGTTCAAACGCTCAGACCAGGCCAGAATACTCACGCTACCTAGGTCGGCACTGAGACGCGTCTGGTACACAAAGCAGGATGACGGTGGGAAGAGAGAAGGAAAATTGATGGGATCTCTGCTGGGTCAGCCGGAACACGCCGGCCCGAACACTCTCCTCCGAGTCCTCAGTCTCCTCCAGTGGCTGCTTTTTCTTTGGCAATTGCCGCAGACCTTTGTGAATTCGCATCTGGCTGACTGTCTACCATGATCCATGGCTCCACAGGCTCGCCGCTCCCATGCCCCTCCACTCGGTCTTCACCAAGTCTTCACAATATCGTGCTGCAGATAGATGCGTACCAGGCTACATATGCATCCTTGTCTGTTTCATTTCCATCACAGTAGAACCCCTCCCCGCTTGAAGGGCACAGAAATATGGATCCGACTCAATCCCTGACCGTCCGAAATCTGAAACCGCGTACCCATCAAATGCACCCCCATTCCCATTGTCTTACCAGTTGAAGCAGATGATACCAAAAGACTTTTTAGCTGCTTATCATGGTCAAATCAGCACTTTAATGGGTAGAAAATCCGCTTGACGCGATTCAATGCCTCTGGTCCTTCATCGAGTCATTCATCGACGCATTAGCAAATATTAGCAACAGCAACTTTGATTATTCAAGACAGCTCACTGGAGACGGATTTCTCAACCGCGTGGCTTGGGAGCAAGACCTGCGTAATCCCTACGGCGCAGTACCTGATTACCACTGTTGAACACAAGAACAGCAAAATACTCAACAGTGCCTGCAAATAGACTTCCTGAAAGGGCGGCTTGGGCGACAATCATTCAATGGCTGCACAACAACAACTTCACACCTCTTAGCGCCCAAAAACTGAGGTGTGTCGCCACAGTGCTCGAATGCTGTGTGTGTGTGTCCTGCACGTGCCCACTCACCAGCTATATAAAGCGACAGTCTTTGTCCACTAACGCTCTTTCAAACCACCACCTGCAACCATCTCTTCTCGCATACTCGCTCAAGACCTCTCCGTCGACTCACCCGTCGTCGTGCCACACTTAGATCAATGCCCTTTCCCTGGACGGAGGATACTTTTGCACAAGGAGCGCCACAGTCTTCCCAGACTCGAGTCTTTGCGGGCGAGCACTTCACCGTCAACGGTACGCCGCAATGTAGCATCACCATATTCTCCTCATTCTCACACGGTGTAGGTGATTATACGGAAACTGATTGTCCTCTCAATGTCAATTTCGATTCGTCAGGTGGGTACATCTAGCCACGTACCAAATACTGCCAAGCCTAAATGCGAGTTTCAAGCTATGCGGCGCAGTACGGAAGGAAACTTCATTCAGGCAGGCATTGTGAAGAATGTTAAAGGTGGGGGTCTTGCGTCTTTCGTCCGTTGACGACTTTCTGACGAATTCCAGGCAAACATGTTTCAGTCAACTCGCCCGTTACAGTTAGTTTTACATCAGGAGGGGGCATGCATTTTGGCAGTCCTCCAGGTGCGTGTCTATGCACTCCTCGAGATGGCTGGTATTCTAAAAAAAACTGGTTCAAGGCGGATATTTCAACAATGCTTCGGGATTTTCCCGAGAATCTTCGCCAGCGGATTACGAGTATGACAGAAACCAGAGTCATTCGTTCGAACAGTGGCAAGCTTACGGAGGGAATACCGCATATTATAACGATCGAGGCGGTGAGACGCCCACTCTATCCTCCCAGGCGGATCTGAAACAGCTATCCATTAGATCCAGACTTCTATCAGGAACGTGCATCCTCTGAGTCCCAGTCGTGGAACTCCGATCAGTCCGAGCAACGAGACCTACCGCCCGCGGCGGAGGACGCAAACGAACGCGCACACCTAGCCCAAGGCTGGCACGCTTACGAAGGCGGTTATGCTGCGGTCGACACTGGCGGAGAAGGTAAGATATTGCTCCTCCTCCTGAGTTTCCACAGTCAACTAACATTAGTTGCAGAGACATCCCAAGGCCCAGTCTCTTCAACGTCCGTGCAGGCGGACATCGAGCACATCCGTCAGGGTATGCTATTCACTCAAATAACCTCCGCGTCTGATAGCTTCCCTTTCATCTTTCAGACGCACACACCGATGCGAGCACTGAATCATGGGAGTCCTGCTCGGAGTGGGAGGAAATTGAGCACGAGGAAGAGTAAATTCTCTTCCGAGTAACCTGCGTATCTGTACATTTTTTCAATACCTTCTAACCCCCAGCCTATGGTACATTTTTGTATGTCTGTTGGATACAGTATTACTATACCTTGAATGTTTCTTAAGAGCCCTTTGGACCGAGCCCTTATTCCGGCAATATATAGAACTGAAGTTATCATGAATTCAGAATAGATCCGGGTAGGCGAATATCTTAGATGTAAAGAACGCTGGGCAGGCCGTGTTGATCCGGAGGCATTTGTCCCTGCTTTTTCCCTGCCTGCTTCTCACCTCGCTTTTGCGCCCGCAAGCTTTCTCCTCGCCGCTTGTTCCCAGTCCATATCATGAATTTCGGGCTCGGTCCTAAATCTCCATCGTTTACAGAGGATCCGCGTGGTAAGTCCAGGGCACTAGGACTCTCTAACTTCCCTCATGCCTGGCTTATTGCACGTATCATGTAGGATGGAATACTGCCTGGGAGCTCCATCTTGCTCTGGTATTCGGCTCCGAAGTGGAAATCCAATCCGCTACTGGCCCACTCGCTACCCGACCCAGTATTACCGGAAAGTTCCCTACGGAATTCTACGACCAGATGGTCACCGACAGCACTGCTGTGTATATAAACAGCTTAACGTCTCATATATGCGATCTCCAGCATAGCTTAACAGTCAAGGCAGCCCAGAGAATTGTCGATGATGACTTCCAGACGCGTTGGATGTTGTGTCCACCGCACGAGCGCGAAGAATTCATTTTGGAGGGTCTCGTTCGGACGTGCAAAGTTTCCGCATCCTATGAGCCTTGGAGGGATGTGTAAGTCATTGAATCCCATTCTGTCTCCGTGTTAATGGCTCTCCAGGTGCCCCGAGCTCACTCTGAAGAGATTGAATCACGGTTCCGGCGAAGGCTTCCTCGATCTATTGGACATGTTGTGCCATCCCGAGTCACAGGAACCTGAAAAGGTATTACCCGACAGTTACAAGACGATTCCCAACGCTGTCTTTGAAAAAATAAACTCCATCGGTCCCAACCCACATCCTGGTTGCGTAATGCTCCAGAAAATGGTCGAAGGCCGACGCACCTATCTTCTGACCATGGTCGCCTTTCACGTCCTGTTAGCCTTTGTGCGTTGTTCACCCTGCCCTCCGATTAATTCCAGCGTTGAATTTTCAACAGTACGGCGAGCGGCAAGAGTTTGGGTCCGTCAAACCGCAGCGAGAAAGTCCCGCGGAATGGAAGCGGCTTCAAAAATCTCTTCAAAACTTTCTCCCACCTGGGGTGAAGGTCAAGGACTTCAAACGATCCGTAGATAATTACAAGGGCGGAGAGCGACACTGCACCTCTTGCATGCTCCCTGCCCGGCTCGCGGGCGTCGACGCGCTCTTGGCATGCCAACAATGCAGAGCGATCAATCGAATAGTTTTCTACTGCTCAAGGTATTTGTGTTCCTCCTTATACTGCCAGCTTCAATCTCAGATACGGGAACACAGAGAATGTCAGATAACCGACTGGAAGTCCGGCAAACCGCCGCATAAGGCTATTTGTGGTAAAGAAGGTGCCATCGCTGCAGCCTTTGTTTCCTCCACAGCATCGCAGGGTCCCTGAGCTCTTTGACGATGGTTGAGAGATGTCGATGCCGGCTGAACATATTTTTGCACACCACCCCAAGCACCACCCCTTCTTGCAGACAGCCTCGTTGTGGTTATCCTTGATCTCAGAACACTTTTCAACTTCTGTCAGGCGACGGAGAACACTGAGGAGCGAAATTTTTCATCGAGAGAAATAAACATGTCAATGCTGAATTTTGGCAGCCTTCAGTCCATTATAGCAATCTAGATTGCATAGTAGATGCGTTGGTTAGTTGGTGTGAGCGCCTTTGATATTCTGGACTGTCAGAGGAAATTGCGAACCAGTGCAATATAGTTCATCGGCCCCGAGGTTGAATGTGTTGTGCCGGCAATCAACTGCGGCACAGACATCATGATGCAGCGAACTCGGAACGCCACGTATACAACTCCGGCCATCTGTGGTGGCCCCATCCCTCCCGCCTATGTACGCCATGAAGTACAGCGTCGATTCCGAAAGCTGCACCGTCAAGGAACCTACGTTTGGCGAACCTATCAGGCGAAACTCGACTCGGACCAGCGCGCTCAGGGGAAACAAGATGACAGGTTTCAAGGCGACGCTTTTTCTTCTTCCCGTCCTTTGCTGGTTGTACTGGGGACCTCTTTTCAGGCCGCAGGTACGCGATACTCTATGTTTTCTTCAATCCACGTCGAGATGTTTCACAGCACCGTGACGCGATCGACTGGCAACCTTGTCATGAGGATACTTCGTTTTTATGCGGATACCTTGAGTGCGTAGAAGTCTTATCCGCTTAGCTAGTGCTCTCATTACGGACGGTATAGGGTGCCAACCGACTACGACAATCCCTCGGCTGGAATGTCTAAACTTGCGCTGACCAATTACCCTGCTACGTGCCCTCGATCCGAGCGGCTCGGTATAATCATCACAAATGTAGGTCTGCAGCGGGTTAAATACCGAACCCCCCTTTGACCTTGCATTGCAGTTCGGTGGGCCCGGTGTACCAGGCAGAGAGGCATCCTTCCAGTCTGGAGCCCGAATCCAAAATTTCACGGGAAACCGGCACGATATCATCTCTTTCGACCAGCGAGGCTTGGGGCGCTCTACTCCGTCAGTTAATTGCTTTGAGTCCATGCTCAAGTATCAAATGTTCAAGACGAACACGGTCTTTGAAACCACATTTTCCGTTCCAAAAGATCCCTTCTCGGCCTCGGGGCGTGCGGTTTTGGTTGAGCAGCAGAAGGAGGCGCTGGCGCTCGAGGAAATACAAGGTGCCATGTGCGCGCAAACCGTGGGAGCCGAGGCATTGGGATTCATGAGCACGACTACGACCGTCTACGATATGGAGGAGATATCTCGGGTTTTGGAGGGTGAAGATGCGTTGATCAACTTCGTAGGTGGCTGTCCCCCGTGGAATCACTTTTGTTAACCGGATTTATTCAGTGGGGAGGCGTAAGTCGCAGTTTCGTCGAATCATGGTTTATATCGACCGTTCCTTTTTTTTCTAGTCTTATGGTGCGTCCCATCGTGTTGATGAGGCTACTTCTTTCTTAACCATCTTAGGCACGATCGTCGGTGCGTATTTGGGAAATATGCTTCCCCACAAGGCAGGGAAAATCCTCATCGACGGTGTTGTGCCCGGGGATATGTGAGCACCCTTCGCTCGGCGGCCTCCGCGTTTCTTTTCTGAAGAGACTGTAGGTGGAGCAACGAGCATTACGATTCACAAGTTCTCCTCCGTCTCCTGCTTACCGATTCAGAGTAAGCATATCGGCTTTTGTTATCTCGCCTCCTCTTGACGCCTTTTTAGGAAAACGTACCAGCTTTATCTCGGAGAATGTTTCAATGCCGGCCATGAGCACTGTGCTCTCGCTAACCCAGATGACGAGAGCCCCCGTGACATAGAGAACCGAATCGACGTTTTCATTGACAAGCTGCAGGTCCAGCCGATGCGAGTCGCCAACTACACCCGACCGGGATACCTCACCTCGGGCGGCATACGAAGTATCCCTCCTTCCCTCTGGTTTCCGCCCTTTTTTGACTTGTTTGACCAGAGTCGTTGTTCAATACATTGCAGATGCCGGACATGTGGTCGACCTACGCCAAAATGCTTGCCAGTGCCATAAATGACTCTGACGGTGCTCCACTCATGCGAATGGTTTACCTTCCTTACAGCGACCCGGCGCCGTTACCCGAGCACGACGGATATGTGGAGACCGGACAGGGAGAGCTTTTGCGTTTGGCTATCTCGTGCGGAGATGCTCTCCCCTATGCCGAGGGCGAGAAATGGCCGACGGCGGATGGAATCGTTGACGACATCTTGGTGACCATGAAAACATCTCCGCGGTTCGGAGCGACGTGAGCTGTTCTATTATCCGCTTCCCTTCCTACTCAAAACGCGGCCCGCGTTTGGTAGGGTCCATTTGATGGAGCAACACGGAGGATGCCAATACTGGCCGGGCACGGGCGTGGGACCTGCCCGATTCACTGTGAGCGGAAAACATGACGCCGAGAGTTCTTCCTGACCCGGCCTGACCTGCCATCTCAGGGTCCTTTCAATGTGAGGACAGATTTCTCGTCCCTTGTTCAAATTGACCAATATCTCGCCTCAGAAAACCCTCGCGACACCGACTTTACTTGTGGCAAACACGCGTACGTGCTGCCATACATATGACCTCTCCCGTGTTCTCGATAACTAAATAACTCGCTAGATGATCCCATCACTCCGTATGCAAGCGCGAAGATTGTCAAGGATACCATGGGAGACTCCGCGCGTCTCCTCCTGCAAGGCTCTGCCGGTGAGTTCGGCCTCTGAACGATGAAGTGTACGTATACAACCTTATGTGCCCACAGGTCACTCGTACCTTGCGCCGACCACCGACTGCGCGACCAAGGTGATTCAGAATTATTTTGCAGATGGAATTATTCCGGACGAGCCCGAGATTTGGTGCGAGCGCGAGGTCGACAATTATTTCAAGGATCTCAGCGCAAGTTCTGACCTGGTCGAACGAGTCCTGGGGATGAATTCCGGTTATTAACCACTGTTTAAAAACAATGCATTCGAGAGTGTCGTGCTTTGATCGTAGGGCTTTGGTCACCGGTTTTTTTTTCCAACTCATCCCGAAACTATGCTCTGACAATCTATTCATACAATTACCTGCGGCTCGTAATACATATTGTGCTTCCTCACTCGCTATCTGAGGCGCTACTTTAAGGACAGTAATTCTATACATCGTCTCCTGATATTCAGCTTCCTTCAGAGCGGAAGCTGATTTGCGCCCGGCTGAAAGATTCCGGATTCAGGTCCTGTTTCCGGCTTTCCTCTTCCTGTTATTACGAAAAGGATCAGCATCGACAATGCGCAATCTGGGCTTGCGGTGGAAACGCACGCGTCTGCTGGTCATCTCGATGTCGTCGTGCTCGTGAGTACCTGTGGGCGACACGATAGTTGCACGCCCCACATCTAACGCACGTCGTCAGTATGTTATGCACAATGCACAAAGTTCAACTTGAGAAAAATAGGGAAAAGACGAACGGATCCCGTCTATCACGATACTGGTGTACGGCGTAACAGAGTTGCGATTGTTCCTGCTAGACGACAACGTCCGACTTCCTGACGATTTACCGCTTTGCCGCAGATTGAGGTTGGAGACGAGCGTGAGCACGTAGAGGGGGCCAAGGATGAAGTAGAATACGGAGAAGACTATTTCGAAATGGTTGAGTATGGCAGGGGAGTGCTGCCGGTTGGATTGTGAATATGGGATGAAGGTGCTCACTGTCGCCGAATACATCAATCAAAACGGCGGTCATGCCCCCCAGAGCCACCAGGCTCGTCGCGCATCCGTTTTGAATCAAGGTGATGATAATGGGACGGACGATTCTTGATGTATGGAGCGGATTGAACGGCGAAGGGCACAGAGCAAAGGCGGAACGCACGAATCAGTGTTTTTGAACGGGCTCATCCTCCGCAGTGTCCAGATTAGCGATGCGGCGATGCAGACGTCTGTTTGGTGTGAGTCATGAGGCGCACCAAGGGGTCCCGGACGCCTGCGTACCACCGGCGGCACTGGCAATTGCCCAGATGAGTCCCAGGGTCTTTGCCCTCTCAAGCTATGTGTCGTCGGAAAATGAACATCCAGGGGGAGGTCGACGGGTGCTTACATTTTCCACGCCGGGGAATAGCAGAACGGAAAGGAAGGCCATGACGAACTGGTTAAGTGTGTTCGGTCACCGTAAAAATGGAATTTGCAATCACCACGTACCACGAACAGAATGATCCCGCATAGAATAACCGTTATCATAATATTCTTGGACCTGCAGCGGTGAGTGAGTAGAGACATAACGAGCGCGAAATGGGATTCGCCTACAATATGTAGAATCGGGATATTAAGTAGGAGTTTACGGTCAGGGCGACCAACGAGTTGAAAACGGAGTACACCGGGACCTGGTTGAAGGTGAGCGTGACTTACTTGAAAGGAAGCTTGGATGTAACGTACAGCCCAGGTCTGTCCCAAGAAATGAGATGTATTATTTTCGTCGATGAAAGCGACGTACATCTGTCACGAGAGCCGCCTGCTGTCCTATAATTTCTTGTTAATCAAGATTGTTTGTAAGAGTAGGAAACGGCCGACCCCAAAAGGTAACGGCTGGCTATCGATTTGTTCAGTACACAAAGAGATGATAGGTAGGTAAGCAAACGGACCATGTAAACGTCTGCATATTCGCCGACCAGCGCTACGAAGGAGAACGACAGACTCAGAACCACCAGACTCTTCCGGAGCATGCCGTCGTTCGGGAAGTTGTTGAAGTACTGAAACGCCTGCGAGACGGCCAATCCGAACAGAAACGAAGCGAGCCACGTTCCGATTAGCCCTGTTCTGTTGAGTAAGTTAGTATCCCAGCACCAAGAAGAGAGGCGCTGAACACACCCTAACATTGCATCAATTTGCGCCATGTTGCCCACACGGGGGAGAAGGGGGGTCGACTTCGCCAGGAAAATGAGACCTCGCCTTTTAAGCGGAGGGAAGTCTTCACAGGATGTCACCCGTCAGTATTGCCGGTAAGACGACGTTACGTTGTTCCCCGATTGTTTGGTCGCAAAAGTTGAACGTTCAACCGCGAGTCGGTAACCTCCGTTAGCCCGCTGCTACCCCACCACTTTCTCATCTTGCAGAGCTAACGACTGAGCCGCATATTCGCCTTTCCCAAAGTATTTGGAGACTCGGGATAGAACCCTGAGCTCTGCACCCGGTCGCTCACGCGGGCGACGGTGGCGCTCGGATAATTTCCTAGAATCTTGACAGCGGAAGCAACTTCATGTGGCGCCGCGCCGTGGCTGTCTCTGACTAGCATCCAGGCCTTCACCACGGGTGGGTTTGGAGGAGCCAGGGAGGAGTTCTCCAAGTTCGACCAGCTTTACCCCACGGGCTACCGAGTGGAAGTACTTCCGTAAATTGCATCAACTCATCGCGTTGATCGAAGCAGATCCGAATCGAAGCAGATCTCAAAGCGTGACGATCTGCAAGGACGCTGATTCGTTCCATAAGTTCGCCGTCGCCCAGCGTCGCCCCTCATGGCCTCTTACATATCATTCAATCGTATCATCGTATCATTTTTGTTTATGCTCAAGAAGGAGTCTGAGTTCGCTTTCTGGACACAGCATCGAAATTTGAACCTCATACTTGCTGGTTAGAAGTCTTCATGCCGTATATCATTTTCCAACACTCTGGGTCAGTATTTCTATACTTCGGAAATTTCTCATAGGCAATGCCAGTCGCAACCATGTCACTTCCTGTCACTTCGAGATGGCAATTGAGAAGTCAAAGAACAAATTCAACTCGGAGATCAACCTATCAGAGAGTGGCGGACAAAACACTGATCGGCCGGAATTTACGACACATGTATACCCTAACGGCTATATATTTTCAAGGCGGTGAGAATCGAAGAGCCGGAAATAAAATGGCTGGCCGCGACGTGAGTGCGCTTCAGCATTTATGAGATGGACTTCTGGCTGCAACAACAGGTTCAACCGTGAGAATATTGCAATAATCGCAGTTCCGGACTCAGTCGCATGCACTTGCATAAGTCCGTGGTGTCTGGATGGGTACTCGCCGTTTATAATGCAATAGCGTACCTAGGACCGCTGGCGTGCTGTAGCTTTTGCGAAGATGCAAGTTGAACATCCAATCAAACTCCGCGATTCACTCTCGGTGACTGGCGGCTCCCCAGCCACCATGCGGTGGTCCTGTCCAATAAGAACCAGAGCTAGAAGAGGATGGGACTTGTCGCATACGCATAGTCTCAGGGGAAAAAACTGGGGTCCACGATCGTGATGACCGTTATTGTAAGGCCGAACCGCCTCATACTAGTTTTGGTTGAAATCGAGCAGTCTGGCAAGACCCGGGAATATGAAGAAGAGAAACTCAGCGATGGATGCTTCATGTCTGCGCTCTATGTGACAATGATCAAGCGATTTGAAGCACCGGGAGCCTGTTCGATTCAGGCCTGAGCCATAAGGAAGAGTCGCCTTTTTTTATGTACGCGGATTCCTGAAGATACACTAGTGAGCAAGCCCCACTAGCATTCCATTCCTCTCACGTAGAATAGGAATGTGATTAGGAAGACTCCGGAATCTGAAAGAGCCTGTTCGATCCGGGCCGACACATTTCTCTTTCCGCTCTGGTTTTGTTTTTGTGGTATCCTGTGTTGAATTGCAAGTGTACAAAAGGCACGTGTGTAGACTCAGAACGATTCATGCCCATAATTTGCATACATTCTGTGGCCAACATCGCGTAGTTCAATATTCGTTACATTCGAACCAGATGGGCTGTCGAAAGGAGCTGGGTCGTTGGATCCCGGAATCTCGTGTCTCCACGATTGAGATTAATTGAAGACAGACAATTTTGTCAGGTTCAGTGGTGGATGGTCCACATCTTGTCCACTGGGGCAAGGAGTAAAATGTATAGCAGAGGGTGCTCACTCGATTCGGGCCTGAGCCGTGCGTTGAATGCTATCTCGTTTTCTTTACCGTATGTTATGGATATGCAAGCTCGTGAAACGCTGACCCTCTCTGGAATTATTTGGTAGGCACAAGGCCAGCAATAGCGTTGAAAGGGCTCAGTGGTGGACGGTCCACATCTGCCAACAATGCGTGGCGTCTGCCCATTTCCGTTTCAAGCAGAAGTAGCCCGTTCGATCCGGGCCTCAGTCCATGTACTGGACTACGTCAGTCATTTTCTTCTGTTATCGATACGCAAGCTCGTGTACTGCAGGACAGGGCTGGGACTCGGATACAGGAAGAGGGCTTGGTGGTGGATGCATATGGTCCACATCTGCGTTACTTCACGGCTCAACTTGAATGGTAAAACGGAAGAGCTCGTTCGATTCGGGCACAAGCCATATTGCTAATGTCCTTGAGATTTTTTCTTTTCTTTTTTTTTTTGCTACAGCTGTGCCCCTCGGCGTCCGTCTGGGTGAAGTTTACCTGAATCGATGTCAATAATGACGGTCTCGAAGGAAAAGCGGCAGGTTTAACTTCAGTTTTTATCTGGCCCAGTTGGGCATGAGTTGAGGGTAGTAAGGCTCGTTGGTGGACGGTCCACATTCGCATGACTTGTGTGCAGTCCGAAAAAAGTTGCGCAGAAGAAGCCTGTTCGATTCGGGTACGAGCCGTATAAGGCGACACACAGCAATATTTTTTGGTTCGTTTTCAGTAACGGAAGGCCGTGGAGAGTGCCCGGTCGTTCTGCAGACCCTGGGACGTAGAGCTCAAGGCGGTAGAGAATAGGATCCCAGCAAGATGATATTACAACTGTCGCCATGAGTATTGGCATGCATGCACCAGAGGGAAGGAAAGGCAGGCATATGCCTGGCTCGGTGGTGGGTAGTCCACATCTGTACAGCTTTATCTTGGAGGTATCATTACAGCAGATTACGCCTGTTCGAATCAGGCCCGAGCCATTGGGCAGCCGTGCAGTTTTTTTCTCTCTTTTCTCTGAAGCTCTGAAGGCTCGTAGGCAATAGAAATTCGAGGTGGAGAAGCAGACCTTGGTGGTGGTCCACATCTGCCTTCTGTGAAAACAACAGCGTAGCAAGCAGAAGAGTCCGTTCGATTCGGGCCCGAGCCATAGGTGCTCTTTAGTTTCAAAGCCCCCATTTTTTTGGTCCGAACGTCAAGTTGTTACCAAGCTCGGAGAAGACGTCCCATCGCTCTGACATGAGTTCCAATGGACAAGGCAATATCATTGATCTAAGTTCGAGCAGTACATCGGCCTCGGAGACTCGGGATAGGACCAGCTTTAGATGCGGTCACGACCCCACCAAAACACAGACATTGTTCAGTCATTTGGACCACGCGAGTATAATAAATCCCCCCCCCCGAGAGGACTAGACGACTTGCTTCGCATTTGTGCCAGGCACGCGAAAGACAGGGAGAGCAGGAGTAACCGTCGAAGAGAAGAGAAGAGGGATCCAACAAAAGAGGTGGAAGCCTGGGCCCCAGGGACTCGAACGAAGCGAGAGGAATGGAGCGAGGTTCGCGTCAAGGCACCTCTGCCACTGCGTCGCGGCGTGGAATCCAGTACGACGCGCGTCTGAGGTCCTCGTCAGTTCTTGAAGCACTTAGCTGCCGTGGGCGTCAGCTCGGTGATGCGAGACTCGAATGGAACCGGGTTTGCGCGGGCGAGGAGGATGCTCCGGGACGTGACGAACGGGAACACAGGTAGGGAGCTGCAAGTCAGGCTAGCAAGCAGAAAGAGTCCGTGCCTGAGATTTTATGATGACACCCTCGGCGAAGAGTAGGGTGTGGTCATCCAGGGGTTATGAAATTTTCGGCGGAGACATGAATAACGCAGGATGATCAAGTAGCGTTGTAGTCGGGAAGAGGCAGAGGAATGGTAGTGGTTGTTTACGACTATTTATGTTTACATAAGAGTCGTTCTTTTCAAAATCAACAAAACCAAAGCTGAGAGTGGTTTTCGATAAATGTGTCTCCCATAACTTTGTAACGAAATTAGGGGCTGTGCTAGTCTTTTTAAGTGCGACTCTGAAGTCTCTGTAGTGGCTGTGTCTTGACTCACTACAAACTTTTGTGATACATCTAGTGGCGCTGCCGCTCTGTTATTGAAACAAACATTTACCTTTAGCGTCTTGAATCTTTCGTCCTCCGCGACATGCGATTGCTCCTATGGATTCTCGCTGCTTGGCCTCTTACACTGTTCACTTTGTGGTTCATCAACACTCCTGATCTGCGCGACAATCGCGCTCCTCAAGCACCCGCTCGCGTGACACCAACCAAAGAACCCAGTCGTTGCTTGCTACATACCTCGGCCACCAAGATCTTGTTCAAACCCTTCAACGCACCTCGACGCATAGCGGTCCTAACTCACCCATGACAGCCAACAACCTTCGCCGGCGCTTGGCAACTCCTGCGCGACAGTGGACACACCATAATCATTGGTCCCCGTCGACCTCTCCAACTGGGAAGGCCGCGGACGAAACAGCGAGACCAAGTGGTCCATCGCCAACACCGGCGTCACAAGCTCTCCCTCCCGTTCCCAAAACTTGGCCCCATCGCGGACAACACCGGCAAGAGGTTTTACCCCGACACGCAGTTTCACTCGGAACCCTCCAGATACCGCCCGAGTTGGTCCATTCCGCGGCGATATCTCATGCGCGACGCGCTCTGCTCTCGCTGCTCTCGCTGCTCTCGCTGCTCTCGCTGCTCTCGCTGCTCTCGCTGCTCTCTCCCCTCTTCGCAACTCCTCTGTGCATGCGCCACACTCTTCTTCCCACATACTACCAAATCCTGCAAGACCAATACTGCTGAGGCTATTTCGCACTTCTCGCTTAATCCCGACACACGACACAGCAGCAGGTAGGACGAGAGACGGTGCGCAGAAACCGGCTCGAGCTGGTCTCTTCCCCTCCGCGGCCCCGCCCTTTGTGTACTACTACTAGAAAAATGCACGATCTATGGATTATTAACGCAGGACTGAGGAAGTGGTCGAGATAATTTGTTAAATAAATATTAAATAGGAGTTCTGCCGTGCACAGCATCGGCCCTTTACCCCCAAGTTCAAGAAAAGCGAATTGCACCGCCACCCAACCTTGCTCCGCCAATTCATTGCCAATTCACCTCTTGTAAGAACAACACGATGAGCGCACTGTACACCCGCTGCACACATCTAACGGCTACCTACCACCTGAAGCACATCCAATTCTCACCCGCCGCACCCCCGCCTGTCACAGGCGGACCCACACGTATATGGCGTGACGCGTCTACTCGCATTCTGTCGCATTTCATGCTGTCGCCGTCTTCTCCCTCTGGTACCTGGTATTCTCGCTGGCGGTGCCTCTGTCTGGGTCTCGCCGGCTTCGACCTCTGACCAATAATGAGTAGGCGACAGTCCCAGTCATCGCCGCTAACTACACGCGCGTAGGATCCCAGGAAGCTCGAAACTTCAAGGGCAATCAGCTGTAATACAACCATGCCTTGACAAGGTTCTGTGGTCCACGGCCCAGCAAACGACGTCCAGTACGCATTACGCGCCAGCCTGTTCGATTCAAGCATGAGCCATGTCCGAGCCGCCGACAATTTTTTTCAGGCAGGATTAGGTGAGGAAATGGCTCTACACTCGGCAGCCTATCTTATACATATCCCCGAATCCGTTCACGCTCTTCACACCTGAAAGTACTGTAGGCGAATGTCGAATCTATACCTTGTCACCTATACCGACTACATTTGACCCAAATAAATATCGATAGCGAAGTGCGAATATATAGTACATAGATGCCTCCTGAGATCGTACTTTTATGTAAATCCTCCCAATCCTCCCCTCCGCCGTTCCATCCCTCCTCGTAAATCACAAGCCCCGCACCCGCGGCGAGCCGTAAGTGAGTAACCGCCCCAGCGGTGAGTAAATAAGCAGAAGCACTGAACCCAGCTACTTCCGCAAGCGCTCCTCCACAATATCCCGCACGGCCCGCACCACCCGCCCGACGTCGACGTTCTTCTGCACGCCGATGCGCACGTATTCCATGCCCATCATGTGCGCCATGTTGTGGAAGTGCCAGTTCTGCGGGGTGTGTCAGCGTTGGGCACTTTCGGAGGGAAGGAGGAAGGAGAAGAGGGTATGCGAACGGAAGGAAAGTAGGCAGGGAGAACACCCGGAAGGCCATGTGTCATTGACATGAGAAAGAAAGAGGGGGACGACAGGACAGCAAAGCAGAAACATGGGAAGGGGCAGAAGAGGAAGGGGCAGAAGGGAAGGCAGGATGGCGAAAGCGGGAAAACGGGAAAACGGCAAGGCGGAAGGGTGGGAGCACGGGAGCACGGACGACACGAAGCGATCTCGGGGAGAGGGAGAGCGGACCAGATGGATGAGTGAATGGATGGATGGGATAAGCAGGCGGAGGATGGGCGGAACGGGTGTGCGGGCCCAAAGGGCGCCACAGCACGGTAAGCCGGTAAGCCGGGTCCCGCAAAACCGAAAGAAACACACGGTAGAGAACGCCGGGGGCGGCGGACGGAGTGGAGGGAATAGGATGAGGAAAATAGGAGGAAGGAAGGAGGAAGCAAGCAAGCAAGGGAAAACGGGGAAAGCTGGGTAGAGGGAAGGGTAATAGCGTGATGCAAGAGAGAACGGGAAAGCGGGTATGCGGGACGTCGGGTATACGGAAGGAAGGCTGGGTGGGTGGACGGGTATGCGGCAGGAAGGGTGGGCGGGTAGGCGGAGAAACAAAGACGGGTGGACGGAGAAACAAGGAGGGGCACACGGGAAAACAGCATGTAGAGATCCGTGCTGCCGTGCTTCATTGCGCCGCCCAATGCAGTCCCGTGAGCGCCTGGCCGGCTACAGGTCAGCACAAGTGCGTACCGCGCCCGCCCGCATCTTCCATCTCCCGAGCAAAAGAAAGACCCCGCAAAGCACAAGAAAAGAAAAGAGAAGAGAAAATCACGCACCCCCTGCGCCCCATCCGTAATCAGCTCCACCACGCTCGCCCTCCCGGTGGGCATAAACAGCGTCAGCCCCAGCGCGCCGGCGTGCACGCTCACGACCACGTCCGCGCGCCCCACGGCGCCGAGCTGGGCGGGGAGCGCGCTCGTCGTGGGGTCGAGCGTCGCGAAGCGGAGGGCGCGCGGTTTTAGGGCGCGTTTGGTGGGGTCTGAGGATGAGGTGTGGTGGGAGGAATCTGAGGAGTCTGATGGGGAGTCTGAGGAGGGGTAGGAGCGGAGAGGCAGCGCATGCGGGTGCGTAGCGTTGCCGAACACCCGCCCCGACCGTCGGTCGTTCGCCGAGCCCTCGCCCCCATCTCCACCACCTCCCGCTCCTCCTTCTTCTCCTCCGCTTCCTCCGCTTCCTCCGCTTCCACCACCACCTCCCCCTCCTGCCTCGCTCGCACCCCCCGCCTCTCCCCCGCTCGCCTCCGACGAGTCCGAATCCGACGCCGGCCTGGACGAACGCACGCCCAACGCCCTCGCCTCCCGCGCATGCATCCGCACACCCCACGCGCCGGGCAGCGCGTCCGTGTCCGTGTACGCGCAGTCGTACGAGCCGGGGGTGTGGGATTGGGTGTCTGGGGCGGGGCCTGGAAGTGAGAGCGGTAGTTAGTATTGCGTCGATGTAAGGATTTGAGATTAGAAGGGGAGGAACAGAGGGGATTCCTCGGGGCATGGAGAGAAGGGCTCGCCGACGCGATTCGTCGCGCCCACGAAGAAACGCGTCCAGCGCCCTTTCCTCCCACCCAAAAAAGAAAACACCACGCCTCGACTCGCACTCACCTCCCACAACCTCCGTAACGACCCGACACAGCCCCGCGAGCCCCGCGCGCAGCCCCGCGCGCAGCTCCGCCTCGTTCTGGATGTGCCGCGCCTCCTGCCAGGGCGTGAGCTTGTGGTTTGTGTGTCTGGGTGGGCGTTAGTGCGCGTAATGCAGAATGAGGAGGAAGGAAGGAAGAAGGGAAGAGGGAGGGAGGGCAGGAGGAAGAGGGCAGGAGGGAGGAGGAAGAGGGCAGGAGGGAGGGGAAGGGAAGGGGGAAGAGGGAGGGGAGGAGGAGGGAGGGGGAGGAGGGAAGATCGGAGGTGGGAGAGAGGAATGGAAGGATGTAAGTCGGCAAGTAGGTACCACGTCGAGTAGAACCTGTCCCGTCGCGTAGTACACCAACGCGACGGACTACCAACAGCCCAGCCTACGCTCCACAGCGCCGCCGCCCTAAGCTCCGCGCCGGTAATTCGGAGCGCCATACTCGACGCAACAAAAAAAAAGACGAAAACCTGGACGCAAAAGAAGGGTGCAGGGACAGGAAATCGAGTAGCACACACCTCGTATACGCATCGTACTTTTCCCTCGACAGGAACAACACCTGGATCGGCTCTTCCGTGCTCCCCCTCCCGCCCGCTATCGGCGCCCTCCTCTGCATCCCTTCCCTGCTCTCCTCCTCCTCCTCCCCCTCCGGACCTGCCCTCCTCTCCAAGCCCAACCCAGCGGAAGAAGCCAAATCGCCCCGCCTTTGCAACTCCAAGTCGTAGCCGCCAACCCCACCCCCCGGCACGCCCTCAAACCCCCACACCCACCTCAACCACAAACTCGCGCCCCACACCAGCTCGCTCGCGCACCGGTGCTCGCGCCCCACGCCCGTCGCGCTCAGCAGCGAGGCGCCCGCGCCGACGGAGTGGAAGGCGCGCGCGAAGCAGGTGCGGCCTGGGACGTGTTTTAGTATTCACATTTAAATCGAGGAATGAAACGAAGGAGGGAGTAAGGCAGGAAGAGAAGGGAGGGGAGGGAAGGAGGGAAGAAGGGAAAAGGGAGGAAGGGAAGAAGGGAAGAAGGGAAGAAGGGAAGAAGGGAAGAAGGGAAGAAGGGAAGAAGGGAAGAAGGGAAGAAGGGAAGAAGGGAAGAAGGGAAGAAGGGAAGAAGGGAAGAAGGGAAGAAGGGAAGGAGGGAAAAGGGAAGGAGGGAAGGAGGGAAGGAGGTTAAAGAAAGAGAAGGAAACAGCACTCACCCCCCTCGCCCAACCCCTCCGCCGCCGTCCTCCTCGGCGGGAACGCCCCCAACCGATCATACAACGGCGCAAACAACGACGCCGTCGGCAGATGCTCGTCCTGGAACACCAGCTGCAGGTCCTGCGTGTGCTCTAGCTGCCCCGCCAGCGCCTTCGCCTCCTTCTTGAACGCCTTCTCGTTGTTGGACGCGAAGGTGGTGGAGAGGGAGCGCCACAGCGCGTGTTCGGTAGAGGCGGAGTAGGAGGGGGAAGAGGGCTGGCGCGAGAAGATGGTGAGGGCGAGGAAGGTGGTGACGAGGTCCTCGCCGACGTGGAATGGGTTCCACCGGTCTTGGCGGTGGATGAAGAGGACGGGGTGCGTGACGACTTCGCCGCACGCGCCGTCGCCGCCTTAAATTTCCTCCATCATTAGCATTCCACCTTTAAAACAAAAGAAATAAAGAACGCGCACCCTCAGCAAACTCCTTCCCGAGAAAAATCTCGCGCCCCATATCGGCCTTGAGGCGCTCGCCGTCCTCAGAGACGGTGCACTGACCCTCGAAGGTGCCACGCGCGGGGACGTTGCCGCCCCAGCCCGTGGCGTGGGTGAGCTGGTTGGAGGCGCAGAACGCCTGCGGGTACGGCCACCACGCGTTGGGCGTGTCCTTCGGCGCGGCGCGGCCGGCGGGGAAGCAGGTTATTGCCGTGGGCGAGTCTGTCTCCAGCTAAATACATTTGAATGGGAATCATACGGGATTTGGCGCACCGTTGGAACTACAATACGGGACGGCGTTGTCGATGTACGCGTCGACCATGCGCGTGCCGAGCTGGCCGTTGCACGTGTCGAGCTTGCGCGCGCGGATCTCCGCCTGTGCGCGCGCGAGGAAGAGGCGCGCGTGTAGCGCCGGGTGCGTGTCGCGGAAGAACGGCGACGAGGGACCGTCCCCGCCCGATTCGGCATAGTCGTCGTAAGAGTCTGAGCTCGAAGTTGTTGATGACCCAGAGGGGAACCCAGAGGGAGAGAATGCCGGCGAGAATACGAAATACACGAGCAGAGTCGAGCTGAGGGCGAGGACAGCGATGAATGCGAGGAGACGGCGGATACGTGTCGGGGGAGCGGCGGGGGTGAGGCGGGAGAGGATTGTGTGGGACTGGGGCGGGGGGTATCCATTTGACGTGGGCAGCGGGGTGTAGGCTGCGCTCATAGTAGTGTCGTCGTACAAGCGGTGAATTGGCGCTGGTGATCGACGGGCATAGCAAGCTTGCGAGGGTGGCTGTGCTATTCGCTTTTTTTGAAACGACCACCACCATTCATTTGCTACACTGTTATCCTGCCGACTACAACGCTACTTGATATCATCCCGCGCTATTCATGTTTCTCCTGATTTCCGCCGAAAATGCCATAACCGCTGGATGGCTATCTTCACTCTTCGCCGAGCGCAAGCCGAGCGTGTCCCAGACTCTCAATGTTAATAAAGCTCAAGAAACGACTTAGGCTGACTTGAAGCACGCACCCTACGCGTGTCCACGCCTCTCCCCGCGTCTCTCCTCTTCACCCGTGCAAATTCAGTTCTACTCAACTACTTCTCGCATCACCGAGCTGACGCCCACGGCGCCTAAGCACTCCAAGAATTGACGAGAACCTCAGCCGGCGACTCTCGCTCCTTCCCTTCCCTCCTGTCTCCTACATCTCTCCTTCGTCTGCCACTCATTCCTCTCGCTTCTTCCCTGCCCCTTCCCTGTCTTTCGTCTCCATTCTCTTCCAGTCTTGGGTTGCTCCAGTGCCTTTCGCGTGCCTCTGAACAAAGTCGTCTCTCGGAAACGCCGTCCTCTTGTGCTCGGTATCCTGGGGACAAGGAGCGCTCGCAGTGGAGGCGTGACTGTACTTGAAGCTGGTCCTGTCCCCGCGTCTCCGAGCCGACGTCTAATTCACACTTTGCCACAATGCTTTGCCATGACACTTTGAATCGATTTGCCTCGTTACCATTTGAACTCACGTTACCATTTGAACTCACGTTTGAGTGATGGGATGTCTTCCCCGAAGCCGACGACTATATATTTGATGTTCATTCAGACAAAAATCTGGGACACTCAATCATGGCCCGGGCCCGAATCGAACGGGCTTCTTCTGCTTGCTACGATGCCGTCTGCTCTTCACGGAAGGCAGACGTGGGCCATCCACCACCAAGCCTTGCTTCTCCACCTCGAATTTCTATTGCCGTTTTCAGAGAGAGAGAATCCGAACGTTGACCCCGCTTCTATCTTCGACCTCGTCATTATTGACGCCGATAAACCTCACGCAGACGGACGCCGAGGGGCACTTACAGCTGCACAGAATGTCTGCAGCAAAAGGAAAAAAAATCTGCACGACACTAGAAGCATGGGCCCGAATCGAACGATCATACACTGGGTTCCGTTCAATCCGCACACATTTTCTTTGTCAAAAAATTTGAAGATATGAACCAGAAGCATGGCTTGGGTCCGAATCGAACGAGCTCCTTCCGTTTGACATTCCAAACAAAACGCGGTGAAGTAACACAGATGTGGACGATCCACCACCGAAGCCTTTCTTCTCTGTATCTCTATGAAGTTGTTCTACTCCACGAGCTTGCGTATCCATAACGGAAGAAAAAGACTTCGACGTGGTCCAGTATATCGCTCAGGCCCGGATCGAACGGGCTGGTTCTACTGGAAACGGAAATGGCTAGAAACCCCAACGTTTTGGCGGATGTGGACCGTCCACCACTGAGCCCTTTCAACGTTATTGCTGCTCTTCCTTGTACCAAATAATTCCAAGCTGCCAAAAAAGATCAAACCCACCTTGTGTTGACTCGGGCCCCAATCGAACGAGTGCCTTGGCTTTTTAAGTGATGACGTGTTGAACCTGACTACTGTACGCATCTGTAGGTAGGCAACCGCCCGCCGACCGTGACATGCTCAATCGACGGGGGCAACGCAACAAGCGCCCAAAAATTACCAAATAAGGCAGTTTTCCACGGTTCTGATGCGGCTTTGAGGCGGATTTTGAGCGGATTTATGCGCCAGCGGCCTCCGTGACCGTGACCCGCGCATACGTCGGCGACGCAACCAGTCCAGCGTGACCGTGACCGTTGCCTACCTACAGATGCGTACAGTATGTGAGGTATTGCAGACTTGGAACATCTACCAGGACTCACGTCGTTGGAAGTCAGCATTGTTCTACTTCACGAGCTTGCATATCCATAATTTAAAATTAAACATAAGGGGGAAACAACGACATATCATTCAGCGTATGGCTCAGGTCCGAATCAAGTGAGCTCCCTCTGCTATACATTCTACTCCTTGCCCCAGTGGACAAGATGTGGACCATCCCTCACTGGACCTGACAGAATTGTCCGTCTTCAATTAATCTCAATCGTGGAGACACGAGATTCCGGGATCGAACGACCCAGCTCCTTTCGACAGCCCATCTGGTTCGAATGTAACGAATATTGAACTACGCGATGTTGGCCACAGAATGTATGCAAATTATGGGCCATGAATCGTTCTGAGTCTACATACGTGCCCTCTGTACACGTATAATTCACACAGGATACCACCAAAAAAAACCAGAGCGGAAAGAGAAATGTGTCGGCCCGGATCGAACAGGCTCTTTCAGATTCCGGAGTCTTCCTAATCGCATTCCTATTCTACGTGAGAGGAATGGAATGCCAGTGGTGCTTGCTGAGTACTGTACGACCCTGTAGGGGAGCAACGGTCACGGTCACCATCCGTCCATTGCCTGAAAAAGAGGCAACGGCCATGTCACGGTCCTGGGGGCGTTGCTCCCCTACAGGGTCGTACAGTAGTGTATCTTCAGGAATATGCGTAAAAAAGGGCGACTCTTCCTTATGGCTCCGGCCTGAATCGAACAGGCTCCCGGTGCTTCAAATCGCTTGATCATTGTCACATAGAGCGCAGACATGAAGCATCCATCGCTGAGTTTCTCTTCTTCATATTCCCGGGTCTTGCCAGACTGCTCGATTTCAACCAAAACTAGTATGAGGCGGTCCGGCCTTACAATAACGGTCATCACGATCGTGGACTCCAGTTTTTTTTCCCCTGAGACTATGCGCATGCAACAAGTCCCATCCTCTTCCAGCTCTGGTTCTTATTGGACAGGACCACCGCATGGTGGCTGGGGATAAAAGAAGCCGGCAGTCACCGAGAGTGAATCGCGGAGTTTGATTTCATGTTCAAATTGCATCTTCGTAAAAGCTACAGCACGTTGGCGGTCCTACTAGGTATGTACACTATTGCATTAGAAAACGGTGAGCGCCTGGCATCCAGACACCACGGACTCATGCAAGTGTGGATCAGGGCATGCGATTATTGCAATATTCTCACGGTTGAACCTGTTGTTGCAGCCAGAAGTCCATCTCATAAATGCTGAAGCGCACTCAGGGCCAGGCTAAGTACTTCACGCGGCCAGCCATTTTATTTCCGGCTCATCGATTCTCACCGCCTTGAGAAATTTAGCCATTAGGGTATACAGGTGCCGTAAATTCCGGCCGATCAGTGTTTTGTCCGCCACTCTCTGATAGGTTGATCTCCGAGTTGAATTGTTCTTGACTTGATCTCGAAGTGACGTGGTTGCGACTGGCATTGCCTATGGAAAAAAATCAAGTATAGAAATACTGACCCAGAGTGTTGGAAAATGATATACGGCATGAAGACTCAAGTATGAGGTTCAAATTTCGATGCTGTGTCCAGAAAGCGAACTCAGACTCGACTTCTTGAGCATAAACAAAAATGATACGATCATACGATTGAATGATGAGAGGGCAAGAGGGGGGCGACGGCGAACTTATGGAACGGATCAGCGTCCTTGCAGATCTTCACGCTTTGAGACGAGGCCAGATCTGCTTCGATCTGCTTCGATCAACGCGATGAGTTGATGCAATTTACGGAAGTACTTCCACTCAGTAGGGCGAAGCTGGTCGAACTTGAAGAACTCCTCCCTGGCTCCTCCAAACCCACCCGTGGTGAAGGCCTGGATGCTAGTCAGAGACAGCCACGGCGCGGCGCTACATGAAGTTACTTCCGCTGTCAAGATTCTAGGAATATCCGAGCGCCACCGTCGCCCGCCGCGGCGTGAGCGACCGGGTGCAGAGCTTAATCCCGAGTCTCCAAATACTTTGGGAAAGGCGAATATGCGGCTCAGTCGTTAGCTCTGCAAGATGAGAAAGTGGTGGGGTAGCAGCGGACTAACGGAGGTTACCGACTCGCAGTTAAACATTAAACTTTTACAGGCAAACAATCAGGGAACAACGTAACGTCGTCTTACCGGCAATACTGACGGGTGACATCCTGTGTCACCTGTGAAGACTTCCCTCCGCTTAAAAGGCGAGGTCTCGAAGTCGACCTCCCCCCCTTCTCCGCCGTGTGGGCAACATGGCGCAAATTGATGCACTATTAGGGTGTGTTCAGCGCCTCTCTTCTTGGTACTGGGATACTAACCTACTCAACAGAACAGGGCTAATCGGAACGTGGCTCGCTTCGTTTCTGTTCGGATTGGCCGTCTCGCAGGCTTTTCAGTACTTCAACAACTTCCCGAACGACGGCATGCTCCGGAAGAGTCTGGTGGTCCTGAGTCTGTCGTTCTCCTTCGTAGCGCTGGTCGGCGAATATGCAGACGTTTACATGGTCCGTTTGCTTACCCACCTATCATCTCTTCGTGTACTGAACAAATCGATAGCCAGCCATTACCTTCTGGGGTCGGCCGTTTCCTACTCTTACAAACAATCTTGATTAACAAGAAATCATAGGAAAGCAGGCGGCTCTCGTGACAGAAGTACGTCGCTTTCATCGACGAAAATAATACATCTCATTTCTTGGGACAGACTTGGGCTGTACGTTACATCCAAGCTTCCTTTCAAGTAAGTCACGCTCACCTTCAACCAGGTCCCGGTGTACTCCGTTTTCAACTCGTTGGTCGCCCTGACCGTAAACTCCTACCTAATATCCCGATTCTACATATTGTAGGCGAATCCCATTTCGCGCTCGTTATGTCTCTACTCACTCACCGCTGCAGGTCCAAGAATATTATGATAACGGTTATTCTATGCGGGATCATTCTGTTCGTGGTACGTGGTGATTGCAAATTCCAGTTTAACGGTGACCGAACACACTTAACCAGTTCGTCATGGCCTTCCTTTCCATTCTGCTATTCCCCGGCGTGGAAAATGTAAGCACCCGTCGACCTCCCACTGGATGTTCATTTTCCGACGATACATAGCTTGAGAGGGCAAAAACCCTGGGACTCATCTGGGCAATTGCCAGTGCCGCCGCTGGTACGCAGGCGTCCGGGACCCCTTGGGTGCGCCTCATGACTCACACCAAACAGACGTCTGCATCGCCGCATCGCTAATTTGGACACTGCGGAGGATGAGCCCGTTCAAAAACACTGATTCGTGCGTTCCTCCTTTGCTCTGTGCCCTTCGCCGTTCAATCCGCTCCATACATCAAGAATCGTCCGTCCCATTATCATCACCTTGATTCAAAACGGATGCGCGACGAGCCTGGTGGCTCTTGGGGGCATGACCGCCGTTGTGATCGAGGTATTCGGCAACAGTGAGCACCTTCATCCCATATTCACAATCCAACCGGCAGCACTTCCCTGCCATACTCAACCATGTCGAAATAGTCTCCTCCGTATTCTACTTCCTCCTTGGCCCCCTCTACGTGCTCACGCTCGTCTCCAACCTCAATCTGCGGCAAAGCGGTAAATCGTCAGGAAGTCGGACGTTGTCGTCTAGCAGGAACAATCACAACTCTGTTGCGCCGTACACCAGTATCGTGATAGACGGGATCCGTTCGTCTTTTCCCTATTTGTCTCAAGTTGAACTTTGTGCATTGTGCATAACATACTGACGACGTGCATTAGATGTGGGGCGTACAACTATCGTGTCGCCCACAGATACTCACGAGCACGACGAGCACGACGACATCGAGATGACCAACAGACGCGTGCGTTTCCACCGCAAGCCCACATCGCGCATTGTCGATGCTGATCCTTTTCGTAATAACAGGAAGAGGAAAGCCGGAAACAGGACCTGAATCCGGAATCTTTCAGCCGGGCGCAAATCAGCTTCCGCTCTAACGAAAGCTGAATATCAGGAGACGATGTATAGAATTACTGTCCTTGAGAGTAGCGCCTCAGATAGCGAGTGAGGAAGCACAATATGTATTACGAGCCGCAGGTAATTGTATGAATAGATTGTCAGAGCATAGTTTCGGGATGAGTTGAAAAAAAACCGGTGACCAAAGCCCTACGATCAAAGCCGATCAAAGCACGACACTCTCGAATGCATTGTTTTTAAACAGTGGTTAATAACCGGAATTCTTCCCCAGGACTCGTTCGACCAGGTCAGAACTTGCGCTGAGATCCTTGAAATAATTGTCGACCTCGCGCTCGCACTGTAACCAAATCTCGGGCTCGTCCGGAATAATTCCACCTGCAAAATAATTCTGAATCACCTTGGTCGCGCAGTCGGTGGTCGGCGCAAGGTACGAATGACCTGTGGGCCCATAAGGTTGTATACGTACACTTCATAGTTCAGAGGCCGAACTCACCAGCAGAGCCTTGCAGGAGGAGACGCGCGGAGTCTCCCATGGTATCCTTGACAATCTTCGCGCTTGCATACGGAGTGATGAGATCATCTAGCGAGTTATTTAGTTATCGAGAACACGAGAGGTCAGCACGTACGCGTGTTTGTCACAAGTAATGTCGGTGTCGCGAGGGTTTTCCGAGGCGAGATATTGGTCAATTTGAACAAGGGACGAGAAATCTGTCTTTTCGTGCCGGGAATGCGGGACACGGAGAGCCCGAGGGAGGCTGCGTTGTGGTGGGGCCGTGACTGTACTCAAAGCTGGTCCTATCCCGAGCCTCCGAGGCCGCTGTACTTCCTAAACTCGGATCAATGATATTGCCTAATTCATGTTTGACCGATGGGACGTCTTCCCCGAGCTGTATAAATGTTTGACGTTCATCCCAAAAAACGCGCACGAAATCTCACTATGGCTCGGGCCCGAATCGAACGGACTCTTCTGCTTGCTATGTACGCTTTCGCTTGGCCACAGAACGCAGATGTGGACCACCACCAAGCCTTCTCTTACACCTCGCTGTCCCCTATCTAAGCTCGACTTTCCATTGCCTTCGGGAAACCACCTCGTTCGGCCTTCAGATCTGCAGAGCTTTCAGAGACAAAAAAACCGATAGCAGCATAATGGCTCGGGCCTGATTCGAACAGGCTTCATCTGCCACACTGATATCCGCTGGCGAACGTTATACAGACGTGGACCATCCACCACCGAGCCGTGTGCTTGCTTGTTTTTGCCTTCAATACATGCACACCAGTTTTTAGGCCGTCCATTGAAATCTAGAGGATTATTGACTTCAGTTTGATCATGTCACATCGTGCCCCGTCGCTTCCGACTTCTCTGAGCTGTCAATTTTTTCAACCCTCCACCACCAGCCAATCTCCCCTTACCCCGTCCTTCGCCCAATCATACCAGAGTCTCGAACCGAAGCAAAAATCTTCTCGTCACGCTTACGGCTCGCCCCCGAATCAACAGGCGCCCTCTGCTATATCGCATGACTTCCCCTCGACGTCGTGCAGATGTGGACCACCCATCGAGCCTTGTTTCACCCTACATATACCCTCAACCCGTGCCCGGTTTCAGAGAGAGAGAAAAACTGAAGTTGAACGTTGATTAGAACTAGATGGTCGAAAAATCCATGCACACGAGGAATGAAACACAGCGCGCTATTATGGCTCAGGCCCGAATCGAATGGGCCCCGTCCGCTTCAAATTACATTGCGGACCGCAATTATCAGATGTGGACCATCCACCACTGAGTCTTTCTCTCTGCATCCCACCCAGCCTTGTTGACAGAATAAAAACTTCACGAGAACCAAAAGCTCCAAATCACACACCACATAGCTCAGGCCCGAATCGAACAGGCGCCTTGCGCTTTCAAAATAGCACATATTTTGCAAGTAGCGCGGACGTGGACCATCCACCACTGAACCTTTTTCATCACGTCCTTGCCTTCATGTACCGATCATGTTTCGACACGAACATTGTTTCACGGAATATGACATTCTTTCTCCTGTAATGGCTGAGGCTAACGTCAGGCTTCGCGGCGTCTCATCGATCTCAATCATGAAACGGATGCAGAGCACGGACCATCAAGCCTTTGGCTTTCTCCTACCCACACACGCGCCTATCTTCTGCTGCTCCAATTTTCAACACGCTGTAGGAAAAAGATAGAGCGGAAAGAGTAATGTGTTGGCCCGAATCGAACAGGCTTTCTTGTATCCGCAGCACGCCTGTTGTGGCTTACATATGTAAGCATGCACAGCGAGGAATACCCCAGCGAGTTGTCCCCTCAGTGCAAGTACTAGTGGAGTGGATCCTTGAGAATTCGCGTAAAACAGGGGACGGAATAAAAAGGCTGCGCTGAATTTCCGTAAGGCTCGGGCCTGAGTCGAACAGGCGCCTTCTACTCCCAATTCCACATATCGCAGTAGGGAAGGCAGATGTGGACCATCCACCACCGAGCCTTTCTTGCCGTATTCTCTTTTCACCGACAAACTGCTCGATTTAGGCTGAAATAAGCTGTCTGGTAATTACAACTGTACAATCGGTGTGGTTGAATTTAATTCGATGTTCAACTTACGTACAGTTCTAAACTAGTCTAAGGAAGCGCAACATCAAAGCTGAACAGGCCTTGATCTCAGCCAATTCTTCACGGAAGCACTCACCCCAAGTTGTGAAGTGGACCGTTGGAATACGAAGTCTACGCTTCAACTCACCCTTTGGTGTTTGGGCGCGTAGTTGTTGAGAACGAGCCCGATCTTTGCAAACAACCAAATTTGCACAAATTACGTAGAAGCGCAACAACTTTAATTAGCTGAACCGACCTCTTAGGCTATTTCTTTTGGGACGAAAATTTGTACAGCTGTACTGAGAGACCCTGAAAACCCTATGCCATGCTCAACCTTGCAATCAGCCGCCTAAATCGATTCTCCCCGTTGTACGGCGATCAGTGGCGGACACGCTGTTTACACGGCAAACAAACATGGCCATTTCTCAATCTTCAGGGAGACTTTCTGGCCAGATCTTTGTATAGGCTACATGAGGGGATCTTCTAGTGTGTTTGTACCAAATTTTGCGTATACTTGAGGTCAGGGAACAGCCGAACGCGCGTGTTGCGCTTCTACGTTTGTTGCGCTTCCTAGTTTAGGACTGTATGTTCAAATCCACCAGACTTCTCCGACTGGCGTGCCAAACTGGCTTGCGCCGCTTAGCGGAGTTTGAATTTCGCTTGGCGGGCGTGGGCGTGGGCGTGGGCGGCTTGGCTTGGCTTGTGCTCGCTTACACCAAGCCTCGCCACCGTAGCTAATGTGTCGATAACACCCGTTTGAAGTGCCGACGTCGTCTGCCATCTGCGTGGGGGCCTCTGGACCCTTCGTGGCTTACCCTCCGCCGACCCAGGGTGCCGAACGAATGGCTTGGCAATCTTCGATCCCACGGTTGAATTCAAGACGCGATGAGCGTGCTCCTGGTGTTTGTGGAGCCCAGCAAAGCTTTCTTACTGAATTGGCTCACCTAATTGGACTGCAATCTTGAAATAAAACCAAAATAAAACAGACAATGTTGACACTGACAACAATATTCGACATTGCGAATCTCTGAGGGTTTACCATTCCTTTTTCGACAGTGCATCCGAGGGGGTCACAAATCACACGATCGGACACTGAACTGTGGATATGTAGCGAGCAAAACGCAAGCCACGCCGCATCCAGTACGTTGGACCGATCTTGAACTTGTGAATATTGGCGTGTACAAAGCGCTGTGCACAGACCAACAAGCCATTCGAGTCACATCCAAGCCAATATGTAGTGACTCACGCTGATCTAGAGAAGCCCACGGCAATCTTTGCCAGGCAGGCCCAGGACACATGCCTACTGCGTTGAAGTTCAACACCGCTCAGCCTCTATTTTGGACCAGAACTATTGGCTACTTTTATGCCCAAAATCCCAACCAGAGCCGTCTCTTCCGCCCCTTCTTCTAGTGAACTGTCTTCCCGAAGCCTGTTGGAGACCAAACTACACGCCAACCACACGATTCAATGTTCAACCGGAGCCGTGGCATTTCCGACCATGCACGGCATGCCGCGTCCAGCACTGTGCAACAGGTAAACTCGGCTCGTACACTTTGCACAAGCCAATTAGCTAATGGCGAAGTTTCCATGGCGCTGTTGAACCCGCTCTTGAACCGTTCAATTCGCCAATAACCTTTTACAAGCCAATTTCCGCAAGCCTATCTGACGCGCCTCACGCGAATTTGGTCATGCCCAAGCCAGTCATAAGAGTGCAACCCACACCGCATCTCTCGAACTTCCGTGTCTCTCGAACTTCGAACCATTCATGAACCGCAAACATTGGGGTGTCCAAGACACTTTGCACAGACCAACACTACACTTGAGTTACACCCAAGCCAGTATGTACCGACTCGCGCCGATGTTCTACACCTTTGCTACTGGCTGTACCAAGTCACTGCAGAGCCACAAGCCAATTTGGGCCATCCTTCAAGCCAATTTGGGCATCCACAAGCCAGTTTGTCACGCCCAAGCCAGTTTGCGCAAACCCACGCCTGCCCATTTAGGGTCCAATTCATGTTCGTCTACGTACCACGGGTGCACCGTTGATTGTCTTGCCCCGATTTCGACCCAGATACATGGCTTAGACACAAATTAAACGTCGAACGTCGTCGACAATTCGCGTTTTTTTTCTCGCCGCACGCCCGCACAAGCCATTTTGGTCGACAAACTGGCTTGTGGCACGTGACACAAGCCACTTTGCTCAAGTACCCGCCCGAGACATAGGTGCTCTTAAGGTGAGTTCAATTGTACCATTCCGACTGTCGCTGAGCTCTCGGGACCCTCGCCTTATGTGCCGGATGATTATTCAACCTTGATGAACTAAAACTCCGAGTGTACGTGCACCCACACGCACGGAAACAAGCATAAGCCATATCACCAATATTGGTTCGATCCTGTGGGACAAAAGGCACAAAGCTCGGATTATGGAAGCCTAAATCAATGGTAGGTACTTGTACCCAGGATTCTGACCTCCGTTCGATGAAAAAACGAAGAATTGTGGTGGTTGACTTTTGTATGTGAGTAAAGTTGACTTGCCTGTGTCAACGGTTCAGCCCCAAGGCAGCTGCGGAGCATACACTATACTTGTATGAGCATTCCGATTGATATTGTAACTTATTTTCAGTGTTAGTGTGAAAGACAATAGGTATTTGAACTAAATACTCCACACATAGAGCTAGGTCGAGGGACTATTGGGCCCAAATCAGCGCGAATATTTGCTGAGGCCACCAGTCCTGTGGTATGGACATGAACAGAACCTAAAGGAATGTATTGACCTTAACAAGCCCGCAGGCTTGCGCTGTATTGCCATAGTTGCTCGGTGTCGTTGTTGCGCCAGATGGACATTGTGACGGTGACAGATGAAACTTGGTGAAAAAAGCGCACGCCCGGAAAGATCAGAGTCGGGGGATGCAGATAGGCCACACAGAATTGGAAGTGGATGCCTGTGGCGTGAGCAATCGACGCAAGCCACTTTGGTTTTTTGGCTGGTGCCAAGCCGACAAACTGGCTTGCCAAGCCAACATTTTGGCTTGCAAGCCGATCTGCCGGGCGTGGGCTTGTGATGCCACCAAAATCCACGCCCACGCCCGAAACAAGCCAGTTTGCGCGGGCGCAAGCCAGTTTGGCAAGCCAAAAAGTTAACTCTCTCAAATCCACTGTCTTTCTCTCTATGCTCACTTTTGCCATACCATTCATTCGTTGCTAGACAAGCTCATTTCGGGCTGAGAAACACGGCGGCACGCGAAGATTATAGGTATCGCCGCGGAGTACTTGGCTTGTCGAGTCAAAAAAAAAAAACATTTTTTTTTCGTACGGTCCGACGTCGCATGGGCCAAATCTAATAGGCATCAAGACCCGAAGACGGACTTCACACATGCGATGCAAACAGGCTGATAAATTATTAGTGTCAATGATAGAACGGGATAGAACGGGAGGAAGGAAAGGAAAGCGACTAACAGTGACCAGAGCAACCGCCTCGGCATCGATGATACACGAAATATCTGCGACGGGATCTGAACGGGCGCGCCGTCAGTGCAAGGAAAAATCAGAATCAAGTGAACACGCACTACATCCGCCTTCAAGAATTGCCGCAGCGCAGGCGAAGCTCTCGCCGGCAAGCGCAGTCAAACATTCTAACCGGAGGGGATAATGAGCGACGATGGCTATAGGACCACAATGATTGAATGAGTGCATACCACACCAATTACACGTGGCGCTGGTGGGACTAGTAGTGGGAGTGGTCGACGTCTTCGTGCCAGTCGTCCCCAGGGTTGTGGTTGAGACAGTGCGGGCAACCACGGTGCACCCGCCGATGGCGAGTTCGCGTTCGGCGGGGTTGACAATGACGCTGGACGCGGAAGGAGCGTGTGCGCTTGCCGAGAGAGCAACTGCGAGAAAGAGAGATTTGAGGTGCATGGTGAAAGCGATGCGGCGTTGAGAGAACGTGTGTTGCAAGGCGGATCGGATCCGGTCGATAGATATTGAACGCGCTGACTGCCTGCATTTATACTCCCAACAAAAGTGTTTGGATCCATTTGAATAAGCGATGGCACTCTGCGTCCGTTGAACATCGACGCTGATTGGCACTCTGATGCTTTGGTTGAATCTTTGACAGTGACCGATGACGGCTGTTGGCAGATGTCTTGGCCTCACGGATTTTGTGCTATTTACCCAATATTTATCCCTTGACAAATTCTCTCCGGTGGCAGAACCGAGTCAATTTGTGGTTTTTGCGATGGAAAGGTCCATATGTTGATCAAAAACAAAGAGCGACCCTGAGAAGACTTGAGCATCAGGACAGCTTGATGACCTTCAGAGAGCTCTCGGAAGATAGGACATGTACAACCCATTAGCAATGTAGTCGAGACGGCCTCGAAAGGAAAGCCAATTGATACCGGAAGAAAACCTGCAATCGGGCGTGATAACTTTGCAGGTTATGAAGCTGGTGGTTGGCTGGTGGCAGTTGCGACGAAGCGTCGCTTTCGGCCCAACGTAGTTAGCTCTGTCGGTCTGGCAGTTGCATCGAGGCACAGGACATCTGGATTGTTGTGGGCCGGATATTCGCGTAACACTGACAGAGAAATTAATCCGCGCGACGAGATGGGTCGACTTTACCATATGGCTCGATAGGCGAGACGCCACAAAGGAGGGGGAGCAGATACAGGATGTTGATCATAGAGTTTTTCGACAACGGTCGGCGGATATTGTCTCCCAGGCACCCATTAGAACCGATGGGTAACGTCGAGATATAGGTTTGTTGCTGCACGCCAATCATGATTCGGTGGTGGAACTGGAAGGAAAAAGGAAGTCAGAAAGGAGCGCGGTTAATTTACGGCAAAAATCCGAATCGAACAGGGCCGTTCGACGTTCGTCATTCTGGCAATCGATTAGGAGGACAAAGTTGAATGAGCAAAAGAACCGAGTGCGAAAGAAAGAACGCACGATGTGTTCATCCTCGCACACGTCCTCCGCCATTGAAGCCCTCACTTCCCATTTCTTTATGTACTCGGCTGCCAAGCCATGCAGCAAGGTCACAAACCCGCTGCCCGCTCCGAACCGTGACAGATGCTCGCTGCCCACCACAAGATCAGGTTCCCGACACCTCGCCATTAAGCATTAAAGAGCGCGGGGCCCGACTTGACGGTGAGCGTGTTACGCGGGCTCGATCGGAGCAGTACTGCGAGCCGGCATCCAACCACGACGACCGAGCGATTCGACTTTCTGTGCGCCAGGCCCAGGTGCGCGTCGTGGAATTCGATGGGCAAGCAGGCCAGCTAGAATAAAGCTATAAGCCAGAATTCAGGACACATGTTGAGGGACGTAACAGGTTGCGGAAGAGGGTGAAGAAAAGAGTGGCGATGGAAAGCTTTGTAAGTAAACGATTTTCCGGTGGCTGACCAGAGGATGGAGTCCGAGATAAATTTGAGCGAGCCGAGGGCAGCCATTCCTGGAGATAAGTCTCAAGTTCTCGCGGCATGGGAAAAAATCGGGCGTCCTCTCCAGCGTCATGCGTAGAGGTTCTGAACGAAAAGGTGGGTAGTAAGTTGGTACTAGCAGTGTTCGCCCATAAGGCCTTATTCCATGGTCCGGCGGCGGCGAAGGCCTTATGAAGGATAAGGCCTTCAGATCAAATTCCCACGGCTCATAGAGCCAGTCGGATGGCCTGAAAAAATATTCAATCCACCTTCCACAGGACCTGTAATTGTTCTCGCTCAAGCTATCACGACTTTGCGGTTCAAACTTCGTGATACTATTTTCGACTGCCTACCGGGCCGAACTAGGTAGTGGGCCATTGGCATCCTACAGCACGCTACGACGTGGAACCTTTGTATTTTGCGACTGGATGATGGAATATGAACTATGAGCGTGTTGTGTGTCAAATTTGGAGGCAAAGCGATCCGGTGATCAAAAGCTTTGCCCGGCTTTCTCCAAGATGCCGGCGTGGGATCCTCGATGTCTTATCTCCGAACGGCCATCTGGCTCGTCTTTTTGCTGTCCCTCGCCCAATTCTTCACCGATTCCCAAGTTTGGGGCCTTGTTATAATCCTACGGCTCTTCCCAAGCGGCACAGCCTAGCGAGTGGGCTGACATGCACTCTCACTGGGTCCTGGAACCCTCGGGAACATCGAGACCTAGCTCACGGGCGCACAACCTGGCGACGGCTATAGCGAACTACCTATACGTGGGCCCGACTTGGAACTCTGCACCCGTATTTGGCACAAGTGGATATGTGTCTTGCAACACCGCTTTAGTCTCCTGGCTGCCGACTCCTTCTTCATTGTAGGATATTGCTCAAAACCCCTCAATTTTGTTTGCTTGGGAAGACGGATTTTGTCTGACGGGTTGTAGGCATGTTGGGAGATCTTCGGCACTCAGGTGCGTTCTAATGCTTCCTGGTAAGCTATATGGGCCGTCAATACTGCGTTTATTTAGCTTGCTCCGTTGTAGTACATGACCTTCAGCCCGGATGCCTCTTTCCCCTACCCTACATGCCGACAAAAGCAGATAGGTATGGTCCTTCTGCCAGTCAGATTACCCGCCTATGCGTCCCCAATGATGAATTTTGATCCATTCAACGATTTGGCATCCACCAGGACCGTCACCCAGGCGGCAAGAGACGATTGGGGCGGGTGGCCCACTAGGCCGCTTTTTGCCATTTTGGGAAACGATCGAAAGAAATACGCATTAGTCACTGAAACCTCTACCTAAATTCGTAAAAATATTTCTGCTCCCTCACAGGATAGGTAGCTTGATGGTGGACACCATACATCATTATGTCCCTCACTCGACGAGCCGGATTAATGGCCAAAATGGCTAAGGTGGCCCAGTGCCCAGTTGAAAATAGTATTGTGAGACTTGACTCACTTGATTCAGTTGTAGTTTGTGTTTTACATACACTCTATCTTCAATGTCCAGACAACCCAAAAATTGAACCAAAACCAGCCGTCGGGGTCTTGATTCGCGAGACGGTTGCTCCGGGGTTGAAAAAAAATGAAACGATATAATGTGACACGTGACGGCTGAAGGCCTTCGGAGGGCTTCAAGATCCAGCAGCAACTCTGAAGGCCTTATTGAAGGCCTTACATAAGGCCTTAAGCCCGAAGGCCTTCGCCCTTCAGGCGAACACTGGTTGGTAGTAAGTAAGTAACAAGCCTGATGTCGGCAGCGCGCGGCAACCGCTGATGGCATCAATCACGCCTTGGATGCTCTCTTCCATCTTCCGACTCTTCTCCTCCAGGTCCTTGTCCCAAGCCGACATCATGTCCGTGAAAGAGTTAGTCGAGGTGCATACCGATCCTCTCCGATGTTGCTTTGTGCTGAAGCTGGCCTAGACGGCGATCAATGAGAACAAGATCATGATATTCTCCAAATCGTCTTGCCCGTACTGCAGACGTGCCAAAGCGCTCTTCGCCCAAGAGTTTCCGGAGGAGAAGCCCGTTGTTTTTGAGTGCGTCGCGCCCAGGCCCGGGGTCCTTATCGCCGCTAATCGGACAACCCATATACAGACTGAATCAGCGGGAAGACGGCTCCGCTATCCAGGCTTATTTGGCGGAGAAGACGGGGCAGAACACCGTTCCTAATATCTTCATCAGTGCGTGTCTAGCATATTTTTCTCTCCGCAGTCACTAATTCTTCGCTGTGAAGACAAACAGCACGTTGGTGGTACGAATTTCGATACTTGAATCCTGTCTGCGGCTAACATCGATTCCAGGTAATGACGACACGCAGGCCGCATTCAAGGCGGGCAAGTTGGCAACTCTGGTCAACGCCTAACTCTGTCTCGGCTCTCCTCTTTAAATGCGAGTCTTTCGTTAAAGCTATCCATTATTCGGGGCCCAGACTCCGATGTATTTACAAATGTATCCGGTGTAACGCTCGATGAAATCCAACGTAGATATAAGGAATCGGGTCTCCGATGATACAAGGCTGTCCAATGGATTGCGCGGCGCCAGTCATAAGCACCTAACCGTCTATATGCCAACAGATCTACTTCGCGTCTACGCCCTCTGTCGATACGTGCGCTATGACTTCAGCGCGCTTCCGGAGCTTCATCCCTCCTTCCCATCCAATCCATGTTCTCCTTGCAACATGGGGCCCTCGCATCAGGAGCAGCAAGAGCTGAGCTCCGCCGAATACGACCCGAATTCCAGAGCTAAGTTTATACCCCCCTTCCACAAATAGTTTCGTTCCAACGGCTGTACCCATTACTTGGCCCTGTTAGATAAGTCATAAGCCTTGTGTGGAAACCGGAGACTTGGAATACTGACGAGAAAAATCTGTGGAGTCGTTTGCTGATTAGTGGCAATGGCTGAATGCAAGGGGAACACACGGAAAGAATGAGGACGGCGTTCAGCCTGGCGCGAGCCTCGGGCGCAATGCTGGCACACAATTAATCTCACTTGGTCGATAGTAAGGAAACAGCGTACCTGAATACTTCGGCCGACATCGACACTTGAGTTCCTTGAGTCCCGATATCCAGTACTGTCGTTCAGAGAACTGAGAGAGAGAAGATGCAGCAAATGACTGTACGAACTGATAATGGCGATCACAACAGCGGCAACACTGAGCTCTCCCGCGAACGTTTGTATGATTTGGGAAACGATGACGAAGAGGATGCCCACGAAGGCCGCCATCCATGGGACCAGTCCATCGACTAGTCTCCCAACCATGGGAACCGCTGCGACCCCCGCCATCCCAACAAGACCGAACAGACCGATGACCAGACTAAAAGAGGTGATTTCTGCGAACGTGTATACAAGAGAGGAAACCTACCTCGAATAATGATACGGTGCGCCGCCGAGTAAAAATGTCAGCGTCACCTTCAAAAACGTCAGTGTCACGGTGCACCGCTCAGGTCGAAGGTCAAACCCAGAATCCGGCAAAGGTCGCAGAGTTGAAGAAAAAGATGAGGCAGCCCTGGATCAGTGCAGGTTCTGTGACGGCATATTTGGCCATCGTTTTGAGGATTTGAAAGTACGAGAGGTGGGCGTTCTTCGCTGGCGTGTCAGGAGTGATGAAGTACAGCACGATCATCAGCAAATATTGTCCTAGATGCAGAGAGAGAAGTTAGTGTACCCATACCGTGAGAGAGAGGTATTTTTACCGGCAGTGCCCATCCAGTATATATTGCGGTAGCTTGAAAGCTGAGCAATAATCCCTGCGAGGACCCGGGCCAAAAGAACACCCATTAGCAAACCCGAGAATACTATGGCCATAAAGGTGGCTCGGCGGTTTGGAGGAGCTAGATCGACCGTAAGAGGTATCAGCACCTAGACGTGACGACAGATTGATATGGTCCTAGATCCGTGAAGTGCCCGGCAGCGTACCTGAGGTGTAACGGAAACAATTGCGACGAGAAATGAGAGGGCTTCGAACACGGCCAGTGAGTGCGTGATGGCAAGTCCGATTGTCAGCGATCCAGAGGTAAAGATGAGGATGAGGAGAAGTTGTCTTCTCCGAATTAGATCTCCGAGAGGTGTCAGAAGGACCAGTCCAGCCGCATACCTGGGCATCAGCTTGTCGGGGCAGCGGTAGGCGACGGCCAATGGGATACAAACCCAGCTTGGAGTAGGACAGGAATCCGGGACACTCCGACAATGTCGACGTCGAATTCTTGCGCCAGCTGAAGAAGAATGGGCTGATTGTAGTACAAATTCATGACTGCGGCAAGTCAGACCCAACACGAAGAAGAATCCGTCAGAAAGAGTACCGGCTGAAGGAGGTCAGAATCCGTGAACGATCGCCGAACGGAGACGCACTAAAAGTGCTCGCAAACGCAAAGGCAATAGTTTTTGCGTATCCAAACGGCTTGGGTGGTTCGGTCGAGTCGACCCGACAGGACCGTGGAATCGGTAGAAAGCCAAAGTCGCGGGTATGAACTTTCTCATTGGGCGGGTCTAGTTTTTCTGGTGTAGGCTGTTCGCCCCTGGTACCGTTTTCGCCCTGCATGTGGCAGTGGTCGAGCGCGGAGCTCCGGCGGGGAACTTTTTCAGGATCATTGATCAGCATGCCGTCAGTCGGCATTGTTCGGCATTTCTATCGCGGTCCAGTTGAACGTTGAACCTGATAGTTGCAGCTGCAAACTTTGACATATGTCCTTCCACTACGCCGGTAATGGTGGGAGACAAGAAGGCCGCCATTCGAATAGAAAGCCCTGGCTGATTTTCGGGATTAGCGTCGAAGGTTAATTGTCGTATGCATTTGAAACAATAGGTGTTTGCCGGTGACTACGGAAGCGTTTCTTTCTCCTGTTACTCTGGTAATCGTCCTCGAACTTGTTCCCCAGTGTTCTTGTAATGCCATCTCGCATCGGCCACATTGCGGCTAATATTCTGACCTCACCTTTGAAGGTCACCTTGAGGCATTTTTCTTAGCCACAACAATTCCGGGATGAAAGAAAAGACAACAATAATTTCATATGATATTCAGCGGCGAAAGGAAAACTTTCGTACCCCTTGGTCGTAGTCTATTCTCTCGTAAGTAGCTCAGACGTAAGGCTGGGTGATCCAGAGAATCCTATTTATCTAGCTGTGGGGGCGCTTAGTGGAAGTCTGGTGAGCTCTCCCTGATAAATGTGAGCTCGTGCAAATGCTTAAGGCTAAATGTCTTACCCTCTTCATCAATTGTCACATTGTTGACTCTCTTGGAAGTGGACTTGACTCTCCCTGAGCCACGTGAGCTCACGCAAATTCTTGCAGGCCAAATCTCTTACCGTCTACTTTCTTTGTCTCGGTAAAAACTGCCCCTCGACCCGCAAAAATGCCGTTGGTGGCTCCCGGAAAAAAAGCGGAAGCTGGAAATCCCGAAAGTGGGTAAGTCAAAGAGCCGTACGAATGTCAAGTAAACTCTTTTACGGATATTGAGGGGGTTCTCAGTCCCCGGAGTTCCTGCGGAAATTGAGATCAAAGCTCAAGCAGGCGAAAACAGGGTAACTCACCTTGAGAGGTTGACGGCGTCGATGGTACAAAACTAAATTCATTCAACAAAATGTTTGAATGCGGAATGGGATGGTTGCATACGATGAGTCGTCTGGTACGTTTGCAGCTGGGACCCCACCCGTGGTATCTCTCTGCTCGTCCTCTGTATACCTTAGGTTGACGAACCCTGCAACATTACAACTCAACTTTCAAGTTTATGAGAAGGAAATGGAAAATATCCCACCATCCATCTTGCCTTCTCTGTCGCGTACGATGTGGGCATCGAAAATGTTGGCATTCATGAGCATGGGTGTGCTCATCTCCGCTGGGCGGGTAGCTTGGGTACCGGTCGTTGAGCCAGCTAGCATCGGGGTTATAACTCCATATACAACGCCAGTGCGTTACAAGGCATCGCACCTCGGCTTCCGGTTTGTGTAGTTCCTTAAAGAATCTTAGAGACGTGGTGCGGTGTGCCACAGTGGACGGCGCCGGCGACGAACCTCGAACGGCCTTGGTCCTTTGTGACTGAGACATGTGCTTAGGCGTCGTCCAGTTAACAGATGTGTTGCACGTAGTGAGATTCGGATATATAGCTGGCCGTGAGGGCAGACGATGGTGGTGGTATGAAAGAGAAGGGGGGAGACAAGAAAGTCGCCCTTTTAAAGTACAGAGCACGTGCGGTGCCCACAACGCTTGTGTGGCAACTTCAACCTGTGGCCGGGTCAGTCCGTGCACAGCATCCAAGTCGCCTTATAGTCGCCTTGTATTGGATTTGAGGCGGACAGACCGCGGTCCAGGCGAAACCATTGTTTCTCGAGCTTGATTTGTCTGTCGGTGACGCGCCCTGTGGACAGGACGTTGGAGAAAACGCTTGAAGGAAATACCACCTTGCAGCATCCACGAGATTACCAGCTCGCATGCATCGTCGGGGATTCGTGGAACGGTCGTAGAATGGCGTTCAAACAAAAAGTTGAAGATTGAGCGCACGGGTCGACGACCGCAATAGGAAACAACATGCTATAAATAATGCTTGAGATACAATGTTTGGACAGATAGAGGATAAAGGACAGTGGGAAAGAAAAGGCAAAAGAGTGGAATTGGATGTAGCACCGGCGAAGTAATTCCAGTCCGTTGGTGGGGAACATTGGATCAGCCACGAGCGGAGAGCGGGTTCCCCACCGGTGACGTGGGGCATTCCCGTTACGCCCATAAGAACCGTTTCTCCGCCATGCCTATGTCGCCGGGCACTGGGAGGTATTCTGTCATACCGCCTAGCATGTTCCGTTCGCATAACTGCCGCTCGCCAGTGGCGATCGCAATGATGTCCTGCGCGACGTTGAAGTCTTCGTCGCGCCAACTCACCCACTCGGCGGTGCATGACGGCGAAGGAGTCCGAGCACGAGCGGAGCACAGGCGTGTGGGCTGGTATAGGTATGGGTCACCACGCGGCTCTGCGGGCGGGCATATGGCTTCCGTACCGGCAGACCCCTTCGGGCGTCCCGCCGCGGGAGCGGAGTAGACCGTTCCGCGGTAATGCTTGTGGATTTCGGGAATCGAGGGGGAGTGCAACGATGCGGATGACGCGGCAGGAGGTCCGGAGGTTATCCCAGAGACAGATGCCGACGATCTTGCGCTACTGAAGTGCGACACGGGCAAGATCGGCGGCGCAGGAAGATGCGATGTCGATGCCACCGACGGTCGTCGTTGGTCGTCGTACATCGTCTTCGGGGTACGCCGCCGTGATGCAGGCTTGCGTACCACTATGCCCGGTGGCTCAATGTGATGGCGTTCACGATAATGGCGGGTAAGTGCGCCTTGAGTTGTCGTGGAGAAGCCACAGTTGTCCTCAAAGCACTGAAACTGACGTGGTTGTTCGCGGCTAAGAGTTATCAGTATCAGTGGCATGGGGAAAAAGAGGCGAGCGCACTGTGCAACATCGACATGCGCTTCGAGAAGTTTGAGCTGGAGAGCTTTGAAGGAGCATCCGTTCGACGGACACCTGAGCTGCCTGACGGGGAAACTATACAGCGACAGGAACAATAGATCAAACGGGCTCACTCACAGATCTTCACGCACTTGTGCGTGTACATGGCTGTGGACGTTGAGGTCTCGACGGTGCATAAAGACGCGTTTGCAGGAGGAATCTGGGCATTGGATAGGACTCGGAACAGGAGGTGTGTGAAGCATCGTTGCACGGCAACTTGAGTTGGGTGGCAGGTGCGAAGAGGTTTCCGTTTTATATGGGGAAAGTGCGCCCATGCCACCGGCCCCAAAGCCACCCGAAAACTATTGTTCCTAGGGGTAAAGTGGAAGCTCGTATGCCTGATTTGGATAGGCAAAGGGTCATTGTGTCAAAGCGATCACGGACAAAAGCAGAACAAGGTGGCATTGGATACCACTGGTCGAGGCGGTAGGCCACCCAAATATTGCCAAAACGGGTCGGTGAAATCACCTTGGTCAAAGCAAGTGAGACTGACCACGCTGTGGAACGGTTCCACAGAATCCGGAAATGGAGATGGGAGAAGAAGAAAAACAAGGAGGGGTGATGAGATCAATGATCCCATCAGATGACGTCAGGGCAGGACTTTCGAACAAAATATGGGTAAAGTATAAATGTGCGCGAGATCTGAAAATCTGGGTACGGAGAATAAATACACGATACATTGATCTTACAGCTTACGGTCGAATCCAACCCACTCCGTATCCCGGACGCCCTCAGCCAGCGCCTTGACATAACCGTACACGACCCGAGCGTCTGTTGTCGAGCCTGCGCGTCCATACAGTGTTACGAAGCCCGTGGTGGCGACGCTGGACGTGCACAGCACAAGCACCGGAGCGGCGAAGCCTTGCGCCCGGACATACTTAACGGTGTCTTCTCCCGCGCGCATGTCCAACTCAGCACCGTTGCGGCGAACATTCTGAGTGATAAAACGCAGACGGTGAGCGGCTGCGAGGTGGCGAAGCTGACCTAAAATGAGCAGGAGACACATCAACTTCGATAACCACAATGCAAATTTAAGGTACCTTGATTAACATCCACATACCGCCGAAGCTCGTCCGTCGCGAACAGTGTGACGACGGTGATGCCCAAAGACGCGGCATAGTCGATATGCACCTGGTCCTGCTCCGGCTTGGTGCCCGCGACGTAGATAAGGAGGGGTCGGATGAACCATTGGTCTTGGGGACCAGTCAGCGGCGGTGCAACTTGGACTGTTCCCGCTCGCGCATTGAACCCCACCCACTCGACGTCCCGCACCCCCTCGGCGAGCGCCTTGATGTATCCCCACACGACGCGGACATCGGTAGTCGATCCTGCGCGTTCATAGCCGGTCACATACGCTGTCGTGTCGACGGACGGAGCATATATAAGGCATGGCGATGGGAGCAGTCGCCCACGGATATATCGCAGCAGCAGCTCCCCCGCTGCAGGGTTGAATATTCCGCCCTCGTTCCGAGAGCTGTCAGAGATGAAGCGCAGCCGGTGGCTGGCTGCCACCGCAATAATATACTCTGTACGGAAGACTCAGCTTCGTACGAAGACACAAGATTACTAGGTACTTGCGATAATTTAATTCCATCCAGGATTTTACGGCTGCGAGAGACGAGAAGGACACTACCTTGACGCCTATCGACTCGGCGTACTCAATGGTAGAGGAGTGAGGTTCTTCGTTTTCAGTCACCCAAACAATAAGGCGATCGATTCCTTGTGCTGTAGGCAACATGGCTGGCGAGAGACATCAAGATCAATAAATGAAACAGAGAAACATACGTACTTGGCTGAGTATATCGAAAAATTGCCTGCGCCAACGGTTGATTACCCACAAAACGGGCGAAGCTGGATGGCGTTACACCTCCAAAGCCTTGCTCGTCCAACTGCAGCAGTAAATTATCCGGGATGGAGATGCTGCCACCCAGCCAGGTGCCCAAGGCCGCGCAGAAGGTATCTGCTGAGCAGCGGAAAGTCTGAGCGCTACAGACTCTTGTCAGGAATGTCTCCAGGGGACAAGAGCGTAAGAGTTCACACCCAATCATCTGTCCCCAGAAGGCTTTCGCCTCCGCGTTGTGTAGGCAGTCCAGCGGCGATGCCGTACTTTGCAGTCCTGGCATCCACGCTAGTGTCGCCAATATTAATGTTGTAACCATTTGATTGAGACGAACGCGATCTTCTTTGACCAGATCGATGACTTGAGATGGATCCAGAAACGCAAGGATTCGTCGCGAAATCGAGCCTGCCCTGCGGGCCTCGGATTCCTGCCATGTCTGCAGGTGCTCGCGCGCGGTATTCAGGCATTCACCTAGTTCTTGCAGGCATGTAACCACCCCGATTTGTGAGTCGAGCGCGCCGCTGGCTGCCTTTTCACGGAGTGGGTGAAGAGCGACGGTTATAGAGGACACACTGCTTTTGAGATCCAGTATCGCACTCTCCTTGGACTTAAGCGCGTCCACCCAGTGATATATCGCGATTGAAGTGGAAAGGACTGTGGAGAGAATCGACAAGGGATCCATGCTTGTCGTGGTTGATGGAAACAATCGGGAAAGCCCGAGTTCTCAATCTCATTCACGATCATGTGCTGTGTCAACAAAGAAGTACACGTGCGTGTGTTTCTATTTTCAGGCTGCTCCAAGTTCTTCCAAGTTCGGGCAATGCCTTCAGTATTCTCGGAATTTACACGACTAGTTTAGCCAGGTCGACCACTGGCTTTTCTTTCCTTCCAGCGTCAACGCAATTTCGCGCGCAATAATCCGGTCAGCCTGCTCGCTGGGATGGAGCTCATCCGCCCACAGGTACGAGTCCCGCGCGGTCCCATTTTGAACCGTACAGACAAGGTCTCCGCCACCGAAAGGTGCGATGCAGGAGTTCCAGCACCCTACAATGAACCTCGGTCATGAGCGAGACAGGTAAGTATCAATGAGGACGTGGACACACCCGTGACGTTGAGCGGCGCCGTGCCGTTCAAATATACCGCGGGGTGGTCGTACATATCCTGGATGAGCGAGTGCGAGTCGAATACCGCGATGTGCGAGCCTGGGAGGCTCGGGGCGAGCGCTTGCAGCATGAGCTTCGTGAGAGTGTTGCCCGCCAGCACCATCTCCCTCATGAGAACGCTCCAGTCGGTGGCATTGCGTTCAACCGCCCAGAACCGATTCGGGTACGAATTGGGCGAATACAGAATCGTTAGCTCGAGGGGAATCATCTGCATTTTGTTCAACCCAGGCTGGGTATGAGGGTAGAAAGAGAAAGGGAACGCACGTTCTGCATAATGAAATTCCGCGCGCCGCTCGCATACAGTGTGCGCACCCAGTCAACCATGCATCCCGCCACGTCCACGATGCTCGCGTTGTTGCTCCCCGTCACTAGCGAGTCTACGCCGACGTCGTTCGTCCCGATCCAGAGCGTGTAGACAGTCTCGTCCGCGGGGAGCTTGAGGGAGCCATTGGAGGTCTCCGTGAAGTAGAGTGGCAGCTGGCTCTCGAAGACAGGCGGGAACGGGCGGAACGTGATGTTGTTCGAGCACGTCGCGCCGGACTTTGCGAAGGGATGCAATGTTGTCTTGGAGTAGTCGGCGGCATAGACAGGCCAGGCAGTGCCCTGGTCACCTTCGCGAAGATAGGAGCTGAATTTAGAAGTGGGAAGAAAATGAATGGGACGCGGACGCACCGGTGGAGACAATGTCCGTATAGCTGTCCCCAAAGGTAACGAGGTGTTTTATCTGGCCTGGGCGTACGCCCGCAGCTTGAACGCCTGAGACAGCGATAGCGCAAATGAGGGAGGCGAAAAGCATGGCGGGATGATTTGAAAAGTATTCTGGGTGGTTTATAAGTTCACGCAATGACACCCGAGAAATGTCCGCTGACTTCACCCTTCTTCGAATCAAGGTCACAGGTACAACATTGCTTCAATGTTTTCGAACCATTCGTCACGGGAGCGAACACAGTATAATGTTCGCATTGCGAGTTTCCAAGAGGCGGCGCAAAGACGAGATAAGCCTTTGACTGTAGAGTAAATGAGCTAGCATCCCGACAATGCTGCAAGTGAATCGAGTGAATGGATCTCAAGCGTCTGTGTCAAGAATGATCAGGGCCAAATCGCGGCCCGTCCGTACTGCCACCGGTAAACGTCCCGGCCGATGGATTCAGGCAACATCAAGGCCAATGAGTTGCCATTGAGACTCGAGAGACAAAATCAACGCGTTTTTACATGATTAAAAATCGAGCCATCGCGCACTGAAATGAAACAAAGAAAATCAGTTCAGCCATGTAGCCCACCGACTTCGCTTCCCCTCCAGCGTCAACGCAATCTCACGCGCGACAATGCGATCCGCCTGTTCACTTGGATGCAACTCGTCCGCCCTTGGAAATCATTAGTCGCTGCAGTTCGCTGGAGACATTTGTACACACCACAAGAAACTATCACGATCTGTTCCATTTGTGATCGTACAGTCGAGGGTTGCGCCCCCGTCTGACGCGACGCAGGCATCCCATGCACCTGGGATTGCAGGATAGTATCAGATGATGAAGGAATTCAACCAGACCCACCTGTGACGTTCAGCGGCGCAGTACCATTGAGGTACAGCGCAGGATGGTCGAACATGTCTTGGAACAGCGAATGGGAGTCGAACAGAGCTGTAAACATCCCAAATGAATTTTCAGAATCAGGACAATTAAAGGGAAGTGTTCGCAGACCGATATGCGCTCCAGGCAAGCTGGGTGCCAAGCCTTGTAGCATTAGCTGCGTGAGCTTGTTGCCCGAACGAGTCGTCTCTGTCATTACGATACTCCATTCAGTTGTGTTGCGCTCGAGTGCCCAGTATTTGTTCGGGTACGAGTTGGCGGAATATAGGATCGTAAGTTCGAGAGGAATCATCTGCGGCATTTGTAGGGATTCGTCCAACAACAATGTCCAACAATAGCGACAGACGCACATTCTGGAAGATGAAATTCCGAGCCCCATTTTCGTAGAGGACTTTTACCCAGTTGACCATGCATTCTGTAACGTCGACGAGAGAGACACCGGGGTCACTGCCAGTCAAGAGGGCCGACACCCCGAGGTCGTTCGTGCCGATCCAAAGTGTGTAGATTGTCTGGTCTGGCGGGAGGTGGAGCGAGCCGTTGGCTGTTTCGCTCAGGTACAATGGAATCTGGCTCTCGAAGAGCGGGGGGAAAGGACGGAATGTGAGGTTGTTGGAGCATGTAGCGCCGGCGCGGGCAAAGGGATGAAGTGCGACGCGAGCGTAGCCAGCCGCGTAAACTGAACGGAGCTGAGACACCTGGGGGGTTTTTGCTAGGGCGGACTCACCAGGCCAGGCCGTCGCTTGGTCCCCTAAGGAGCATGAGCATTGACAGAAAGATTGAATTTCGTATCAGTGCCCACCAGTAAGTACGACGTCGGTATAGCTGTCTCCAAAAGTAACCAGATTCTTTATCTGGCCCGGACGAACGCCAACAGCGCAGACGCTATAGACGGAAAATGCGGCATAAAAGAGGTAGGAGGCGAGGACCATGGCACTTGAAGGTCTGGCACTTGAAGGTACGATGCTGAGTGAGTTGCAAAGCACTCCGAGTCGCTGCCAACTTGAAGTGTGGCGGTCAAGACTTGAAGGCAGTTAGAGAGAGATGCGGAAGTCCGAAATTCATCCGTGGCATGAGAAACCAAGTCTGGTGATCCCCTCATCGTGATTTCTAAAGGAAGCGCGAAGGATGTGGCGATGTGGCTCAGGGAGAAAAGCGGACTCCGGGCCGCACGGTGAGGATCGTGCCGAATCTGCCGACCTTCCCGATTTGGACACCGGCGATTCGCACATCCGAATCGGAAATCCGTTCTCACTAAGACTTTGTTCAGAAGTTCTCACTCGTCCTTCACCTGCCAAACCTCCGGAACCGTTGGCGATTTCATTCTCTATGGGCTCGGAATTCCCCTCAACTGTGCTCAACAAGGGACTGACCTGGAGAGGCCTTGGCGCGCTCAGATTCCTTATCATTTTGTACGCACCCATCTCATAGATCGGGCCCACTTAACATTATTCATACAGCGGTGATTCGTATTCCGATGTTGGATACGAATACGCGCACGCCTCGATCCCGAGCGATGATGAGCCTTTAGGCGTCGAGTTTCCCGGAGCCACATATGCAGAGGTGGACCAGCCCAACTGGGTCGGGCATTTCGTCACAAACTACGCGGCGAGCCAGATGCTCGTGTACGATTACGCCAAGGGCGGGTCGCGCGTACATAACATGCGGAATCAGGTCGAGGTAATGTTCCAGCGGCAGATCAGCCATAAGCCGGCGTGGGCGCCTTGGACAGCGGAGGATACACTTTTCAGTCAGTGTGTCTTTTTCTCCTCGACCGATTCTGAGGCATACGGGACAAGTTACTTGGGTCGGAATTAACGATGCTGCGTACGATTGATTCCATTCCATTTTTTTTGGCATTAACACGCAGCCCAGATGGGGCAGCGATCAAACTCAAAATTTAGAGACGCTTTTCAACTCGCAGGAAACCCTGTATACCAACGGTGGCCAAGATATTATAAGCCGATCTCTGCTCGCAACTAATTCATCTGCAGGGGCACGAAACTTCCTCTTTGTGAACGTTCCTGCAATCAATCGAGCACCAGGTAGTTTTCCAAATTTCGATGATCATTCTCTGCTAACAACGCCCAGCCAAGGGACGTGCGCCAAATTATGTCAACTGGAACGTCGAATTGAGCAAGTCAGCCGCGCTGTTCGCCAGAACCCACCCCGACGCGACGGTCATGATTTATTCTGCCTGGGATACATTCAACGCCATGTTCGACGATCCCGTTGCACACGGCTTTCCAGTGGAGGACGCGAGTAAACCATGCGCCTCAATGTGGGTTGATCATCTGCATCCAACCAGCAAAGTGCACGATTTTGTAGCACGGGATATGTCCGTTTTTCTTTCCGCGCAGCCTGCCGCCGATGCTTGAATAGAAATCCTGGCTTCATATCGCCCTTTGCTACAGCTCCGATACAACTCAAGCACTATTAGTGCTCGCAAGTCCGCTCCTTCGGCTTGTATCGAGTTTGATTTCCATGCTTTTAGTGGCGCTAATAGATTCCGTTTCCGAAGCGCGTTCATTTTCTTGCGTCTCGAGGGTTGAACGGGTTCAAGAATAACGTAAACAATAATCAGCTTGGTGGTATGCTTGCTCCTCACACCGACCTGACCCCTTGTTCGATTACAGAACTGAGCCATTCGGCGAATTTGATCTTTTGGACAACCCTTCAGTCACCGAACCTCGGATGGCTACTGTTCACTGGCATGAGCCAACTTAGGATCCGAGCCGCCCCTTCTCACTGGTTCTTTTAATCCATTGAACAAATCTTGCACCCAACTCAACTGAACTGTGCAATAGATTTAAGAACGGCCCTGAAAGACTCGGTAGTGGGTCACGGTGTTTCTCTGTATCTCGAGCAAGCGCATTCTGTCAACACGACTTCTGCAGGAACGCCCGTTCGACTCGGGTCATGGGTTCACCTGATCGTTAGGGCTTGCTCATTTTTTTCGGGGTCTCATATATCCTGTTCTCATAGGATAGCGGCCTTGCGGCGTCTAAAGTAGCAGGAAAGATTTCATCCCAACAACGTTGGGGCGGCTTACCTTCCGTTTCGTGCGCTTTGGAAGCAATTCAAACGACGTTCCAGCAGGGCCGCACTAAATTCAAGGAATAAAATCCACAATCACGGCTCGGTGTGTGGGCGGTCCACGCCTGCCCTTGAATCTGGGCGCTATGATTCGGGGATAAAATTCAGGAGAGCCCGTTCGACTCGGGGCTGAGCCCTCTTTTCGTCTTGCTGTCTCATTTTTCTCGTGTTCGACAGATTCTCACAATCGGTTTCTGTTTCACAGAAATGGTATAATCCCAACTACACCTCAATCGAGCCGCAATCGATGCGACCTCCAACGGATTCTGTACCAGTATACAACGCAGCTTACTCAGATAAAATATCCCCACATCTGACGTTTACTCAAGATCCTCGTCGAACTCGAGGTTCTCGAGTGCCAGCTCTGCCATACGCACCTCGAGGTCCTCGAAATACGCACGGCCGCGAGCTCCTTCTCGTCCTAGCGGCGGTAGCGCACTATTGAATCATTGCTTAGCACTCAGCATCGGAAACCGAAACACAAAAACGTACGCTTCTTCGCCTGGCTCGTAGCTCCGTTCGCAGCAGCGGGCTTGTTCGTCGTGGCTTTGTAGTTGCTCTTCGCCGCAGCGGTGGCTTGCGCCTGCGACGTGAGGGTCTTCACGACGGCCGGCGTCGACTGCACCTTCAACCCCCCCTGTGTTGCCGTGGCCTTCGCTGGGACGGTTGTGGTCACGGTGACGGTGACGGTTGTCTTCGCAGCGAGGGTCTTCACAGCATCCTGGGTCGACTGCACCTTCAGTGTAGCCTGGGGTTGGACGGTTTTCGTAACAGTGACGGTGATGGTGGTCTTCGCAGCCAGGGTCTTCACGGCAGCCTGGGTCGACTGCACCTTCAGTGTGGCCTGGGGTTGGACAGTTTTAGTCACGGTGAGTGTAACGGTGGTCTTGGCCTTGGTGGCGGCGGCGGCGGTGGTTTTGGCAGGAGGCGGGGCGGCTTTCGCCGTAGTCTTGGCGGGCGGCGGGGCGGCCTTCGCGGTCGTCTTAGCGGGGGGAGGGGCAGCCTTCGCGGTCGTCTTGGCGGGAGGCGGGGCAGCCTTCGCAGTCGTCTTTGCGGGAGGCGGGGGCGCAGCGGCAGCGGCCTGGGAGACGACGGTGCAAGCTCCGAACCCGGCAGTGGTTTTCACAGACTGTGAAGTGGGTGGTCCGTCATTCAAAAGGTAACGCACGAGGAGCAAGCACATACAACCAGGCAGAGGTTCTTCGCCTTTCCGCCAGTGCATTTAGTCCCCGCAGGAAGACTAAGGCAGTCAGACCAAGGGTCTAAATTATATCGCAAGGTACTCACGAGAAGACGACCTTGTCAGTCTCGACCTTGCTGGGGTTCTATAATTGCGGCAATTGCATGAGCTAAAAAAAGTCAATGATCACGATCGAACCCAACATACCGAATTACCGTTCGTTTTGACAGTTCCTGCCACGAACTTGTTCCCCACACCGGTTGCGTCCACCTGAACCGATACGGAAGTCGAACCGTCAGCGCCCCTGCGTCCAAACTTGAACATCCGGATTTAAGAAATGGAGATGGATATTTACGCGTTAACTGCTCGATTTTAGTTAAATGTTCATTCAACGGCAATAAACATGGACGCACAGTTCTGAACATTCATGGTCACGGTGCCATCGGCAGCGGCAGCAATGGCGGTGGACGTGTCCAGGGTTGTAGCGATGTTGGTGTTACCGCAGGGCTTGGCGGTGCTCGGGCGTTGAACGTCGCTCCGCTGAGCAGCACCCTTGACACCAAGGGCGATACTGGAAGTCGCGCGTTAATACACAGTCAAGGGCGCCCAGCAGAAACACACACCTCGGCATCGCGTGGGCGGATGTCTGCGCGGCAAGCGCAAGAAAGACGGAGGCGCAAGCCAGCACGGACTTGTTAGCAGGGAATATCATGATGGTTGAAAGAGTGTGAGGCGGGTATGCGTTGAATGAATGAACGAAAGGAACCGGTCCTACAGAAACGAAAGAGTGAGGGAGAGGGGACGGGGACGGGGAGAAGGACTTGCCTTCATCCACATATGATATGGCTTTTGAGGGATCCTCGGTCCTGGGATCAGTCAGATCCGGATTTACGATGCCAATCTGGAAACAAATGATTTCACGCCCCTACCTTGCCCCTACCTACCCCCTTCCGAATCCGCTATGCTCACCACAACGATCCGCGTTAAAACCTGCTTTACTGCGAGGAGCCAATGACTCTACGCATGAAGACCAAAACTCAGAGTCCCTCCGTTTCGTTATCGGTCTCAAGCTGGATGGTGTGCGCAATGCGCATGTGTCACGGTACGCGCAACACACGCGGTCCTCCTGTCCTAAGGTTGCACCAGGTTCCACCCACATCGGTTTGATCGTTACCCGTCGACAAAACGTCGGCATACTGTCGACATGTGCATTGAACATTTACACTGGAAAGGAGCGCCTCCTCAAGTTGGGCCTTTTTGTACCGTCGCTGCGTATATGTAAGCTTGGAAACACTTCTTGGCCGACCTACCGCTTAACATATGGCACGCCTCGCTTGCGCCTCGCTTCATCTTTGCTTCATCTCGTTGAGTGGCGGGGTATAGGGCAGGACGGGCAATGCATCAAGGGGTTCAAGTATTAATACCATCCAATCGCACCAAAGTCACAACCAATCACGTTCTGAATCTATAAATAGTCGACTCACTTTAAATCGCAATAATCCAAGTATCGCAAGTCATGCCTTGCGGACCATTACCAAGGCCAGCGGCCATTCCACTTCGACGAGCGCGCTCTCGTCGACGTCTCCAGCAGCCTCCATTAGCGCCCGTCGAAAGCGCGTCGCGATATCTCCCTCCGCACGCTCTCTGTCCGCCGGAAACGCCTCGTGATAGCGAGCCAGCGAGCTGTACGTCCCCAGGTATCCCGCGAACCCGCCGCCCCAGCTCATCGTCTTCGTGAGAATCACGTCCTCGTGCGGGAGCGCGGGGTAGTGCGGCCCTGTGTAGAACACGCGCGTCAGATCCGCCCAGCCCGACGCGGGCGGGCTGATGTCGAGGAAGTGATTGTCGAGGATCTTGCGCCCGGGCTCCCAGTGCGGTCCAAGGGACGTCGCGGGGTCCGTGCCCTGTGAGTATGCAGTGATGAGCGGCGTGAGCTCGGGGTGCTTTGTGAGCCGGATGTCTGAGTATCCCTGGGACTTCAGTCAGTATGTGTCGTGTCCGGCGGGATGAAGCTCGCGGAGTTCACCCAGAACGCAAACGTCCCGCCGGGCTTCAAGATCCGCTGCAGTTCCGGCCATGCCCGTGTCCAGTCAAACCAATGTGCGCACTGTGCTGGAGATGGCTCAACTTTCACACTCTAATTCTTGCATCGCTATACACACCTGCCGTCACCAGATCGACTGACCCATCCTCGATGAAGCTAAGGTCCTCTGCAGCCCCTTGACGGACCTCGACATGGGATTTCAAGTCCTTTGGCAGAAACTCTCTGGCGACTTGAACCATGTTGGCGCTGGGATCGATTGCGATAACACTTTGGAATCCACGGTGTTCGTCGTCTGGGGTGTACGATTAATTCAAAAGTCTTCGCAGATCAGAAAGACGTACTGGCCAGCAATTGAACCGTAGCCTGCCCTGATCCGATTTGCGCCAAGTCAACTCACAGCAGGTCCACACCGCGCTGGAACGACCTACCGGTCCCACAGCCAAGATCGACGGCACGATCCCATTTCTCGTTCTCTCCACCTGCTGGGCCATTCTCGTGGAATTGCAAAACAACATCGTAAAGCAACCGCGGGTACGTCGGACGAGAGGCGGCGTAGCTTGCAGAGTCGTACGAGCCCTTGGCGAATGTGGCCATCTTCGTGCTGCAGTAAGCTGAGACTACCGAGGTTGTGGGGATTCAGAAGCACGAGCATCACGGTATATACCCGGTTCGCAAGCTGTGCTACTTCCCCGTCAGTTCCATGTTCTGACTCGTCTGAGTCTTCTCTTTCTATACATACCTCTGCCGTGCTCCATTCGCACTGATCACAGGAACCAGCATCGGCCGCAGTCTGGCACTCTCCGAAATCTTCGGCGAGGATTCATGCCAGCATCTTCGTCGGAACGCATTTTCACAGATAGTCGGGAAAGACTTCGAGACCGACAGTGACCAATTCGTGTGCTTCCATCTGTTGGGATGGGCAGAATCCCAAAGCCACCACGGCTCCTTCTGGGGAAAATGAGCAAGGATCCGGCAAAACAGAGCGCAGTTAAAATCGTGCGTCTGGGAGTGGTTATGGTGAATTCGAAATCTGTTAACTCTACCGTATCAGCAATGTAAATAGTCTCGCTCAAAGAAAGAAGGAAGGATAACAGAGAGAAAGAGACAGATCGATCCAGTGTACATTGTCGTTTCAAGATACCCGCCCCCTCGTACATGCATGATATACATCCGCTCACTCGGAGGCATACTGCTGCGTCCACTCGCGGCTGACGCGCTGCGCATCCTTCTCGTTCTCCTTGTAGTGCTTCGCGACGTCCGGCGCGAGCGGGTCGTCCGGGTTAGGCGCGCTCAGCAGCGCCTGCACGGAGAGCAAGACCGTGCGGATCTGGAGGGCCGGAGACCACTTGTCTAGGGACATGTACACGCGTGAGCAGGCGTACAGCACAGATGGACGAGGCACGCACCTTTGAGGATGTCTAGACAGATGCGACCGAGTTTGTCTGGATACAGCACACGAGCGTGAGCTCACCACGCGGAGGCTCAAGAGGGTGGGCTCACCGATATTGGGGTGGTATATCTTGGTGAGAAAGCGAACCTTCGGCGGCGCCATGGGGTACTCTTCTGGTAGGAAGAGCTCTAGCTTGAATATACCCTCTGCAACAACGCGGATCAGCCTTGACACCACTACGGGGCCAAAACGGTGGGGCAGTGAAGGGCGGTGGCATCCATGGACAATAGGCGGAGTGCGGGGGACGTAAAGGAAGGAATCGGGGCAGAGACGCACGCTGAAATGGGCTCCCATCGGGACCCTGGATCGTCACGTCGAAATACCGCAGGTTATCGTCGTGGGGCGCAGCCGTGATACCGGGTGCGGGGTCTGCCACTAAGCGCTCGGTTTCCTGTCCCGCTGGTCGTCAGAAGTCGCTCAGAAATGCTTTCACAGCCAGAGCGCACCTTGATGATGCGCTAATCCGATAAGAAAGGCGAGCTCTCGGGTCAGTCCCAGAGGACGCGTAGAGGTGCAGAATACGAGGGACTTGCCTTGGGAAGAGCCATGGGGAGTGTGGACGAGGGACGGGCGGGGACGTAGGAGACGACGACGGAATGGGAGGAGACAGGTGCTTTGTCAGCATTCCCTCTTTGTCTTCTGCCACGACCAACTCCGACCGAGTCAGGTATGGTGTAGTGGCAACACGTCCTCCACTCTGTTCCGAAGTGCAACAAAAAATTACCTGGATATCCGGAGTTCGATTCTTCGTACCTGGCTTGCTCTTTTGCTGCTGGAACCTAGCTTTCTGGATTTTCGAATGTGCCCTGGAAACCTAAACCTTACGTCAAACCTGAAGTGCTGGCAGCATTTTTTTACTCCGATTGCATGCTTTGCTGCCTCTCGGTTCTCTTTTGGATATATTTCTATTGACTGGGCGCGGAACTGTCGACCAGCATGAAGTTCTCCGCATCCGGGCTCGATTGTTAATCAATCTTCTTGCTGCGAATTGGGCATCGTGGTTCCAAATCTGGATTGCTCTGACGCTTAAACATGCCTGCACTTCCAACGGTTCGGACTCGTGAGTTTTACCAAAAGTACAATTCATTTATTTCTGGATTTGATTCGTTTACAAACATGCCAAAAGTACAACACGGCGCGACTATTGATCCAGTCCCAACTTCTCGCGGCGAGACTTGGAATTGGGGTCGAAGAACGGCTTCTCCGCGAGCGAGCTGACACGGGTCCCGTGTCGGTCTCCCTTGCCTTCGTAATCAAACGACACGGTGTGGATCGTCGTGCGGTTATCCCAACTGTCCATTCAAAGCATATCAAACTCTGCGTTCAATCCTGAATGCAAGAGACGTACATGGCCGAGGTGTTGGGAGTCCACTTCCAGCGGATCTGCAGATCGGTCGACTTCTCGTACACGCTGCGGCGACGGCGTCAGAAGTGAACAAAGTATTTGACTTGGGGAAAACGCACTCGTGGATGTGGTTCAAGATCGCGTCGCTCTCGGCCTGATCAAGCCCCTCGATTCCAACGGTCATTGCGCGGTTCGCAAAGACGGTCTTGAAGCTAGTTACTGGGTGGGTGCGCACCTAATCCACTGTGTCATTATCCATACTTCCCTATCAAGAACAAACATACCAGAGGGTGGACAATGTTCACATGGCGGGGCGGCGCGCTGGGGTCTTCCGCGTCTTTGTACTGGTGCGCGGAGCGGTAGATTCCGCTATGGAGTGAAGGTTAATTGGATTACAGTCAGCATTAATAACTCTCCAACTGACTTCAGTCCGTCGAGCAACTTGCGGAACCTGGGCGAAAATTTGTCGTAGGCCGAGTACCCGGACGCCTGGAATATTTGGGATCAGACTCGTGGAAACCACCGCTCAAGTAACAAACGCACCCAGAGCGTGTCGCCCCCGACTTCCGGAACATCCGATTGGTGCAAATGAGTGTAGCCGGGAGGATACGCGAGGTGAACCAGGTCGGTGTGCCCTGAACATTGTCACAAATAATTCAGATCGAAAGCGAAGACACGCACAGCCATAGCTCCCCGACGGATACGCGTTGCGGAAGCCCCTTGGGGTCTTGAGCTGGTACTCGCGGGCCTTCTCCCAGATGAGGGTCACCCCGGGTACGCCTGGCACCTGGGGCACTTGCGGGTGGATTTCGATCTCGCCGTCGCCGAGGTAGACGCCGAGCTCCTTCTGTTTCTGGGGAGACAGGTCTTGGTCACGGAAGACTATCTGCGAGTCAGCCGGAGAAATCTCGTTTCACAGAGAAAAGTACGAACAGACTACGGAACGCTCGCTATAAACCGAGCCGGTCAGGAGTTTGCGAGAGGGATAGAGGGTTGGGACGTACGCAACGAGGAGTGCGAGCTCATCTCTCTGCTGGTCGGTCAAGTCTGCAAGTTGGAGTCCCACAATCTCCGTCTAGACCCCATTCATTGAGTTCTGCAACAAATCGTCCACCAGAAACAAAACTCACCCCAACGTGAATGGAAAGGTCCCTGACTTCCTTGGCAGCGTCGAAGAGCGCTTTCTTCTCGGGATCGGCTCGGGTGCCTGGATCGACATATTCCCGGAGATTCGTCTGGAGCTTTTCAACATCCTGAACGAATTCAGGCTTGTTCGGGAGGTACGGGTATCCCTCTACATCCACAACGCGTTAATCAACCAAGTGGACGAGGTAATGACTAGCGAACTTACGCGAGATGTCTATCCCGGCTCTCTCGTAGCGCCGAAGCGTCTGCGGCGGCGGGCGCTTGAAGGTCGCACTCTCCTCTGGATAGGTCGGCTGAACGGGACCGGGCTTAATAACTTGGTGCGCGGGGGTGGGGGCGGTAACTTCAGTCGCAACAGGTGCCATGGTAAACTCTGAATGAGAATGGATATCTCTCCACCACGCTAGGCTCTATATACTCTTCAGTTTGCGTTACAAAGCCACAACGGAGCACGCAATATGGCTAACGAATTGAAACAGAAAGCGTTCTTGCGATAAGAACAGATGACCTGAGAACGTATGTCGAGAGTTTGTCTGGATATATCGCAATTCGGTGAGCTTCTCGCAAAGTCTTTATTCAATCCCGCGGATGATATGTAAGACTTAGCATAATGTATCTCCCAGCTAGGTCCCCTTCCGGAATGTGCTGAGTTGTGGTGCCATACAGCAGCTGGCACGCAATTGGAGCGTGCGCAACTGTTTCGTTCCGGTCAACCGATGCGTCTCAATTTATTTTTGGCGGAAAACAAACTCGTTTCTCTCATAACGTGTCATGACCTTCGTCCAGGCCTACTACTCGCGTACTTTAACGGGAAGGTCTGCTCCAGGTACGTGGACAACGGCAGACTCTAGACTCCCTGTCGTTTCAATTCCAACTTCCCCGATCACTCGCACGGCTGCCTTTCTTCTGTCGCGGCGAAGGAGCCAGAGAATTAAGAACGTCCAGGTGACTAAAAGAAGTGGTTAGTAAGTCGGCGAGAAGTTTGACGAGGCCGCAAGACGGCAAGGCTCACTCAGCAGAAATTGCAGCACTAGAGTGATGTCGAGAATCAACAGCGGGGACGAAGGAAACCGGTTCCACATACCGATAGACCAGTGGTATCCCTTCGCTGCACGGGGAAAATCCGTCGTCTTCCAGACAAAGTTGGGTGCAACCGCTTGGACTACGTAGGCAAGATCGTTGGCTAGCGCAACACAAATCGCTCGAAGTTCATTCTAGCGAAGTTGAATCATCTATATCGTGCAGAGGAGGAATATAATGACTCACGTCTGCCTGGGTAATTTCGCTAATCCAATTGAGAATCAAAGGCCCAGCGGTGGTCTGTAGCGCTGTGAAAATCGTTTCGAGTGAAAGAATTCATCGCGCACACCAAGCGTCATCAAGTAGAAATAGGCAAAATGACCCCGAATGTGTTTATACAGAGGCAGGGTGAGCCATATGGTGTCGAAAATCAGAGTGGTAATCGATCCCGCAACCACGAACGGCCACCGAAGTCCTTTGTGAGGTGTCAGCATTATTTTGTTTCATTGGCTCGCAATTGGCTTACCTCTGGCGGGACCGTCGCTGACCCAGGCTAGAACCAAGGCGGTGACGACAAAAATCGCTGTCGCCGGGAGTGGAACTGGATACGATTACTTTGGGGGAAACGGACGAGGTTTAGAATCACGTACGCAATTGGATTTGAGAGACCGTGAAGTGTGTTCCGGGGACTGGAAATGGTTCGATGTTGAAGCTCTTGAGCCAGAATTGCATGGGCGACTGAGCACTCCCATTGTTCCAGAGCACGTATTCAACTGGTAAACGATGAGAAAAGGGGTTTTGAGGAGGGAAAAATGCGCACTTGGTAAAATATATATGTGCCAATGAGTGAGTATCCGCCAGAGCTGAAAGAACGAATAAGCCGACACTTTAGTCAGCGGCTATAAAAGTGAACCCGAACCTTGGCTTTGCTCCATGGTTCACTCTCCTTCCGGCCAATGGCCTTCATTCTGGCGCGCGCGAGTGCAATGTCCTGTGCATGATTCTCGGCTGAGTACGTTGTAAAACAATTATGCTTAACTTGGATACCTCCTCAGTCAGCAGAACAGAGGGTTTCGCCTGCCAGGGCAGGTCGGGCAGGAACACAAACCCAAAGAGCGCAACTGGGATGGTACTAGAATTTTTTTAGCTTCCGGCAGAGGAATATAACAGTTTCACAAACACGATAGCATCGACGATCATAAGCCAGCTAGCCTTCCAGTCAGAAACGAAACCCCAGAGATGGTTGACTTTCGTACCGCCATCCAGCGAGACCGCCGATACCGTCGAGATTATTATATGCTGCGGTTTGCAGGAATCCTGAAAACATGGTGCCGAGGGAGCCCGACGCCCAGAATATGGTGGACCTCTTTGCCAGTTCCCGTGGCGTGTACCTGTGTTGAACTTTCAGAAGCGGGAGATACCACGTTGAGCAGGAACATACCAGGAGCCTAAAATGTAGTGCATCCCGGGGTAAAACCCCGATTCAAACAATCCCACTACGCGTACGATCAGGAAAGCAGGTTGTGCACGAACTTCGGAAAATTCAAACCAAGAAACCTCAACGCGTAAAGAGCCTTCACGCTCTTTACTGAGTACGTGCCCAACGTGGCGAGTCCCCACGCCAATTCGAGCTACTAGAATAAGTGTCAATGCTCCGTACGTGCTAAGAGACCTCACCGTCGGGATCACATATTGTGGGGAAATCCTCGTGAGGAGCAAATTGGATGGTAGTTGACCGATAACATATCTGTTGATTTTTTAGGAGATTTACGTACTTGGAACAAAAGAGAGGAAACACACCCTGCGGTCCAGTAAGATGTGGCGTGAACCAGTTCGTCTCCAAACATTCCACTGCAAAATAACTGAATCGAAGTCGGGAGGACGAGAAGTTGCTGCTCACAGATCTTCTTTCATTCCGGCAAAGAACTGGAAAATGTCAGTCGACATGAAGCTTCACAACGGGGATCACTCACTGCGCTGGTAACATTTGTCTAAGGCGGAGTACGTCATGCAAAATCCCCGTCTATTTTTCGAATTGCACCTACCTGGTCCAGATTCTTGATAAAATAACCCAGCTGAAGAGCGTTTCAACATTGAGTTGACCCGAAGATTAGAACGACATACGGATGCAAAAACCAGTAACGATGCGTCTACCTTGAACAGCATTCGCCGCTCTTGAACGCTCGCATCTGCGGTATCCCACAAATATCCCAGCCATGACTGCTTCGGTGCCTCTGGATCTTGGGCGTACGCCGGTTCGGAGGCTGGTTCGACGGTCTTGTTCACAGTGGACGCGCTCATTGGGGTGGAGGCAGGCAACTGGGGCCGCCAGAGCACCTTGGTATTCCCGGGTACCTAAGTATCGCCAATAGAACGCATTAATCTTCTTGCGCCATTCGCGCGAGAATGTGCATATATCGTGCAATTCCTGTCACCGCAGTCATATGATTGGTGGACTTTCGGCAGAGAAGGAGCTTAGCCTATTATTATTTCCGGCCTTTCGCCCCGCAATCTTCGAGGCGCTTTTCGCGACAAGAATCGCGCCTAATGACGATCCTAAGCGACTGCATTATTATGGTTTGGATGACACAGGCCATCTGAGTATGGTTCGTGAACCACGAGCGCTTGTTTCGAAGCTGACAGGAGTGCATGATCACCGCATTTCAAAGTTCTTCCATGCTGGCATACAGACGACGGTACTGACTCTAATGAAACTTGAAAAAGCGCAATCACCAATCCTCTCCGTAAACCCAGTCCGAGGTACTGGCGGTTTCATTCGGCTGGGCATAGACCACACCGTACTGTGCCTGTAACCAGACGGTCGAAATCTGAGATAGACTAGTCGCATGGTCAGTACTGGGTTCGGTTGAACGGCGTTTAGACACATACTCCTTCGACTGTCCGTCGATCTAGGGGCAGCTCGGTTTAGCTGAAACCACAAGAAGGTAAAGGACAAGCCTACCTGTCTCCCGCCGAATTTAACGGCGGCATCGTTCAGCCATCCGACGAAGAAGCGGATGTTGGCTGCGCCACTCATGAATCCTCGGTCTGTTATTGAAAAATTCATGGAAACGTACCGGCCGTACGTTCGGCGCCAAGGAATTGGAGGTGTCGTCCATATCCCCCGCGGTCTTTCACCCGCTGCTCGTATATTCGCCACATCTCTGCTGTTCCCGGAAGTATCGCCTTCCGAGACCAGACTTTCGCAAGAGCTAGAGACAGATACTCGGAGTAAGTGAAGGACTGCATGCCCCAGTTCACTGTTGGACATGAGAATCGAGTTTGAAGATGGATAAACCTGCACGCACTACTCAGAAAGCCGATCGTCGGCTCCTCGATGGATAAGAAGTCCTCGTGCAGAGAACGCAGGTGCGTCCCGTCCGTAACAATGGGTTGCGCAGATGACGACGACTCGTGGAATTGAGGGAGAAAGGGGAACGAATAACGGAATCCTGTGGCAAATATCACCCGATCAACACCAAGTAAAAACTGGGGGACGTTATCAGGCTCCGAGGGATATGGTCAAATCCAGACGCACCGTCCCATTAACCAGTTCGATGCTGGAATTAAATGCATGAAAACGTAGTATCTCGGGCACAACACTGACGTTGGCCGGTAGACGTTGTAGTTGTAGGCGGCCGGCTTCGTATGGCAGGTGAGGGTTAGGCGGCTGTTTCGCAGTATATTGACTCAAGTCGCAAAAATAAACATGAGGAAACATCGACGCACCCTTACAGACTGATAAATCTTCTTTGCATGATGGTTGAGTTCTCTCGAGATTTCTACCCCGCTTGTCTAGATAGGCGACGTCAAAATAGGAAGAGCGGAAAACGTATGGTGACTGACCGCTCCCCCCACGACTAGAACTGTTTCGTTTGTAAATGGCTGCGGCTGGCGATACTGACGGGAATGAGTGATGGTGTGGGGGAATTTCTGGGCCCAAGCTTCAAGGCCGGAGATGGCAGGGATATTGGGAGCGTTGTATCTCCCAGTTGCGACAATAAGAGCGTCGAAATCCTAGAATTACGATAGATCAAAATATGGGTCAGCATCCTTTCATGGAGTTCATTCACCTCGGTCCACCACGTAGCCTTGGTCGAGTTCAGCCCAATTCTTTCCAGGCGCTTGAGCGTCAATCTCCAACCCCGTTCCTGCCCAGTTTTGTCGTAGCGTTTCTGCACGAGCTCTACACGCGTGTTGTACGCAATATCTGAACCTCGATCGTTGCTGTTTACGCCATGGAATGACGCGAAGGCGCGCAAATAGCGAGCAAGCGTTCGGTGGGGAAGATCTGACGTGTAAATTTAGGGCTAGACAGCGGAAACATCGCAAAGTAACAACTCACGCCACGGCGTCCCAGGCGGCCAAGGGATTTCAGTGATCTGATCGTCAAACTCAGCGATATAAAGCCATTGCGCCCCGACTCACCTGCTGTATCGGCTAGATATTGCACGAATCAATACTGACAGGCACGTGGCGTGGATGAGCTTACCGCTGGCGCATTGCTCTCTAGCGATTCCCAGACAGGTTTGGGACCTCTGTGTTCCCTCCACTGCTCCTCCCAACCCGAATAATACTTCTCCACCGGTAAAGTTGATCCCTGAGGGGGCAACGACGGCACGAAATCCCCCACCGATGGATCCGTGTTCGGAATGGGGGCGTCAACAGGCGTCTCTTCCGTATAATGCCAGTTGCCGCCGGGCACATCGTCTCTCTCGAATGCCCGAACGCGCGCGAACGCTCCGCTTAATTCTCGATACGCAATCAAACCGCTGGTAATTCATGACTTGGAAGCAACAATGGAGAGGATTCGCAACGGACCTTACACCAGCACCTATGATCGCCACGTCATTTATCGGCCACTTGAACTGGTAACCTTCAGGATCGCCATATTCAGCGTGCAAGGGAAACTGCTTTGTAGCCCTCGAAAGTAGCGGCGTCACGGAAAGAGAGAGAAGGAGATTGCGTACACGCATGGTATCAGGGAGAAGTAAGTCGCCGAAGTGACTTGTTAAGTAGACTTCTTCATGTCGCTAGATGGAGCCACAATGGCGCAACATCACTTTCGGGCCACGGTGGTAAGCCTCGACCACAGGCTGATCAAGATAGAAAGTACGTTGTAAGGAAGTCCGCCTGGCCATTTCATCGTTCTTAGTGGTAGTTTGTGGCGCGACTCAGGCTGTCCACTGCTGGCCCTTTGCATCAGGCTCATAAGCCAAGTGGAAAACCATCACGAGGCTTGTGGCCGCGCGCTTCGAATTGGGAACATTGCTGAACCAGTTCGAGACGTAGATAGATAGAATAGCCTCGCGCGTAGCGTTTATTGTGGAGAGGAACAGAAAGCGTGATTTTGATTTGTTGATGTTGTTCTTGTCATTCGGCAATCACCGTCCTCTGGCTTAAAACTGCCATGACTCGAGGAGTCGACAGTCGCGACTCGGAGTGGTATGGCCTAGGCGCTGTTCTTGCACAGACATTACCAACCGGCAAACATGCAGCCGAGGAGCTTCAGCGTCGACAGTCGAACCCAACTCGGGTATCCTTCTCGAATCTCTAGCAACTTGAAGGACGGACTCCTGATGAATCGGAATACATGAAGCGTAAAAATACAAGCCAAGTGAGCCATGCCCTCTTCCGTGCCCAAATCTAAACCTATAACCTATACACTCCATAAATGCCCTCTAACGCTGACAGCTCAGGACATGCACCTATCCTCCATCGTCCATCTGGCCCTTGGATATGCCTCCCATGAATGCAACTGTGGGGAACCGCGGCCGCAAAATCAACGATTAGCATTTTCCGCCCGCTCTTCAGGAAGTGTCGCCCGTCGAGCAGGTCGCCGTGCATGAAACCTTCGGCGTGTAGCGCGTAAGCAGCAGCCATTATTTTGCGGCTACAAAAGAATCATGAGAATCGCCACTCAATCCGCCAGGATGAAGGAACAAGACGCACTGAGGATCAACCATCTGCTCACCAGGCACCCCAACACAGTAATCGAGCACCAGGCAACTCATCTCCGTCCCCTTCGCCTTGTTCCGATAATGCCCCAAGCACCGAGGTACAACAACGCCTTGCAAAGCCGCCATCCTCGCGTAGCACTCGGCCTCTCGCTCTAGTACATCCGCCTCTTTCTCGGAGAACGCTGTCTTGATCACCGCGACGGGGGCGTTTTCGTCGCGGTTGTTACGTGGCGCGAGCGGGCTACCCCGCTCTCCGAGACGCACGGTGCAAACGTTGGAACGGCCGTCGAGCCGCCGAATCAAGTGCGCGACGTAGTGCGAAGCTCCGTTTGTCCAAGACCAGAGCTTGAAGCTCTTCTGCGCGTCCCAGATGAGTTCAAGAGTCGACATTGGAATAGGATCTGGATTGTGGTAAATCGCTGCCAGGTAGGTACAGCGAAGAGTGGAAAGACGCAGGCGATAGCCGGGGAAGGTGAGTGGGCGTCGTTTGAGTCACCGCCCTTTCATATATAGATTCCCGGTAGCCTCAAAGAAATGCCCCAATTATCACGGAGGTGGCTTTGGCAAGTACCCAAAGCGGCGCATAGATCTTCTTTGTTGTTCCAAGCGCGGCAGGCTGTGGTCCCGACACAGCCAGTCACCCTTGATTCATAGGGCCACCGTGCTTCAAGTAAAACGCCGCGTATGTGAAGATGTTTCATGATTCCACCCCGCCGTCCGAGGTCGCCGGGGACCTGCTACACAGTAGTAGTGTCCAATGATTAAACCAGAAACATTCTTCTATCGCATGTATGTACTTACTTTCGCTATGTGTCTAACTACTACCAGTATCAAATCCAACTCGTCATCCAGGGTTCGCCCTTCTTCAACTCGTCTAGGACTCGACCATATCGGACGGCGATGACAGGCTGTACAGAGCGCCACATTTGAGCCGGCGTCGAGGGCAATGGACATTGACTCCGAATTTGAGATTGAAATCACAATCCCAGTAGAGCGCCAGCAGTACGAGCGATATGGCGACACGGGAATGAATCGTTCTGAACCCACACGAATTACAGCCGTTTTCATAAACATATACGTAGTGAATCCAAGGTACCCAAAATAATGGAAGTCCCGAGGACGCAAAAAAAAAAAAATCAAATGACTCGGACTACAAACTGTAAATGAACCAAGCACTGCCGTTTCCGAGTCCCGGAGCTTCGCCGTCCCGTGTTCCCATCTCCCGCTCTTTTGCCTTGTCGCGATTCTGACTGATGAGGTACCACATAATTATCAAGGCCGCGATCGCTCCGCCCGCCGAGAATATGGTGAGTGTTAGTGCGGCCTTTGTATAGTTGGGCGGAGAGGACAGAGAACCGAGCAGCCACGTTGCCAATATTCCCCCAGCGTTGGTGCCGATGGTTAAAACAGCAAGTGCTGTTGCGCGACGAGTGTAAGGAGCGGCATTGTTGGCGTTCCATGCCCCGAGGGCCGGTGCTGCACAGTTGGCACCTGGGACGGACAGAAACAGTGATCCATACTTCACGGCGTGCGAGTTACTCCCTGGGAATAAATGAGAAATGTAATTGTCGGATGAGCAGAATTGTCAGACCTAGCCACATGGCAAAGCCGATTGCTCCAAAGAGATAAAACAGAATCGACGTGAATCCGCGACAGCGATAACGGTCGGAGATCGCGGCGGAAACCAATGACACTGATCACAACCAAAGTCAACAAAATCGATAAAGTAAGAATATGGTGCTTACGGACGAAGCTCACCGCGAAAGGGGGTACGCTCATTAACTGGGTGCGGGCAGGACTATAGCCCAAAGTCTGCACGATACTTGGTTCAAAGCTGACTGCGGTTAGTTGAATTTTTGAGAACGGAGATGATCCAACTTACTATGCAAGCCCTCCTTGTGTCGACCCTCCAAAAAAGCCCATGATGGCCATAAGCATGATATGAGGCGACTTGAATGCGTAGATAATATCTGGCCAATTGAGTCCATCGGCTGGGTCATCTTCGGTCATCCCCTCTGCAGTCAACCGTTCCTTAAGATAATCTTTTTCACAAGAGTTCAAAAATTTGGTATGCTTGAGCGTTTTCGGCAGGAGAAAAAATGCCGAAAGACCGAAGAGGATGGTGAATAATCCTTCCTAGATGACACACCTGAGAGATTGAAAGGAGACAGGGAAGTGGGAAGCTGACGAGAATAAAAACCCAAGACCATCCATGGCGACCCCCAACACCTTCCATTTTGATGATTGCGCTCGCTAGGAGTCCAGAGAATGCCCCGGCTAGGGAAGAAGTGGCGAAAACGACCGAGATTCTAGCCAGGTTTCTAGTAAACATTGTGATCACAAAATGTATTAAAAACCGACCGGAACTGCAGAGTTGCTCGTGGATAAAATGAGGTGAAATATAGGGTTATCCCAGGTAGGAGACCACCTAAGCTTGTGCTGATGAAGTTGGCGAGGAAAATGATGCCAGAACTCACCTTCAAATAACCCAAGAAAGAACCGGCAAGCAATTAATCCAGAGTAGGTTTGTACAAAACCTAGTACACCGATTAAAAACGGGCATCGAATCGGAGCATGTGCTCACCTTGCATCATGCTCGTGAAACCCCAAAAAGTGATCATTGTCGGCAGTAGGACGTTCGCCCCGATGCGCTTAGACCAATGAAAAATACGGAACCACAGTGACCTGATAGGCTTACCTTCAAGGCAAGGTTTGACGGAATCTGTACGAGGATATATGGGCTGAACAGGTGTGAGAATCGCAAATTTCAATGAAGCAAAACTCACATGTAGGTAACGGTCAAAATAATACTGTACTACGAAAATCAGTAACAGGCCTGAGTCAGATTGAAACCTCCGCGTACTTGGTAGTTTGACATTTCCAAGTCGCGCTGCAAGCCTGCAACACGGGCATTGCCAATATTGTTGCGATCCTGGATAAGCACACAACATTCAGCACGCGTTCGCTGGCCAATTCAAAAGGGGCAGACCAAAAATGCAAGCAAGAGCATGGTCGTCAGCACAGGAAGAATATGGAGATCCAGCTTCCGGCAGACGGCGCCCTCCAAGGGTGATGCAGCGGTTTCACCCGAGAAGCTCGAGACTCCATAAACGACCTTGCTTTTTTCCGACTGGGATTGGTTTGCTTTGAAATGCACAGGAATGGTCATGGTGGGTCGACGCAAGCAACCGCTGAACGCCGAGGTTTTATGCTCCTTCGGTATAAAATATTGTGGGTACGCCTGCCATGAGGCCGCGATGTTTGATTAGAGATCGAATGGAAGCCAGCGACACCCGTAGAACGGCGAGGTGAATTTGTCCGTTCATTCGCAGAAACATCCATTTGAGGTAAAGCCGCTCCGCAGCCTAGTGTCGCTCCAACAGCCGGTTCAATTTTAACTCGGTGTTGTAGGGCATTGCAGTGATAACACTGGACCCAACTAGTAAACCAATGGATGATCACATTAAAACTCAGATATTTGGCGCTGGTTGAATATTTGCCATTGAGGAAAGAGAGCAGCGGATATTGGGTTGAGCATACACCGCGACAATAAATAGGGCAGTAGGAAGGAAAACAAAGTTTCACGCACAAAAGCACTAAGTTCTGAAGGGCTCAAACAGGGACAACAAGTAAGTTAGCGATGCGGGCAAACACGGGTGGTGTTTTGGCGAGTCAGCCCAGGGCTAGCTCTATATCTTTATCGATTTGGATCGGGCCACATATCGCCTCCATGTGGAACAGATAAAATGAAAGCGATGCGCACACGGCAAGGGAGTATCAATAGATATGTGTTCATGATAATCTCCGGGGTGCCATACCCAGGTTGATCGTCCAGTGGTTCGGATTCAAATTCGCAGATTCCACAAAGCCGCCCCTACCGATTCCAAGGTTCGGGAGCCAACGGGTTCGCAGAGGTCGGTGATGGTGTCTAAGCGCTGAACACTGAATGTAGAAGACTTTTGCGTTTGCGATCGTGGCGGTTGTTGGGCGGTTGCAAGGAACTTGAAGCCGAGATAGCGATAGCTGCCGAGAAGACGCCGCTTTGTTCAGTAATACATCATCATCATACACGCGGCAGTAGAAACGGCATCAATCGGCACTGTTCGGCATCGGCAACCACTGGATGCGGTGTTCAGCCAAGCTGAAATTTCCCTTTTTTCGGTGTGAAGGTTGATACAAAATGCCAATCTCACGAGTCGTTCCAATCTATTCAAGTCTCTCACTGTAAATTCCAAATAAATTCACCTCACGACATACTAGTGTTCGGTTCAGAACGGATCCCGAACCTGAACCGAACCTGAACCGAACCCGAATTGGGGTTCGAGGTTCGGTCATTCTCAGTTTTTGCCGAACCGTAACCGTTTGGGCCTCCAAACTTCATTTGTGAATCTACTATTTGGACACCACTGACATGGCTGGGGGAAAGTAGACAATTTTGATGGTTCGTTCAGATTCGAACCTGAACCGAACCTGAACCGCACCGAACCCCGGCAACACTACTCGGGCATATACATCCTCGAAGACTACAGTACACACAGACACATCTTGCTCAAACCTACGCGCGATGTTAAATTCCATCCTGCTGTGACATCTCCGCGTCGTTGACTTTCGACGGAAGGTCCTGATCCACCTCGGTCAACTGTTCGATGTGGACGTGCATACTGAAAGTATCGCGACGCGGCGGCGCCGGCCGCCGACTTTGGAAAGCCGAAACCACATCGCCCGGAGCGTTGGCGAGTGCGACGCGGATGACGACCATGTAGAATACGATGGATATGATGGGGACGGTGATATCGAGCAGAATAAATTGTGCATTGGACTTCAAAGCGAAGTTGATGATCGCGACAACCAGCGTGGCAGAATATATAGCGCCTGCATCGATGATTGTTGCGAGGGCCGGTCTGACGAGACTGTTGCCTAGCCGCAAATTCTGGACGTTCTTGTCAATTGTCCACAGTCTATACGCGAGTATACCTGGCAAAATTATGGTATTGAAATCTGCGAGATATTAGGATTATGACTTACCAGATGCAACCAAGTTGCACGCAAAAGTGGTCGCATAGAAGGCCTGGAGCCATCCGGGTGTACCTGGGGCAGTTGGCTCCCATGCCGCGTCCACCTGGTAAATGGCACCAATCGCACTAGCTATGCGCAGAACGGTGTAAGAAACGCCATGTAGGTATGCAACCACTGCTTACCGCAAAAAGCCAACCACAACATGACCGGCAGGACGATGGCCCGCACTGATCGTCGAACCATATAGCATCGATATATCTGGAAAGTATGAACAATGGCCAACGGTGAGCATTTGGTGAGCATGCTCCTTACTACGACACCGTCCCCAAGAGCGGTCTGAACACTGTATATGATGCTCTTGACAATGAAAGATGGCTCACGCAGGTTTGAGAACCACGCTGCGGTCCCTCCTGGATATGAATCACGGAAAGTAATGAAGCCGTCATATATGCGCCAAACATCGCAGCCAATATGCTGGGTGTTGATATCCGTCATAATGCACCCAATGGCAGCTCCAAAGACTCACAAGGGAACTGACGATCAGGAGCAGAGAGGCGACCACAACCATGGGATAGTTGATCCTTCCATTGGCCTTGCGCACCACCAGGATCCAAATGGTCGCAATGAACATCAACACCGAGAATCCTGTAGCATACACTTCTATCACAATACATAGGGGAAAGATAATGAGATGCTGACCATAGAGGATTGCTTCGATAAAGCTGGAGATGATCCCCAATTTGTCAAGGGGAAGAGCTTGAACCATTAGTGTGGTGCTTCTCAAAACTCCGGGTGCTCGAGTTCAATAGTTGAGCTAATTTACGGGGCGTAACCGGGACGGAGGCGAAGAGACCAGTGAGGGGTATTTTACTCGCCAGATGAATTGAGTGGATACTTATAAGGAATTTCCTCGGCGGATCATGATGGTTTCTGAACAAGCACGAAACAGGTAGTGCCGCTATTACCTTCATTCACCCCGCGACGGCGGTCGCTCGGACCAGCGGTCATCTTCCCAGTCGCTTGAGACGGCAATTTCTGGCAAGTGATACACGACGTTCAAGTTGACATCCGTGTTCGTGATCGCCGAACAATCCGCCGGCGTTCAAGTCCGTTCCAGTAATCGCCCCCTCTAATTTGCACTTCAATTTTATTCAAGAAGTTCGGGGAATTGGAGACCGGTGACGGCGTGGCCTGACGTGGCAGAGCGAGAATAATATTCATACCACCAGCTCGGGCCAATCGGACGCGGTCACCGCGGTACTCCACTGGACCCAATCTACAGATTGGCGAATAATATGCGAGGGAAACGCACTGGCGGCGGGGTGGGGCAGATATGGGGAAGTTCAAAGCATAGTAGGCAAGGCCATTCCAGTCTCCAGTAACGGGAAGAAGAACCCTGTAAAGGAAACCCATTGAAAAAATTCACAGCTATCCCCGTGAGCGTGTTCACGCGTACCAGCTGTCGCGATGTCGATACTTGGCATGAGACTGTTTCGGTTTCTCCTGTGACCTTCGTGCAATTCACGAGTCACGGAATCTTCTTTCCAAGTGTGAGTACGCTACAGGCTTGAAGCAGTAATGCCGCCATACCGTCCTGATCGGTCTGAACAGTCTGATGGGTTCCTCGTCCAAGGGCTCCAGTTGCAGGATGCCGCATACAAACCGTACTGAGGACTTGCACCTACCCACTACGGCGCCCGGAGATTGAGGTGAGCATCCGCTTACTTGTGTATTGCTGGTCCTCGCCCGCATTGACCGGGTGGATATAGCCTTCGCGATATGTTATCGAATGTTTTCCCCGTTATCCCGACGTCCGCGTTCCTACTTCTCCGTGGCGTCCTCCCCAGCGCTCTGTCCAGTCAGGACCACGAATCAACTTGTCTCTCCATGCAAACGCACCTTTATCTCGAGAACACCACAATTCTCAATGTCGCATACATCGCGACGCCTACAAATGTTACCACGCCCGGCATCTGCCAGTCGACCACCTCAGTCACCAACGCACCTCTTTGTCGTATTCAGTTCGTCATAAACACGACATCCACCTCTGCAGTCCACGGGGAAGCCTGGCTACCGGACACTTGGTACGGCAGGTTCTTGGGTCTGGGGAACGGCGGCTTGGGCGGATGTGAGTGTTAATCAAAAATGCTTCAATCCACGTACATACCGTTATTTTACACAGGTGTCGACTACATTGGACTGGACTATGGAACCTCCCTTCACTTCGCATCTGTTGGGACCGACAACGGCCACGACGGCGGTGGAGGAGGGGATCCGGGCGATGCTCACCAATTCCTGAACCATCCCGAAGTAATCAACGATTTTTCATGGCGTGCTGTCCACGTGGAGGCGATCATCGGGAAACAGATCGTTCAGGCGTATTATGGCCGGGCGGCTGCAAGATCGTATTATATGGGTTGCTCCACGGGGGGCCGGCAGGGTACGCGCGAGGCGTTGAGTTTTCCAGAGGACTTCGATGGCATCTTGGCAGGGGCGCCGGCCACAGACTTCAACCATGCCGTTGGTTGGGCCAGCATGATAGGACGGTACCTCGGCGCGCCAATGACGCCCTCTGACGCCTCGCCCAGATGGCTCACACAGGACTTGTGGGCTCTTGTCTCGGCAGAGATCCTGCGACAATGTGATGCCCTCGACGGGGTTGTCGATGGGATTATTTCGGAGCCTGATGTTTGCGACTTCCGCCCTGAGGCGCTGCAGTGCACCAATCAGACCACCGCTTGTTTGACGCCAACCCAGGTGAAAGCATTGCGAAGCGTGTACAGTCCTCTTTATGGCTTGCAGGGCGAGCTTATGTATCCGCGTTTCACGCCCGGCGCCGAAGCAGACCCCAGTTCACCAACATGGTTCCCAGGCATATTCCCCATGGAATCGGTGTGCATGCACCTATCTTTTTTTTTGGCTTGCCTTTACTCAACTTCGGTACGATTTAGAACTGGCTCAGATTCGTTGTTTTGAACGATACGACGTACGATTTTTCCGACTTTGGGTTGGCAGATATCGAGGCCATGGACCGCAACAATGCCGGGGGGTTAAACACCTTCGACGGTGATCTCTCCGCATTCCGCGATCGCGGCGGGAAATTCGTGTCATTTCATGGACGCCGCGACCCTGTACGTTCCAGTCAAATTCAAACACCATCGAATCTCATCGGCTTACCCAGCTCCTCTCGTCAACGAACTCCAAGCGTGTGTACGATCTCATCTCCCTCACCCTCGGGTTACCCACTCTCGATGACTTCTACCGCCTTTTCCTTATCCCTGGAATGGGGCACTGCGCCGGCGGAATCGGCGCCAGCCGTTTCGGGCAAGGATTTGCCGTTGGACAGAACGCTGTCAACGACTCGGCTCACAACATTCTGTTGGCGCTGGTGGACTGGGTCGAGAAGGATGTGCCACCTGAGACGATAATCGGGACCGCAGCGGATGGAAGTGTTCGCACGCACTGCAGGTACCCGCAGCGGAGTGTTTTGAACGGCACTGTGTTCGTGTGCTCCAGCTAGTTGTGTTGTAGAGCTTCGTCAATCGCGCGTTTGTTCAAGTTGTGGAGTTGTGGCGTTGTGAAAGGTGTTTTGACGATACCTATTCCCTTGTCCGACTCCTTACCACCATGTCGAAAAAACTCGAATGGTCGCTACTACGCCATGTGCACCCTGAGACTACCCTGCAGCAGCTCCAGTATAGTACTTCCACACCTCTGAGTGCCCATAATCCTAAAACTTGGAAATGGAGCCCGGACACTGTGGAGTCGCTGTCGAGCCTCGCCCGCTTTTGCCCCCCTTGTCTTGCTATCTTGCCTCAAAGCTACCATTCTTGTTCTCGGCTATACATGCTTTAGCTGCTTCCATATGCTGTATCGTTCGACGGGACTCGAATACAATTGTGTGCAGAATGCAGATCCGTCGTCGTCGTCTGAATCTGAAGTGGCGCATCCAGCTCATCTCTGGATGGTTTCGGTTGATTTCACCTCCCAATGAAATGCAACAGACCAAGCTTGGTCTGCATATACGGAGGGTTCTCCCTGCCCGCTCCTTCGACGACGAATCCCGACACCGTCTGCCGCCCTTGCCCTTCTCGTCCACTCGCTGAGTCAGCATTCGCACTGCCACCCGCTCAATCGTCTCGAGTTCGTCTAAGACTCTCAGTCCAACGTCCTCCTTGGAGCTATCGGACTCAGATTCTATGAGCTTCAAATGGTGGCCTCCATCTGTTTCTTGTTTTTCAAATGATATTGCAGGCCAACATGACACTGAATTGGACCATCAGGTCACGACACCCAGGCTTCGGATTTTTGAGGGCGAACAATATTCAGAACGTTAGGCTGAGGACCGACCTACTTCCTGAAACCTGTCCCTGGCATTTCCAATCCACCGGTCTTCGTGTGCCTCACAGTTCACTTCAAGGTTGTGCCTTGGCATGAAGGCGTGCAAATATTCTACCACTTCCTTGTACCTGGCAATACTCGGACATATATCTAATCCTGATCCTACTGCTTGATGCCCCACCACTTCGAAATCGATTGGGAGCTGCTGAACCAAGTCGGGGACTCGATGAATGATTTAGTGATCCAGTGCTTGATCGGTGCAGATGCGGGACGGTATGTTGTGTCTTTATGCTGAGTTTTTGCTTCTAGGAGTCGATCGGGTTCTACAGCGCGACGGGGGACCGGGTGCGTGAGCTCGGCTCGAGAGGCTTTTAGAGGTGAGGGACGATGGTGTGCATAAGTAGCCTGTGGTGCACCGGGATACTTCCTCAAACCGGTGTTCCTAAGCGGGACCGTGCCGTGTGATGCTACCTACCTACCTACCTACCTCGGTCTTCGGACCGTTTGATGCGTGCATAGGGCCAAATACAAGGACTGCAGAAAATAACCAAAAAACATTCTTACATCCTATGTACTTATTACTTACTTTGACCTATGTCTACGAACCGAAAACTAATCATCATACGCCGCCATAACCTTCTCCAACTCGTCCATATCAAAACTCGTATTGTGCTCGTCGAACGAGTTGTCCGACGGCGACGACAAGGGCTGTGCCGGGCGCCGCGCTTGGGCAGGCATCGCTGGGACGGGAGGTGGGGGAGGGCGAGTCGACACAGGCGGTGGAGGCCGATTGGCATTGGTCCTGGACGCCGGGACCTGCCCGTCGCTCCTCTCGATCTTCACCGGCCCCTCCGACTTCACCACGACCGCGTTGGGCTTGAGCAGCGGCGGGCGGAACTTCTTCGCCGCCTGCGAGGACGACAACGCGGGACCCGCGGCGAGTGGCGTCGTATTGGCGCGCCGCATACCGAGGACGGGCGGCTTTCGTTGCTGCTGGGGCTGCGACTGCGTTGTCGGAGGCGCTGCGCGCGCGGGGGCCGGCACAGCGGGAGTGGCATTAAAATTGGCACTGGCAGTGTGTCGCGCGGGAGGGGGCGGGTTGGCGCGTGGAGGAGGAACGGCGGCTGATTTTTGCTGGAGGAGGGGGTGCATGCGCGGTTCGGTGCTGCCCCGTGGTGGGATTGGCGAGGGGATGATGGCTGGCGACTCCTCCACTTTGGTCGAGGCCGTGCGTCGCTGTGGGTGTGCGCGCAGCTCTGGCGTCCTCGACGATGCGTGGCAAACCACGTCCAACGCAGGGAGGCGATTCGGGACGCGGTGCTGCGGGACGGGTGGCGGCGGCATCAGGTTCGGCTTCTGCGTCCCTCGTCCGCCGCCACTGACGTTCTCGCGCTTGGGGCTCGGACTAATCATCAACGTGTCCCCCTTGTCGGACTCGGGGCTTGTCATTGACGTGTCTGCCGACACGAAGGAATAGCCGGAGCCTGAGCCGGGGGAGATAGACGAAGCAGTCGAGGTCGTGGAGGATGTGCGCGCGAGGACGCGCCCACCTTGCGAATGCTCGCGCTCGCGCTCCTTGCCTTTCGCCTTTGCGCTGGAATGGACAGACGCAGAGGCGGGCCGTGGGTTCTCACGCTCGCGCCTCATAGACATCGTGCGCTGCTTGACGCTGAGTCGTCCGCGCCCATGTCCACTGGCGGCGGAAGAGACATCCGATCCATGGGCTGCTGCGCGGATACCCGCGTTCTCATCCGCCTGCTTTGACACGCCCTTGACGAGCTGTAGGAACAACGCCGAGCCTGTAGCGTCGACTCCGTCCCCTACTGCAAAACCGCCGCCAAGGTTGAGGCTCTGCGCGCGCGGTGTATGCGCATTCCCATTTCCCCGACGGCGGGCTCGGGGTGGCGCGGCGGCGCTCAAGGTAGATGATGTGGAAACAGACGCAGACATTCCCTCGAACAGAGACGGCGCGGAGCGCACGCGGGAATTCGAGCTGGAAGCGCCAGGGGAGCCATCCCAGCTCGGGAGCCATTCTCTGGTCCGTGGCGCTGCACAGACAAATTTATTCAATATCAGGAAAAGCAGAGTGGAAAAGACTCACCCGTCATAGCCCCTCTAGCGGGCGCGGCATTCTGCGCCTCAAGCATGAGCGAGTCGAGCGCGCGGTTGCTTGTCTGGGAGGCCTTCCACTGTACATCAAAGTCGGTCTCGTCCGCGTCCTCGCACGGGTCCGGGGAGCTCCGTGGGGGATCGACACTAAGGGGAAGAGTGGCACGCATGGGATGCATGTTGTAGTCAAGGTCAAGGTCCACATCCATGGCCGTGGTTTTTATACGTAGGCAGTGCAATGGAGCAAAGCAAAGCAAAGACGAAGATTGTCAGATGGTGGCTTTGTTTCTCATTGAGTGGCGCGGTAGACTTGGGTAGAGCAATGTTAGCTCTGGCGTCCAAAACATGGAGATGTACAGACCTCAGGCCGCCAGAGAGAAATTGGGAGTGGCGAAGAATATTCTGAATGAAAATCGTTAAATTCACAGGCAAACCATAGGGAGACAAATCACAGCTTGAAAACAGGCGGATTTCAGCTTCTCCGTCGCTGTGAGCAGCCTCCGAAGGAGCTCCCGAGTCGTAGCACGAGTCTTAACGAGAGCGGACGATGAGGTGTGACAGCGACAGTCGGAGGAACCAATGAGTCACGATCACGTGCGATGTGACCATCACGGCACGCCGCCAATACACAAAAAAAATGGCGAGGTTGAAGCTGGTTGAAGGGGCGATATTTGAAGCAGACATTTGCCTGGATTATTTGGAAATTGTCTAGGAGTAAGAAAGTGCCACACACATTTTTGTGCTTTCTGGACCTCAAAATTAGCAGTACCGTACTAGTATCTCCTGTCTTGAAGTTATAGGTCCCAACTATGGCATTATTCTTCGCTAAAAAATACCACTTCGAAGTCGGAACTTTTGATGAAGTTTGTAGTCTGAACTCTGAACTTCCGATCATGATTTGATGTCGGCTCCAGACATGCCGATCGCTTTGAAGGGAATTCAAAGCGAGAACACCGCAAAAATATACAGAGGGAACGGGAAATAGTTTCGTACATGCGAGTAGTCCGGGACCATTCTCTGAACATGCCACGATGCTTCCAAGCGATGTGGTACGTCTGATTGTCTCAGGTTCACCATTCTTCTTGAACCATCTATGGCACTCTCAGGCAAAAAGATGCAGCGGAAGTGCTTGGCTTCTGGACTAGTAAGCATGCCTCGCGGTTGTGTTGGGTTAGATCTGGTCTGGAGCAGGTTTACTCATCTAAACCTGCTCCAGACCAGACGGACTCAGATATTGTTAAGATCACAACTGGAGACATTATATACCGGGTCTTCTAATTGGAAGTCTTCCCTTGTGCTTATTGAAGAGGTTTATGGGCTTGGGAGAGCCCTATAATATCATCCAGATGTCCTCGACTGGCGTTATCATAGTCAATTGTCCGTGGGGATATACAAATTGATCAAGAGTCACTGTGGCTTCAGCCTAGTGTCTATGTAGAAAGATTGGAGTCCCATAAAACTGGATTTAGGGAGAGCAGGAATGCGTGTAGCAATGGTTCGAAGCCGTGCGAACTTCCGACGGCCGTGATGCCGTGATGATGCCATCAATTGCGCTTCGAACTACGAACTTCGAACTCGCAATACTTCGCCTCGGAACTTCGGACTTCATCAAAAGTACAGGCTACGGAGTTTCGCATAGCCAAATTGTGCGGACTTCACCGTTCAATACAGATTAATTTGCGAAAATTGGTCTCATACCCAACAGCCAGGGCATACATAGTATGCATGACTCTAGCCTGGCCGGCCACGGCCAGTTTCGAAGGCGGAACGAAAAAAATATCTCGTCACGCGGCTACAACGACTCAGAGAGATAAATGATGGGATCAATTTGCACTTCGACACAACCACCATGTCGACTGAATTTTCCATTCTCTGTGTGTTCTGGAATTGGGATTATTCCTTGCCAGTTTCTGCAATCTTCCTCAACCCAGCCTGCACTGACGTCGACATTGGGCTGTCATTTCTCGAACGCGATCCATAAACTTTCAAGTTGAAGCTCTGGTTCTACTGGACTCCGATGTTGGGTTTCCTGCTTCCCGCTATGGTTATGGTCTAGTGGTCATCTTGAAACTTCGCCCGCTCAACGACCGGAATCTGATAGAAGCTGACTCCGATAAACGCACCTGACTGCCTGACGCTGTGCGTGCTCCTGGGAATGGAACCTTTCCCGATTGGATGGGTCTGCTGTCAGCTCGAGATTCCCTCCACCCACGTCTCTGCTGAGTGGTAGGTGTGTACTACCCTGGTACGAACTCGATGTCGATTTTATACTGAACCTCTGCGCAGCCGCACAATGTCAGCAATAGGCCAGCCGAGATCAGCTTCTGTGACTCGACGGCGCTCTCGAAAGAAATCTGTCAAAAGTCGCGGGGACAACTTTGACGGCGCCAGTGGTTCCCCTCAAAGGCCAGTCTCAGCATGCCATAATGTTGCCGCAACTGACATATGAGTGCCACCAGAGATGCAACGCCGATGTTATTTGGTCAGATTCCGGTGAAACCTCCGGCCCTCAACTTCTCGAGGGACCGGAAGCATTCCACCGGAGCAGTGAATATGGATCCAAAATTTAGCGGTCCTGCCCTGCAAGCGGCTATGAAGTCATCCACCTCCCTCGTCGAAATTAACCGGTCTCAAACGACAGTGCAAGCTCCGGAAGCCACGAGAAAAACTCGCCCCTTCTCGTCGGGCTGGAAACGCCACGCTGTCCACGAGGAACCAATATTGAACCACTCGCCGTCTACCACTGTACACGCAGTGGGGTCTGGCACTTTGAATTCCGTCCGCAATAATCCCAAAACGTCGCCATACCTACCGATGTACCTCCCAGGAAAAAAGAAATCAACACCCGTCCGTAAGGATCCGACGCAGGATAACCAATCATCTCTCCCTACTTCGGCGCCTTCATCTTTCGCGAATCCTCCCGAACTCACGCCAGGCAGTTCCCTTTTTTCGGGAAACAAAAAGCGCTCATTTGGCCCGGATGATGGAACCAAAAATGCCGCATCTTTTCCTTCTCCACAGCCAACTTCCTCTGTTGTTGAAGATGTGTCCCAAACGTCGAAACGCAGGTTTTCATTCTCGAGAAACAGGAAGCGTTCAATGGACCCTGGGAGTGCTGCCCCGCCATGCACTCCGACGCGGCCGTCTCCCGCTTCTATCCGCGACAGAGCAGATAATTCCGCGCTGTCCAGGACCGGCAGACCACCGACCGGTGGGGAATTGGCCAAGAATACCCAATCATTTCCTACGACCCAGCCATCTTCCTCTTCGGTCCGGAGCCCAGGTTACACTGCCAGTCGGGATGCAACACAATTCTCTCCTTTCCCTGCACAAACTGGGGCGGCTAAACGAGTCAAAAAGACCTCGTTCAGTAATCCGTTCACGAAAAATCAGGACCGTTCAACTACGACGGAAGATAACCCTGATCGACCATTGGCTTCCCTGCAGATGGCAATGGAATCTTCGGTATCGGTGGCAGAGAGCGTATCCAAAAGACGTTCATTTGTTAACTTCTTCCGGAACCGGAAAAAGTCGACAGTGGGACACACCGATGCTTCGAACGGGCCGTTGCCCGGGTTGGGCCCCAACATCTATCATCCCGTCAGTAACCCGCAAGTTAGTCAAGACGATCTCCCTGCACCCAATTCGCCGGGAATTGAGGCAAATTCGAATTTGCCAGCCCTGACCAGGTATGTATTTCGTTTGGTACACTCGCGGCCAAAATAATCCAAGGACTGCAGGAAATCCGTGAATTCCCCACAAGAGCCTATAAAGCGTAGAAAATCTTTCCAGCATCTCGGACCCAAGCCGAAACCTTTATTCGCTGCTCAGTCGAGTCAACCATTGGTGGCGACTTTGTCCAAACCCTTAAGTGCACAGGCACCGGAGTTTGTTCCTCGCGGTCTCTGCACCAAACCAATTCCAGACGATGGCTCCCTTGTGTCCGCTTCCACTCATGTCGACAAAACGGATCCGCCGGATCCCACCGTTGTGAGAAGTACTGATGACGTGGGGCCCGTTGCAGGACGCCATGTCGTCGGTACTTCGACGACAAAACGATTGCAAAAGGCCTCCCAGATTGACCCCCAATCTTCTCGTATTTCTCCGCATCGCAGAACAAGTGTAAAGCCTGTTCGGATGCCGCTGGCTACCGAATCTACTGTGCCGTTCCCGGTTAGTCATGAGGAACCTCAGGACGCGGTAGGAATAGGTGCGGCCGTGGACGCGGAGGCACTGGCCATCGAGAGCGAAGATGAGTTAAAGCTGACAGAGGACAACAGATACTGGGTACGTGGATTGACAATTCCGTGTTGGATTTCTTTCTCACATGATCCGGATAGATCTACAAGGTAACCTCCATGAGCCAGTTATTTTATCAATTCGTGTTCACTCGTCCCACAGAATCTGCTTAGTGTCCTTTGGGCCGAAGCAAAGTCACGAAATAATCCAGGGTATTTACTACCTGGATTTAAATGACGAGTCTAATTTAGCCTCAGTGTCCAACAAGAAATAAGGGAATGTTCGACACCTGGTAACATGCTGGGATCGTCACCGCTTGCTGAATTGGTTTCGGCTCTAGATTCTCAGCGACATCTACTGGAGGCAAGGATATGATGTGATCCGCCAAGTCTTTTATTTTCTCATCATTCCTCATCCTCGCAGATTGCTGCAGCACTGTCGCTGAAACGGACCGATGCCAGAATTTCGTCGGCTCTGTGCGAGGATAGGAAGAATATAAAATCCCGTCTCATTTTGTTCCAAAGAATGATCCTGGATGCAGCGGTTGATTACTCTTGCCTCCTCGATCTCGTCCAAGAGGTTTTCCTATTTTGTTTCATACCTGGTCCATTCACATTTCTGACCGTACCGTTAGATTCTCGACAGTACCCAAGAGATTGGTGATACCATCGATACCACCCTTCGCAGGCTCATTGTGAAACTGTCTTCTTCTTGCGGAAGACTTCCTTCTTCCCTCTCCATACAAGGTGTAGAACACAAAGATCAACACCCGACTGCCGGGGGCGGATTCGGTGACATCTATAAGGCTGTCTATCAGACCAAAACCGTCGCCCTTAAATTTTTGAAGCAGTACCAGGATCAAACAGACGACCAAATGCGAAAAATTCGAGACGTACGTGGAACAATCCAATCTATGTAGCGGGAAAAGTGAACCTCGATGCAGAAAATTTGCCAAGAAGCGCTACTATGGAAGGATCTCAGGCACCCATTCATATTGCCATTCATCGGTTTGTACTCTCGTGAAAATGGGATGAATGAAGGGCCTTTATCCGTGGCTATGGTCTGCCCCTGGATGCAAAATGGTACAATTGTGAAATACCTGAAGGATAATCAACCCGCTCCCGTGGATCAATTTGTACGTTTCTATCTGTAGCTCGGAATATGTGCTAAGTATCAACTTGTTCAAAGCTACTCGAGATTGCGGAAGGTTTGCATTACCTCCACTCGCGAGGCGTGATTCATGGGGATCTTCGCGGGGTGAGAGCTTCCAATATAAACCAATATGATTTGTTCAACATACTGTACTTCCCAGAGCAATATTCTCGTCGATGACGAGGGGCACGCACGTCTGGCAGACTTCGGGCTAGCCTCTTACGCTAACACGACGGCCGAGAGTTCCGCTCGCGCGGGAAGCACGAGGTGGATGGCGCCTGAGCTCTTTAGTCCAGACACGTTCAGACGGACATGGTCCACTGACGTCTATGCTTTTGCTTGTGTCTGCTATGAGGTGCGTAAATTCCTTGCAACGGAGAGAGCCGAGCAAACTGACCGAAGGGTAGCTATATCACGGAAAATCTCCGTTTTCCGAGATCCAGGCCGACAGCGCTGTTTTATTAACCGTGATCAAGGGAAATCGACCCGGACGATTGGCGGCGATTCCTCCACCGACATGGCTAGTCATCCAGGCGTGCTGGTGCCAAGAACCTCAAGAAAGACTTGTTGCTGATCAAATTGTCCAAAGATTGAAGTCTATCCAGGCCATGAAGCTGAAACAAATAATGAATAGAACAACGTCTCGGGTGGACTCACAAGCGGTGTACAAGGCTCCGCGGTCTGGTGGAATCTACCAGACACAAAACGCGAACTCGACGCTGTCGTTAATCAAGTCCCCATCCCTGTTCGTAAACATTTCGGCGGTATGTGGCCGTCACTGCGTTAAATAGATCAAGTACGCTCATCTACAAAAGCCTGATACAGCCATTCGGCGCCATGCGTCTTTTGATTGTTTCAGACCAACCAACAGGGCGGCCCAGCAGCAATCCTGGCGACATCGTACAATTTCTCTGCTGTTTCCGAAGAGGAAGGACGACCCGGATGGCGCGCCAGGTGTGGCTCAGACGGAGAAGGGCAGCCCGGGAACTGCTGGGAAAATCAAGCGGCCTCGGATACTCAGCTTCTGGAATTGACACCGCCTTGTGAATAAATGTGCGGTTTTCCTGTGTCGCCCAGAATCAAGTCGAAAGCGAGCAGGCCGCTGTGGATATATATATAATTTCTGAGATGACATTGTGGAACTTCTGTCCGGTTAGCTTGTGTCTCGTCAACTTTTACAGCATATAAAATAAAAATGTGCTGGAAACTCCCGTCGACATTGTAACTACAAATTTGTTTGATCAAATGCGAGGCCCTCGCGGCTCGCCGACGCCGTATGTTGCGGTCTGAGCGTGAACGGCTGGAATCAATCGGCAGCCATTCTCATTCTCAGCGAGGAGACATAGTTGACCGTAGTAGAGACTCGATCACGAGCGAAAATCCACAATTCGGAGGCCACTCGATCCCTTGACCATCAGGTTTGCATTCACGACTCCGACAGGATAAAACACAGTTCCACCGTTCTCGCGGATGAAATCTCCAAATTCAGTGTCCGTGCTTGTTCTGTTGACGTCAACATTGGAGCCCTGCCAAGCCGTTAAAGTACAATGCGCTGTTGAGAGCCTCCCGCATAATGAACCAGTGAGTTAAGAAGAAAATTTGAATTAAAATTTAGTTTGATGACCCGTGCTACGAGGCAGTCGCTGCGGTCACCGAGCCGCCGTGCAGACTTATGGCACAAATACTGGGTAAAAAGTATTTTCATACAACTACAACTGAAAACAGTGATTTTCACTACAAGTTTGCTCAAAATCGATGAATGCATCCAACTTTTGTTGCCTGCAACCACATGCTTACAACTTTTTCTATCCCTGCAAATCCATGGTTACATCTCTTTGGTGCCTGCAACCTGGCAGGTTGTAACATTTTTCTGCTTAACTCTCCACTTATTCAGCGCCGGCCGCTGCCGAGGTCATAAATTGATCCTGATTTTGATCCATAGCTTTTCGAAATGCGGGGGAAGGTATTTAACCAACTTCTGGGTATACTGTGGCCTTGATGTCACTTCCTATGAGCATCCATGCCTGCTACCAGTGCTTTTAAGAGCTACCATTGAAATTCCAATAAGTTTAGGACTTGACAATGCTCTTGACTGAATTTCCTTGACAGAAACTGTTGCTCAGTCAATACTGCTTCGTTCTCACTCATATTCCGTTAATACGGGGTTTATGACTATCCAAACACAAGAGAATCTGTAAAAGAGGTCATGGAATGGCCCGGAGAATAGATAGAGGCCATTATACATTATTGACCAAGTTGGAACTGATGTGATCAATCCCATCATTCCATACGCTTATTATCCCCGAAAATTGTAGCAACCTGAAGTTGTGTGAGCTGAAAGTTGTCAAAAGGTTCAAGAAGTAGACCATTTTGAAGTTGTAGACAATCCCCAGTAGTTGCAAGCAAAGCCCCAAAGGTGCATGCAAGCTCACAAGTTGCACCGAAAATGGGGTGAAAAAACTGGTTAGTTTTTACCCAGTATATCGCCCATACAGACTCATATTCAGGTCGAAACATTTTCCCTGCGATGGAAGCATATACGAGAAATTGGAGCTACCAGCGCAGGGACTATGTATAGTGGGAAAGTTTCCCCGTGGCGAAGGTGGATTTGATAGTCCTCCGTTCAAAAAGATGTTTGTAATGTGGTGAAGAAACTGTCGACCAACGGGCCAGTTCGGCTGGAATTCCACTGGACCAGCTGCTCTGTCGCCTGCGTGGCGTCGCCTTCCGCAGTCTCGTAGGTGTCATTCAAATCGACCAAGAAGGACAGAGCAAGGATGGTGTGTTCAGTCATACTTACTTTGTCCACCCAAAGGAAGGTTGTACACGAGTTTGATTCCCAGATAAGCTCATAACCATTTCCGACACCAGAATGCAGCACTAGCAGTACTAAGTAGTATATTGGAGCTCCCCGCTGAGAGAGTCACCTTCTTAGTTCCAGGCATCGTGCGGTATCACCCTAAATGGTTTCCAGAATGCTACCAGCTCTATAGAATGACGCTGCGCGCACCATCGACATCTTGAGCGAATTCAACCGTGAGAAACATGTTGGCCACCTAAGGAGCCTCCACTTTGGTCACGTGTCGGACCTCTTAGGTACCTTTCTCTGTATGAGCTAAAGGTACCTAAGAGGTACCCCTCCATCGGAGGTCTCGATTATGTCACCTTCCGGCGGCAACCACGGACCCACCGGCGACGTGCGTGCCGCATCCTGGGCACTGTGCGGCGGGTGTGGATGTGCTACGGAGGCCTCCCTTGCGCTACAAAACAGGGCATTTAGTGGCTGTAGGTCGTGGTGCCTTGGAATAAAACTGAGGAAGGATCCAAAATGCCGGGAAAACAACTGCACGTTGAGATAATTGTGTGCAGTTGATCTAACAAGCCTATAAAAACAAACCAGTGGCCACCGTCTCGGCCAGTAGTTGCTCCGCCGGCCCAATAACACTTAGATCAATTTACCGGAGACACCTGTGTCTAAGTAGCTTGTACGTGCACGGGGTTGGACCCAAACAGCGCGGAATGCTGGTAAGCGGAGGCCACTGTGACCTCGATGGGATAGCTGGCTGAATGGTGGACAGACGGATCGTGATTTGCATTGTAATCTGAGGTGTTGGTCAGAGTGGCGATGTAGCACCGGAAATGGCCAGCAGTGATCGAAAGCAGATGAGACACCGTGAAACATTTCCAGATTTATGGCTGGCAACGGGGATTGCATTCAATGTGTAAGTCTGGGAGTACAGAAGATACTGCTTTTCCCTCCCGTCCGTACCCAACATTTAATATTGGAGTGGGCACAATCGAATTTCGGTGCCCTCCCACTGCAATGGAAATTCGGAGCCCTCCTAGACTAGTATTCACCAGGTCGGTAAATTGGTTAGCAAATGGAGTGGAGCCTCTGTTCGAGCCGTAGATGTTCGTAACTCCATATATTCTGCGGCGGTGAGATTGATATATGTGTCAACCCGCGATACACATCATCCAGTCGGAGGCCACCAGACAACAACTTGGGAGCTGGCCCAGAACTTGCGAAGGATCTGTTGAAGCACGGAAATTGGGATGCTTATATGTTTGACAGCCTTAGAATACTTCACTCGTGTAGGATTAAGTTGCGAGTGCTCGGAGCCATGTTGCGACATATCCAGAGGCCGCCACTTGAAGATCGACAGAATGAACTCGCAGTTTTGGCTATTCTTGAGGGCGAAAATGAAATGCAACGGACAGTAATGAACATCCAGGCTCCGCATTCGTCGAATTCTGTACGGGGAAAGCCTGTATCCATCCCTTGGGTCGAACATGAGGTGGCCTCCTCACAGCGCCGTAGATCGGAAAAGCGTCCCAGAACACGGATTGAACAGTGCCAGAACATAGCCAAGTACTTTCTGTATGATATAAGGCTCATAAGCGAGGAGCGAAGTGGTTCATGCGACGAGACATGAAATGGGTGGGAGTTCGGGTCGAAGTTGGAACGAAACTATCCGTGCATTCCGGGTCAAATTGTGCGCACCTAAATTCTCAGTGTTCAGGGCTCTGAAAAAAATCCGGTAATAAATTGAAGGGTATCGGGCAATGCCAACAGACAAATTGTGCTCTTGAAAGTATAGCTGAATCCGAGTTGTTGGGGAGGGATGAAAAAAACAGATTCCACCCGTGTTTATTCTCGATCCGATTGGTTGATCAATGTTACGCAACCAGCCGAAAGAGGAGGCGCGGAGGCGGAGGCCTGGAGGCCTGCCGGGAGAAGGTACGGAGGTGGCACTGAAAAGAAAGCCCCTTTAGGATCTGGTCTTTCTGTCTCCCGCTTCATGTCTCTCCAGGATTAATTGAAGACTTGAATACCCTGGTACCCAACCTGCTACCTGACCAAAACTCAACCCGGCCCCGATCTTGGGTGGCCTCTGTCAAAACAGCACCCTCTACTTTCACTTTATCGAGGGCGGCCTCCTTTTTATCTTCCAAAAAGCATGCAAGTACATGCCTTGGGGTTTCGTGCACTGGTACACTTAGACTCACTTAAATTCTCTGTTAGATTTGTCGGTGAATGACTCCTTCACCGTTTGGGCAGGCAACTCAATTGCGCAGGGGTGGCCTCCACAGTTGTTGGAATATACCTACCTCTGAACATTGCTCACCATGATTCCCAGATCTTATTTGCGGCACATTCAACCAGCAGACCTTACGTTCCCACGGTTGATTTTTTTCGGTTTTCACGGCCGTCATTTTCCGCCATTGAGAAGTTGGATTCCTCCTTCCGAATTTCCAGCTGGTGGCGTAACTTCACAGTTGCTTCCGTACAACGTCACCCCGGGTGCATTTTTCTACGTGATCCTGATTTATGGGCGGCTTCGGTGGCCTCCGATGTAGCTTCTGAGACGCTGTACCATCGCAGTCGCTATGCATGCCGCATCGATATGTTATGTGCAAACGAGCAAGGCTTCAACTGACACATTGGGCGTCACGTGTCCGAATAGCGCAATGTTCGATGGCGAAAAGGTGGCCTCTATTTCTTTCGGTAAGCCGTTATTTGGCATTTACTGCTCGCGCGTTTGATTTCAATCGCTATAATGTAAGCTGTCTTTCTTGTAGTCTGTACTGAGTCATGAATATTTCCCAGAATCCTACTGCCCGTGGTAAGTGCAATTGTAGGAGGCCGCTGCAAGTTTATAAAAGCCGCGCTAAAAGATATAGTTAGCGGCACGGAGGCCAATGGAAGCAGCCGCCATGCTGCACGTGAGACGGTGACATAATTGAGGGTGCCGTGGAGGGGTACCTCTTAGGTACCTTTAGCTCATACAGAGAAAGGTACCTAAGAGGTCCGACACGTGACCAAAGTGGAGGCTCCTTAGGTGATGTTGGCTGCAGTCGGCAAAACACGTGACTCACCGTCCCAGTGGTTCGACTCCATCGTTTGAAAGCGGGGGGAAGGACAGGGTGAGGATGTTCAGACCTCATCCCGCGGCCGTTTTTATTGCGCTGATACGCGTCCCATGTCTGTGATCCTCGGGGATTTAGTGCACTTGCTGCACTAACTTAGTTTGGAATCGCCGCTTTGATTCGAGTTGCGAAGGTGTTTGCTGGCCTCAAAAACCTTGGCGGTGAGCCCGTGGCGGGTACTCAGCCTCGCACTCCATATTGATAGTACAGTATACAGGGGCTGGCCATCTAGGAGGAGCAGCTGGGTACTATTCCCTTATCTGAGCCTTGTATCTTCTGTTGGAACATGCACACGTTGCTCTCCGCTGACAGCCGAGATACAACGGGTAGCTGGGCTTTATTATACTGGCCGTAGATAAGTCACGCCACATATATGGTAAATCCGTTCATTATGTTACCGACAACCGCCATATAAATCAATTTTGTGCTGTTGAAACAAAGCACCATCTTTCAGCATGTCTGTTCCCCACAAAATTCTCCCAGAGTACGATCTCATCTTCGCTGGTGGAGGTACAACCGCCTGCATCACCGCCAGCCGTCTTGCATCAGCATTTCCCGGTCTCTCCATTCTCGTCCTCGAGCGCGGGCCTGACACCAAGCATAAGAAGAATCATATTACACCTGGCCAATTCATGACTCATCTCGCGCCCAAGAGCCCAACGGTATTCGCCAACATCTCCAAGCCTTCCGAGCACTTGAATGGCCGATCGGCAGTGGTGCATTCTGGCCGCTGTGTCGGAGGCGGCTCGTCTGTGAATCTTCTGATGTACAATAGGCCCTCGGCATCGGACTTTGACGAGTGGGAGACAGAGTACGGGAATGTCGGATGGGGGTCCAAAGATCTCATTCCGATGTTGCAGAAGGTCAATCTTCATTGTCGTAGCACTTTGGCATTGCCATCTCTGATCTTCAACGCAAGGCCGAAACATATGAAATTGACCCCAAGAAACCAGGCCATGGCTCGAATGGTCCTCTGAAAATCTCTTTCGGTGGATCTCCCATCGGTACAATTGGGAAGGAATTTGTAGAAATTGGCCCAAAGGTGGAGAAGGGTCGTCCCGCACGCGACGAAGGTAACGGTCTCGATGCCGAGTCGATCAACGCATTTTTTGTACGTCAATTTCGAAGAGTGTGACTGGGCATTGATTGCCTCGGTACTCAGTTCATACCGAAATGGATTTCCAGCGATGGACGCCGTTCTGATGTGGCTGTAAGTTCTTTTACTGCGGCTCAACCTCATGCTGAGATGATTACAATCCTAGCACAACTATGTCTACGTATGACGGGGTTTCTCGGACATTATTCGAATGCAGAGCAATGCAGTCGATGCAAAGCAATGCAAATCAATGCACTTCAATGCTCAGTGATGCAATTGAGTGCACTTCGATGCAATGCAAATGCACAAGTACCAGGACTGAGGTTCAACTGCACTCCTGCATTGCATTGCACAAATTCGCCGGATACAGTGCCGCCGAACTGATGCAATCGATCATGGACCTTCGGCAGGCCTGTGGCATGGACCATCACCCAACACATTCTGTCCCCCATGATTTTGATTCCAACTCCGTACCTGATGGAGGGATCCTAGTTGAACGGTAGAATTCTTGTGTGATGCTCAATGAATTCTGTCCCCAAATAATGACACTAAGTCCCAGTTCTCCGAATCTGGAGGAAGACAGTTCTCGAAACAAACATATATCAAGAATATCTTAGCCCTGAACCGAATTTGTAGGTAAATGGTGCCTTTTGTCTCCACATAGGCCCTTGCGTACAGATTATGCCCGAAAACGCAGTCAATAGACAACGCCAAGCCGGCGATCAATCGGCATGTTGGATTCGCGCTCGGCACAACCATGCGTGGTTACGCAAAATGCACGGGAGTGCTCTGCGATTCAAGTGCAGTCAAATGCAGTCAAATAGCAACTCAAACAGGTCGCGCATTGCAGTGCATTACCCTGCATTTGATGCTTGCATTGGGTTGCATCGAGGTGCATTGCACTGCATTGGGATGCATTACGTTGCATCCCCTTGCATTGCCTGCATTCGAATATTGTCCGAGAAACTCAGTCATATCTACGAGAAAAACCAGAAGAACTTATTGGTCCTCGATGGATGTCTCGTCAACCGCGTTATAATTCAGTAAGTACTTCCACGATTCAATACTTACAGATGTTGAATGAAACAGAAACGGTGTCGCTGTCGGCGTGGAGTACCTTTTCGATCAACGTGTTCATGAATCTGCTCCTCAGGATATGTGTGTCGTGAAAGGCCGCAGGCTTGTAATTGTTTCAGCGGGGGCAATGGGTTCGCCCCTTATTCTTGAGCGGTCTGGGATCGGCAAGAAGGATATCATCGAAAAGGCCGGCATCCCCCTTATTGTCGACAGTCCGGGTGTCGGACACGAATACCAAGGTTAGATCAATGCCTTATCAATCCGTCTCTAATTGAACCAACAGATCACGGATTTGTCTGCACCCCATACTTGGCGGATCCCTCAGTCGAGAATTTGAACCCCATTTTTCGAGGCGAGCCGGAAGCGTGGGCACAGGCGATTGAGCAGTGGGAGACGGATGGCTGTGGATTGATGTCAATGAAGTAAGCTTGGCCCTCCGATTAGTTAGCGATTTCTGACTGCTTGCACTCAGTGGTGTCGACGGAGGCGTAAAAATGCGCCCTCGCCCAGAAGAACTTAGCGAAATCGGTCCCCAATTCACGGAGTATTGGAACACGTCGATGGCAAACAAGCCTGACAAGCCAGCGTTTATTCTTGCCTCCGTAGCTGGGTATGATGTCGTCCTAACACATCCAGCTTCTTCTCATCCTTCCCGTGCAGCCTTCCTGCAGATCAGTCTGAGATGCCGCCTCTCAACTATATGTCAATAGGGGCCATTTTGGTAACCGGTCATCGTGTTCAACGCCATCTCATCGACAACTTTTTGCAGAGCTACCCGCAGTCCAGGGGACATCTTCACATTACCTCTTCGGATCCATATGCTGCCCCCGATTTTCTTGCTGGGTTCCTCACCAGGTTCGATTTACATGCTGCTACCATGTAGTTGTTCTATGATCCATACAGTCCAATCGATGTTCTCACCATGCGCTGGGCCTACAAAAAGGGCCGCGAAATCATACGCCATTTGCCATCTTTCCGTGGTGCTTTCGTGCCAGGCCATCCCCAGTTTTCCGACAATAGCCCGGCCGCCCTTGTAGAGACCAGCCCCGTTTCGCTTTATGCACCGAGCATTGTGTACTCTAAGGAAGATGACCGCGCAATCGACATGTATCTGCGTTCGTTCATGGGCACGACGTGGCACTCGGTATGTTTCTGATCTTCCGCGACAAGAAAATGTCGAATGATTCGAATTGATTTCCCAAGCTCGGCACCTGTCCCATGAAACCTTACGAGCAAGGTGGTGTCGTCGATAGCAAGTTGAATGTGTATGGCGTCAAAAATCTCAAGATCGCCGACGTTTCCATTCCGCCATCCAATGTCAATGCTGTATGTTTTTTTTTGTAAACTGCTGGGTGCACTCAAATTAACGTGTATGAACCCGCTGTTCGACAGAACACTTATTCGACGGCAATTGCTATCGGCGAAAAGGCAGCCGCCATCATCGCCGAGGAACTCGGTGGTTCGGTTTAACAATCAGATCGAACGGTTCGAGTGACAAAGCTGAGGAAGATCCCTATTACAAGCCAAATATGTTGTGGTCGCGATGTTTTTTGGACAAAGTTGTGTTTTGTGTTGAAATATGAATACCGTGAAAGGATAGCATCGAGTCGGGGATTGCTTCACCAGCCGAAATAAATTGAAAGCTGTCCGGCGGTGATGTGACATTCTGACGGACAATAAATATGAAAGTCAGTTGCACGGCAGTGCATAGCATGGTCAGGTCCTAGGCCCAATGCCATTCGACCTCTGTGACAACTTGACAGCACTCTTTATGTCTCTTCCAATCTGCTCGTTGGCAGCCGACGCTGCGAACGAGTATCAGTTGTGCACCACAAATGCGGAGCCTAGGAGTTTAGTCTTTCGACTAACCTGCAATAGCGTGTCAGCTCGCATTTGGAACATTGCTTGAGGTTCTTGCGCGATTCTTTCATCTCGTTGTGGCAGACTGCGCAGGAAGACGACAAGGGAAACTTTTGCTGGCCGTTTATCAGGCTTTTGGCCTCACGGGCAAGCCCGTTCAACGGGCAACCAGTGATTCTTCCCATCTCCGAGTTGAGCTCGTCCAGCTGCTCCGAGCATGGGCCCCTGGCCGCGTTGCATATGTTATGAATCTAAGCAGAAAAACTCGGAACATGATACTGACACTCGGAAACAGGGCTTACGTAGCACTTTAAACGAGGGGGGGATATTTTCATCCAGGAAGCCCACATCCAGACTGTCTCCCGTGCGGGTTTCTCTGCGGATTACATATCGATTCATGTCAAAAAAGGAGACACGACTGAACACAAGTCAAGCACAACGACGCACCGCAGAACTCGCACTGCCAGTTGCGATTATGCTTCATATCCGGCCGAATTCTCTGCCAGAAACCTTCGATCCACTGTTTTCTTTGGTCCATTGACATCGTCGTCGGATCTGTATGTATGGTCGGGTTTAGAGTGATTTCTACGCGTCGCTGCTCCGGCCCGAATCGGTCGTCGTCGTCGGGATCACGGGAGCATGATCCATACACGATGACTTGAGCTATAACAGTAGTCATTGTCGATGAGGGCAAGGAGCAAAGCAATCAATTATTGGCGATCATTTTGAATGCCGTAATCATGCTGACAAGCTTCGGCAATGTGACGTTCGTTCGGCATGTTGCACTTATAAGGCCCGCAGTCCTTGCGGGGTGCTCCAACGTCAACTTCGACCCTCGCCGATGTCCACATTCACGCCTAATATTGACACGACTTCGGACGAGGTAGCTACTGCGTTCGCTGACCAAATCAAGGGAAAGAATGGTAGAGTCCATGCAACTTGGCAGCCACCGACAAGTCACTCAATTCTCTCCAGTGCTTATCACCGGAACGTCTGTGAACGGCCTTGGGTTTGAATCCGCCCGAGTCATCGCAAAATACGCCAAATTAGTTATTATCACGGGATACAACTTGGAAAGGTTCGCGGAACTTCCTCTCGCGCGTCTTGGTCGTTGATTAGCCCGAAAGGCTCAAAGCTTCGGCAAAGGCCCTGAAAGCACAAGTTCCTGGTGCAAACATCCGCCCTCTTGTCCTCAACTTGGCGTCGTTGGATGCGGTTCGGTCGGCTGCGGCGGAAGTCAATGCCTACCCGGAGCATATCGATGTGAGGCGGTGGTCCGGAATGAAAATACGAGCTAATTGTTTTTCTCAGGTCCTAATCAACAATGCCGCATCCTCCTTGTGCTCTTTCAGCCTCACAACAGATGGATTCGAGCGGCAAATTGCCACGGCCCATCTTGGTCCCTTCCTCTTCACCGCCCTCATCCTCCCCAAAATTCTCGCCTCGCAAACTACATCATCTACGCCGCGCGTGGTATATGTCGCCAGCGGCGCCCATGCCTGGTGCGACGGCGTTGACTTCGAGGAACTGGAGCGGCCCAATCCGAGCACATACAAAGGCATGCGCGCCTACGCACAGGCGAAAAGCGCCAATATCCTCACCGCAATTGAACTGACACGGCGCGCGGCTGGGCGGATTCACGCGTACAGTCTGACGCCGGGTGGTGTGTGCTTCCCGTCAACCGAGATTCCACGGCTCCTTATCACGAGTTGATTTAGCTGTCTCGACGAACTTTGTTGAGAGTGGAGAGGCACGGTCAGAGCTTCTGGCATATGGTACCTTTCCTCAAAACTTTCTCAGCTATCGTTGTGCCTGATTTCATGTTGAAAGGCATCATCACTGAGGACGGGAAGCCCAATTTGAATGTTGGATTTCCGTGGAAGACACTCCCTCAAGCCGCTGCGACGTATGCTTTTTCCTTCCGCGCTGATAATACCTTCAGCCTCATGTGTTTACAGAATTATTGTGGCTGCGTTCGACCCGTCTCTCGAAGGTGAGCGCTGCTTCCTCTCAATATCTATGTAGCCAACACCATCCGCAGACAAGCCAGGGTGCTACCTGGCTAACGCGGTGGAGAATAATAAAGGCATTAAGCCGCACAGCTCTGATCCCGTACGTCCCACGACTTCCTCGTTCTACATAAAACATACATGTTGAGCCGTGTTGTTCCAATAGGTGACAGCAGAGAAGCTCTGGACGCTCAGCGAACGATTGGTTGGTGTCAAGTTCCTTTGAGCAATACTACATCGTTTTGGGTTTTCAACACCGGCAAATTTCTCCATGTATTTTCATTATTTTCATACGGACTCGAGGAAAATCTTTTCGTTGTTCAAATCCCGAATTCACGATGCGGACCATCTACTTTCGAAACAATTCCCACTGTCAATGTGCGGTTAAGTATTCTGCAACCTCGGTTTCATAAACAGTGTGCTTCCATTCATCGAATGCTATCCGGTGTTGATTACACTTCCACTCCCTTGAAAACATCATCGAAAATCACAAAGTTGCCTGGGCCGTTGGAAGGGCGACTATAGATGGCGAACACGACCTTCTTGAACCACCCGCGGAACTCGGGCTCGAGCAGGATGTCGCGCATCTGTGTCGCCACGAGACGCGGCGGGCACGCGTAGGCACCGCAGCCCATCGCACCTGATAATGCAGCTTAAGCATACAAAGCATGCACAGGGAAGAAGACGCACCGAGCACAAGGTACTGCTGCCCGTTGTGTGCCGCCATGCGATACACGAGGCGGATTTTCTCTTGCAAATACGTGAGGGTACTGGGGTGCGCAAACTCCTCCATGTCGGGAGTCAGGTCGGGCCACGCGGGTGCAGCGACGGTGAGAACAGAGACGACGCGGCGGTCCGCGATGGGTAGCTCCGCGCAGTCGTGGTCGAGGTCATCGCGGAAGATGACTACGCCGGGCGAGTAGACGCCTGCAACGCAGCCTTCGCCCAGGTTTGGCCAAGGATAATACTCCTGCCTCAGCGTGATGTAGAGCGTGGAGGAGTAGCACAGTGCCTCCTCCTGCGTGGTAGTCATCACCTCCAGCCACGGCCCTGCGGGGAGGATGTCGCTAGCGAGGTTGAGTACGGCGACTTTGGCGGCGGGATCGCTCGCCAGCATGCTCCTTGCAGCCACAAGGGAGTCGCAGTTGATGACTTCGACCGTGGTTGGGACGTGCTCGGGGTCCGGACATACTGACGGATCGAGTGCGGGGAGCTGGCTTCTGATGAAACCCGAATTCTCTGAAGCACCTTGGTGCTTGTGCTGGACGATGATGGCTGGGGCACGTTCGATGGTGTTCTTTGCGATACGTCTACGGGTTTTGATGTCGGGGGGCATGGTGGAGGATGAGATCGATTAGAAAGGAAGCTGTGTCGATGTGTATCCACATACAGCTAAACACCGAACTTTCGCATTGCTGTGAGAACTTGTTCGGTCGGCGTTCAAAGTTTGATCTAGCGCCGTTTTGCGGGCGTCATTGGGAACGTCGACTTCCAAAAATTACGCAAACATCGAGCTGAACGAGCAAGATATGTTGCATTTCTCAACCTACTGTTGAAATAATCAAGAAGATATCAATATTTCATCATATCAAAATACAGCGGCCACTGGTATCGTCTCGGTTCCGACGTCTCCGCCGAGGAAATCGTGTTGGAAACGATTCTGATTCGTCTTGGATTGGTCGATGATCTGTGTTTCGATGATCTGTGTATTCACCGTGTTCATCCAGCGGTCTAAGTTTGGCAAACAAAAACGATGGTCGCATTAGTGGGCGAGCAAACGAAAACAAAGAGGGCATACTTACCTAGTTCCAATACCACTTGACCTCCTTCACAACTTTGCAGCACTCCTTGTGTCTCTTCCAGTCCGCGCGTTGGCAGTCGGTGCTGGATGATCAGGTGTCAGTACATCCTCATGAGGGTGCTAGTTTCGATCCCGCTCACCTACAGTAGCGTGTCAGCTCGCACTTTGCGCACTGCTTCAGGGTTCTGCGGGAGGCGTCCGCTTCGTTGTGGCAGACCGCGCAAGAAGAGGTCATGGGGTACTGTGCCTGCGTCCTTGGCAGCTCGTGCGGGAGTTTGTTGGGAGGTTGCCCCGTCTTTCTTGCCATTTCAACATTTATCTGGCGCATCTGCTCGGCACAGGGGCCCTCGCCCGCGTCGCAGATGTTATGGACCTGCACGGACAAGACAGGATGACGGGAAACGAGAGAAACATTCATAGAGGGACACACGTAGCAGTTAAGTTTGGGGGGTGTGAGATGTACCCAGGAGGTGCACATCCAGACATTTTCGCGTGCAGGTTTCGCTGTAGCGAGGTCATTGAAACCACGATTATTTTTGGAGCCACGACGCACTGCAAAATGTACATCGCCAGTTCCTGTTATGCTTCATATCGTTCCCAATCCGCAACAGAAAGCCCTGAAGCCATTGTTGCTTTTTGGCCGGCGTCGTCGCGAAGCTTGCAGGGATGGTGGGGTTCAGCGTGATCTCTGCCCGTCGCTGCTCCCAGCCGCTGAATCGATCATCGTTGTCGGGATCGCGGGAGCATGATCCATATACGATAACCAAAAGGTCGGCAACGCTCATGTTGATGGGACTAGAGACAATTTGGAGGCGGGATGTGAGAGGGTGTTGAGAACAAGGGACTTGGCAGTTTATTTGGACTTGTTGCCTTTGATGGATCACAGGGCCGGATCAACGGCGACTCGTGCACGCGTCTTCTTCAAGTCTTCTTACCACCCAACCACCTGCTTCAAGCTGCTTCATTCGCATTCCACTAGCTCCCCAATGACCTGGCCTCAGAACTGTACCTTAAACCGCAATCAAGCTTCGTCTCTTCATTTGTCCACTAGCCCGTCACTTCGGAGTCTTGGCGAGCTAGGGGACACTCTGGTTGTACACCGTCTCACGCGTCGCGTCGTTTCCCTCAGCCTTCCTGGTATCCTCTCCCGCCTCTTTCGATTTTTTCTTCCATCTCTCGTGCTCCTGACACGGCACGTCGGTGGTTCATGAACCGTGTCATCTCCGCTGCCAGTTGATTTTTCTTCAACATTCATCTGTCCTAAATGGTTTACTTTGGCCGCTGCGCTCCATGAACCACATGCCTTACTTCCGCCGCTGGAAGGTCCAGGTATCCAAAGGGAAGCTGATGTGCGGCACGAAGATGAGTGAGCGTCATCTGCTCGTGCGTGGCTGGTCAGAATTCATACGCACACGACTTCACGGAACATTGAGACCCACGTTCACACGAACCTGGCACGTCGCAATGCGCATAATGAGTCCTCTCACCTGTTTAGCGATCCCACGCTCCTCCGGGTCTATACGGAGACATACGCCACGCTGAACACTCATGCTTTATTTCAAAAACGCACCTGGTACGCTTACTCAACGTGGAGTCCGTTGTACTCGCATACGCTCCCGGATGAGTTTTCCCCGGTACCGCCTTTTTTTACCGTTCTCTCAAGTGGGGTTCGCAAAACCTCACGCCCAACTCACGCCGCAACATACGGGTTTTCAGTCTTTAATAGCTATGGGTTGGCAGGAAGGTAAAGCATGGTGTGTGCACTGTGCAATAAGATGTGCGCGGTTTCAGAAGTCGATGTGATATGAAGAAGAGCCTGAATCGCTACTGACCGATGTCCGATTGATATACTGTATTTCTCGTGGATACCACGTCCCTATTTACAATTACCGCTCATCTGCTCCAGTAAACACCCTATCTATTCAAAGCTTGTACTAATCAAAAATGAAAGCCGTTCACATATCATTCCGCTGCTACCACTATCACCACTTTGCCGGCGGCTCCATTACCACCCTCTTTTAATGCGGTCAACAGCGCCTCAGGGCCGTTCTCGAGGCCGATCGTGATGTCTTCTCTCGCCGTCATCTTGCCTTGCGCAACCAGGGCAGGCATCTCTGCATAGAATCTCGGCGCAAACTTCGGTACCAGCTCGGGAAGCAGGAAGCCTTCGATCCTCATACGCTTTTTGAAAATTTGGCCCAAGTTCTAGTGCGGCGCTCGAAGTTAACATTTGTAGAAGGGAGGGAGGAAAAACTCGCCTTGACCCCGTAGCACTGCTCTGGAGCGACGTTGTACTCAGATATACATCCGCACGCCTAGGATAACAAATCAACGGGGGATGCCTTGGCAGCAATTTAAAATAGCTTACTACGATGCGGGCATGCAGGCGGGAATATTCGATGGCAAGCTCAATGGACTGACCCCCGACGTTATCAAAGAAGATATCCAAAGGACCGTGCTCTTTCAAAACATCGGCAATAGGCGTCGTCTTGTAGTTGAAAGCCACGTCCGCGCCGAGGGAGCGCATGTACTCGACCTTGGCGTCTGCACCGGCCGAGGCGATCACTTTCAACCTGATCGGCTTCGGTTTAGATTTCGCATTGTACGAAAGGTCAACATACCCCTTGGCCTTGGCAAGCTGAATTACAGCACTGAAAAAAAAATGTTCAGGCCCTCATCGTTAAGGAGTTAACTGCGACATACACTCCAACCGACGAGGCGCCAGCCGATACGTAGATAGTTTCTCCCTACGTTGGTTAGTCGAGATAGGATGCTAATCTGTGGTGCTTTACCTCTTTCGCGTCAGCGCATCCTTCGAATCCACAGAAAGCCGAGAGGCCTGGTACACCGAGAATGGTGAGATAACGAGACCAAGGGAAGGCTCCTTGTGGATCTGGGACGACCTGCAGAGAAAATGAATCCACATCGTAGGTGTAATCAGGCAGCTCTGCAGGGTTGTGCTTGCCCCGTCCTGCACGCCTCAAATCAGCTTCGTGTCGAAGAAAGAAAAACGACCGAAATACCCTCGATGTAAGGTTGGACTGTATACACTTGCCACGGGCTCATGCCGTAGAGATGGTCCTACGTTTAAAAATCGTTGAGATAAAGAAATGAGAGATAGAAATGAACGGACTCCCGGGTTTATTCCTGTGATCAATGTCAGCGCTTAAGAATCATACCGGGGAAAAGCTATAACTTGCCTTCTTTCTCAGATCTCAACACGACTACAAGCGCGAAACTTACGACCCTACCGAACGATTTCAGCCCCAAACTTTCACAACTGGAATAAAATACGCACGGGTCCCCCAAAGGGAAAAGGGTCGAGTAACTGTCCACGGACGGATCGCGCATTCGTTCTCGCATAAACGGTTCGGGGCTATATCGGATATAGTTAGACCAGGGATTAGAAAAACGGGAAAATCCTACCTTAACATTAACGTCTTGGTCAGGAAACCGCCGTTCAAAGGCACGGCATCCAGATCAATCGAATGCGACCGCTCAAACACAACATGCTCTCCAGGGATAGGAAAGCCGGTGCCAGGCCGCTTTGCGAAGATGACTCGAGGGTTTTCTGTGAGCATGGTATTGAGGAAGATACTGTGGGCTTGCTGTGGGCGCAGATCGAACACAGGTCGCGCAAACAGCCAGAATTTTATAGTACCATCGCTTGCTGGGCGGAGATATCAATGCTCCATGGCCATGAGGTCGACAACCGACAGAATTGCCCGCGCTTCTATGACTTTGAATCAGACCGAGCAGACCTTCGGTCCGAAGTTAGGCGCATAAAAAGAAATGAGGGTGGTGTGCCTTGCCCGAGGACTCGGAGATGGGCTTCCAATCGCGGACGAATCCCAGTGGAGCTGGTCGCAGTTGGCCGATGAACCAGGCTCTGTGTTTGGACCCTACATACCAGTGGAGTCTAGATCTCTCGTGGACAGACGTTCAAACAAAGACAGTTCGCACATCGCTTGTCAAGACCTAGTGGTCTAGCGGCGCTCTGGTGGACGCGACACTATCCCTACATATGATCACCGGTGTCCGCCGCTTTACCGTGCTTGAGATATCAACGCACCAAAAAGACGGGGGTGCCAATGAGGTCCAACGGAGACATCTACTACTCCGTCCAATTGCCCCCGAATCGACGCGTATCGATAAGACCAGCTGCGCTGCCCATTTCCAGAAGGTTGGCATCGGATAGGACCCACACTGTGACGGTTGGGACCCACTGTGACGGTTTGATGAAAGCCCCGCCGAAGGGGTATAACCATGGTACCGACTGGGAGTATGTACAGCTCTTGTCCGCAGTCTGCTTCAAGTTACATCGCAGATTCCGCTGGAGTTGGGATTATTACGGGCTTGGCACCGTTGAATTCAACCTGGGACTTCGAACCACAGCCGGAGGTATCCAGGAAGTACGTGCGGCAGCCGAAAAGAGCATCGGCTTCAACGATCTGTCGGACAGATTCAAATTAGAATGGAAGTCAAGATTCATCAGATGAGTCGAATCATTTTGAATGGCAAAAAAGTACCGTTTCTGGTACGCGCTCGCAAGCGTCAAGATCCCTGATCAATGGAAGCTCCCTAATCATTAGAAGTACATTCGAGTGTTTGGGCTCGTGTACATACTTTTCTCGCACATTTTTTGACGTTCTGCACTATTATTTGCGGTTGATCTGAGCACTATCAATGAAAACGCAACGCCGTAGCTGCCCGGGAACAACTTCAACATGTCCCGGAAGTTGCCGCTGTGCCGGAACCGAAACGCCCACAAGTGATGGCGATCAACCATGATGACATGAACGGGAAATGCCGAGGACTCGTGCAGCTTTTGACGAGAACCGCAACTATGGCTCAAAACCCTGGCCAACCTCACTGCCCACCACCTAAGACCACCTGCTGCTGGACGGTAGACCTTGCCAAATGTAATGAAGTGTCGACGTCTTGTCGAAGCTTGGTCGAAGCCCAAGGGGACCTCGAAACAACTCTCATCTCTTCCCGACTTCAGCCACCGTGACGGCGGATCTGGTTATCGTTCAACAACTTCGCCGGACCCTGCTGGATCCCTAGCAACGATAGAAGTCACCGGAGTCGGTTGATGATGCAGTTCCTGCTAGTCTCCTATCCGCCTAACCAGCGCTTGTATATGGACCATGGCCAACAAACCCTGAATAAACTAGGCTAAGGCCCTGTGGGTCCACCACATTCAACGTCGGATCCAATACAGTCTCAAACATCTATCTTAGCACCCCCGACCCAAACCGAAGCCACCAAGACCTGTTCTCAAGCCGTGTACATTATCATGTGGCTGACTTGGGGCTGGCAAGGCACTGCTGGGAGGCACGGCAGACCCTGCCCGCCACTGTCCCAAGATGGCTAGCTTGCACATGGACCTACAAAATCTGACAGCCTGACATCGGATCCCAGTCATGCGGGTTGAGGCAGATTTTATTCTATTCTATCATCGGCAACTTGAATCATCGCCAAAGATTGAGCAACGGAAAATATTGGGAGATTAACATGTCTCAACGTTTCAGGAATTCAGGAAACGGTACCGACGCAGCGCGGCCTCACGCCGAAATCGACATGATTTCGGTAGACTCTATGTCTCCTAATCTTCTATGCGTGCACTATTGTAGGCGGGATACTTTCAAGACATAGACCATAAATGTACGCTTTTTGCAAGCTTCCTGGGACCCGGACGTGGAGTGTGAGTTCGAATTCCCCATTTGGCTTCTGTTCGCCCTGGCGTTGAGGCATCGAGTGTCCATCGAGTGTCCTGCACATGCCCCGGGAAAGGTAGGGCCGATTGCCGTCATAAATACAACGCTGACCCTGGCTAACTCTGCAGGCGCAGCTAGATAGGGCAGTCAAAGAGAAGGCAAGAAAACACTCTCAGAAACAACTACCAACGGCCCATTGAGCGTTAAATGATTGGAATCGAAGCCCAGTTCAAGCGACTCGGCACCTCCCGAGCTCCATTACGATGAGCGCTGCTGGACCTACAATAGATAACAACGTGTGGGCCGTAGCATCGGGAACAGCTGTTTTCAACCACTACTGATCCGCTGAGACTTTTCCTCATAAGCACCCGAAGACTTGAAGGGAGTCTTGTGCCGCCTCCACCTCCTGCATCTGTTAGCAATCTCAAGTAGTCAGGACGCATTGCACGCAATGGTTCAAGTTATCTCCCTTGACAAAGCGGCAGTCATCTCTACCAGTCTCGAAGCCCTGCTGTATGGTCAGCAACTCTTCATCATCTTCCTAATGTATTGCGATTGAAAAGTTTACTACTAGGATTCTCGGTCCTGATGTTCGTCGCGACCATTTGGACCCTGGTGATGCGTAGGGCCAATGGAAGGATCCCCCTTCTCATGGTTGTGGTCGCTTCTCTGCTCCTGATCATCAGTTCCCTCGTGAGTCTCCGCGACTGGCATTGGATGCTTGCTGACGGATCCCTCAACACGCAGCATATTGGCTGCGATATCTGGCGCCTCTACAGGGGGTTCATTGTTTCTCGCGATACATATCCGGGAGGGCCCGCCGCTTGGTTTGCCAACGAGCGGGACCCGTCCTTCTTATTCAAACATGCTGTATACGCCATCCAGACGGCTCTTGGGGATGGTGTGGTGGTAAGAATTGTTATAACTCTTTGGCCATTTTTCATGTTTTCCCAGATATATCGTTGTTATAAGGTCTGGCGATCAGCGTGGGCCGTCCTTCTGCCCGGGATGTTGTGGTTGGGTTTTTGCAGTAAGCAAGTTGCCGAGCTCTTTCTTACTGCCTCTCACATTTGTGAGTATAGCTGCCTCGATCGGTACCCTCTACGAAATGGCACAGGTAGCGCCGACCTCGGAGTTCATTTATGCCCAGCGTACGGCCCAATGGGTTACAGCGCTCTATGCCACCACGTTTGCGTGTAATCTGGTTGCGTCTGGTAAGAGATTCAATCTATACCTCCGCAGATTTGAATTACATGTTCGCCAGGTATACTCGCGTACAAACTGTGGACGATTGACAAGAACGTCCAGAGTATGCGTGTGGGCAAAAGTATGATCAAACCTGTCCTCGCAACAATCATCGATGCAGGTGCCCTGTATTCTGCCGCCCTCATTGTGGCCATCGTTGGCTTCGCCTTGAAGTCAAATGTGCAGTATATTATGCTCGACATCACCGTCCCCATCATCTCCATCGTGTTCTTCATGGTCATCCTCCGTGTCGCGATCGCCAGCGCTGGCAATGTGGTTTCCTCATTCCAGAGGATGCCTTTGCCGCGAGGCGATACTTTCAATATGCAGGTTCACATCGAACAATTGGTTGAGAATGACCTGTCGGGAAAGGCCCACGATGCTGGCAGCGATGAGATATCCCGGCGGAGTTGAATCCAAGGACCCTTCACGCTACGTAGTCACTTGTAGCAGCGATTTGTCGCGCAGTCGTTGACACAAAAACATGAAGTCCTGGGGTCCGGGATAACTATTCTGGTTTGAACAGAATTAGCTGCGGCCACATTGGTGTAAGAAACGATTTCTGCGCGTCGTTTCGCTGCTGGCGATAGACTTGCTTCCCTTCATATTGCTGACTCAATCCAGATTGAAAGAAAAGACAGCGCTCCATGACACACTGAATGTTCGATACTAGGGATCCCCACCGTACTGTATACGGTTACGACCGTAAGAATTACGGTCATTACGGTCATCGGCCGGCCGTAACCGTAACCGTAAGAATATTTTTCAAAGCCCTTACGGTACGGTACGGTCTATTTTACGGTTCTTTACGGTCATTACGGCCGTAAAAAATGGAATAAATTGAACGAGGTAAAGAATGAAATATCTACTGTTCTTGGAGGGCTGCGAGGGTATCCTCGACAGACTTGCGCTTCAGACGAAGGTGGTGTTTGAGCAGCATCAAAGTCCGAATTGTCTCAGGCTTCAGACGTGCCCGTCGGAGTGAGATAGTGTCTCTCCCGCCGGAGAAGACGCGTTCCACCGCCACTGCGGAACCTAAATAGGGTGTCAAGATCAACATAAACAGCTGCAAGGTAGTGTTCGTACCTGGAATTGACATGATATCACGGGCAAGTCGGTACAGGCGTGGATACTCCGCCTTCCGCGCATACCACCATTCCACCGGATCGGCGTCGCGAGCCAAACGGGGAGCATCGAAATAAGTGTCAAGTTCATCGAGTTCGTCCTCGTCGTCCGAGCCTTGATCAAGGACAGCGAAATTGATCACCTTGGAGCGGTTTGAACCAGCACCATCAGGTGCTGCAGCGGTTGCACCAGACTTCGACGACGTAGCAGCGGGGTAGTGCTCGTCAAAATATGCCCGGAGTGCCGTCTTCTGCTCCTCCAGATATTGGGAGAGCTCAGCGTCTTGGGCGTAGTCTTTTCGGAGCTTCTTGTAATTGAAGCGCGGGTCAAGGACTGCGGAGGTATCAGTAATAGCGTTCGAAAATGAGTGAACACTTACGGGCAGCCCAGATATAGAATGGAGACTCGTCGTACTTGTAGTAATAGTCACTTAGCTTCCGATGAGCCTTCGTCAGGCCCTCTACGAGTTCCCGAGGCGCATCGGGAGGAAGAGCGGCCAGCTTTTCCTTGAGTGACTTTTGAAGACCGCGAAAGATTGAGTGCGTGGAGGAGAGCATGGGACGCGACGTCGTTGACATCTGACTCGTAGCCGCGCGGAAATGCAACAACCAGTCAGATACCATGGAAATTGCATCCCAGTCCTCCATTGTTAGCTCCGCACCACGGAGATCACGGTTATCGGCGACGAACTGCGTGATACCAGTTCGGTATTTCAGAGCCCGATCTTTTGCACAAAAAATCAGCAGATGCGCATCTGTTGGGGGCGAGACGTACTCATCATTTGGTGCGTCGAAGACCAACGGGTCTTCACATCTAGTATCAGCATATGGACACGCGCGACAACGTTTCCCGGGGAAAGAATGTTGTACCAGTGCTGGCGCCGCTGAGGGCTCGATCGCACAGCACGAATCACCTTTCGAAGCTCCACGGATGTGTCAGGAAAATTCATGAGCTGATATGAGATCCACGAACCTTTCGTACCGACGCCTTGATGCCAGAAGGCATCGGTGCCTTGGGATCATCGTCGTCATTGTCATCGACAGCCAGAGCTTCCTCCGACTCGTCGTTGTCTTCCAGATCAGGTGCCACGGTGACGATGTCTTGATATGTAGTGGTTCGCGCACTCTTCTCTGGCTTCTCTACGGCGCCGATCACCTCCAGAAGCTAGATATTCATATTCTCGGATAAGGAGCGCCGTCCAGATGAGCATGGACACGTACCTGCAGTACCGCAAGATGAACCGTGTGCGGCATGCATCTGAGCCGAGAATTTTTGGCGGAGAACGGGATGTTCTTTCGTCTGCACATGCGTTCGATGGCCTCGACGAGGGTGTCGTTGTTGGTGGCATTGTCCATCATGAAAGCAATGACCTAAGTACTGTTGAATGAGAGTGAATTACGACTGTTGAATTAGAGCGCACCCGGCCAGTCAACCCGTAGTCCTCTAAGGTACTCCAGACAGTGTCTGCCATGTTCTCGCCCGAATGTTCACCTATAAGCTCTTGAAAGTCGATGAGGAGTTCCTCTGGTAACAAATTAATGCGGCCCTCGTCAACAACATGAAGCACGTACCGAGTTTTCCGTCGTTGGTAACGTAGTGGGCGACAATCGCCAGAAATGCGTACCCATTTGAGGAGGTCCACGCATCCAGCGAGATCGAAACCATTCCTTGCAGCGACTAAAACAAGATTGAGTACAAAACATTGTTTCGGGGATAAACGCACCGCAAAAAACGCGGCTAATTCTTTCTTCAAACCCTTTCCCATTTCTTCCACACGACGCTGCACAGTACTTGCGGACGGTATATTCAATTTTGAAGCACGATGATGGACACATTCAAGTAAGCGGCGTAATTCGGGACGTTCGACCTCTTGGAATGGCTGGTCGCAGGCGACTAACCACTCAACAAGGAGTCGTTCGAATTTCCCTTGATCCCAAGGGCCCTGGAATTTATGATGAACAATCGCACGAATGAAATAAGGAAAAACAGCCAGACAAACTTACAAGATTCTTCTCAGCAACGCGCTCGAGGGATTCATGAAGAGTCTGCTGACGATGATCACCCGTATAGCGGCTGAGGAACTGCATGAGATCCTTGCGGTCTTCAAAGACCCTTCGGCCCTCCGCTATCTCGATCTCTTCTTCCGTGAGACCGGCAGTCTTATACTTCCCGTTGAGTATCTCATAAAATCGTAACATGTCTGGGGCGTGGGTCTTCATATGGCCGATCAAACCTGGAACTCGTTAGTGAATAATTCAGAGGCGCGAATATAACTCACCCGTAAGACTGCCACGCATAGCCTTCGTCATTTTCAACTCCTTCTTTGACTGCCCATGGCGGCAACGATAGAAGCTGTCCTCCCCCACTTTCTTGCCGTCGTCGCCCCTCGGGGTTACATCTTCCCAGAATAACCACATAGGACTGATAGTTATGTGTGAATTATCTTCGCGTGTCCAGCGAAGTAAATATGCGTACCTGTCCTTTTTTCTTTTGCCAGCCTCTGTTGTATTTGAGGGCGCCACGGCTGGACCCGGGGCGGCGTTGGCGGTATCACGCAGCTCATCCGACGGGTGCTTCGTTTTTCGTTTCTTGCGAGAGCGTTTGGGTTCACCGTCCTTTGGGTGGCGCTTGCTCCCCTCTGGGACTGTCTTGGTTGGAAGACCAGCGGCGAGCTGGTGCGTTGTTCAGTTAGCGCTGGAAAAAGCTGAATAGAAGGGAAATGCCGCACTTCCTCGTGTGTGATAGCGGCATCCGGGTCACTGTCAGAGTCGTCTTCTGAGCCGCCGCCGCCTGAATATAGAGCATCGTCCTCGTCCGATAAGACCTCCCTGCCCTTTCCTTTCCCGTTTGGCGGGGCCCGACGAACCTTCCGCTTCTTCTTCCGGGTTTCGCCGTCCGAACTCTCTCCATCGGCCGCAATGGCAGCCTCCATCCGTGACCGCTTCGCTTGATCGCGCTGCGGGCGCGTTGATGCTTAAAAAATGAGTTAGAATTAGCACAAAATATTTCATGTCCTCGTACCTGACGACGACGATGGTGGTGGTGTGCCGGGATCTTTCCCAAAATCGATATCCTTCGCAGATTTGCTGGTCCCATCGGCGTTCAATGCGCACTGTTCCCAGCCGTGTTCGTTCACGACTGTTCCATCTTCGAGCACGGACATGGATCCTATCAGGCAGATAGATAAATAACAAGGATGGGCTGAAGCAGAAATGAGGAACCCTACCTGGCGCACCACCCTGCAAGCGAGGCAGCATAATGAAGTGCCGCAGACCACAGATCCCGAGGGAGGCCATTGTCTCGCTGGCCCGCAATGGACGCCACAGACCCATCAAATAGACTGGGCCTTGGCTATGGCACCGCGACAAACCCCGTTGACAGACAGCGTCACGAATATCTTGGACTGTTGTCGTCGGAGTTACAGCTATCATGCAAGTCATTAATCGTCTGAACATCGGCCATAGAAAAACCAAGACGACGCACGTAGAGCTATAGTACCAGCCTTTGCGATATCAATGAATACAGAAATTGAATCCGGCGCTGGATCTTCATTTACTTCTATGCATTTTGCCCGAATGGAAAAATACGCACCAGATTTAGATGTATTTCTCCGCGAGCCTGATAAGCGTTGCCACGCGCGCCGTAGACGGTCCAATACAGAAATCAATTTCGACGCTAGATCTTCATTTGAACCAATACATTCTGCCTGAATGAAATACGCACCAGATTTGACCGTATTTTTCGGCGAGCCTGATGAGGGCTGCCACGCGCGTCGTAGACGGTCCAGACGCATGTGCGAGACGTGGTCTCGCCGATATTTCCAGGGAGTAGCGAACGTCTGATATTTGACGACATTCATTGAATGTGGACGGTCAAGATATACTAGACATTATGCTCAGATTTCACTCCAATAACGGTTAAAGGACAGAGAAACGCACAGATATAAGTGCAGAACACAAGCCAGTAGACATACAATGACCCCGCGAGACCGGGGTTCGCAAATATGGCCTGGCGAGCGAGCGTGAGGATGGCAGCCAGTGGGGACCAATACGACGCGGCGATGAACGCGAGAAGACCGCATAAGACCGGGGAGAAGACCAGCAGGGAGCAGCTGAGAAAGAGGCAGATTATTGACCACTTCGAGGCCCCGACTGTCAGTGAGGTCGATTCGGCGAGGACGCCGCGTGTCTCGCGGCCATTGTGAGCTGATATTAAGTCAGCACAGCGCTTAGGAGGAGAATTGCTCAAGACTTGCCCTTTTTGATACGTTCGCGAGCGAAGAGTGTCATATAATCAGGAAATATTGCCGGGTCATCGACACCACACCACTCTTTTATACCGCGCTAGTGTAGCGACAGAATTTTCCAGTAGTTTCGGTGCCATACGCGTCAAATTGCAGCCGCAAATCACAAGTGCACGACGTTCGGGGATACTGCTCAGACTCCAGAGCCGGATGCCAACGGGTGTGGGTTCCTTCGGTGGCTAGCTGCTATAGAATAGACACAGTCTTCTAGTTCTGAGGAGAATGCATTGCCAGTCTGTCCCCGCACAGTACATTGCTCTCCGTCGAAGTTTTGACGCGCCGGTGTGAGTGCGGGAGGTGATCAAGAGGTGATGGTCAAGCGATGATTTACGACACGCCAAGCTTGGCACCGGCTTTCTCATTGCCCGGCAGGGCCCGGCGGACTCAAAAATAGAACGATTTACGGTCCGTAAGGAGACCGTATACGGCCGTATCTTTACGGGTCTTACGGTGGTACGCCCAGTCGTAACCGTAACCGTAAACCACCTGTCCCAGGCCCTTACGGTACGGTTACGGTGGTCGTAAAATCGTAACCGTACACCGTAAATACGGGTACGGTGGGGATCCCTATGAATCGATACCTTCTAGTATCCCCAAATGAAAGGTTTTGGAAATTCCGACACGATCCGGGTCCAAGATTCAACGCTCCACGGACCCAGCAGGTTCGGAATTAAATCCGAACGAGGAACAGCACCGTCGCCCCAGAAACCACGATTGCCTGCAACACGTATCAAACTCGTCAACAGCTTAGAGAATAACTGAAGAACCACGCACAGCTTGGACATAGAACACGAGCTGCGGTAGCGTTGATATTGAACTGTGGTAGATGCATATTAGTGGGAAGCGATACAGCTATACGGGAGAGGCTTGAGACCCACGCAGAGAGGATACTCCCCATGACGAGTGGGGACAGTAGTTTCCCTAACCCGGCGACCATCTCTATCGCCGCGAGAGTTTGGCCTGATTGAGGTCAGTCGGGGGTTAAAAATCGATTCTGTGAGGGACTCACCCTGCTTTAGTGGATCCACCGACGAGACCACCAGACTTCGGAAGACCGGGGCGCGGTCTGCACTACAGCCAACGAGAACGATAGCTGACGAGAGCAAGTTAGATGTGCAGAAATGGGTTAATCAAGGTTGAAAAATCACCTCCAAGCTGAGCGACCCGGCTCGTTACAGAGCCCAAGATAATAAATGCCATGGCGTCGATACACCAAGATAGAAAGACGACAAGCACATCCACCCGGTCTCTTGCTCGCGCAGCTATGGGGCCCGTGCCCTCCGTACCCTCTGGCGCCGCTGAAGAATACTTGCGTGCGTGGCGCAGGCGCAGGAGCCGCACAAAATATGGGATAAGCGCAGTTAGAACCGCTACGCCAACCAGATTCAGTGTCGTCAACGCATAGCCCGTCTACAACATTTGAGCTTCCCTCTGAGCCGACTGGCAGAAACGCAATAATACATACCTCTTGCGGCGTATACCGTTGCACCGCCGTGAGATACACAATCAACGCGGTCGTTCCATATCCCCCGCCTAGATCAACAAGAAAAATGTGAATGGCGCAGAATACCAGCCGCCAGTCCGGTGTGCTTGTCTCTGGACTACGGATAGGCTTGATCTGCGCGAGCGGCTCCAGGATGGGCTGGACCTTCCTGCGAAGCCAATTCTTGGGCGATCCGTCTTGAGTGGCTGAGGCTAGTGCGCGCCGCAGCTCGTCGCGTTTGTATTTTGGGAAGGACTCGGGGACGAGAAAGTAGATATATGCAAAGAGTGCGACCCAGATGGCTGCCGCTGTATAGTATACAGGAAGATCTCGGTCAGAGCGCGTTGTTATTGTGCCGCCGATTGTGAACGATATGGCGGAGCCTGATTTGTGGTAAATTATGATCTAAGAGATCGGAGGAAGCGTATGTACCTAATGTTGACCAGCCCCACAGAGAGCTGAGTACTGCCGTTCTATCGGAGATCAATTTCGAGCAAATGCTCTGTTCGCCAACATACCTTTCTTCGGTGCTGACCACATCCACGAGGTACATGTTGGTGGCGAATACGATGATAAGTGGTTGCGATAAGGAGTTCAACACCATCCAGAGCGCCAGGAGTGCGATTTCCATGTGTGCACTGGCTATGTGCTTGGATGTTATGACGACCAGATTCGCGGCGAGGCCCACGGTAGTAACGAAGAAAATTGCGGGTTTCCGTCCCAGCCTTGAGGCGAGGAAACTCAAACCGGTGTATGCGGCCATGGCTATAACTAGATATGAGCACGAGATAACGCTGGAAGAGAGCGGAAGCTGACATCCAAGGCCGTCGCTGATGGCCATAACAGTGAGCGCCGCCGTGTATTTCCTTTGCACGATAGGGAGGGCGCACAGCGCGTCGGGTATGCTTCCGTCGGGCGGGATGGTAGCAGGATCGTTGGATAAGTACCAGACGCGACATATGAGCTGCTCGATAACGTGGAAGGTCGTTGTCGAGGGGAGACGGATAGCAAGGCGGCATATCAGCGCAACCGGGATGATGAGGGTGACCGGAGAGTATTTTACTCTTGAACGAACCTCCGTGGCCCCCAGCAGCGGTGAATCTTCCTCGGGACCTGCTGGTGAAGACATGAGATTGACATGAGACTCGGAGAGCGGAAGATAAGATAAGGATTTGGATCCGGAAGTGCACAGCCGCACAGGTGGCCCGGTGTCTGGGCCCTGCTTTCAACCATACTTAAGTTGAACTGGTCCGTGTGCGACGGCCAGACGGCCGTAAAATAGCATGGCGCGGTACACGCTCAATTCACCTCGAAACCTCCCGGAATGGTACACTCGGATGTACTTCCACATTCAAGTTCTTCGTCATTTATTTAATTCTGTACGGGTTGTACTCGTTCAGAGGCAATTCATGATTCATCTGGAATGGCGTCGCAGCGGTGCAATTCTACTTCTCTACTTAAACTTAGCTCAACACGGGAGTCTCGACATTCCGAAACTACGGGGAACAACAGGAGGGTACGTAATTGAAGAACATTGTGTGGGCTGAGAGTCCTCCTGGAACAGCTACAGTGCAGCCCGCTTGGTAACAACCACAGGCAGACTGCCTTTCACAAAAACGAAATAGTCCTTGAAGTCGGCTTCCCATCGCGCTGTGTCGTACCCCTCGGCGAGGCGTATCTCAACCGCTTGCATCCCGCACGCAAGGACCAGGCGTATCTCGAGCATCGCGAGGTTCTTCCCAGCGCAGTTTGCCGGACCGGTGGAGAAGGGGATGAACGCCGCTTCGTTAATGGTGAATTTTGCGTCTTCACCGAGCCACCGGTCAGGGTTGAATTTCTCGGGGTCCGGGAAGAAGTTGCGGGGATCACGGTGCAATGGGTATGGCGGGACTATGACGGCGGTCCCTTCTGGAATTATGAAGCTGAAGAAAAGAAAATGAGAATAGCTGTGTGTCACATCTCTGCAGACAACATACCCCGCGCCTAATGCTTTGGGACCAGTTCCAACCTCCGGTGCGCGCTGAAGTAGAGTTGGTATGGGCGGAAATAATCTTAAAGACTCTTTGCTGTTTTCAATTGGCCGATTAATAAACTCGCTGGCTGGAGGGATGTGCAAGACGTACATCACAGCGTTCAGGTAAGGCAGCCTTGATAATAGTGCGGGATCCGTTGCCTCTTTGCCGGACGGGAACGCCTTGTCGACCTCTCCTTGCAGGCGCATGTACGACTCCGGGTGCGACAAGAGGAAGAAAAAGGCGTTCGACAGGACGGTCGCAGTTGTATCAGATCCTGCGATGATTGCAACTATGGCATTTTGGACGACGATGGGAAATGGAATGGGCTCGGGGTCCTCGCGTTTGGCATCGAACTTGATTGAGAGCAGTTATTTCGTAGATAGATTAGAGATAAAAATCGGTGAGCCCACAAGGTAATAGAATAAATCATTGTGAATGGATCCTTCCTGAATGCGCCTCTCCGCTTGAGCGGCGGCAAATTTTGCGAACGCCTGTGACTGTTTGCCAACTGCGGACGGAAGATACGGGACAAAGTCGATACACCAGGGAATATGTTGGGTTAGCGAAGGAAGACTGTATACTGGTCGGCCAATTGGATGAGATGTAGGATAAGTGCTCACAAGATGCCACTCTCCAGTTGATGCCAGAGACCATCTTTGTCCCCGTCGCGCATAAGTTCAAATCCGCCACCAAACCTGCAATCCAAAAAGTATGTTCAGAGACCGTGGAGCCTCAGGGGCCCACAGACTCACGAAAGATCGCCCATGAAATCAAACCTGGGGCGTCATGGTTCATTTTGCATTTGATCCGACAAAATATGAGACTCACGAGAAAAAACTCAACAGCTGCGAGAGATCCACGTTGTTGTCATCCTGGGATCCCAGTGCCTCGACGAGCTGAGCCACGCGCCGAAAAAGCATTGGCTCGTATCCCTTTTTAGGAATAGATAGCCGCTCTTTCATTGAGTAGATGTTCATGCTTTACCTTCACGGCCGTAGATATAAACGCGCTATTCCAGATCTTGCGTGCCTCGTCGTGAAAACCGGAATGGCGAGAAGCAACCAGGTTTGCCCTGGCCAGATCTCTCGGTGTTAGATGCTTTCTTCTTCGTAATGCGCGGCCTTCCCACACTGCAGAAAGCGAAAGACTTTAGCGTCGTCATGGGAAGTGCGGGTGAGATCATACGCGGGCCTTTGGGCATGCCGTTTGAGCCCAATATCGATGGGACCAAAGATGTGTCAATTATGGAGAGTTCATTTGGGCCTGTGGATTGTGCGTCAGAAATGTACATTCCCTCCAACCCAAAATCTCTTACCAATCCGGACCACGTCACCATACTTGTCGTGTAGGCTCTTCACATATAGGTGCAACTTCCCCCGATAGGCAATAAAGGTGAGCCATAGCTTTGATATCTTGCACAACGCCGGTCCTGGATACTTTGACAACGGATGGATTGGAGAAACCCGATACGCAAGAATGAGCGATAAGAGGAAGGAGTAGAACAGTGAGTATGAGCGGAGAAGCGAGCCGATAACGGTGGATGGACCCTCAGGCGGAAGAAACGCAACGATTAGCGGGGGAACGGCGAGTATTCCTACGATGCGCGGCACGTCGGTTGGTTCATATTTCTTGAAGAACCAATACGACGCCTGGGGTGTCGGATTTCAATTAGCGTCGACAACCGCAGGCAGTGACGAAGAAACGAACCAAAGAGGCCAAAATCGTGATTGTGTCTGGGCTGGGTTTAGCCATGGGGGCAGGATGCAAAGCGCACTGAGAACACACAGCGGGACACACTTGGACACACCAACAAGGCGACACCGGTCAACGTGGTGCAAGAACGCAGCGGAGATCAAAACCAAGGGATAACGGACCAGACATAACAAGGGCGTATCGGTACCGTACCGCGGCGTTAAGAATGCAAGGAATTTATATTGAGCGTGGACCCACAGACAACGGCCTCGTGTTTGAGACGGGAGAGATGTTGGGCCTGCTGAGTTGACTTCGCTGGGCTAGCCATCAAAGTTACCGGAGTCCGTTGCCACGCAGATGCACTTGAAGATACGCTTGCCGACACGAGGTCCCGGGGTGTGCTGTTATCTTATGCAGGAGGTTCGGAGTGGGATCCCGCAGTTGGGTTCCGGGACATCTCTTGCCCGCGACCAGGTTCACTTGAATGCAGTAAGTAATGTGTTCCCTGATCCGTGCCGCTCCATGTATGTGGGAGTAAATGGCGCTGGGTTGCTTGATTCCCGGGGAAAGAGTCGCCGTCATCCCGGCTTTGCGACGAGGTATGTAGCGAGCCAAGTACGGTTCACATCTTCCATTCCGTAGTAGATTGAGAGAATGGGATCACTGAGAAATTGCGCTCTTGCCAATTAAATCTTGCAGGGGCGGCTCTTCTTGGGACGCAGCCTGTGAGTCCGGGTTCCTCGTTTGACCCCGCGTCACGTTGAGTTGAGGAGGTGTTTCAAGTAGAGATAGAGCACGGAGAGAGCTTGAATCATGGGCCTTGAAATCAGTGCCAGCCGCGTACTTAGACGCTTGGGAAGAGATGCTGATCTCCGATCAACCACTGATCAACAATTTGCAGAAAGGAACCGACCTTGAACCCTCCCTCGTCGGACATTGCTTGTCCGTAGTAAGCAGAGAATCCCATTATGCCGAAGCCGATGGCGTTGAAGGTCGCATCTCCAATTTTGGGAGTGGGTACTTCTGCATTTCTGTTTATTGAAACGCGTTGACGGTTTCGAAACTCGGTGTGATAGCAGATTGCAATACAGCAAGTTGCACAACTTTATCTCCCCTCCATGGCCGCATCTGGTAGCAGCGGCATTACCTGTTTGGCGCTTTTCGATTTCCCTGGTGAACACTGAATGTAAGGTGAAAGATGGCATCAAAGATAAGATAAGAATGGACCGCAGTGCACAGCCACAGGCCTGTTTGCTCTCAACCGTAACCTTGACGCAACCACCACGTTCCATCGCAATCGAATATGGGCTCCCAATTTCCTTCGACGGTGTTCAACAAGGGTCCAACCTGGAAAGGCTTCGACGCCCTCAAATTCTTAGTTATCTTGTACGAGTCCCACCCCTATTCTCACATTCAAGGGCATTTATGGTGGCTCCGTAGCGGTGCCTCGTACTGCGACGTCGGATACGAGTACACGGTCTCCCCGATTCCGAGCGACGAGAATCCCCTCGGCGTTGAGTTCCCCGGTGCCACATACGCGGAGGTGGGCGAGCCCAACTGGGTCGGACACCTCATCTCGAACTATGCGCTCAGCAAGCTTTTGGTGTATGATTACGCCAAGGGCGGGGCGCGGGTGCATAATGTGAGGAACCAGATCGAGGTAATGTTCAAGCACCATATCAGCCACAAGCCGGCGTGGGCGCCGTGGACGGCGGAAGATACATTATTCAGTGCGTGCCAGCCCCTTTTCTTCGACCTGTGATCCTCACGCGTTCGCGATAAGTTACGTGGGTGGGCATCAACGACGCTGCGTATGGACACGTTTCCCTTTTGCTCTCAGGTTTTTTTTTTACAAGCGGCGCAGATGGGGCAGTGATCATGCCCACAACCTGGAGGCGCTGTTCGAATCGCAAGAGATTCTCTACAATGGCAACGGTTTGCTCCACGTCTGAGACTTGTGTTCCCCTTTGATCCCGTCTATAGGCGCACGAAACTTCCTGTTCGTCAATGTACCCGCAATCCACAGATCACCAGGTATTTTAATCGTCCGTTTCCTTTCTGGATCGCCCTTTAATCGCGGCTACCAGCCAAAGGAAAGGCACCCAACTATGTCAGCTGGAACACCGAATTGAGCAAGGCCGCCGCATTATTTGCAACAGCGCATCCCGACGCGACGATCATGGTCTACTCGTCCTGGGATACATTAAACGCCCTACTGGATGATCCCGTAGCTCACGGGTTCCTTGCCGAGGATGCGCGCAAGTCAAAGTCGTCTATGTGGGTCGACCATCTCCATCCGACCAGCAAGGTGCACGATTTTGTCGCGAGGGATATGTTCTCCTTTCTGTCTGCGCAGCCTGCGCTTGAGTGAAACTTACTGCATTCCTCTCTTCTGGGTAAGCCTTCCAGCTTCATTGCGATCCGACCCACCGTGAATCTGCTCCAGGCACTCCTTTTCTCGTCAATATCTCGTAAACAGCTTCTCAAGTTGCATAATCTTCCGATCGACTGTCCATTAAGCTCTCCTTCAACTCGTTTCCTTCCCTTTCCGTTCAACCAACCCAAGTAATCACCGTCCCACTCCCTCTTGCAATGTTCTCTCAACTTGAACCCCCACGTTCGGCGCGGAGTGCCGAGGCCGTCGGCAGTCGGTGGCAGTGCCCGATATCCGCCACGTGTAGCGTTGATGAGAGATTTTCTTTCCTTTCTGCAGAGTCAGGCTCCCCCACCCCAGCGGCCATGTCCTCGCAGAACCCATACCCCCCGCAAACCAACGCGTCGTTCCCGGCGCTGCATTTATACCCCCTCGACGAGTCGTTCGTCCCGAAACGAATAGCGCTGGGCGCCGGCCAGCGCGTCAAGATCGCCCGCCCCCCAAACACCAAGACGCAGCCCGGCGAGCGGAACGGGTACTTTGACTCGCGGGTGCTCAGTCGGCAGCATGCGGAGGTCTGGGAGGAGGCTGGCAAGGTGTGTGGGTGGCACAAGACTCGGGCCAAAGAAATAACCAATGTTAATAACACCCGTGCTCGTGGCAGATATTCATCAAGGACGTCAAGAGCTCTAATGGGACTTTTATTAACGGCGAACGCCTGAGCCTCGAGGGCCGCGAGTCCGAGCCGTACGAGCTCAAGAGCGACGACATTCTCGTGAGTCGCCCCCGCTCCACCCGCGCGCCGTCATGCGAATAAGACGAAATAGGAATTCGGGGTGGACATCGTGTCTGAGGACAACAGGACCGTGCTGCACCGCAAGGTCGTCGCGCGCGTCGCATGCGTCTTCCCGAGCCGAAACGGTACGCCGCCGCCGCCGCTGCCGCACGACCAGTTCGCGACGATCGGTCAGGCGGGCGTGGCGTTGAACGGTATGGGCGCGGGTGCGCCACCCAGGCGGCCGCAGGTCCCGATGATTCATCAGGGGCTTTCTGGGCTTGGGGGCATGGGCGGCGGAGCCCGCGCACCAGGGCGGGGGCTCACGCTCGACCACATCTTCAGCCGCCTCCAGGCCGAGCTCGCAAAAAGCCGCGACACGGGCCACGACCTTCAGGTGCTCACGGGCGCTCTGAACAACATCGAAGACACGCTCAACGGCGCGCTGGTGCGTGCCCTTTCCTCGCTCAATGGGTGTATTGATGCTGACGGAGCGTGATTTAATTTAAAATAATTTATAGCCGGCTACGAGCGCGCCGCAGTTCCCCGACGTGCTGCCTGGGGTGAGGCCGCCGCCGCCGCGCGCGATGTCGGTGCCCTCGCTGCCGTCTGTGCCAGCTGTACTGGCGGAGACGCCGCCGCCGCCGGACGCGGTTGCAGAGCTGCAGGCGCAGTTGCGCGAGCACCAGGAGGCGCTCGCGGCGCATGTGGAGGGCATCCGCGCGCTCGAGGGCGTGTTGGCGGAGCAGGAGGCGATGAAGCGCGAGGTGCGCGAGTTGCGTGAGTTTGTTGGCGTTGACCGGCACGGTGGGGGCGAGGGTATCGCGAAGGACGGCGAGTCTCCGGAAGAGGAAGAGGGTGAGGATGACGACGACGAAGATTCGGATACGCAGAGTGTTATGACTGCGACGCCGCACGAGCTCGACCGCGTCGACGAGGAGGAGGAGGAGAGCGAGGGAGGCGGGTTTGTTGAGCAGAGTCAGAGTCGGGAGGAGCAGGCGGCGCAGGATGCGGCGCGGTCTGCGCAGGAGGACGCGGAGGCGCTGCAGGAAGAACGCGAAGAAAACATGATGCGCGAACGGGCGCAGACGCCCGAGCCGATGTCCGACTTGGATTCGCCCAGTCCCCCGCGGAGTCCGCCCGCCATGTCGGAAGTGCAGCCCCCCGCTCCGTCCTCCCCTGCTCCATCCTCCCCGTCGACGCTCTCGCTTACCGAGCTGACTTCGCGTCTCGCGCTGCTGACGTCGCAGCTCGAGTCGGCATTGGCGGCGTCCAATGCGCTGCAGGCGCAGCACGCGTCCGCACAGGCCACGATTGTCTCGCTCGAGGAAAAGATCGCGCGTCTCGAGGCGCGGCCCATCCCCGCTTACCCATCTCCGCCCATCGCTGTGCCCGTGCTTGCGCCCGTTTCGCCGAGCGTGCAGATTTTGGAGGAAATGCAGAGCCAGCTCGCCGCGGTGCGCACCGAGCTCGCACTCGAGCGCGGACGTAGGGAGGCGTGGGCGGACGGGGTGGAGGCGCGCATTCGACACGGGGACCTCGGCGCGGCTGTCGTCGTGCCGAATGGCCAGCTCGGGGAGGGGAAGGTGCGGCGCAGGCGCGGGTACGGGTCGCGCGGGCGGAGCGGCTCGTCTGCGAGCGTGAGTCGGAGCCGGAGTCGAAGGCGGCGGAGCGAGAGCCCTGATGTTGGGATGGACGATTCGATGCGGCTGGAGCAGCTCGAGCTTGGGCTCGATTTCAAGCCGGTTGTGTTACCGGGCGTCGTTGCGGAGGTGAGCTTTCGTCCTGCCTTCTCGCCCTTGTCATCTCGAATGCTCACGATTTGCCTTTCCCGCAGAAATCCCTCCGCGCAAACACCACCACGACGCAGATGAACGTCCAGACCGCGCTGGGGGTGCTCATCCTCGGCATGGCCGCCGCAGCTGTCCTGTGGCGCGTCAAGCCCGAGTAGACGGTGCACGACATCGATTATCGGATAACCCCTTCAAAAAAATGTAAGAGCGCCATAAATACCTAGGGGCGCACCGCAAGACACGGCGTCCGGCCCCTCGCTGTTATGTGGATAAGCCGCCGTAGAGGTGCAGCTTGTCCTGGCGTTGAGACGTCGTCGGTAGGAAGAGAGTTGAGCGAGCGTGTTGCTCCCGAGCTGGGTGGGTAATATAAACTACAGTACCTACATACATCGCTACAGGTCCTATCGACCCCAGCACACTCATTATTAGATGGATACAAGGATGGAATAAATTATTTTCAGGCGAACTTGCATGCATGGCGCCGCCGGCTCGGCAGGGCGATGGCGTTGAGTGCAAGTAAGCGCCGCCCATGTTTTCCTCTGTCGAGTCAAACGGGCTCTTGTCGCGCTGTTGTAACCTGTAAACACCGCCCGTCCATCCAGGGTTATCTCCCGCTAGACCTGGGCTGCGTCTCGATCTAGAAGCTGTTAATCTACATGCTCGCACCAAGTTCCGACTGAGCCCTGCCGTATCCGTCTTATAATCTCAGCTTTGAAGCTACTGCTACTGCTTTCCTGCTCTATTCGCGCCTCTTCTGCTTTCTACCATGTCGAGTATCCCCCGCATTGACCAGGAAATCCACATCGTGCCGTCGTTCACGCTCGAATGCGGCACGGAGCTCAAGGACGCGCCAGTAGCGTACAAGACGTGGGGTCGCCTAAACGAGGCGCGCGACAATGTCATGGTCATTTGCCATGCTCTGACGGGGAGTGCAGACGTCGAGGACTGGTGTGTTGTCTCTCTGCTGGTGCTCGAAGCTCGAAGTAATCGTGTCCAGGTGGGGCCCGCTCATGGGACGCAATAAAGCCTTTGACCCTTCGCGGTTCTTCATCTTCTGCGCCAACACCCTAGGCTCGCCATACGGCTCCGCGTCCCCCGTCACCACCGACCCCGCAACCGGGCAGCCCTACGGCCCCGCCTTCCCGCCCACCTCCATCCGCGACGACGTCGGCATCCAACTCCTCGTCCTCCAAACCCACCTCCGCGTCGCCCGCGTCGCCGTTGTCATCGGCGGCTCCATGGGCGGCATGGCCGCGCTCGAGTGGCCCCTCGTCGCCCCCGCGGGCTTCGTGCGCCGCATCGCCGTGCTCGCGAGCTCCGCGCGGCACTCCGCGTGGTGCATCGCGTGGGGCGAGAGCCAGCGCCAGAGCATCTACAGCGACCCCGCGTACAAGCACGGGTACTATGCCCCCGACGAGCAGCCGCGCAGCGGGCTCGCGGCGGCGCGCATGTGCGCGCTGCTGACGTATCGCTCGCGCGACTCGTTTGAGAGGCGGTTCGGGCGCAAGGTGCATGTGACGGGGCCGCCGACTGCGCCGAGGTTGGTGCCTGGGGACGACGATGCGGGGGTGTTGACGCCGCCGGCGTCGCCTGCGCTGGAGGCGGTGGATCTGCATAATGACGGGCACCGCGCCGCGCGGACGCCGTCTGTTAGCAGCGCGCCGACGTCGCCCACACCATCGCGAGCGCCGATCTTCAGTGCGCAGAGCTACCTACGGTATCAGGGCGACAAGTTTATCGCGCGCTTTGACGCGAATTGCTACATCCACATTACACGCAAGATGGACACGCACGATATCGCGCGGGGGCGGGTCGCGCCTGCCTCCGCGTCGTCCTCCTCCTCGGCTACGTCTGTGGAGACGCTGGACAAAGCGGACGCGGACGCGCTTCTCGCACACACCCTCGCGCGCCTCCCCCCGCGCGCCATCGTCATCTCCATCCAATCCGACGGCCTCTTCACGCCGCCTGAGCAGGCGCTCCTCGCCGCGCACATCCCCGACTCGGAGCTCGTGGTCATCCCCAGCGGCGAGGGGCACGATGGCTTCCTCGTCGAGTTTGAGGAGATCAACCGCGTGTTGGTGGGGTGGGTGCGGCGCGAGTTTGGGGAGCTTTATGACGGGGCGGAGGAGGGCGCAGAGGATGGGGATGGCGAGGATGATTTTGCGGTGAGGAAGGAGAGCGTGTTTGGGGAGGCGGAGGTGGATATTACGCGGTGGTAGTTGCAGGGCTATGTTTATTGCCTGATTTTTTTTTTGCTTGATGTATTGGGGGTTTCCCTGCTTTTGTATCCTCTATACGCCCATAGAACGCACTTAGAGAATGGCGGATTTCCTCTCCGACTTTTTCTCTCACTCTTTATTTCGATTTTTTCTGCAATGTCACGCATCTGCGTGACACTTCGCGTCTCTTTCGTCTTTCTCCACCTCCACCATCCAACGGTCTATCGAGAGAGAGAGGCCTTGGTATAATCTTTGCTGCCTCCCGCAGCCCTGGATCCGCGACATTGAACCCTCGCCCTCTCCCCCAAAATATCCCGCACCCGAAAATGTCGACGGCTAAAGCCCGCACCGCGCACGCGAAAGCCATCCTCGGCCCCGACCTCCACCACCGCCTCGCAGAAACCAAAGTCCTCCTCGTCGGCGCCGGTGGCATCGGCTGCGAACTGCGTGAGCACCCCCCTCCCCCTACCCAAACTCGTCCGACGTCGGCGCTTATTCGTTTTCGGCGCGTAGTGAAAAACATCGTCCTGACGGGCTTTGGGAAGATCACGCTCTTGGATCTGGATACGATTGATTTGTCGAATTTGAACCGCCAGTTTTTGTTTCGCAAGAAGGATGTGAAGCAGAGTAAAGCGTTGGTTAGTGCCACACCATTTTCCAATTTTAATCGGCGGCGCAGTGGGGAGAGCCTGGCTTAGCTGGCGCGAAAGCCCTTGACTGCTTGTTTTGTTTGCCCATTCCCAGACTCCCTGCTAATCGCCACGCAGGTCGCCGCACAAACCGCCGCGCCTTTTAACCCCAACGTCCAAATCAGTCCCATATACGGCAACATCAAGGAGCCCCAGTACGACCTCGAGTGGTTCCAGCAGTTCGACATCGTGCTAAACGCCCTCGATAACCTCGGTGCGTCGTGTCCTCGTACGCACTAACGCGAAACTTACGACTAGTTACAGACGCTCGACGACATGTGAACAAGATGTGCATGGCCGCACAGATTCCGCTCGTAGAGAGCGGCACGGCGGGGTATCTGGGGCAGGTGCAGCCGCTCATCAAGGTACCTTTCGCTTTTCTGTGCTGTTACAACTATGCTCATGCATGCGCGATAGGACAGGACAGAGTGCTTTGACTGCATACCGAAACCCACGCCCAAAACGTTCCCCGTGTGCACGATCCGCTCGACGCCGAGTCAGCCTATACATTGCATTGTGTGGAGCAAGAGCTACCTCATGGGGCGCGTCGCTTTCTCTTTTCCTTCAGAGGGTAGTATTTAATGTGGTCGTCTAGGCAGCTATTTGGGGAGGACGAAGATGCTGTTGGGGAGCTTGACGAGGCAGAGAAGCAGGGCGAGAATGGTATGCCTGTTCCTTCGCCCGTCGTATCATTGCTCATGCCATTGGACCACAGCTCAAGAAATCGCTACCCTTCGAAAGGAGGCACAAGCATTCCACGCCGTCCGCCTCGCTTTACGAACCTCCACCGCGTCCGACGCCGCCAAGCTCGTCTTCCAAAAGGTCGGTCTCGTCTTCAATTTTCGTACCTTACTGACGCGCGTCATCAGGTATTCGACGCCGACATCCGCAACCTGCTCATCATGTCCGACATGTGGCGCGCGCGCGCTCCCCCCGTGCCCCTCGACTTTGACGCGATCCTGGACGAGTCGTTCGTCTTGCGCTCCCCCGAGGGCCCCGCCGCCCCTGCGCCGAATGGCAAGCCCAACGGAGCGGCCAAACCCGCTAACGCAGTGGCGAGTGGGAGCGGGTCTAAGACCGCTGCTAATGGCGCGGCAACCAACGAGGCGGGCACGAGCGCACCGGCGGCTGGGTCCGGCTTGAAGGACCAGAAGCAGCTCTCGTTGAAGGACAATGTGCTGCTCTTTGTTTCTAGGTAGGCGTTTCGAGCCTCCGCCGAATGCGCTGCTGAAGACGGAAATAGTACGGAGAGATTGGCGGCTCGTTTGCAGGCTGGAGAGGAAACGATTGCCTTCGATAAAGACGACGACGATGCGCTCGATTTCGTTACTGCTACCTCGAATCTGCGCTCTGCGGCATATGGTATCGGTGGGAAGACGCGCTGGGAAGTGAAAGGTACATATCTCATAGCGCTGTCCACATGCCAAAGCTAACTATTCACAACAGAAATGGCCGGAAACATCATCCCCGCCATCGCGACCACCAACGCGATCGTCTCTGGCCTGATTGTCCTCCAGGCCCTGCAGATCCTGCGCAAGTCGTACGACAAGCTGCGCAACGTGCACCTGCAGGTCAAGCCCGCGGTCCCGCTGAGCACGATCACGATGTGCCCGCCGAACCCCGCGTGCGGCGTGTGCCGCGACACGTACGCGATGATCCTGTGCGACCCCAAGCGCGCGCGGCTCGGGGACGTCGTCAAGGGCATCATGGGCGACGACGCGCGCGAGGTCAGCGTGTATGAGGATAAGCGCGTGCTGAGCGATCCGGATTGGGAGGATAACTATGAGCGGACGTTGGAGAGTCTGAATGTGTCGCGGGGCATGTTCCTCACCATCGTCGATGAGGAGGGCGAGTGGGGGACGATCTCGGTCGGACTTGGGGTGTTACCGTGAGTCCCTCCCTGTGCTTTTTCTTTCCAATTTCTGATCGAGTTGCTTTTTTTCAGGGCGAGCCATCCCGCGGACGCACCGCCGTTCATCCTGCCGAATCCGCTACCGCGCCCGCCCCGCAAAGTCAAGGTGGCCCCGCCGATGCCTGAGACGCCCCTGCGGCTATCGCTGAAACGCGGGGCGCCGGACGACGAGGGCGGGGATGAGATTATCGACCTCGAGCCGACGCCCAAGCGCCCGCGGCTGAACGCGGCGGACGAGGCTATAAAGAGCCCGAGCAAGAAGCGCAAGCTGCATGAGGATGGGCTGATTCTCATGGACGGGAAGGATGACATGCTCGACGATGATATAATTGTGATTGACTGAAAAGCTGTTTTGTTAGTGCTGTTGTGCTTTCTATATATACTTATTCCTCTCAGCCTTTGTCGCCGTATATCAGATGCGCACCAGACGGGAATCATTCGTATGTCACCGTTTTGCTTCTTAATTACCAAAGACGCTGCAACCTACAGCATCTGTATAGCTATGCACTGTACTTCATTCCCTCCCCCCTGTCTTTCACTCTGACCTAGTTTGTGTGCACCTGCAAATGGAGAACGGCGGCCCAACCCTCGAGGATGTTGAACACAGTGAACGGTGCTTGGACGATGGTGTACCTCCTGTCCTGTATTCTGCACCTACCCCGCGTCTCTCGGATGAAATTCGTCCCTGGGGCGCCCAACAGTGGTCTCCAATGGCTTTTTCCTCCTCCTCCGCATCCACAGAGTACTGGTCAAGCCCTATCGTCAGCTTTCTAACCGACCCTGACGGCTCTCCATCCGACTGCCTGGACTCTTTTGGTGGAGAACCTCAAGATATATGGACTCGGGATTGGTGTGAACTATTGCCTTGGTCCGAACCGTCTCGTTAGTCTATTTATCCAGTTGACTGTATATCTCGTGCTTACGATGACACCGTTCCCGTTAGATTTGGAGGACTGTCCAGAACGACTCGGTTCAGCTTGTGACGGTACTGTCAGTGAGCCCGGCCTCGCTGGAAAGATCAGCGACAATTGTATATGTTCAGAGCATAGTCCTGAAACTGCTGACGAGCGTCATGTTAACTTCAATTTAACGCAAGATGAGGGCGCTGAAAACACCGTAGAGATGACCTGTGGCCCCAAGGTGGAAGAGCACTTCTGGCCCATGCGCTATCAAATTCGCAATGGAACACTTTGCGTATGTCGACAGTTTCTTCGGTTAAACCCACCACTCACCGGATTTGCACTCAGCTGTATGAAGTATGTCAAGTTTCTCCTTGGATCGAGTACATTGGCATCGACACTTGGCTTAGAACACAGTCAATACCCTGATTGTCTTAGCCCGCAAGCATCGTCGACCGATCATCCTGTCCAAATTGACCCATGAATTTGCACCGCCTCCAGTGGGGTCCACAAGTCTAACCACTTTCCTTGAGGAAAGTCGAAGTCTCTATGACCGTCTATGTCATGTAGGCACCCAACCAGCTTTTCCTTGGATCTAGCTCAAAACTTTAGTCCCTAGGTCGCCTCCGAACTGCAAGCATCAGACCTCCAACAATTTAAAGAAGCTGTTTGGAAAGACAGCGTCATCATAATTCTCGTTGTATATGAGACAACGCTCGCTTCAAGGACAAGTATTGAAGACATTATAAAATTGCGAGGAGCAAAAGCCCAGTTCATGTTGGATCTTATGCAAGATGTCATTCATTCGCTGAACGTGGCTGCACAGGTCTGACCCGTTATTTGACAGACTCTGCGAATTCATATCGATTTAATGCACCTCCTTCGCGGAGGTGCGCCACGCATGCGGGGCGCCCGGAGGACATTTTTGAATAATATCCTCGAGCTCGGGCTCCTCCGGAATGTCGATCGAGCTGCTGTTCAGTTGGATATTCGTCGCTTAGTTATTCAGCTTTCCGTGGCCGCCGATCTCCTGCCGTCCTCCTTGGGCATTCATGACATCCAGCACGCAAGCCAGTTTCCCTTGGCCGGCGGAAATTTTGGGGACATATTCAAAGCGCAACATCACGGGGAGTTTGTGGCCCTGAAACGATTACGTTTATTCCAGGTAGACAGCGACGAGGGCCGGCAGATACGCCAAGTGAGTTATTCCAACTGAAAAGCCCTTGAACTTAGCTCTGGGTAGAAATTCTTCCGCGAAGCCCTGATATGGAAGAATCTTGATCACGACTACGTTCTTCCCTTTCTTGGGGTCGATTCGGAGACTTTCCCCGGATTTTTCTGCATGGTATCGCCTTGGATGAACAAGGGGGCCCTTGTGAATAATAAGGGTGGACCGTGTCAAAGCACGATCCCTGTCTTGGTTCGTACTGTCGTTACCGAGTATCTTCACAGTCCTAATTTTTTACTCTCAGCTATATGAAATCGCAGTCGGATTGCAGTGTCTTCATTCCCAAGATATTGTTCATGGTGATCTTCGCGGGGTATCCAAAATCAGCCTATATACTCGCAGTTGCCTGACGGCTGTATCTTTCAAAGGCTAACATCCTTCTGGATGACCAAGGACATGCACGCTTGGCGGACTTCGGTCTGACTGTCTTTGTCGATGGACCGTTGGCTCCCACAAACCGTGGCGGCTCTGTTCGCTGGATGGCACCGGAACTCCTGGATCCGGAATCATGCGGATTGAGCACGTTCAGAAGAACTTTTGCAAGCGACGTCTATGCGTTTGCTTGCGTTTGCCTCGAGGTCTTTTCCCCAATCTTTGATTCCGTTCTTGTTGTTGACATGGTGGTAGCTGTATACTGGGAAGCCTCCGTTCTCCGAAATTTTCGAGGGAGCAGTAATGCTCAAGGTCATCGCGGGCGTCCGCCCACAGGTCCCCTTCGTTGTGCCTGTGTGGTGCCAACAGCTAATTTCCAGGTGCTGGTGTCACTGTACATTCGAACGCGTAGGAACCGGAACCATCATCGAGACGATAGTGCAGTCTGTGTGAGCATTCCAGATTTTGTGTGTACCAAGTACCTAAGAATCACTGACTTCACTGACAGACGAAAGCGACCCCGTTCACCCCAAGAATTTGAACCCCCTGGCAGACCGGTTGATAAAAGAGTCAAGCTCTGAGCCGGGCTGAGTTCAAGCGACAGGTTGATTGGGACTGGGTGTCACATCCATTCAGAAAGTAATGCATCTAGGATACTTGAAATTCAATGTCGAGGTTGGTTTCTTCATTCGGAAAATCACTATGTTTCGTCTGCGACGATTTCCGTGCATTGTTTAGTGCGTACTTCTTAATCTTCGCTCAAACTTCAAACAGTATCTGTTAACATCTGAACATCGTGCTACGCGTACAGCACGTGTGCGCGCCAAGATAATTTATTTTCTTCGTCACGTTTTCCTCTCACTGGTTCTTACGACGAACACAGTGAGAGGTACGTCTATCCTACTGAACATTCACTATGATACTTACTTACTATTTACCCAGTCCGTACTTATATTGTTCGTACAGATCTCCGGTGTTCATAGGTTATAGGGCCCCGAGCAGCGCTGATACCTGCGCTTACCAGTCAACCAGCGGCATCGTTGTCAGCCCTCTGACACCATGGCCGCAAAGTTCCATACTTTCGATAACCTCAAGTATGAGTCGGAGGACGATCCGGATTCATGGCCGACATGGGAATCGAAGTGCAAGGCTGCACTCGTCATCTCAGGCTACTGGGGATACATTACCGGTCGCGGTCATACCGCTCCGGCAAAACAAATCCTTGACTCCTCTACCCCTCCAGTTCTGATCGATAACCCTCGATGGGAAGACTGGCTGGACGAAAATCTTCTCGTCCTGTCCTGCATTCGACTTCGCTTAGGCGACACAGATATACGTCTGATCAAGGACGAAGAGATAGCATCAGTGGCATGGGCGTCACTCAAATCGGCACATTTGCCGTCCGGTGCACTTTCCCAGCTCACTATCCTCCAGCAAGCACTCGCCCTTCGCTTCACACGCGACGTCCCCCTTGCGACTACATCCGAGAAGCTGCAGACCCTCGTGAACGCCTTCTTCGCCGTCCGACCTCCCACGCAGGACGAATGGACGTCGATCCTTTTCCTCAATGCGATGGCCGGGCCTGATTTCAAGGACGCACGCTCTTCCCTCGACACCCTTCTCAGTGCCGGAAAGCTAGCATCTTCATCCGTCGTTGCCAGAATCAAGCACGAGCAGGTCCGCATCAATGGAGAGATGGCCGAGGCAGCGTCCCAGGAGGCCTCATTTGCCGCCTTCAGCAAGCGGTATGAGCAGATGGCACCGAAGCCCGAGTACCCGAACGGGCAAGGCCCGTGCAAAAATCCGCAGTGCAAGAGCCGCGTGAAGCAGTTCCATGATTGGGACCACTGCTACGGTCCCGGCGGGCGCATGAAAGCGCCGAAGGGCAAGGGAAAGCGGGGAGGATCATCACCGAAGGAGAAGGCAAAACTCGCAGCGGCGGCAAACAGCTCTGATGAGTCTGATGATCAAGCCGCGTTTGCGAGTGATTCCGCTGGCTATAGGTCTTTCTTCGCGGACGCGAATGCACCCCGCGGAGAAACCGCCTCATTTGATTGGTCCACCATTTCCCCCGATGTTGCGCATCTGGCACGTAGCAGGCCCACCGTCCTTGCTGCTTTGATCCTGTATCTCGATACGGGCGCCACCAGCTCTATTTGCCCCATCCTCAAGTACTTCACCAAAATCACGCCATGCATGCGCACCGTTTCCGGCGTAGGCGGATCTTCTATCAAGGCGATAGGTATCGGCGAAGTACGAATCCGTGTAGGCAAAGGCCGACACTTCACTCTGAAGGATGTCCTTTACTGCCCCGAAGCCGCCATCACCCTCATTTCCGTTGGCAGGCTCTGTGATGATGGCCATTCCTGTCTCATCAAGCGCGCATCGGGCAAAGTCGTCGCCACTGGCACCCGCGCTGGCACTGGGTTGTACACTCTAAATGCCGAGAACGTCCTCTTCACCTCTGTCTCTGACCCCGCTGTCATGTCCGCTCGTGCCACCATCTATCAGTCGGCCCGCGCACTGGCGAGCGTAGCTGTCAAGGCCGAGCCCACTCTCCGAACCTGGCACCATCGCCTAGGTCATGTCAATGTCGGAACTGTGCTTGATATGGCCCGAGGGCACGCCGTAACCGGTATGGACGCCAACCTGTCGCACCTTCCTCCAAAATGTGCTGATTGTGTCCTCGGAAAACAGAAAAAGACATCTACTCGCAAGAAGCGTAGAGGCCCGCGTTCGACGAGAAAGCTGGAGAAAGTTTTTGCGGATCTGTCGGGACCTCAGACAGTAGCGGCGAGGGGTGGTTACCTGTACACACTCCAATTAATCGACGACTGTTCTCATGAGCAATGGACAATCCTCCTTAAGCGAAAGTCAGACGCTGAGCAACAAATCAAAGAATGGATCGCTATCGTTGAAGCCGAATCTGGCGAGAAAGTCGGAGTCTTCCGAGTCGATGTCGGCGGCGAATTTGATTCAGCAGGTTTCATTCGCTATCTACGCGAACACGGCATTAGGAAAGAGACGTCCGCCCCGTACTCCTCCGCGCAGATGGGCTTGATCGAGCGTACTCATCATACCCTCATGAGTCGTGCTCTAGCGTCACTCTCGTCAGCTAATCTTCCTCGTAACATGTGGGGGGAGATGATGCTCACCGAGACATATATCAAGAACCGAACCCTGACAAGCGCGTTTCGGAACCCGGAGCAGACGCCCCACGAGCGCTGGACAGGCAAGAAGCCGGACCTCTCCCACATGCGTGAGATAGGCTGTCGCGCATTCGTATTGAAGCTGCCGAAAGCGAAGAATCCTAAAATCTTCAATCGGTCAGTGGAATGTGTCATGATTGGGTACTCCCCGTCTTTGACTGACACGTACCGGTGCTATGAGCGCAAGACGGGGCGTGTACACGTCGCCCGCAACGTCGAATTCATTGAGTCACAAGATGAAATGGCGAGGCCGTTAACAGCTGCCCAAATGGTCAAGAAAACTGTCACGCAGGTGCCGCCGCCGCACGATAACGCACCGGACGTTCCAGCTGCCGTGCATGATGCACCTCTACCTCCCATCCTGGATCCTTACGATATGGAGCCGGAAAGCGAGGAGGAGCTTGAGGAGGCACATGAGCCCGTCCCAGAACCACAGTGCCCTGCGCGCATGCGCAGAGGGCGAGGAGACGACGGTGCATTCCCAGACATCCGGAAGGATGCTGCTGTAGCTGAGGCACGCGCCGCCGAGGGACGCGCGAAGGAACGGCGTGCGGAAGCGAAGACGCGCAGAGCGACCGTGGAGGAGATTGATGAGGACCTGGATGAGGAGGAGGAGCGAGCCGAAGAGGAGGAGCTCGCAGCGTATGCTGCGGATGACGCTCAGTATGAGTACTGGGCGTTCAGCGCTACCTCTTCGTCAGACGACGAGCCGAAAACTTGGAAGCAGGCTCGAAACTCACCCTTCTCCGAGGAATGGCGCCAGGCGTACGAAGCCGAGTTGGACTCTATCAAGCTTCACGGCGTTTACGAGCTCGTTCCACGCGAATCCGTGCCCGCAGGTCGCAGAATCATACGATCAAGACCGGTCTTCAAAATCAAGCGGGGCAGCGACGGTGATATCCTGAAATTCAAGGCTCGTTTAGTCTCTATGGGGTATGCCCAAGTCGCTGGCCAAGACTACCGCGAGACCTACGCACCAACATCCCGTTTTGAATCCTTCCGAATGGTCCTGCACACTGGCGCGACCCTTGACTACGAAATTGATCATGTCGACATTAAGACAGCCTTCCACAATGGCTTGCTTGAGGAGGAGATATGGCAGGAGCAGCCGAAGGGGTTCGAGGTGCCAGGGAAGGAGAACTGGGTGTGGAAGCTGAAGAGAGGAATGTACGGTTTGAAGCAGGGGAGCCGATCATGGAATCTGCGCCTGAATGGCGCCATGATTTCCCTTGGATTCGAGCGAGTGTCAGTCGAACACAGCATCTATTCAAGACGTCGCAACGGTGCGGAGTCTCTGGTTGCTGTTCATGTCGACGACCTCTGCGTGGCGGCGAGCACTAAGAAGGAGATGCAGTCATTCAAGGAGGAGCTCAAGAAGCACTCCGAGATCACGGATCTCGGGCCTGTCAACTGGATCCTCGGAATCCGAGTTACTCGGGATCGTGTCGCCCGAACGATATCTTTGGACCAGCAATCTTATATCGAGAAAATGGCAGCACGCTTTGGCCTTGAGAACGCCCACCCTATCCGTACTCCGATGGTTCACGGAGAACCCCTTTCCCATTCCATGTCTCCGTCGACACCTTCTGCAAAAGCCCGTATGACCGATGTGCCTTATCGTGAACTCGTCGGCTCCCTGATGTATGCCAACGTCGCGACGCGCGCGGACATAGCACACCCTGTTGGGGTGGTCAGCCAATTCTGTCAGAATCCTGGTGAGCTTCACTGGCTGGCGGCTAAGCGCATATTGCGCTACCTTATTGGGACAAAATCCCACTCCCTTGTTCTCGGAGGACGCTCCCCCATTCGTCTCACTGGACACACGGACTCTAACTACGCGCCTCCGGGCGATTTAGACAAGCGAAAATCCACCTCCGGTTACTGCATGACTCTCGGAGGCGGCGTCATCTCCTGGAGCTCAAAGCGCCAATCTACCGTCGCAACTTCTAGCACAGAGGCAGAGTACATGGCCTGCTGCCATGCAGCTAAGGAGGCCGTCTGGCTACGGATGCTCCTACGGGCCGTTGGACACCGCCAGAAAAATGCGACCGTTCTTCGTTGCGACAATCAAGGCGCATTAATTCTGACGGCGGATCCATCATTCCATTCCCGTGCTAAGCACATCGACGTGCAGTACCACTTTTCGCGTGACCGCGTTGAACGCGGCGAATTGAAGTTCACCTACGTCCACACCTCCGAGAACGTTGCTGATATTTTCACGAAACCACTGCCGGAACCTCTTTTCAAGAAATTCCGGACCATGCTTGGAATTGTGGGTTGACTGGACGCGTTCAGCACGCTGAGGAGGAGTGTTAACATCTGAACATCGTGCTACGCGTACAGCACGTGTGCGCGCCAAGATAATTTATTTTCTTCGTCACGTTTTCCTCTCACTGGTTCTTACGACGAACACAGTGAGAGGTACGTCTATCCTACTGAACATTCACTATGATACTTACTTACTATTTACCCAGTCCGTACTTATATTGTTCGTACAGATCTCCGGTGTTCATAGTATCATCAAGTCTCAGATTCTCAGCGACAAGTCCGACTTTCCATGTCTCTGTTATCTACGTGTATTGAACACAAAATAGGAGCCTTGGCTCCTATTTTCTTGGCTCCTATTTCGAAGTCTTCCTCACCTTGCCATGACCGCCGATTCTACTATCAACGACGTGGAGATCAAGCGGGGTGATTCCAAAAACTCTGTAGACAGCGTGGTCGGCCCCGTGCCGACAAAGCCTCTCAAGTTGTCTGCGTCGGCTTCGGCAGAGACTGCAGCTGGACGTCAGCAATTCATGCAGCAGTTCACAGTGTGCGACGAGTCTGGTGTCGGTTTGTTATTGACCAACTCCTCCGGTGTCCCCCTCTCCCGATTTGTAACACCGCGTCTCCCGTCCCAACAGTGGCTTGAAGACAAACGGGTCGGCGATTGCACCCTCTCAATCGACCTTTGCTGACTGTTTTCAGGACGAGCTCAAAACTTTTCTTGCGACTGACGCCGCCTGGACATCGGATGAGGGCGTCCCGCAGCTCCGAGGTGTCCAAGCACACTACCTCGGCGATATTATTCAAGTACTTGACACGGGTGCGCGAGAGCGCGAAAACGATGCCAATAAACAAGGTAGGCGCCCCTTGACAATAAGAGTCCAACGCTAACGTACCCGCACAGCGTCAGACAAGTTACTGTCCAAACATTTCGCAAAACTCGAACAATTGTGTGTTGAAGTCGTGGAACTCCGCGCAACCAACCCTCCTCCTGCGGAAGACCGATGGGGCAGCGTATTCAGGCAAATCATGGCGATTGCCACTGAACACTGGAAGTGGGCATTCGACAGCACTGGGTCAGTAACAATCATCTTTTGTGTTCTGCTGAGTAACAATTTAGTAACAATCCAATAGTGGCAGTCCCCCGCCGCTGGCTATGCCTCGCGTGTTTGCTCGTTCGAAAGATAAAGTAGTTCGGGAGCACCACGGTTTTCCCACCACCTTCAAGCCTGATTACTCAGTCACAATGGCGCCAACGGTTATTCCGGGGCCGGGAGAGTATGACCGACTGTTTCGATGCCTCTCCATGACGAAGAAGAAGGACAGGCGAGGCATGGTAAGCCTACCTGTTTTGGCAGCTCAGTTGAAATCAAAGCCGGACGACCTTCCACATGCGCACGGGCAAATTGCGTACTCCGCGGTGCAAGCAGCGGGGATTTTCCAAAATGCAGACGTGGACTTACAACTGTTGACTCTCGCGGTCGCTCAAGGAATCGTCGAGGTTGGAAGTTGTTGCTGGCCGGGCAAGATTAAATCCACTAGCCTTGGACCGGAAGCCCTTGCAAAGCTCATTGCGGCGGACGTACGTGCTTGAGCATCATTTTTGACCCATACTCAACCATGCTGCAGGCATGTTTGGTCTCGGGCCAAGCACCAATCGACCTGGGAACGCTCTCAGGAGTGGTTTCCCTTGTCATGCTAGTCCATGATGCTTCACGCATTCATGTCATGACGGCGCATGACGTCGAATCGCTCGCAGAAGGCAGCAGTGGTCAAGATCTAGACGCGCTCGTCTGTGACCGAAGAACACGTCCCGCCCTCCTCCCCATCTACGCAGGCCCTCTCGTCGACTGGAGAGCCCGCGCACCGACCGCGAACCGACCGTATGACGCTTCCGGCCCCGGGAAGACGGCAGCCTCAACGCGAGCCGGTAATGTACAAGAGATTTTCATTCACCAGGCCTAAATCAGACCACTTCAGCACTTCACCGCTCAACGGGGACTTTTCACCCAGCTGTAGCAGTCAAGTTAGCGCAAATTCGTGTCCAAAAATACCAAGCTTGAGGAAGAGTCTGCGCCAGATAATAAATGGTCCAATTGAGCGTCAAGCACTTTACTTTATACTTCGCTCTAGGAGCCTAAGGACCGAACTTCACCCTGAATCACGGATGCAATTACGGTACGGCGACCATATAAAACATTCGGCGGATATAAAAGTGGACTTTCCTCAAGGAAGGAGAGGGATAGGGCGAGTCTGTGTCATTTTGAATCAACACGCGACGCGATGTTTGTTCGTGCTTTTCCCGTGACCGACGCGTCGTCACGCATCACACTCGCTTCCTCCCATTTCGCTTGCATTCGCGACTCTGCCCTGCAGTGGCCCTATAGATCTGTCTGCGACAAATATCACTGCTGCTTAATCTTATCATGCCACCTAAAGCGTCCCAGCCGACAAGCTCCAACGGAAAACCACCGAAAAAAACCAAGGCCGTTACCGTCAGACTCGACGCTGCTCCGTCAAACTCACCGCGAATTAACCCACTGACCGCAGTGAGCTTTCATCAGTCAACGTATCAGATTTATGGCTCAGGATTACCATAGTTTGCTACCGCACCTCTCTCCGCTACGAATGGCACGAACACCGTCCGGAAAGCCTCGCAACCAAGCCAGAAGAGCAAGGGGAAAGGAAAGGAGAAAGAGAAGGCAACGCCCGCGTCTAACTTGGTCGACGCTAAAGGTGTGTCGTCCTCCCAAGAAGTCCTGCCTCGTACTGAGTGCATTCCTAGATGACCGTTTGTGGGTGGATATCTATGAGCCTACTACGGAGGTGCGCATCCTCACCGCGTAAGGGTGCAAGTCATAATGGATGTTTCAGGCGGAACTGGCTGTACATGTGAAGAAAGTGCAGGACGTTCGTGGATGGCTCAACGAAGCTTTCAGTGGAGGACCGTCCGGAAAGTTACGGAAATACCGCGTCAGTCTTGCGTTTCTCGCGGCCCCGGATCGTGCTCTTACGATGTCCTCTTCCTCAGCGTATCCTCGCACTCACTGGGCCGGCCGGCACCGCAAAGACTGCTACGATGCGCGTCCTCGCACGAGAACTGGATTGCGAGATTCTCGAGTGGCGAAATGTTATGGAAGCCTCGTCATCACATGCCTTTGAAGGTACGATACCAATGAAGTTCGTGAGCTCTGTACTGACCTAACATGCTCTCAGACGACGACCGGCCACAAGGCTCTCCTTATCGCCCGTCCTACGAGTCGGACCATGAAAGTCTGTTCTCGAAATTTGAAGCCTTCTTGACACGCGCCTCGACATGCCAGTCAATCTTCGCTGACGCCGAGAGAGATCCCAAGCTCTCATCCTCGCAATCATCGTCTTCGAATCGTTCCCCCGCGCGAAAGCGCCAGATAATCCTGCTGGAAGATCTCCCCAATATCCTTCACGCGAAGACTCAGACGCAATTCCATGCTGCCCTCCAGTCCATTGTGACGTCGCCGGCTGTGGATCCTGTGCCGATCGTGGTCATTGTAAGCGACGCGGGGATGCGGGGGGAGGCGAGCGACGAGCGTCTTGCAAGTGGATCGTGGGGCAAGGACCGTGACGGAGTTCTCGATATCCGCACTGTATTGTCCAAGGACCTCCTCCATGGCCCGTATGTCACGCAGATTGGGTCAGTTTTGCTATCTTTTCCGTTCCTACCCACCGCTGAATCGAGTCCTTCTTAGATTCAATCCCATAGCCCCGACGCTCATGAAGAAAGCCCTCCAGGCCCTGGTGTCCACCCATTTTTCGTCGAAGGCCAACGGGTCCGCGCCATCGAAGGAGATGCTGGATATTATCATAGAGACCTCCAACGGTGATATCCGGAGCGCTATCATGGCGCTCCAGTTTTCCTGCGTGGTCGATATACCCGGAAGCAAGGGACGAAAGAAGAATTCGTCAGGCTCAAGCACGAAAGTGGTGCTTGAAGCCGTAACGAGAAGGGAGCAGAGTCTGCACCTCTTTCACTTGATTGGGAGGGTGCTGTACAATAAACGTAGGCCGTTCTTGTCTATCCTTCCTCTCTTTTTGACCGACCGGGTACATTTTCAGGGAAGGGAGATCCACCAAATCAAAGCGCGACGGCAAAGGACATACAGAAGGACAAGGACCTTGATGCCACATTGAAAGACCCGCCGAAATTGCCTCCTTTCTTGGACGCTCATGCTAGGAGGACCAGTCGCGTTAATGTCGATGTATGATCCCATTCCTTTTCTGTCTGATACTCTTTGATAATGACGGATCTCACAGCTACTATACGCCGACTCTCCGATCGACTCATCCCTGTTCTCCTTGTACATTCACCAGAACTATACTCAGTTCTGTAACGAAGTCGAAGAATGCGAGGGCGTCGCGGACTGGCTGAGCTGGATCGACTCCAGTGGGGGCGAAGCGGTAGGTTTTCATACGCGATGTGAACTATGATCCTCACGATCTTTCCAGTGGTATCAGGCGAACCCCCACCGCTTCCACCTGCTGACCATGGGAACACTGCACTCGTTGCCCACTCCTGTCCCGCGGCGAAGCCAGAAGCTGTTTAAGCCCGAGTTCTTTGACTTCCTGACGAAAGAAAAGGACGCTTGGGATGCAGTGCGGGACGTCCGGGGGTGGCTGGTGGAGGATGCGACCTCGAAGGTTCGTCTCCTGTCCAGCTTCCGTAGCGCGCTGACCGGGTCGTTGCAGGAAGGAGAAGGGTGGGGACTTGGTGGATGGAGTCGCGCGGAGGTAGCTATGGGACTTGGAGGCGTGCTCAAGGCGCGCGACTTGAAACAAGGCCAGCCGCAAGCACCAGCTTCCCATCGCCTGTTCTCGAGTCTTCCTTTCGTGTCGGGAGGCGACAACAGGGGACTGCGACAACTGGGCGAAGGGGATTTACCCAGCGACAATGTGGATATCCCGGAAGACGAAGGTGGTCCGCGAGGGGGCTGGTCGGATATTGCGGATACCCAGCAGGGTGGAGGCTGGCTTGAGAATGACGATATTGAGGATTTCTGAATAAAATAAATTGATTTTTCATGCTCTGAGGTTGACGCCGACGGAACGAAACAGCAACAAATTCCGACAGAAATTCTTGGTTCTTACCACTGCCAGTTCCCAAGTGAATCCCGATTTCTGCGCCTCGCAGCATACGTGAATGCTCCTCAGCTAACCAGTAAACCGCAAGATTCAGCCTTCGAAATGAGCCTGCCTCCTCCTGCAATTTCCGCTGACCTATGGGATTCTTGTGTGTAGAATGCCCTTCGGGCCTCTCGATGCTGACGGCTAGCCAGTAATCCCTATCGACGCCGACCCTGCTGACTCTGACCCGACACCCACTGTTACGACCGTAACAGTGCCGACCCCCACAATCACACCCACGTACAGAAGTCCTCGTCCTTGAGAGCCTGTTTTTAACGCCGCGTCTTGACCCTCTAGGCCCTCGTCGTATCAGCATTACCAGGCGTACTCGCACTACCAGCAGCCTTCGTATCAACCACAACAGTCTACATTCCAAACGTACCAGCAATATGCGGCGGCGCCGCAACAGACGATGGCTCGGCAGGCCATATCGAATTCCCACCAGTCGCACCAATCAAGCGCCGGGGCTCTGGACACGGCGGACGTCGCGACGCTCAACGATGCGCTCGGTAGTGCAGGCGTCGATCTCAGGGCACGCGGTCTCCTCCCTTTCTCGATATCTCGCGGTACTGAAGTATATTGCAGGCGGAGGAAGAGAGCCTGCAGCGCTCGCACGACCAGCCCCAGTCGTTCCGCCCGTACGAAGACCGCTCCAAGAAGCAGCCCGCGCGGCCAAACTTCGACGTGAACTTCCTCGGCGCGACCATGCGCAGCATCGCCTCGCACCACAAGGTCGCTACTGTCCCCGAGGAGTGCGTCAACTACCTTGCGCTTGCGCTGCGCGCGCGTCTGCAGGACCTCGTCACCGGCATGATCGACGCCGCGCGCCACCGCACCAGCGCGCAGTTCGACCGCCCCGCGTCGCTGTACGAGGACGGCTCCGCGGCGTGGGGCCTCCTCGTGCGGAGCGACGTCGCGAAGCAGCTCGCCGCGCTGGAGAAGGTGGAGCGGGAGGAGGAGATTCGGCTGCGCGAGGTGCGGGAGAAGCGCGAACAGGCTATCACGGCGGCGCTCACCGCCGTACTCGACGGAGAGGACGTACATGTGGACATCCCGCAGGACGACGACATGGATGGCGGCGCGAGGCGGCGGCAAAAGAAGAAGGCCATGTCGGAGGAGGTGGGGCGCAAGATGGCGAACGCGGCAGCGAATCGCGCGGCGGGGATCACGGGCAAATATGCGTGGCTCACGTCGAGTAGTGGTGCTCGGCCCAAACCCGCTGGTTCCCCCACGGCAGCTGTAACCTCGCCGCTACGACCGTATGAATCCAGTCGACGGGCTCCGGCTCCACCACCTCCTCCAGACGCCGACCGACGCATGCCCATTACACTCCGGGATGCGATGTTTGTCATCGAGAAGGAAAGAGGGCATGGAGGGGGGAGGGGCGCTGCTCGAGGATGGACTTAGTATTCGAATTTTTGCATCGTGGGTGTATTGTATTAATATGGATGTATACGACTCGTATACGACAGTATCGCGATAGACAGTAACTACTGAAGACACATCAAGGCGACTAGTCAGATCAAGCACATAAAGGGGAGGAAACGTCGTGCGACAATGATAGGTAGTGTGCTCGTCATTGCAGCTCATCCTGGCCCATCCACGCGCACAACGGGACTCTTCCGCTTTGCGACGGATCCCCCGTTAACCATCCCCTTCCCCTTCCCATTTCTCGGTGCGGGTGTCGGCGCCGGAGCAAAAGGCGCTGCGGGGACAACACCGGAGGACCAGAACCTGTCGTAAGTCAGGGAGGCGGGAGGCGGTGGGAAGGGCTGGGCGGACAGAAATGGGGATGGTGTCGCGGAGCCCTGGGGAAATATTGGCGCAGGCACCGTATGGATGTACGTTGCTGGATCTTGGAAGCGCTGCTGGCCCCACGCAGCGGGATCGTGGTGCGGGTGTGATGGGAGATGCGTAGACGGGCCCGCCTCGGGTGGGACACGGGGATCCATGTGCGAGCTACCGTTTGTAGGGTCGTGGGGCATGCGGTACAGATGACCATCCGGCTGTACATGGGAGGGCCCGAGCTTGAGAGACAAAGAAGAATTGGGGCCAGTGTCGTCCATTTGAGACTGCTGGAAAAGCTGAGGATCGAGGGAAGACGAAGGAACGGCGCCGGCGGGATAAGTGGCATCCGAGTGTTTTTGCTGGCGGAAGTACAAGTTTTCCACCTCGGGCAGACGTTGCTTTTGCTGAAAGAGGAGCAATCAGAAAGAGTTCTGGCGAAGGGGGCTTGATATACCCAGCCGTGGTCGACTTTGAGTCTTGCGTATCGGAGGCGCAGCTGCAAGTGTCTTAACAGCTACACAAACACGAAAATTAGTCTTGCGGGGCCTATACAAGAAGAGAGTTGGGGAGTATGTACATGGTCTGCCTTCGCCCGTTCCATCGGCCGTATGTGGCCGTTTGGCGTGAGGTCGGCGTCTGTCAATAATCGCAGGGCGTCGGTCGTGACGAAATTCGCCAGTTCATCATCCATGGTACGAGGTCGTTTGCTGCAAAACGGCACTAGGATCTTTGGGCCCCGGAGGATGGTGGCTAAGGCAGGAGGACCAGATAGAACGAGGTGAGACCTGAGTGAGAAGACAAGGCGCGCATTGGCACGTGACCAAATATTAGCACCGCCACTGATCAATCTCGATCGCGAATTATTCAGCGCGTTTTGACCCCGACCTTCACCAACTTCACTCACCATGCCGCTTTTATCTCCGCTCAACTTTCCCAAATGGCTGAAGGACAACTCCCACTTGCTCAAGCCTCCCGTCAACAACTTCTGCTTGTACCAAGGGCAAGATTTCGTCGTGATGGCTGTCGGCGGCCCGAATGAGAGAAACGACTACCACGTCAACGAAACGGAGGTTAGCACTTGTTCTGGGAAGCCGGATTCAGTAACTTATCAGCGGAATATCTTCCAGGAGTGGTTCTTCCAGCACAAGGGCGGCATGTTACTGCGCGTCGTCGATGATGGGGTCTTCCGCGACATACGCATCGAAGAGGGCGAGATGTTCTTGCTCCCAGGTATGTGCCAGAAAATATGGGCCTGTGTTTTCGATGAATCAGGTTTACTGCTGCAGCCAACACCCCACACAATCCAGTCCGATTTGCGGACACAATCGGCATTGTCATGGAGCGGGTTCGTCCGGAAGCTGCTATGGGTGAGCGATACGATGCGTTGGGAGCATTTCTGACCTTTCTGCAGATCGTCTGCGATGGTACTGCCGTTCGGACGCCCACTCGGAGCCGACCATCATTTACGAGGAAATGTTCCATGTCGCTGATCTTGGGACACAACTCAAGCCAATCATCCAAAGGTAAGCGAATTCTCTTGCGAAATGGACTGGAAATTTGATGAGTCTGCAGATGGCAAGCGGACGAGAAGATTAGAACGTGCAGTAGCTGCGGGTCGATTGCTGAACCGAAGTGAGCAAGGATAAATGTAGAGGAAGTATCTGGCCCGGTTTTCCGAGGTGTATTCTGCTCGATAACCGGGGTGTTTAAAATCATTGGTCGAATTTGTGGTGAAGACAAACTCAATGTCGGCAGCTCAAACGGTTAAGCTGGAATGACGTGCAAGCGATCTTGTCGTCAGATTTTACTGGGAGGCATCCTTGTGATATTTTCCATCGGCAATCGTTCGCTCAAAGAATTCCTCAGTCACCTCAAACGCGTTCGAGCGATGTGGTTGTCATTAAATCGATTCGGCACTCCCACCGACATAGGGCTGTACCACAGTGAGACCAAGACATCATACAACGGCTGTCTGATTTTTAGGCTCTGTATCCGGAAAAAAAATACGACCGACCTTTGACTTTGGGGCCTCTCATTCTGGGAGGAAGATGGTGCGTTACAACGCACCCGCCTTCCTTCTCGTTGCTTCCACAACACGTCCACTGAATCGTGCGACCTTTAGAATCGGGATCCTCTCCGTCTTCCTCGTCCTCGTCATTTCCGCTGTAACACTGGTCCCCATCCTCATCGCTATCCCAATCTTCGCGTTGCCCCGTAAATCTGCGAACGGCTGAAAGAGAAGGATGACCGTCAGTGAGGTCGTGGAGACGGACATTTTTTTTGGCGCGTACCGTCAAGATCGTGCCAGTGACACACCCTCTCCTCATTCGCGCTCTTATCATACATCTCGCCGCAGTTCCGGCATTTTGTGTCCATGCTGGCGCCGACCTTGCGTTTCTTGGAGGGTGGCGGCGCAGGCTTGACATCGCGTTCATACATCTGTATCTCGGAAGAGTCACGCGCTTTGCTGCGTTCAGATTCGACTTCATCGAGAACGCGCCCGTTGCGCGTGAGGACGGAGAGCGACGCGTGTTTGGTGCGAAGACATCCTCCGGACTTGAGCTGTAAGCCGCAACAGTCCCAAAAGAAACCCTGAGGCAGGTTCTTCCTGTTCTCCTTCGTGTCTATCGGCCCATCTGCCGCGTAGTGGTCGGTCCAGACATCCTCGTCGATCGTGAGGTTCCCTGTCGTTTCCATGAAGTCAAACTCAGCACGATGGGCGCGAAACGCGTTGACTGACCATAATGCCACACACAGCTCTCATGGTCGTTCGTGGTGACGTCGAATCCCTGCTTGCAGCGCCGGCACGTCTCAAACTTCGCCACCTTGTTCTTTCCGCCGCCTTCAGTCGCGACCAGTGCATCCCAGAATATCTTCGCGACCTGTGGCTCGCTCTGCGCGCCTTCCAAAATCAGGCGCTCGAGAACGGCTTTGGGCGCCTTGTCGAGGGCGTTCTGGAGCGCAGCGAGGTTGTCTTTGTTCTTGAGGTCGATGGTCGCGGGTGCCATGATGGGAAACGAAAAGACTCAGAGTGATGTTTCGCCGTGATTGGCGCGTCGACGCGTCTGTCACGCGCCGGGCCTAGCCGGCGTAACCTCAATCTTCGAATTATCAAGGTTAATGGCGACAGAACTTGGATAAAACCCTTGCTATATACACCGACAATATAACAAAACTAACGGGATAGCGACCAGCAGTGGCAGGGCCATCGCAATTTGAACTTGAACATACGACTAATATTACTGAGAGAATTGCACAGTCATGAAGGCGTGGAGTCCAGCATGAAATGAGGAGAACCGTCAGCAAAGGCAGGAGTTTGAGAGGAGAAAACGTACCCGGTATCAGTCGAGCGACCTCCGTCATTGAGGCCCCATCTGAATCTTCACACTAGGCGCGTCGCGGGAGCCAAAAGCCAAGGTCGAGAGCCACGAAGTGAAGCTACAAGAAGAGGGAAATATCAGCGAAAGAAGAGCAGAAGAGGGAAGCCCGGTACATACCAAGAGACCGTCGTCGCAAGCGTCCTCCGCCACTGAAGCCCCCTCTACTACCAAACCGTGCAACGACGCGTATCGGACTGCAACCTCGCCCGAACCGTGGTGGACCCTCCTCGCTACCCACCGTGATCTAAGGTTATCTAGAGCCGTCAGCAGCAACGTTCTAGCACGCCCCCAGTCAACGATGGACATTGCGCGAGGAGGCGGAACGGGAAAGTGCTGCTTGAAGGGGACAGCGCCGCGCACGATTTGCTCTGTTGCACCGGGCCCAAGAGTGCGTCGTGGAATTCGATGGGCAGGCCAGCTGAAGGAAAGTGAGAAGGGGAAAAGGGAAAGGGGGAAAGGGCGGGACGTACAAGGTTGCGGTCAAGGGTAAAGAACCGTGGCTGACAGTCGACGGGGTATTTATATGTTTTCCGGCGACTTGATGATAGCCGTTGTTGAAAACGCGCAAACAAGGCCAACGCGACGCGACGCGTTGTACGAGTCTTGGTCTGGATATTTTTCTAACCAACGCGACGCGACGCGCCGCGTCTCGGCTGAGTGTTATTTTTTGAGAGTCGAGCTCAAGTTGAACTCTGTGCAGGTCGTGAGAGTTAGACAGCCTCACTGTCACTCTGATTGCCGCCCATCTATCCACATGCCGCCCCGAGTTGCCGAAGCTTCGTCTTCATCCACCACCATGTCTCTTCCTTCAGGTTAGCTTCTCATGGGGTCCTGTGCTGCTTTGTCTGACATTCTGCAAGTGCGACGGGTGATTACAGGCCATACTGATGATGGTCTGGCGACATTTCAGTCTGACGACGTCGTTCCGACCAATACTCGCCCCAACGGAACTGGAATCTCATTTATCTATGCTGCGCCCGCACTTCCAATCGACAATCAGGATCCCAAGGACTGGGCTGATGAGGAGGCTCAAGGCAAGAATTTCGCAGGTCTCCCCAACTTGTTCGACATTCCAGGGATGTCCTGGTGAGCTGCGGATACGACTTGGTACCGGCATCGCTTAATTCGCGCTGCAGTCGGGCTATCGACATACCCCCCGGTCTCGGAGGGAACATGCATCGGTAATTCAAGTCCTCGTAATCTTGGTGCCCATAGCTGACATAAAAATCAGCACTTTGACCTTCGATCTCGTCGTCGTCATGAAGGGTACCGTCAGTCTCAAACTGGACAGCGGCGAGGAAAAAACGCTGCAGACCGGAGACGTTATTCTGCATAAAGGAACGAACCATGCCTGGTCCAACCCGCATCCGACCGAGTGGGCACGAGTTTATGCCATCGTGACGAATTCATTGCCTATTAGTATCCCTGGTGTCGGAAACTTGGCGGACACGGTGAATTGATTGTTTTCTCTGGCTCGGGACGCACCTTTTTGTAAAAATTTTGGTGCCCGAACACGAAGCTCGATCAGAACCCAACTAGCCGCGCGCCGGAAAGATACGGACGGTTTTTTTTTTCATCACTGGGGACAACCACGACTTGAGGAAGATAAGAATCGAGTCCCGCAGACGCATTCCTCTGCGTTACTCCTTCCATTCGCCGGGGAGTCTTCTTTGGATTACGCCCAGATTCGAGACTTGCCGGCGGCTGACCCCCGTTCCCGTCTTGCATCGGCGTCGGAACATATTCCAGGCCTTGGTCGTGGAGAGCTTGCATATATCTGGGCTTGTAAACGTTTGCCCTGACCCGACCTCCGACAGCGAATGCATTGATATGAAGCCATCAATTCGAGCTGGGAATGCCGAAACTATGCGCGGAGCTGCTGTTTACTTTAGAATTCAGCGTTCATTTTGACTCCTCTGAAGCAGGTGTGTTTCGGCCTTCAGATGTGCGAATTTCGAGTCTAAGGGGAAACTCAGTTGAATAAAAAATCGCTTGCAAATGAAGAAACCCCTTACAAACGGGACGCGACGCGTTGTGTTGGCCGTGTTTGGGAAATCAAACTCGGAAACATATAAATACCCGTCGACTGTCAGCCACTCTTCTTTACCCTCTTCCTTAACCTTGTATGTTCCCATTCCATTCCCTTTCCTTTCTGACTCCTTCTGCCAGCTGGCCGGCCCACCGACCTCCACGACGCGCACTTGGGCGGGCGCACAGGTTGACGAGACACCGACCGACAGCGTGCCGGGGTGCCCGTCCTGCGTTTCTCCCCCTTGTCGCTTCCTTGCGGACTTCCAGCGATGAGTGGACACCACAGGTATATCCAGATCACGTTTGGGTAAGCTCGGAAGTCCGCCACGACACGGGGGGGTTCGCGGGGCTAAATCTATCTCTGGCGCGTTGACGGCTTGGTGAGAGACCGGAGAGCGGGGGCTTCAACGGCGGAGGACGCTTGCGATGACCAACCGATGGTGTGTTCCTTCTGTTCGACTCCCTGTGTTTTCCCGCTCAAGTCCGTTCTCTCCTATATAGTTTTGAGGCGATGCGGCTTCTCGGGCTCTTGCGTATTGCATCTTCGCGGCTGCCATGCATTTCTTAGTTAGTTCGTGTTTTCTATGCCATTTCCGAGCTTTCTGTGAAGTCTTCATGAACCATGTCCCCTACACGTTAAAGCATAAGTGGTTGTACATAGACGCGTCGCGTCGCGTTGGTCCTGTTTGCGCGTTTTCAACACCGGCTACATTCAACTCACCGGAAAACATATAAATCCCGAGTCGGCTGTCAGCCACTCTTCTTTACCCTTTCCCCCCAACCTTGTACGTCCCATTCCCTCGTCCCTTCCTTCCTTCTCACATTCCTCCAGCTGGCCTGCCCATCGACCTCCACGACGCGCACCTGGGCCCGGCGCACAGAGCGCACGAAGAGACCTAGTCTGGGGTACAAGCAAGAAATCTCCCTGCTACTGTGAACGAGAAGTACCACCACGAGCCGTACCCGTGCCCTGTGTCTCCGTCGAGTCGACCGGTCATGGATTTGACCGGCACCGGCATCGCGCTTGGCCGTACGGGGGCCCGACGCGGTTCGTGGGGGCGGTAGGTCAGATTATCGAGCACCCCAGGCGGGAAGGTAAGTATCGGAGAGTTGGGGGCTTCAACGGCGGAGGACGCATCCAGCAACGGTTCTACGGTGTGTCAAACTCGTTCCTGTTCTCTTCGAGCTTCAGCTGAATGTTATCTGGTCTCAGCCAACTCGCCACTTTTGGCACTCGACCGCCATGACGCGCCCGACGAGCACGATATTGAGGACGTTCGAACTTGGAGAGAGCCGAGGCTACAGCCTTTCGACGGCGGAAGACGCCCACGACGCCCAGTATATAATCGGTGTGCGTTCTCTTTCCATGTTACATTTGATCTCACCCTTTCGATTCCATTTTCGACAGCCCTTCTCTACGTACTTGAGTATTCAAGTGTTTTCTTCCCTGGTGTCAGCGTTGGCTTTTGGCTTAATTTGAGAGTTTCCGATCCATACGTGCTAAGCGCTGAGCCCGATACTGCACCGAAAGACGTCTTCAAGTCCACGCTGCACGGTACACAAATTTCAGACCAGTTTGGCTCGGCGTAGCACCAACGTTTAGAACAACCACAACGTTCCAGTAATAAACCCAGTGATTTCTATTCCAATACAAGCGCGCGTCACACTCGGCGTCCCTGGAGAAAACGTATTGTACAATGTCCATTCGAATCTTTTCGGCAGCGAACATTCGCTGGCTCAGACTGTTGATGCGTAAGCGGAGGTACAAGGAGAGGTGGGAAGTCACTCACAGAATTTGCCGAGTTGTTCGCTGATGACCCCGCTAACCTTTTCCTCTGTAGCTTTATCCTGACGAGAGAGAGATATGGGTCCAAGGGTAAATGAAAGGTGTGGAATAAACCGACCATGTTATAACCGCTCTCCTTTGCGGCATATTCGAGACCTTTGTTGACATAGCCGCTCATCGCTGAAGCAGACGGCTTGCTGGACGACTCGTCCGAGTTGTTGGACGACTGGTTGTCGGAGCTGCTGTCCCGACCAGACGATTCGCGGTTATCTTCGTTGCGCGACTGGGAGTTGTTGTTCTGGCGCAATGGAACATTGAATATACAAGGGTGATAACTGGAATGGAGCTCACTGGGTTGGAAGATCTGTAGGAGTCGTTGTTGTTGCTGCGGGACTCGTTGGATCCTGCCGAGCCGTAAGAATCGTTGTTGTTGCTGCGCGACTCAGTGGATCCAGAGCCGTAGGAGTCGTTGTTGTTGTTGCTTGACTGGCGGTTGCCGCCTTCATTCTCGCGCTCCTGAAAGACGGAATGAGATGAGCGGATGTAAGGAAGATTGCAAAGAAAACGTACTGAGCCGCTGGAGCCATAAGACCCGCTGTTATCGTTGCTGCGTGCCTCCCCGCGGCTCTCGCCATAGGAATCGTTGTTGCTGCCACGCGACTCCTAGGAAATCGGGTAATGAGGAAACGGCAGCAAAGTGGTATTAAGTAGCTTACCGAGTTGGAGTTGTTCCCACCAGAGCCGTACGAATCGGAATTGCTGGCGTTGTTCCCCGACCCATAGGAGTCGGAGTTGCCCGAGTTGGTGTTGCTGGAACCGTACGAGTCAGAACCTTGACGGTCATTGGATTGGTCGTTGTAAGACATGGTGGAGATGAAGATGGCGAAGTCGAAAGACGAGAGGGAGAGATTGAAAGAGATGGCAGTGAAGCGAGCAATGCACCACTTATATAGCTGGATTGGATGACGAGTGTCTCAATTGGGCCAGTGACGAGGGGTCCGGTGACGTGAGCCGAAAAACAAAGGCGAGCGAATGGACCAATCCAGCCTTATTCAGGTCGGGCCTTGCCAATTACTTGCGACAGCTCGCTCGATGATAGATGTACACCGAATTTCGTTCTTTGAGCAGGGACAACAGGGGGAAGTGCCATGCAGGTTGACGATATCGGGTGACAGAACGACATAGACGATCGGAATGCTCGATACGGCGTCGCTTTTTCACCCAATTGCATGAGCATCCCCCTTCGCCAAAAGAAGCTGGAAATGCCAGCGATGCGCGGAGAAAGCATCGGAAACAGCCTTGAGGAGCTCATGAAGTCCGACGCCAATCTTCGTGTCACGATACCGGTGTTGTTTCGAGCCCTGCGGGAAGTGAGGATGGCGCAGGGATGGCATTCAGAACGCTCCTGTCGGACCCGAGTTACGGGAGAGGGGTGTGCGGTGAAGGTTGTCCAGCCGGAACTCTTGAGGCCGCAGAGCATCATCTCACGTTTGACCACCCGCTTCCTCGCAAGCACTGCCGACTGCCACAGGAGTTTTCCACCCCAGAAAACCCAATAGCGGCTGATGGTACACGACACGGCGGGTCCCGACTCGTCGTTGGGTGATGGCTGGTGATGGTGGTGCGGAAGAGGACATCATAAAAGCTCGCACATAGATCAACGGAGATTGATGATCATGAGATCCCATCTCTTGTTCTTCAAGGCGGTCTTCACGCGAGTCACTCATTGCGTCGGCGAGACAGAGAACACGGAGACGATGCTTTGTCCATGGGCCTGTACTTGAATGGTGCGTAGTTGCATCCCCTGGACCTTCATTGGACGTCAAAACTCGGATCGGACAGGGCCTGGCAGGCGAATACATGCGCACCTCAAGTTAACTAGGCGGTGGCGAGCGCTGCAGTCTGCAGATGCACTGCGCTTTATATCGGGCATCCCGCCGGTCACTTCAAGTTGGCTGATCTTGTGCACGTCCAGCTATCGTTGCGCATTGCCCGATAGCTCAGTGTCCACGAGCGAACGGCCTGATTGTGCGATGTCGGTTTCAATCCCGCTGACGGCCATCGCGAGGCTGGGCATTCTGTCGGACAGAGCTCTGCGGCTTGTGCTGGGATGAACTGTCATGAACTGTCAGCTGGAGCGGGTGCCGACGCCATACCAAGAAACTTACCCTTGACGATTTTATCTCAGGAAAACGCCATCTACCGGGAAGCTGAAATAAAAACAATGCAGCAAACAAGCGGGGTCGTAGGTGCTGGGCTCCTGCATGTCCCTGGAGCTTCCGCTAAGCCTAATCATGATCTTTGGGTTAACTGAAGGCGACTGGCAGCGCTACGGAGACTCACGCGTAGAGATATATCCCATCGGAGTAATCAAGACGTCCTCCTCGGCGACCAAGACAAGCTCAGTGATTCTGCGGAAGTTTTATCAATCGTAGGTTATTCAAACAAGTCATTGACCAACATCGGGTATATCCTGCGCTCAGGTGCATCTCATCTGTCGCGGAGTTTGTTCTGCGCAACCTGAGTCCGCTGGCATCGGTCGCATGGTTTGAGGGTTCGAGAACTTCGACATTGACTCGGAGTACTCAGAGTATCAAATCGACTTGGCCATGCTGAATTCGCCGCCTGGGATTGCAACATCAGCGATGGTGTATTTATGCTGAGAGTCTTCCTGCGAATGCCCCTTGCAAACATACTGCCAGAAGTTGCGCGAACACGTGGGATCCAATAGAAAATCTTGTCGGATCTAAGTAGTGCAGTCACTGGGACGCCGGCGGTTTGCAAATAGCTTGAGAGGCGTTTGAGAGCAGAGTCAAGCCGTCTTGGAAGACGGAGCGCCTGGATAGACTCACGATAACCAATTGCCGGAGTACAAGACAGGTCGGACCAAAAAGACTGCGGGACGTTGGAAGTATCAACTTCAGTGTTGGAGAAGAGGCGACCGAATCAACAAACGTCAACTTTATGACAATGACGGTATTATGAACGCGTTATATTCATTGTCAGCGAATCGGGACTCAAGTAAGACTTGCGTGTCACTGCCTCACTAGGCAGGAAGGGGCTAGGGCGAAATGTCGTTTTTTGCGGCCGTCCGATACCAAGTACACACATAAAAATACATTCGCCCCGAGAAATACACGATGTGAGAGCTACAAATCGATGGTAGTACATATCCATAAAGTGTCTTCAGTCCCGAGTGTCCGTGTGCCTGGCAGGAGACCCAATGAATAAACTTAAGCATAATATCAACTCGTGCTCACTTGGCCAGCAGGTGCTTCTTCAGACCACCGCCGTCAAATTTCTTCATCGACAGAGGACACAGCTCGCAGTATTTGAATCGCGGGGTGGTGTTATAGGTGTCGCGAACGCGCGCGAAATCTTCTGGATGTCTGTGCAGTGCAGCGTTCAGATTCGATAATGCGGCTAATATACTTGCGGGAGGGACTCACTTGTGGTGGATGTGGGTGACGAGGCTCTCCACTAGGAATGCTTTCTTGTCGTTGCAGACAGGGCATAGTATGCGGTCGTCCTTGTGGTATTCAAATAATGGTGGAGGGACGCCGGCCTTTGCTAAAAACGCCTCACGTAGGACAATAGGCTGTATTGTGAAGAATGCTGGAACGCGCATGAAACGATGCGCAAGCTTACAGGGAGGAGCCGGCGTACCATACAGAGATAGCTCTTGTAAATCACGGTGCCAGAACTTTATGGTCTGGCGTAGAGTCGGCGAGCGCAGGATCTCGGCCGGGGCCATGTTTAACCCACGCATCTGGAGGATTTTCACAAGACTGCAAAATCGTGAGGATGGTCATGAGGGCAAGCATAGCACCTACCGCTTCGAGGTGCGTTTATCCAGTAATCCGCGCTCGTAGCTATACACTTTTCGCTGCCACTGGAGCACATCTTGAGCTGTCTGCAAACTCCGGGTCAGTGACGCAATTCGAAGGCGGAGGAATAAATCTGAAGACCTTCATGATCCCTGGAAGATTCGACGCATTTTTATTCCACGCCTGACGATGATAAAGTATAGCTCAGAAATGAGAAGCTTGCAAAGCTCACCTTCAACAAAGTGGCCTCACGCTCTCGAATAGACTCCCCGTTCTTTCGCCTTCCCTGGAATTTGTCTAGCCGTATCGCTTCTTGTAGGCGCGAGGTGGCGCGGACGAGATCGGATCGAAGGTAATATGTGCGAGGCGCGCCGCCTGGATTTCGATCTCAAGTGAGTTCCAGCGGAGGTAAAGAAAATCCTCACGGCCAATGGGGGTCTCTAGAGACGGCATCCAAGGCTTGACACGGTCCAGGAGGAGCTGTTGCGGCGTAGGCTTCTTCACGACGGGAATTTCAGCTACAAATTTGCGCCTAGAACCCAGTGAGCTCAGTGTGGTACAAGATTGAGGAGACCTACTTGATTAAATCATCTTTGCACGGTCCCTGTGGATGGTTAAATTGTTTGAAAAACCCACCGGAAAAGATGTACTGACCCCGCAGACTCGAAGTCGTGTGGTATATGAAAGTGGTAGTGCGTCGGTGTATTTGCCGCACGCCTTTGAACCCGTTGAGTCCCTTTCCCACAGACCAAATAACAAAACACTCACTGTGCACTTTCCGCCACCGAAAAACACCAAGCAAAACGTAGGCAGACTCATCGCAGGAGTCGGTATGTCCGGAGGGAACCTCATTCGAGTAAGGGCTTCAGCGTATAGATTCGGGCGGGTCGAAATGGCACGGCTAAGCCTGCATGTCTGGGAAAACCGCGCCAAATCGTATGGAGACATGTATGAAGCGATCTGCCAGCGAATGTCAACGAAAGTCCCGGAGCACTGCACAAGACCTACCATCGTTTGAATCTCCACGGCGAGATCACTGAAAGTCGCCGACGGCGTCACGAGAGACATGGGCGCGCGTCGACGTTGAGAGCAGAATTTGTTCGGCCGATCATGCCGATCGGACTCCCGCCGCCGCCCACCGCCACTGAGTCCCAGCGGTTTGCTGTTTTTGTGCTCTTTCCTCCAACGATCGTCCGGTCGCGGAAAATTTAGCAGAACCAGAACGAGCTTTGCAAATGATCATTCCCATCCGCAAGAAAATTATCATAAGTCAACCAACACGCCTATATATGATGTTGGATCTAGATCGCAAACTCAAGAGAACGGTTACAGACTCTGTAACCGTTGTCTTGAGTTTGTGATCTAGATCCAACTCTCCTTGGAGGAGAGTTGGAGAAGACAGTGGAATGTATAGAATTCACCCCAGAACGTAAAGAAAATAAGAGGCTGAGCAGGCACGGATGCTGAGAATAATCGAGCTGAACGCCGCGCTGAGACTAAGCAACTGAGCAAAAGGGATGTTAGCAAGAAAGTAAGAGCAAGTAGAGATGAAAACGCACTAGAGATTCGTCGTCGCACGCATCCTCCGCCATTGAAGCCCCCACTTTCCAATTTCTCTCACCGAGCCGTCAACGGGTGGGAGACAGTTAAGACCGAACGACTCCCCCGCACCGTGGCGGACTTCCAAGTAGCCCGCACGTAATCTGGGGGGTACCCAGTCATCGTTGGACATACAAGGAAGCGGCAGGGGGGAGACCGCTGTGGGACAGCACGCTCATCAAGGGGGTCCAAGGATAAGGTTTTTCGAAACTGGGTCTTCGTTGGAGCAGTTTTATATGCTGACCACGAATATGGGCTTTCCCAGGTGCCAGTGGATGTCGTCGTGGAGTTTGGACCCAAAAGATTATTCCTATATCAGGCCTGATAAGAGCTGATAAGATGGAACAGCCACTCCCAATCAGGGAATATATCACGTGTCGTGATCGTCGGCGTGACTTGGGAGAAAAAACTTTCGTTCCACAACACACTTTTTATTCGGTTGAACCCTCGGATACATGCAATCGAGTGCCTAGAAGCGACTCGGCGAAAAAAATCGTTGGAAACGGTTGATTTGAGGCCTATATAAGGCAATTTCCCACGGTGGGTGGGGGGGAGGGGTCGCTGACCCCTCGGAAAAAAAACTTTTGTAGGTGATATCTTTTTCTCTTATCGTTGGACCCCCTTGACGCTCATACCACATTGTCCAGTCAGTGTCTCGTCAACCTGTGCGCCCGCCCAAGTGCGCGTCGTGGAGTCGGTAGGCTGGCCAGCTAACACAGGAGGGGTTAGAATGGAAAGGAAAAGGGATGGGATGGTGGACGTACAGGTCGAAGAGAGGGTGGAGAGAGGCTGACAGCCGAAGGGTATTTATATGTTTTCCGGCGACTTGATTAAGGCCGGTGTTGAAAACGCGCAAACAGGGCCAACGCGACGCGTCCCGTCGTACTCTAGCGGGTTTAAAGTTTCTTGAACTTTCTGAAACCACGTAGCAGTTTACGATTGTATGTTTCTTGCATGTTTCTTTTTTTTGCCTGTTTGGGGTCTGGGCTGTGAGGTAAGTGCCGTAAGTTGATTGCCTCCCACGCAGTCACCTCTCTTCTGCAAACCTCCACCAGGCGTGCCAAAAAACTGCGATATGCTACCCATTGAAACCGAAGCTTGAATCTACAAAATCTCTTCTCAATAAAGCCATGGGTCTCACTCTCTAGCTGGTTCACAACCGTACACCCTCGAGTCATGCTCGCCAAAGAAGGTATGCCGCCAAAACCGAAGCTTGAAACTCCCCCTCGATAAAGTTATGGATGTGACTCTCTAGCTGACTCACCACCGTACACTTCCGCGTCTGGAGCAATGGAGCGGAATGGTCTCCCGCAATTTTGATTCAAAGAAAATTTGCCCAGAATTTTTCCAAGCCGTCCGCCCGCGGTAGACGATACTCGGCGAAGGCAGTCGACTCCGAAAAATCTCAAGCCAATGTCACCATTCCTCTCTTTGTCGTAGTCCCGCTTGTGTACACCGTCAATCCGTAGTCCCACTCATTTTGCTTGTGAGCCATGCTCGGCGTCTGGTGGACGTACGTTACAGAGGTGAGCAGTACATGTATCTTCGCAATCCACGAATGCTCTGGCCGACCCAGCTTCTGTGTATCAACAGGTGGAGGACGGAGTTGGATGTGGTCGAAGGACCAAGCAAAATTACGAAGATACTCAATGCGTTCGTCTCGTAGTTTACAGTCTCTAATCCTGCACTTTTGACGCCTTTGTGTGTTCAGCTCTGTCGATCCTGGGCTGGCCGGCGATGGCACGGACGTCGCGCTTGCACAGTGACATCCCACGGCTGCGGAAGGTGCCGGTTCCTCGAATGGAATTAAACGACCACTCCTGGACGTTGGCCGGCCAATGCTGCTCGAAGACCTTCAGTCTTCACGATACGATCGAACGCAGTCGCAACTCTGCCAGGGAAGGCGAAAGAACGGCGAGCCTACCCGGCGCCTTTGCTGATGGTGAGCTTTGCAAGCTTCTCCTTCTTGAGCAATACTGCACGACCGTCAGGCATGGAGTACATAAAAAAGCATTGAATCTTGGTTTTCGCTTTCGTCGTTGGCTTCCGAAGAATTTGAAAATGTGTGGGTTCTATGTACCCGTCTTTTAAGTCGAAACTGACCCGGGTTTTGCAGACAGCCCAAGATGTACCTCAAGATGCGGTATTGCCGAGTTCTGTCGCCAACTTTGGAATCAAAAGGCGGACGTCCGTGGCCATCCAGGGAAAGCCATCCCACTTTCGAATCAAAAAATTCGGCAGCCTTCAAGGCAACCTCCCGGTGAAAGCTCCTGCAGACACAAACATAGCGACTTCAGTGAATCGGCGCAAGTTTTCGTGCTGATGGGTTGAGTTCAAGACATCCGGCCGGCGGTACAGGTCGTCCTTTTGCTCAAGTGGCACGAAAGGCGCGTTGACGAGCTCATCGACAACCCTAGTTCACACTGCACGACTAATCCTGCAGCAGCCGGCAGGAATGGGAGATCTTTGGACACGACTGCTTGGCAACGCAAACGAGATGCACCGAATCAGCACCGAGCGTATCAACTGTGGCGCATGATGCCGTCGGGAATCTCCACCGTTCCTGAGTCTGTATTCTGGGACTGCGAAATAGCAGCGAGCAGCGCGTCGACCGGGACGATTCGTCGACGACCTATGCCACTTGTATGCCACCCTGACTTCTGCCAGGATGTGTTTCCTGTCGTTTTATCTGAACCTACAACTCACCGCTTCCTCAGATAGAAAGAAGTTGGTCGACGTCGGGCATCCCTCAAGGTCGTGTGGTGGGGGCCGAGGAGGGCTGAGGGTGTGGCACTGGAAGACCCTGACTTACGATCCCCATAGAGTCTCGACCGGACAAATCAAATGATCCGAGTCGTTGGGCATCATTTGCTCAAGTCCACACCACCTTCGAGTTACCTACCGCCATCGCGACGCCCATGCACGTCCTCCGGTTCCTCCCTTCAAGAAATCCACCCTGCCTTGACGATATCCCGATCCGCACGCCAACGTACTAAAGGCCAACTGCGTGTGAACTTTCAGACTTGACAAGAGAGACCGTTGTTTCTGCAGGGGACTCATCGAACCGTGACCTTACCCTCTCGACAAAATATTCCGCAACGTGCGCTGCGGCCATACTTTCGAACAGCAACAGCGGACGGCGGCTTCGACTCACAAAATAAACCTCAAGCCAGAGCAATGCATTGGTATGCCCCACACCCCGTTCGATTTCCGCCGATGAGAGCATACTAGTTTCGCAGGGCTCAGCGCCCTGGTTCTCCTCTGTCTCCTACGCCCATTCACCTAAGTACCACGGAAGATGTGCATATCCGCTCAGATTCCGCTCATGGAGAGCGCAACAACTGGCAGATCCAGCCGCTCATCAAGGTACTTTCCCTCTTCTATCGCGTTCCGAGTGTTCTCATGCATGTGCGACAGGACAAGACAATATGCTTTGACTGCATTCCGAAACCCACGCCGAAGATATTCCCCGTCCGCACAATCCGCTTGACAGCGAGTCTGCCATGGCAATACTCAATGAGGTGCGCACCGTCCTCCTAAATTGATGACAGTGTTGCTCAAGGGAAGATACAGGCAGTTATCTGGAGCGATTGAATTAACCAGAAGCTCGATGAGGCGGAGAAACAGGCGAGCATCCCTTTTCCTTCCCGCTCTTCGACCACAGCTCGGGAAATCGCTGGCCTTCGAAAGGAGGTTCAAGCTTTACACGCCGTCGCTTTGCTCCACGAACGTTCACTGCGCGCTCCTCTCCCGAAAGTTGGTCCGGGCGTCAATTTTTCGTACCTTCCTTACTGACGCGCCTCGCAGATATTCAACGCCGGCGTCCGTAATCTGCTCATTATGCCCGGGCGTGCGCGCTCCGCCCGTGCCCCTCAAATCCGACGTGATCTTCCAAGAGTCGCTGAGCTGGCGATGCGCGGAGAGAGCATTCGACAAATCGATTGCTTCGCCCTAGACTTTGCAGAATAAGACGTACAGTGTCCGCGGTGCTGGCTAGCAAGCTACGGACGCCAATGTAGTCGCTGTGGACCTGTATTCCCGTCGATGGACTCTGTACACCTGCATGTCAAGCGTGCCGTCCCGCTGAGCAAGATCACTAGCTGTCCGACGTAGCTACGTCGGGAACGCTGGGTGGAATTCGCGCGTCGTTGGCGGGTTCCCGCGTTGACAAGACCAACCGGCACAGCGAAAACCCCACGCACGACATCCTCGCACGTCAGTTCTGCATCGGGTACCGTATTTTCTTTTCACCACCTTCTCTCACCTATGGAGGGATAGTCACAGTCCCGCAGTCCGTGTTTGAACGTTCCCAAGCGCGCGACTTTCTGATCCCGATGACCGTCTGCAGTGTCCAGACAGCAATTTTTACTCGCTCTCTCAAATTCGCTGTCTCAAGTTCGCCCTCAGGTTCCCTCAAGTGTGGGCTGTATTGCAGTAATTTTCTTCCTGCTTCAAGTGGCGTCGGCTGATAGCATATTCAGCTCTACATGGCGGACAACTGCGTGCGGAAAGTCTCGTACAAAGACAACTTGAATAGCACAGAAATACATATATTTGAGGGAAATACAAGCGAATGCAGGCAGCGACTACTTTGCCCAGGCGAAGGACCATGTAAAGAACTGGGATTCAGACGAGATGAAAAGCGGTCAATACCAGAAAGAAAGCAGCCAGATAAACGCGCATCGTGAACCGAGATTCTCGAGAGCGCGGTCGCCGTCCAAGCCGAAGAACTGGAAAGGGGTTGAAAGTGGTCAGTACCAGAAAGCGGGCTAACAAACACGCACCGTAAAACGAGGTCACCAAGAGCTCAGTCGCGAGGATACGTCAAAAATCGCGCCGAGGCTAAACGCGAAAACTCGTGAGCAGCAGCACGAGACAAGGCAGATAAACAACACATACGATAAATCCGTCGTCGTACGCGTCCTCCGCCGTTGAAGCCCCCACTTTCCGTTTACATTCTCTGGCACCGAGTCGCGCAACGAGATCACAAACCCGCCGCCCGCTCTGAGCCGTGGTGGATCCCCATGCTGCCCACCATAAGCTCGGGAACACCAGCAAAACGCCATGTCGTAATAACGAGTGTGGGGCCCGACTTGACGGCGGCATCGTGCACGGGGGCGGCCCAGAGAGGTACGGCACGTCGGCGTCGACTCATCGCCACGACCAGGAAAGTCGACGTTCTGTGCGCCGGGCCCAGGTGCGCGTCGTGGAGGTCGATGGGCAGGCCAGCTAGAAGTGAAGGAAGGTCAGCGTGGAAAGGGAAGTGAAGGGATGGTGGACGTACAGGTCGAAGAGAGGGTGAAGAGAGGCGGTTAGTTGACGGGTATTTATATGATTTCCGGCAACTTGATGATAGCCGTTGTTGAAAACGCGCAAATAAGGCCAACGCGACGCGACGCGTTTCCGCAAGTAAACCATGTGCATTGTCTGATTATTTTTTCCTCTTTATATTTCGAGTCCAAGTGGAATGTGAGGTCGTTTGCACCTCAGTGCCGTAAGTCTGATTGACAGTCGTGGGTTTCCTTGTTTCCTTCTTCCTCCCTCTTCCTTCCCCCATCGTCGTGAACCTGAGGCTGTAATATTCTCTTGGCATGGCTGGATCTTATCTGCGGCGCTGCGCCGACCTCGCTCAATCCGTGAACTAAAAATCAGCCTGGCGACGGACCGGACGGCTGCTGCCCTTCACTAGCTTCACTACTAGCAGTCACTTCCAGTGGATTCAATACTTACAGCTCCTCAGGACCTCAGGCTATGCTCTAACCACGCAAAGAGACAATTATCACGCACTAACTTCTGGGAACTGTTGGTCAGCACAATACATTCAGTGAGCACAGTCCAAGATTGGTTCGTTCTTTCGCAGGCGTATTCAGGCCACCCTAGAATGCGTTCTACACGTCGATGTCTCCCTCCAGTCACAGGCCTGCAACAACGGTCCAACCGCTGTAGACCCAGTTCCACGGAAGTGGCCAAATTCCCTACCGTCAAGCAGAGTTACGACTTGTACGCCCTCCAAGCACTGGTACGCCGCGATCTACCTACTTAAATCTCAACGAGATGCGCTGAATTCCCCATGACAGAGATGTAAAATATTCCTTGCGGACTCTAGGTTGCCTTGCGTCATCCAGCTCATCTGAGCCACCTCGCGATGTCCTCGAACGGTTGTGCCTCACCTGGTGACAGGAAAGGTGAGCTAGAACTAAACCCATATCTTCGGCGCAGGCACTTATATAAAAAGCCAGTTTTTCTTTCCCAGTAAATTGGACTGGTTGAGTCGATGATACACGACCACCGAGCTTGGCCGTTTCCCACATTGCGCACCTGAAGGTTCAGCGCGAGAGCCTCCCTCGACCCACAACATCTGACTCCCACGGCAGATGTCTGCAGCGCCGAATGCCCAGCAGCAGTCGCGGACTCACCGGCCTCGCACCTTGCAGGGGCGCCCTTCGCCTTGACCCATCGACTCTTGACAATTGGCGAGTGCTGTCGCTTTCTTCAAAGACCAACGCTGACGAGGCTACTTCTAGCACAAGCGCGAAACTGTAGCAAGGCTATCGTAAAGCCTCTAAGGTTTGTATTCTTTTGTTTCTTTAGCTTAACACATTCTCAATTTCTCACAGGACATGTCAACGAGTAGCACCGAAACAACAGTCCATATCATGTCCCAGCATCAATGATCGTACGAGGAGTAATCCGAACAGATACTTCGATTCCTTCGCGCAAAAGATCCTGAGCCGTGGCTGATAACGTCTCATTCGCAGTATGAATCGTTGATGCGTCCCGAAACATGGAATCAGACGGGCATGGAGGGATAAGAAGGGTGAGACGCTTCCGCGAACGGAATCTGCGCATGCAGCGGCCAGGAGCGTTAAAGTGGTTATTTTCGATAGGGAGGTTCGATTCAATCGAGTACGGCGTTCCATTATTTTATGATTTGGAGAACGACCTCCTCTGATCTACTGGAGAAAGAAAATGTGCATAAACGATACATCCACGCGTCTTCATACGGGCAGACCCGTGAGGCTCCTGAAGAAACATGAGATTGAGATTGAGATTGTTATGATTTTACTAGTACTCACGGCGGGTAGAGCTTTATCGCGTCGTCTATGAGGGGGCCGAACGTGTCTTCCACCCATTGAGCGAAGCTCGATGGCGAGAAGGTCTCTTGCTCCATCCATAGACTCAGGATCGTCTCAAACGCGTTCCCCGGCGCCTTGTAGTAATGTTCCGTCGGAGCGCAGACCTCCATTCGAACGAGGATGTCCTGAAAGGTGCTGTTGCGGTTACAAAGTTCGGAGAGCTGCTGTAGCGAGCGTTGAGCTGAGAAAACCAAGCAACAGTACAACCTACCGCTCTAACCCGTGAATCCGCTAAAGGAAACCGTCGAATCAGCAGTTTTGTGATCAGGAGCCCCAGCTGCCCGTCGCCGTCCGTCTCATTCAACTTGCGCGCTGTCGAGTCTTTAAATAGCTTGTCCCATAGTTTTTCATCTTCCACTGGCGGTAGCAACGGCTTATACCGTTTTATCGTCTTGCACATAATCGCGAGGACGTCGGCGTCGGTGGGCATCGACATCGTCAGGCAGTAGCCAGATAAAGCTTTGCGGATCACGCGAAAATACATCATGCATCGAATCGTGCTCCGGTTTGTGGCAGCACCCAATCAATTTAAGGACGGTCGTCCGTAAATATAGAAGTACATGTGGAAAAGGAAGAGAAGAAAAATAGTGAGGGTAGATATAGTATGTGGACACTACGGACTGCCAGTCCTCGCGCGCTTGAGAGAATACGTTCTTCGTGTTGGCTGCGGGGTCGAAAAGAATAGCCGTTTTCGCGGCGGCGATAGGTCTAGACACTGCTTGAGATGGCATTCGCCGGTTGCGGACTTCGAAGGTGGTATGTTCTCGTCCACTTCGCCCTCTTCTAGCTCCTCGTCCACCGTGTCCACTTTGCGGCCTATAGGTTTCACGGGCGAGGTGAACTTGCGCTGGCGCGGAACACTGACTAGCTTTCGCATACGCCTCAGGACTTGCGAGGTGTGGAAGTCCTCGCGGAATGGTCCTGGTGTTGGAGTCACGGCCGCTTCCGACCGCTTGCGGCGATGGCGCTTGTGTTCTTCAAGAGCGTCGAGTACAGCAGCAGACGCGGACCCTTCGATGGTGGCCACCGCTTGAGCCATTGCTGCCGTCAAGGAGCCGAATACGCCGCTAAGCCAGTCGAAGGCGACTCCGTCGAATTCCGGTTCTTCTTCGTCTAGATGTCCAACAACAACGAGGAAGAGGGCATCATCCGAAAGGCCGAGCACCCGCCGGGCTGCGAGACACTTGAATATGCGCCTGTAGATGTATGGGTCTGATAGTGTGTTGCGGAGCTGCTACAAACAGGTGGAGTCAGGCCCTACTGAGACACTTGACTATTTGCACGAGCGGCACTGGACTTACGCTTAGGATATGGGCACTGAGGATGTGCTTGGGCACGACAAGGAAAAAAAAAAAAGAGCCAAATTTTGAGGACGGCGGCGCCGAGCTCTTGCAGGCATTGGCGTGCAGGGGTAGACAAAGCGTCCATTTTGCTGAGAGTCAGGGGATCAATACAGCCGGAGAAGGGCTTTGGCGAGAGAAGGTGGCGAGAGAGCGTGTCCTGGAGAATGGCGAGAATCGACATATGAAAATGGCGGGTTGGGAGTGAGAACGAGTGGTGGCGCCGCGGTGGTTGCTGGCAAGTCGGGAAGCTCAGGCTATCACGTGTGCAATCCGCGCTTACAAATGTATATCTTGAGTCGCGTCGCGTTGGCCTTGTTTGCGCGTTTTCAACAACGGCTATCATCAAGTTGCCGGAAAACATATAAATACCCGGCAACTAACCGCTTCTCTTCACCCTCTCTTCGACCTGTACGTCCACCATCCCTTCACTTCCCTTTCCGTGCTGACCTCGCTTCACTTCCAGCTGGCCTGCCCATCGACCTCCACGACGCGCACCTGGGCCCGGCGCACAGAACGTCGACTTTCCTGGTCGTGGCGATGAGTCGACGCCGACGTGCCGTACCTCTCTGGGCCGCCCCCGTGCACGATGCCGCCGTCAAGTCGGGCCCCACACTCGTTATTACGACATGGCGTTTTGCTGGTGTTCCCGAGCTTATGGTGGGCAGCATGGGGATCCACCGCGGCTCAGAGCGGGCGGCGGGTTTGTGATCTCGTTGCGCGACTCGGTACCAGAGCACGTAAACGGAAAGTGGGGGCTTCAACGGCGGAGGACGCGTACGACGACGGATGCAGGGTATGTGTCGTCGGTGCTTTCTTCGGCGTGCTGCTGCTCACAACCCTTCGCGTTTAGCATTCACGACTTCGACGTATCCTTGCAACTGCACTCTTGATGGACTCGCTTCACGGTGCGCATCTCTCTGGCTGCTTTCTGGCATCGACACTTTTCATCTCGTCCTAGTTCTTCTTCGACTTGGACTGTCTCTTCACGACCTCAATCCACGGTTCGTGTTTATCTATTCGCTTTCTAGTACTGATTGCCTTCCGTCTCTTTTCTAGTCCTTCCCCTCAGTAATTAGTAGCATTCACTGCCCTGTACCCGCTTGTATTTCCCCCAAAGATATGTATTTCTGTGATATTCAAATTGCCTCTGTGCGAGACTTCCCTGCAGCGGTTGTCCGCCGCCATGTAAAACTGGACGAGACGAGCTACATATCAGACAAAGCCACGCGAAGCAGGAAGGGGAATTTACTGCAATATGAATCACACTTGAGGCCTTAAGACCGGACTTGAGAGAGAGCGAGACTCGGAGATTGCTGTCTGGACACTGCACACGGTCCTTAAGAAAGTCGCCCGGGTTTAATTAGTGCTAGACGCTTACGATTCAGTGCTTGGGAACGTTTAAACACGGACTTGGGGACTGTGGTTATCCCTCCATAAGTGAGAGAAGGTGGAGGAAAGAAAATGCGGTACCTGATGCAGAACTGACGTGCGAGGATGTCGTGCGTGGGGTTTTCGCTGTGCCGGTTGGTCTTGTCAACGCGAGAATCCGCTAACGACGCGCAAATTCCACCCAGCGTTCCCGACGTGGCTACGTCGGACGGCTAGTGATTGCTCAGCGGGATGGCGCGCTTGACCTGGCACGGAGCCATCGGACTGATTTGAGATGCACCTCGCGACTACATCAGCGTCCATGACTTGCTAGTCAGCACGCGGACACTGCACGTCTTATTCTGCAAAGCCCGAGACGAAGTAAACAATTAATTGACTCTCTTCGCCGCACCGCCAGCTCAGCGACTCTTGGAATATCACGTCGAATTTGAGAGGCACAGGCGGAGCGCGCACCGCCCGGGCATGATGAGCAGATCACGGACGCCGGCGTTGAATATCTGCGAGGCGCGTCAGTAAGGAAGGTACGAAAAATTGACGACCGGACCAACTTTCGGGAGAGGAGCGCGCAGTGAACGTTCGTGGAGGAAAGCGACGGCGTGTAATGCTTGGACCTCCTTTTGAAGGGCAGCAATTGCTCGAGCTGCGGTCGAAGAGCATAAGCAAGGGTAAAACGGGAAGGAAAAGGCACGCTCGCCTGCTTCTCCGCCTCATCGAGCTTCTGGTTAATTCAATCGCTCCAGATAACTGCCTGTATCTTCCCTGGAGCAACACTGTCATCAACGTAGGAGGACGGTGCGCACCTCATTGAGTCTTGCCATGGGCAGACTGTCAAGCGGATTGTGCGGACAGGGAACATCTTGGGCGTGGGTTTAGGAATGTAGTCAAAGCATATTGTCTTGTGCTGTCGCACATGCATGAGAATACTCGGAACGCGATAGAAGAGGGAAAGTACCTTGATGAGCGGCTGGACCTGCTTCAAGTAACCAGTTGTTGCGCTCTCCATGAGCGCGGAATCTGAGCGGCCATGCACGTCTTGTTCACAGTGTCGTCGAGCATCTGCGTGAGATATTTCGGTCAGCCGGAGCCTGTGTAACTGTAAGTGAGCATCGTCCAACTCAGCAGTTTATCCAAGGCATTGAGAACGATGCTGAGTTGCTGGAATCACCGCGAAATCGTACTGGGGCTCCTTGACTTTGCCGCATATCGTATTGATTTGGACGTCGGGTTTGAAAGGCACGGCAGTTCATGCGGCGACCTAGGTGATGATTAGCAGGGACCGTCGGAGAATGGGCAGACGAAGAGCACGAGAAACTTGAAGGGGGTTTTCGCGCCGAGGTCATCACATGCTCCTGGTCCTGCAGCCTACTTCGCGTATCGATATCCCGCGGAAACTGCTGGATAAGCCGATGGCACGGGCGCGCGGAAAAAGCGCCGACGACTTTTTGCGGGCCTGGGGCAGCTTGCAACCGATGCATGAAGAAGGAGAGTGCGTTTGCCAAGCGTTTGCTGCCTTGTTTTGGATGACGAGATGGCAACTTGAAGGTGACCGGGGCCGGCCGGCGCCCCTTTCCACTTGCCCCAGGAGCCTGATGATACGGTGAGTGGCATTATCGAATAACAGGACGCAAAACCTACAGCGGAACCTCGGCTTCAGCGAGATGACTCCCGAGTCCGCGCTAGCGGCAAGACGGTGGCATCTGTTGAGATCGGACGTTCCGATCCACCCCATGGTCGAGGAAATGCTACAACGTCTCTGTGCGTTTCTTCTGTCGCATCTTGCGTCGGCATATCCCCACCCCCGTGGACCTGCGCTTGTGCTCTCGACGGTTATATTCTCGCCGTCTGAGTTGTATTGGGAATTCCTTTCATGCCAAAGCAGGCCCGGGTACTGGCGGCTTGAGCTAGTCGGATCCTGGAGGCCTGAATGGTATTCAACAAGCCTGCAGCGCTGACGCAACTTGCCTAGGAGCCTGATGATACGGTGAGTAACAGGAGGCGGAACCCACAGCGAACCCTCGGCGTCAGCGACTCCCGAGTCCGCGTTCGCAACTTCGCAGCCAAGAGGTGGCATCCGCTGAGATGCGAGGTTCCGATCCAGCCTCAGGCTCAGTGCTCGAACATCTCGGTGCGTTTCTTCTCTTGCATCGTGCGTCGGAATATCCCCCCATCGCCCTGTGCCTGTGCGATCGACGGTTATATTCTCGCCGTCCGAATCGTTTTGGGAATACCTTTCACGCCGAAGCGACCCGCCGAGCACTGGCAGCTTGAGCACCTAGACGGATCCTGGAGGCCTGAATGGAATTCAACGAGCCTGCAGCGCTGATGAAGTCGGCGCACCATCCCACCTTCGCGCGCTAGTTTGCTATCTTTAAATTGAGGCGAGGGTCGCGGGGTTATCTTCATCCACGGACCGTCAACGCATGACCACGACCTTGGCTGCGCTACATGCCGAATATTTCTCTTGACCCGAGCCCACAATCCGTTGGTTATACTCGCGGTTGCTGAAAATAAGCGGATGAGCATTGGAGAAAACCAATCACGGTTCTGCTGGCCCACTCACCGCGACCTTCAGGGCTTGGTAGTCCACCACTTGCGTTCGCTAAGGGTCATCGCATGCGAAGACTCAGGAGCAAGTTGAGCAACGCCAGGCACATGGCAACAAAAAGAGTTCGGCTGAGAACTTGAGTTTACCGTGTTCGCGCTATTCCTCTCTCGAGTGGGTGGACGTTGGGGGTGGAGCATGAGGCAGCATGGGCAGCATGCGTTTGACGACGGACTTGCGATGGACGTCGCAATGAGCGCCCGACTCAAGTGACTGCAAAGTGACTGCGTGGGAGGTAACTGACAATTATGTACGGCTCAGGCCAATCCCAGAAAGAGAAGATATCGTGCTGGTGGTACCCGTATTGCAGGAGCTAACGGTGGGGTATCGCATGCCGAATAACCCACTTTTCCCCCCCCGCGAACTCGATGCACCCTGTGTACAACAAAACATTGTGGAACCGTTCGCCTGAGGCCAACTAGTAACTTAGTACGAACTTAGTACGCGACGCGACGCGTACACATGCTCTGGAAATGTCCCATATCTCAGTTTTTCCCCCCTCCTGTCGGGCGAAGACTAGAGAGTAGCAGCTGCACGGCCGTTATATGAGGGACTAGTATCATTCAGAATCTTAGATAGTCAAAGCTAAAGATTCTACTATTCGAGGAGACTATCTATCTAATGGGATCAAATAAACAGCAAACGGAAAATGTCCCAGGTATATACCAAGGCAAACGCGTAAAAGCTGAACGGCAACAACTCTTTAGAAAGATCACAAGAAACTGAAGAGTAAAAAACGCACTGATTATTGGGCGTCGCACACGTCCTCCGCCGTTGAAGCCTCCGCTCTCCGTGATGTTCAAGTTATCTTCACACTCGGGGGCGCTCGTCAGGCGCGTCGTGGGCATCGGGCGACAGTCGAGATGAACATTGTGCCAAAACTGGTACAAGGCTGACCTTCAGTTACGGCTCAGAGAAAGTAATGAGATAATAACGCACTGGAGAATCTTTGCCGGGCGCGTCCTCCGCCGTTGAAGCCCCCGCTCTCCAATACTTACCTCTCCCGGCAGAGGTATTACCAGGTGGCCTGACTCAACTGCCCCCACGAACCGCGTCGGGCCCCTGCACAGCCAACTGTGATGACGGTGTCGACAAACGTCTGGTCGACTCAGCAGCGGCACACAGTGCAGGGACGGCTCGCGGAAGTACATGGCACTACCGTTGCTGAGTAACCTCATACAGTGACCAGGTTCATCACCGCTGTGCGCCGGGCCCAGGTGCGCGTCGTGGAAGTCGATGGGCAGGCCAGCTGGAGGAAAGTGAGAAGGGAGGGTAAGAGGAGGGAATGGGAATGGAATGGGGGACGTACAAGGTTGCGGTCAAGGGTAAAGAAAGGTGGCTGACAGCCGACTCGGTACTTATATGTTTTCCGGTGACTTGATTGTAGCCGGTGTTGAAAACGCGCAAACATGGCGAACGCGACTCGTCGAGCATTAAGTATACTGCAAACTCCGGGTCAGTGACGCAACTCTTACATAAGGCGAAGGAATAGATCCAAAAACCTTCATGATCCCCGGAAGATTCGGCACATTTTTATTCCATGTCTGACAATGATAAAGGATAGCACAGAAATGAGAAGCTCGCAAAGCCCACCATCAACAAAGGCGCCTGGCGCTCTCGAATAGGCTCGCCGTTCTTTCGCCTTCCCAGCAAGTTGTCCAGCCGTATCGCTTCTTGGAGGCGAGATGGCGCGGATGAGATCGGACCCAAGGTAATACGAGTCGCGCCGCCTACTCAAGTGAGTTTTAACGGAAGCAAAAGGCAAAAGGAATGCCCACGGCCAATGGTAGCTTCCAAAGCGCATCCAATTTTTGACGCGGCCCAGGAGGAGCTGTTCCGGCGTAGGCTTCTTCACGACGGGAGTGTCAGCTACAAATCTACGCCTAGAACCCAGTGAGCTCAATGTGGTACAAGATCGAGGAAACGTACTTGATTAGATTGCCTTTGCACGGTCCCGGTGGATGGTAAGATGATGTTTTGAAGAACCACCGCAAAGACTGGCGCCTGACCCCGCAAACTCGCAGCCGGGTCGTATATGAGAACGGTAGGGCCGCCCAGGGTGTCGGTGTATATGCCGCATGTCTTTTAACCCGTTGAGTCCCTGTTCTACATATCACACATCCAAGAGACTCACCGTGCACTTTCCGCTACCGAAAACTACCAAGCAAAACGTAGGTAGACTCATCGCAGGAGTCGGTATGTCCGGAGGGAACTTGAAGCTCATTCGAGTAAGGGCTTCAGCGTATAGATTTGGGCGGTTCGAAGGGCACGGCTCAGCCTGCAAGATCGCGCCGTATCGTACAGAGACATGTACGAAGCAATCTGTCCGCGTAATGTCAACGAGAGTCCCGAAGCACTGCATAACACCTACCATCGTATGAATCTTAACGACGATATTGCAAGCGGTGGACGGTGTCCGGGCGGACATGAAGCGGCCGCAGGCAAAATGAGAAAACCAAAAGTCAGTACATGAATCCGGTCGCGTCGGTCAGTAATGGCAATGAGCAGTTGAGTGATAGGATAAGGAGTTAAATGAAATCAAGGAACAAAATGTCTACGTATACGTCGAGTGCAACACAATCATCATATATAAAGCGAGCAGCGAGGCCAAACTGAAGTCGCGTCAAGACTAGCGAGGATGGTTAGCGGGAGCACAAAAAAACGGAAAGAAAAGAACGCACCATAGATCGATAGTCGGATGCGTCCTCCGCCGTTGAAGCCCCCGCTCTCCAATATTACTCTAGCACCCAGCCGTGCCGCTCGATCGCTAGGTTAGAGGGCCCTCCAGGAGCGTGGTGGACCCCCGCGCTATCCCTCCGCACTTCGGAGTAACACATAGGGAGACACGAGCTCCCGTGCTTCCGCGTTACGCGAGGACGTTGTGCGCGAGATCAGCTCGGGAGGTACAGCCTGCCGGCGACGAGGGCGTTGACCAGATGCTCCATTCGGCCACTGTGCGCAGGACCCATGTGCGCATCGTGGAAGTCGGTGGGCAGACCATCTAGAATAAGGTTAGAAGGAAGAAAAAGATAAAGGAAAGGAGAAAGGACATACATGACGAACTTGATATCGAATCGAGAGTCGCGAGCCTGATATACGCAAAATAAGCATCAGCGCGAGCCAAAAAAAAGAAGAACAAACGCACCATGGATGAGTCGTCGTACGCGTCCTCCGCCGTTGATGCCCCGCTCTCCAATATTACCCAGCCGTGCTGCTTGACGCTAGGTCAGGGAGCCCCCCAGGAGCGTGGTGGACCCCCGCGCTATCCCTCCGCACTTCGGAGTAACACATAGGGAGACACGAGCTTCCGTGCTTCCGCGTTACGCGAGGACATTGTGCACGAGGTTCGCTCGGGAGGTACGCCCTGCCGGCGTCAAGGGCATTGACCAGGCATTCCACCACCCCAAGTGCGTGTCATAGAGGTCGATGGGCAGGCCAGCTAGCACAAAATGATTAGACGGGAAAGGGAAGGGAAGGGGATGGTGGACGTACAGGTGGAAGAGAGGGTAAAGAAAGGCTGTTTGTTGGCGGGTATTTATACGACTCCGGCAACTTGATTATAACCGTTGTTGAAAACGCGTAAATAAGGCCAACGCGACGCGTTGTTGAAATGGGAAGCAGGCAAAACACGTTGTTATTTTCCACAAGTTATTGCTGTCTGTTTTCCCGGTGTCTGCCGCCTCATACGGGACTCCTACGGCGAAACTCGGCACTCGGGGTCGCGAGGCGAGCTGCGAGCGACTCGGACGTGCAAGATGATGTTGTTAAGCAGGAACTATAGCAAGACAGACATGTGCGGGGTACGTGTATCTCTTGGATACACGATCCCCCCTTCTAAATCCTACAATCTCTACCAGGATTGAGGATTTCGCGGCGCCGGATTTGACGCCTAAGAGTAACGAGCTGGAGCTGGTCGACATAGGTATGCATTTCGAAAGGTGAACAACCCCAATATGCATGCATGAAATAATTAAAAACTTAGCAAGCATCGGCTGGCAGGAGCATGGGGGCAAGGAGGGATATGCGAACTTCAACTTGAAGTTGAAAGTTGAACGATGCTGATTGATCTCATCACTGGCACTTCAAGTTCCTGATCCCATCATCTCGCCAGCTCTTTGCTTCTCACTTCTTCGTGTTCACGCGCGTCCGAGCGGGCTCGGCCATGGACATTCTCAAAGAGCACCCAGAGCTGGCCCCCGATGTGCTTCAAATACTCTCTCAGGCTCTTAAGGCGACCCAGCAACAGGTGCACGAACTACTCGCCGAGGTAAGTTACTTACATACGGCCATGGCCGCCGATTTTTGGCTCACAGGTTCGATTTTCTGATAGCGTGCATCGGAGCGAGAAGAATCGGGAACGCTTAACGTCGAAATTGCGCTGGGCGGGGAAGATATTGCGCTTGCAACCGGAGAGGTGCGTTCGTGAACCAACCAACTAATGCAAGGAATGACCCCAGCAATTAATTCAAGGTCAGAGCCGAATCCCAATGCTGCCAGACGAACCTCGCCCAGATCGCCCAACTCGAGTCCGACAATAACGACATACACCATAATTTAAAGGATCAGCTTGCGCGGAATGCCAATCTCTCCGAAGTAGGTCATTCGGCATTACACTCTTGCTCTGGAGACTGATCCATGATGCTGTAGATATTGAAGACCGCACAGACAGACCTTCTTAGCCTCAACTCGAAGTATGACGACGAGAAGAGCGCCGGCGACCAGTTGCGGGCGGTCAGTTGGTTTATCCTTCCTTGCCCTCCCTCCATCCTCTGCTGTGACGTCCTACCTACCTCCATCCATGCCGTGTGTTTCGCTCATCAATTTTGACTTACGCGCTATCGCCAGGTCCTCGAGTCACGCTACTTAGACCTGCGTAACCAGGAGGCCGCCGTGAAGGCACAGAACCTCGCCGTCGCTGAGGAAATAAAAGGCCTGCAACGAAGAAAAGAGGTGCGTACACTTGCAGATCGCGAAAGCTTGGAAGCTGCGTACTCAATACATGCTAGGAATGGGCGCGGAAGGAGCTGGCGCGCGGGACGCAGTATGACGATATGGCGAAGGACAGGGACGCGCTGCAGGCGGTGCGTTTGGTTTCCTTTTCCTTTTCTCGTCGGGGGCGTTGATGATCGCAAACGTTAGACGCTGAACGAGAAGATATCCGCGCTTGATGCGCAGGAGGACGCCCTGAAACGAAGTATCAGAGAGAGGGGAGGTTTGAGCAAAGTGAGTCACGCTATCATCCCCGTGTCAGTAATTGAACGATCTCGCTTCTTGCAGGACTTGGAGAAGACGTGCCTACAGCTGCAACACGCGAAGATGCGCCAGGCGGAGTCAGATGCGGCGCACGCGGCGGTGACGCGGTCGTTCGAGGCCGTGCAAGCTGAAAACGTCAAGTGTAAAGACGTGAGTTGAGATCGTCTTGTATCGCTTATGATTGAACTTTTGCAGGACTTCCAAACGCTCTTCAACGCGTTCTCGCTTGAACGGCAGAGCCGAGTTCAGCTCCAAAGGGTAGGCGCGCTGCTTCCGGGCCGTGCTAATCGTCATTAATACTATTCCCAGACAATTGAATTCAAGGACGCGGAGGCGGCGCAGGTGCGGGATGACCAGGACGCGCGGTTAAACACAGTTCGTATCCCTGGATTGTCCTGCAGTCTTCACAAGGTTCTAACGCACTGTGCACAGATAGTTAAGCAGGTGCGGGATGACCTGCTGGAGCAGCTGAATCGGCAGAAGGCCAAATGCCGTCAGCTGGGGGAGGTATGTCGCCCTCCACATCCTCTAGAACAAGACCGGCTCACCCGACCCGAAAGGAGCGTAAAGATTTGTTGCAAAAGTACACGCAGCGGGAGGAGGATTATAGTGCGCTCGATACGGTAAATACTCTTCTTCCCGGGCATGACGCTCTTGCTGAAAAGGGGTGTAGGTGCGCGAGACAAATATGATAAAATTGCGGGATGAGAACGGAAATTTGCGGACGACGGTGCATACGGTGGCCGCACGGACACGAGAGGTGATTTCCTCGCTGTTGGCTTTTGGTTCGTTGTCATTGATGCAGCCAATTTACAGCAGTTAGAACAGGCTGTGGAGCACGAGCGCGGGGCGCTAGAGGCAATGATAAACAACCTCAAAGAAGAGAACCAGCAGCTGAAGAACGTGGGTGTTGCTCTCGTATCGTTTTTTCTTGGGCCTCCTGCTGAAGATCCGTTTGAAGGACCTAAACTCGGTGAGGGTGGGCAGCATGGAACGGGCGTTCGCTGCGACGGTGAGTTCGTTGTGCGACCGCAAGGCATGGAAAGTAGCTGATGGGTTCTATTCCTAGGTTGCCCCTGCGGCCGTGCAAACCAAGCCGGTCGAAGTACGCATAATTCTCGTTTCTAATGCACCGTCTCGTTATTCATTGCTTTTACGTAGCACACGCAAGTGCAGATACAGCCCGACACCGTGGCCCGTAAGCTCTACATCGACCTGCTGTCCAAGTTTGCGCCGCCTCGAGGCCGGCCGCCATTCCGGACGCTCGACTCTGTCGATATTGTGGATACGAAGAACCCTCTGCAGCCCTTTGCGCACGTGAGTTTTTTTCTGGTTTTCCCGCCCGTAGTGAGATCAGTATACTGATGCACTTTGAGGCAGAAATTTCCATCGAACAGGTTCCTATTCCTCCTTATATACGCAGGCTGCATTGATTGAGTTTTGTACAGGGATTTCCTATACTGTCCGGGGCGAACGTGGTGCGGAGAGGAGATGGTCCACGCCCTCGTGTACCATCCTACGCGCGAATACTCGTCGGCCAGCGGTTGGACTTCGCCTCGAATTCTCGATTTGGTGGGGAAAAAAGTCGACTTTTTCGTCACACGCGGGGGCTTGGTTTATTATGCCGGGGTATACCAGTTACACGACTTGCGCGCGGTGAATCCGCCTGGGGCCCCAATTCCCGCCGATATGGTGAGCTTTCACGTTTTTTTTCCTGTTTGAGGGACGCCGCTGAGCGTTGATAGTCCGCCTCGGCGATTCGGCTCGCGACGCGGGTCGTACAGGCTGCGACAGCGGATTTGGACACCGCCGAGATCATAAGGGAAGGCTTTGCGGGCGGGGAAATACGGACGGAGTGCTTTGCTTTACAGTGCGTCGCGTTTGACGACCCGATGTACGACAGCTTGCGGTTGAGGCGGAGGCTGAACGGCGAGTCCGATTCAAAGAGGAAAGCGGAGGAGAGCGGGAAGGATGCGTCCCAGGGGAGACTCGTACGGCCCAGGTCGCCATAGCGGGTGGAGTGGCGAAGATTAAATATGTAAAAGATATCTGCACCGAAATTTCAACCGCTTCTTAGGATGAAGCTTATATGAAGAGGTCCAAATGCGACATCTGAGCCCGGATACAATTCCAACAGTCCTCACTGAAACATTGTAGTACTTCGCTGCGTGGGAGGTTGACGTACTGGCATACTTATACGGCAAGCTTCTCTAGTAAAGTTCTCTTCCTGCCAAAACCACCCAATTTGAAAGACGCAGTGAAAAAGCCAGTCGAAATCTTACATACTTAGTGTTGCAACGTAGTCTTTTCGTTTCTCGGATGGGCTCGCGGAATGGCACACGTGATCGCGTTCTTTTGAGTCCTACGTCGATCTCCGTGAACCGCTTGCTCCACCTTCCTCTCGCCATGGCATACTACTCGCTCACTCTACAAACCAACGTCTCCGATGTCTCTAAGGAGGTCAAATGCACTGTAAGCAACGGTGTGTTGCTGGCTGCAAAAGACCTGACATCCAACGCTTGCCCCAGATCGCCCGCTTCTGCAGCCCCCTGGATCTCGTGCAATTCTCTCGCCTGGATCGAGAATGCCGCGACATTGTGATGTCTGAGCGGCTCTTTGAACGTAGCATGGCCGAACTCGGGGCTCCGACCCTCGATTCAAATTTCCTCTCCCCTACCCTCATCGTTTTCATCTTCACGGAAAGTCGATGTTGGGTATGTCCTGCGGCTATATGTACTGTAAACGGTGTTAATCCACTCCTTTCAGGCGTGTGGGAAGGGGACCGACAGCTATCCCTTGTCATTTTCCCTTCGAATCCGAGTCTGCAATGTGAGTGGCAGGGATGTTGATCAGGCATCGGGTAAGAAATTGACTGGAACTTTAGGAACAGTGCAAGCAGAATCTATATGGGGAGCCGCCGTTAGTAAGACAATCTTGCGCTCTATGTAAAGCTAAGTTCTATACAGAGGATGTGGCCGTGAGTTTGCGACGATTCCACCCCCTGCAGATCGCCGAGGGGACGATGCACTTCTTGAATACATCGAGCCCTGGGCACCATACCTTGAAACCAGTGCTAAAGGTCTAGTGCTGTCCCCAGTTCGGATAGTCCGCCACATCCATTGATTTTTGGATCTCAGGCAAGAAGATTTACAGCAGCTATCAACTCGCGTCCGCCTTGGCCCGACTGTCTGAAGCTCTGGAGGCGGATAAGGTTGAAGATAGTCGACCGGCCAGCCAGAGCAATAAAAGCCTTTTATTACAGGTTGGTCAATTACATTTTCATAATATGAACGACTGAACGCTCACTGAACTGCCAGGAATGGTCACACCGAGCCGCCGAGCTTCCCGCGCTCATGCAGGTAAGTATTCTTCGGTTGGTTTCGTTAATCAAACCAACTGCATGGTTTTCCAGAGCGCCCATCGCCTGCTGGCATGGCGTACCAGTTACGAGAAGGCGACGAGAAGGTGCTCGGCATTGAACGAGCAAATGCACGTAAATTTCTTCTTGCCTTTTTCATCGTACAGTTGAATCTCTCACATGGAATAAAGTTGGGATACCAGCCAAAATTCCGGCCAACCCTATTCCATACTGCGGTTATTCCATATGAGATGTGTTTTACAGTGGCGAAAGGCAATTTGGAAAAGCCTGATGGCTATTCCATATCACGGTTTTTGGCTGGGTATTCCATATGACAGTATTCCATACGAGCAACTCTACTGTACCTATAATTTCGCAGCGTGAACAAAATGATCATATTCCGCCACTCGAACAAGCCTTGGACCAAGTTGTCTATTTCCCGCTCGGCCACACTTTCCCGGACACTGCGCCTCTACAGCCGTGATCTCGAAGCCTTCACAATTGATGGTCAGCTTTGTACATGCAGCGGTCGTATTCTGTCCAACAATTTCTCTTTAGGATATAGGAGAATAGCTGATGCAGTCAGTTGTGAAGTGAGAGCCCCTGAAGCTCAGGATCTGGATCCTGACATCGAATTCGGCGCATCCCGGCCAAAATCCGACGCTAAAACGCAGTGCCGTTTCTGTGGACCTGCCAAGGCTGCCAAACGTCGGTATCTTGCTCAAGATCTCCTGCAGCACCTTCTCAAACAGTGCGAGGATTCCGTTGCACGTAATCCTGCGGGTCTAACACTATATTCGCTGCAGACACCCCGAGGACTTTCCCGACGCTAGAGAGGAATTGCGATTCTCGCACTCGAAGAAATTTTGCCCGGAATGCCCGCTGTCACCAAAAATGTATGGGGTGGAGGGTCTCGCAATGCATCGTGCTGCCAGGTTGGTTCTAGTCTCTTCTTTGCCGCAAACAGGGGTTGAATGTTCTTTGGCTCAGACATAAGTGAATTGCGTCTGGGTGTTTAGAGTCGATTTGTAGACCTATTATTATTGTTCTTTGTAATCTTAAATCACTTTTCCTCGTGTTCTTCGCTTTTCGAGCTCCCTCAGTGCAATTTAGATAAAATTATTATTATTGATGGTGGCTATATCCGGCTCTCTGGTGGACGACAGAGTTTGGGGAACGCAACTCGCAACCTCCGGTACGGATGGAAAGCTGATCGGACTCTTTGGAAAGAAAGTCAGAAGAGGAGGCAGTTAAACCCGATCAACACACCTCGCAAGATGTCCGCCCTCCCGAATTCAGGTGAATCTTCGTGAAACGATTCGTCTGGGGCGGGGGAGAGAGCCGGAAGAGAAGACAGCAATGATTGGATTCCATCTTTCACTGGGAACATAATGTAGAAAAAATGTCGAAGGCGAACCGTGGTAAACACTCACCTTTGTGTCCCAAACTCTGAAAAAAATGGGAAATATTGCCGATGAATAGCCCGTTCAACTCAGCCTGACGCGTTTTGAGATTGACTGCGAAAATCAGTTAAAGCCACCCTTGTTCAGATTCCAGAACAGGAGAGAAATTACAGACAATGGAACAAGGTCAATTCATATATCATACACATCCAGAGCTTCCTCTGATGCATCGCGCCGTCCATGGCAGGACTGGGCCACTGGTCTCGCAAGGAGGTAGAGACAAACACCCACTGCTCCGAGAATGAGGCATTCCGTGGTAGAGCAATGACGCCGGTGAGGTCGAGATGACCGGTTAGACGACGCCAAAAGTCATGGAAGGCGAGGCAACGGGTCATAGAATCGGACAGGTGCTTCACGAGACGAGGGGTGGGCGTGGATTCAAGCGGTGGGAAGCTGAAGTCCGGGCGCATGGTTTGGTGGAACTCGACCCAGAGGTTCCAAAGTACGGAATCGCACTCAAAAGCGCCTTGTTCAGCTGCATTTGCCGGAAGGGGGGCCTCTACTGGTTGGAAGGGTCCGTATCGCAGGGTCAGGCCGTTCTCAATCCATGCCGTCCCAGACTGGGGAACGGGTGGCTCCGGTAGAAACTGGACATGCATGGAGATGGAGAGGGGTGCTCAGGAAGCCCACGCCAAACTTGCGCCAAACACTCCCAGAAGATCTAGCACAGCTATATTTCTCCCTCGGACCCCTCGACCGAATATACTCAAAATGTGAGCCACACATTGAAGTAACGTAGTAATGCATGTCGTCTTTGGCTATCAGGGATTTGTTGGGAATTTGGAGCGATCGCAAGATCAGTCGAGGCAAAATGTCTCTTTCATCCGCGATGAGAGGGCGTAGTCCCACTGGCGACCGTACTGGCATGGCTGGTCTTCGAGACCGTCGCGGCGGGAGCCTCCCACGCATGCGCGACTTGCCTGCATCGGCCGCCTGATCGAATGAACAAACTGAAGAGTTTCGTCCTCCGGCGATCTTCTCGTCCTTGGTACCGCGCACCGTCATGGGGCTATAGTCGTACTGGGGTCAAATTTCAAGGGATACATTCGATTGTCATAAATATCGAGCATTTCTTCTTCGGCGCGGACCTGCTGGACTGGGGAAGCATGAGCGTGGGCGCTATGCGATTGGAACTACTGTAAGAAAATCCGGTAAGAAACGGGAGACGAGGAAACATACGGCACTGACCGGACTTGCATAACATGAACGCGCCAAGGATTTGCGGGTCTCCGTCAAGGGCATTGCATGCCTCACGCTCTTCAGTCGCCTCCCCACGCATCCCCGCGTTGCTTGAAGGGACAGTGCGACTGCATCTTGGTTCGGGGAGGTCTTCCAGCAAATCACTCTGCCGCCGACTCGAGAGCCGCGTGTCGATGCGCGCGCGACTGAAGGGGTCATCACGCGATTGAGAATCGAGATCGAAAAACAAAGTTTCGTGGTCGCTCATAGGTTGCGTACGCGCGAGGGGAGCCGCCATCTGGGTGGTGGTCGTCTGAGGAGTCCTCCTTTCAGTACGAGACTCAAGGCATTGATTGGTGTTGTACCTTCGAAAACACAAGAGCCGCTTCCATGGCATTTCGGTCCTTATCATCGCGTGAGGACGCGCACCTCCGCCGGCTCGGTCAGTCACTCAGTGCGAGAATCCGCCGACTGGAAGGCAGAATAGAGCTTGAGGGAATGCAAGGCCGATATTCGTGGATTTTCTCCTCCAGCAGCCTCCAGCGAGGTTTGGCCGAGCCATAGATAACATCCTGCGCTTTCTTCAAGTTGACGTGCGTTAAAATTCACACCAGTACGCGGGGGGAAATGCCCACCTTGGTAGCAAGCTCGTCAAGCTCCACCCACGAAAATCATCTGGGACCGATATTTCTTAGGCAGAGCGATAAGCTGGACCGGGCTGGTAGTGTCGCTCACCTGTGGCTTGATCGGTCAAGGTGACGATGCGGTTTTCCTCCCCTTGCCTTCCGAATGGCTCAGGCTTTTGTTAAGGTAATCGTGTTGTGCGTTAACTATTCGGCACTATATCGTTATTGTGAGTTCTGTACCAGAAACGTTTGGAATAAGAGCTCACCGTTGTGCAAACCGACAAGTGGCCAGCTACAAATCCGGTCCGACTGGTGCGAGGTCTGATTGGCGGTTGCCAAGGCCCAAGAACGGACCCTGACACCGCCCCTTCCCTCCTTTCTTGCCGCGACTCCTCCGCCCCTCAGGATGACCCGTTTCTCTGAGCAAATAGTGAGTGGCAGCGCCATATAACAGGAAGTAATATCCATACCAGATCCCGCAACGCCAGCGACTTGGAGGTGGCACCATGCGGTCCTGACTCCTGACCGTATTCTGTCGAGATTCGACTTCAGCGTCCTTCAGAGCTCTACAGGACATGGCGCACACCTGCGTCTAGTCCTCTCGGTATGCTCCCTCTTTGTCGTTCCTCTTGTTGGCGGCTTTCCAAGTCGTGTCCTTGAGTCGGCCTGAAGCGATCTGGCGGATATTGTCCTGGTCTACTGACGATCGATGTACTGGTCCTGAGGGGATTTTTGTCGTACTAGGGCAGTGACGCGAGTTGCTGAAAGCTGGGGGCAGCCGCCTTGCGCGGCCGGTGCCTCTGGGAGCTTGGCATGCAGTTGGCTAATACCTGAGGATGATACGGGCGCACAATTGGCTCGTTCCTCTCACGTTTTATCTTGAATCGAGGTCGCCTCAGCATCTGAGCCGCCGAAGATTCAGAGATCTTGCGGAGCATCTTCAAGCTCTTGATTCGTCGCGGTCATCGTGAAGATTCGCGGGGCGCCAGGCTGGTCAAGACCAGCGCGTTATTCCGGACCAGTCCGAGTTACACCGCGGCGAGGGAAAACCAAGAGCCCAAATAGCCCTATTCCATCCGAGTACTCTCCACAAGCCAGCTTGACTCAGTAGATTGAGTACACGTCCAGGTTGATCCAGTCGAACGCCAAAAGCACCGGAGTAGACTCGAACCAGTCGCTATTCGCAAAGTTGATGACAGTCGATCAACACCACGGGCCTATCCATCAGTGATCGAACGACTGTCTTCGATCTTTCGAGGGATTGGTACTGGTTCGAGTCTAGCACCGGAGCACGTGTTGCGTCTTCCTTTTGCCCAATGCCCCTGCTCCGACTCCCGACTGCCTCTTCGAATACTTCCTGCAGTTGCTTAGACTCGTTTCCGATGTTTGGCTTAGCTGCTGCAAGTTTCAACACACGGACATCCAAGGCCGGATCCGCGCGTCCGCCGTAACAAAACTAGCCAGTACGCGGTGGGAGGTCGGCGGACTTCGTTTTCTCAAGGAGAGCAAGCGCGGCTCCTCATTCTGATACATCAATCACTGCGAATTTGGCTCCGTCTGGCTACTCGTTCCCTCAATACGCCGGTCAATGAGATTCAGCATCGTCCAGCGCAGGTACCTGTCTCGTTTTATTCCTCAAATACGCTACCACTTTGAATGACGCGTCTCTCTCGTCGGGACTGGCCAACAGTGCTGAACCTCCGATTCTCCTTTCTGTGTTGAGAATCGACCTCCTCAATTCGCGCAACCGCACAGTACGTATCCTATTTCATGCCGAAGTTGAAAACCTCGACGCGAACTGACTGGGCTGTCAGATACGTGGCATGTTGTGTTTCTATCGCATCATGCATTGCTGAACCCTGATACCATTTTGCTGCACGTTCATAGTCTCGGGTTCTTCTGTGATTGATGGTCCATTCGGGTGCGCTCCCACTTACCAGATATCTTTTGGACTGAGAAGGAATGCCAACAGGTGTAACTTTTTCCGATTTCACTCAATTTTGAATTCAGAGGTAACGATAATTCATATCTGCTGCCTACTCGACTGATTCTTGTGCGTTCTCAGTCTTTTACGGCTCGTCCCCACCCCGCACTCATATGTGCGGGTGATGTGCGGGTGATGGTCGTGTCTTTGCACTTCGTCAGGATAGGGCGCCCAGACGGGAAGGAATCGCGTCCGACTGGTGGAAAGGCGTAACAAGATCGAGTGAGACTCACAGAAGGCGCTCTCGATGATGACTTTCTCATGGACTGTCCATCTACCAAATATACGGCTTCGAAAGATAGTCTGTACATTCGGTATTGGTGGGTATACAAGCGTAGCAGATGTAGCAGATGTAGCTAATAGCAGATGTAGATAGTATCTCGGGAAGATAAGAACATTAATAAAAGCCCAGGATGTAGGCCAATACGAAAATCAAACAAGCGGACAGCATATTGCAACAAGTAAACAGAGACGGAAAGTGGTCGGTATCAGAAACAGGGGTGAAAAACAGACTCGTGAGCGTCGCGCGGGCGCAATGATAGAGTCGCGCCGAGACTGAAGACACAACGATAGTCAGCAAGTGAGGAGACACGGCATGAGTAGAGGAAAGGCACACACCATAGATCCGTCATCGTACGCGTCCTCCGCCGTTGAAGCCCCCACTCTCCATTCTTCCACCAAGCCGTCAGCGTGTTTGAGACAGTGAGGCCTCAGAAACTCCCAGGCTGTAGCGGACTTCCAAGCTTGCCATACGTAATCTGGGGGACACCCAGTTATCGTTAGACGGTCGCGAGGAAGCAGCACAGGGAGAAGCGGAAAGGCGGGGTGCCCAAAGATGCCCGCCGTTGGTCGGTGTCTCGTAAATCTGTGCGCTGGGCCCAGGTGCGCGTCGTAGGCGTCGATGGGCAGGCCAGCTGGGGGAAAGTCAGAATGGAGGAGCCAAGGGAATGGGGACGTACGTGGTTGTGGTCAAGGGTGAAGAACAGCGGCTGGCAGCCGTGGGTATTTATATGTTTTCCGGCGACTCGATAATAGCCGTTGTTGAAAACGCAAGCATGAGCAATGCATGGCCAACGCGACGCGCGAGTCAACCATGAACATTTTTCTTTATATTTCCTCAAGTTGGATAGTCGTCGCGGTAGCGCGGTGCGCAATAAGTGCCGTAAGTCCAATTGACAGCCGTGGGTTTCTGCCTCCTTCCTCCCCCATTGTCGTGAACTCAAAACGCCCGTCGCCTGTAATACTATCAGACTCTCTTGGGATTGGTATCCACGCACTATCTTTCCAGGGCACTGTAAGCCAGGGGAATACTTCCAATGAGCAGAGATCTTTCACAGGCGTATCGGCAAAATAGTGAGTTCCCTTCATCAATGAGCAGCCACTGAGTGCTAGCGTGACGATTCGTGAATGAAACACGTGACCGCGACACTTCGGCGACACTTCAATGCTGTTCCCCGCTCGAACCGAGATTGAAGGCGTTATATGCGACTACATCTGGGGAGATATGTACCGGCCAACACTTCCCCCCGTTTCAGAAGCCGACTGGGTCACACTCAGCAGTCTCAGTCCAACCCTCGTCAAGACGCGCGAGACGAAGGGCGATGCATTGCTGGGCATGCATCTAACAGCTTTCGTGGGGAAAAAGCTACCGGGAGCTCTCCAGAATGTCAGAGATGTTAGTTTTGTCTGCCATAATCCGTATCCGGTGGATACTGCATCGCTAACTTGCCTGTCAGGACATCGGGGGCGCTCTCCAGATGAACCTCATCCTCCATGAAATTCTCATTCGAGCAGAAATCTGCGAGGCAGGTGCCTACACCAAGGCAGCTGGAAACGCGCTCGAAACAATTGTCGGGGTCTCGGCGGGCTCGGCCATCCTGACTTTCTCACCAACACCGGCTTTCGTCGAATGGGTAGCGGACACATTTACTCCTCTCATTGAAGTCGCTGCGAGGGTGTATCCCGCGTGAGTTGATCTACTCATTGTGCCACTTTGAACCAAACGTAGCGTGTTTACAGCTCGTCCTTGGGCATCTGAATCGCGTGAAGAAAAAGCGTCCCGACCGCTTGACTCACATCCGCCTTCTTTCCTATAGTCCTTCCGCGGAGCCAGATAGAATGTATGCGCTATCTTTCTTCTCCATCGTCTCTGGCTCTTGCCTAACTAAGCCTGCAGCGTATTGTATGCATCATTCTGTTAAATTTGTTCAATCTTTTGGTGTTCTGTTCTATTTCGCGGGCTTCCACGAACGGTATGCTGATTCAACCAATAGTTCCGAACGACGAGCGCCGCAAGTGCACCAGAATGCGGGACCGAATGTCATGGACAGCAACGGAGGACGCGTGCACCACCGAAAAGCGGCGTTGTTACATTTTTCTTCCCCTCCAGCGTTCAACCCTCGAGAGTTACTATTCGCTTTACTTTTATCTCACCGATGACTTACTGTATTTTGTGGCAATGTAGCCGTCTTGCCAAAATTACGAGGTCCATGTTGTCCAGCTCGAGTAGATGAGAAACATGGTGGAACAACGTGGCTGCAACGCGCGTGAGTTGGACGTCAAATGTACGATAGAGAAGGCATTCACGATATAGGTAGTTAACACAGTGCACTAAATGAAGAAGCCCAAAATTTATTGACTACCAAGGGACGCACATGTAGGGACAGGTACCGTAGGCGAAGGAGTCTCGAACTATGAACCAAGAAGTGCGGATATAATCTCCGCCCCAGTGTATGTAGGATACCACCATTCTGCGAAGGAGTCAGACCGTGCCGTGCATTGTTTGAAGCGAGCTTTGGAAAACAGGAGAAGGCAGGAGGGATGGATCCATACAGAAGCAAGAGGAGGAGAAGGGGCAGTTTGACTTGGGCCGCGGCGCAATGAAGGGAAAGAGGAAGAGGGAAGCAAGAAAGGCGGAGAGTGGTGCAGAAGTAACAGCGTTGCTGACCAGAGAACAGCAATTTACGCCACGTCTTCGGCCGATTCAAAGCCAGCGCGGCGTGCGCCACTATGTGCCTTTGAGGCGAACGAAATGAATCTGTAGCCCATCTCTACCAGGCCATCGGCTCGATTACTGATTGCGGTAAAAATCTTGAGGTTTCATCGCTGCCCCAGATCCATTGAACGCGTGCGAAGGATTGTATACGGAGTTGCGGAGGCGACACCGCGCCGCGACAGAGGGAGCACCGGTAGACGGTCAAGCTGCTGGATTCCGCGACCGCCCGCCCCAACATCATCGTGATTCGCCCAGGGATACATGTGGGTCGCTGTGCCTGCGCGGACGGAGAAGTGGGGCACAACTTGAAGGAGGACGCAAGAGCTTGGAGGGAGATAGTGACCGTCGGCGCTCATCTAGACGTCAATCTCGCTCTCGTTCGCGGTCAAGGATACTCGGCTCCCGCATCTCGCGCCGCTCAGCCTCCCCCGCGCGTCCTACATTGGCGCTTTCGTCTGCGCCCAAGCGTCACCCGTACACGGCCACCCACGACAGGTCGTTTGAGGATAGGGAGGCCGGCGAGTTTGACGCTGCTGGTTCTCCGCCACGATACGTCGAGCGTCGCAAGAGTGACGGTGGCAGGGACGGGTCGGACTCGCCAGGACACACTTCACGGCGGGGTCGGCCCCAGGGCGAAAGGTCGAGGTCGTCGTCGACATCCTGCCGTTCGTCCTCCGTGTGCACAAGGTCAAAGTTGTATTGGCTCCCGGCGAAGCGGAGACAGATATGAATTCTGCACATCTGATGTATAATTGATGTTGTGATACTGGCTCGACATCTTCAGAACTACTACGCGGCGTGATTGTGAGTACCAGACAATGGAGACGGTGGTGCAAGCACATTACCTTCCGTGATCGATCTACGTCTGAAACGTGTGTAGAGTACGGTGTCTACCTCTATGCGCGAGTTAGAGAGGAATGAGATCTGTCCTCCACCTGCTGATACACAAAAGCCGGGTCGATCAAAGCATTCGTGGATTACGAAGACGCTGCCCACTTCTGTATCGTAGTCGGCCAACCGTCCAATAGACGCCGAATACGGCGGCGCCTTAGCATGACTCCCAGGTGGCGATCTTTGGTCGGTCTGCTCTCGATTTTTGGTCCGGGGATTTGTCTGTGGAATGGCCATAGTGTTCAAAGAGCTGGTCGGAGAGGGCTGAATCAGCGCAGGTCGCCGTAGAATGGGTACGAGCACAGACCTCGAGCTCTCCGGTCGTGCCGCATCGTTACACTGTCGACATTGGTGGGACTACGGATTGACGAAGCGAGGTGCCACAGAGAGAGAGACGGTGGCATCGGCGTGAGATTTCGGATTCCACCGCGTTCGCCGAGTATTGCCTGCTGCGGGCGGGCGCCTTTGAATCTGGGCAATTTTTCTTTGAATTAAGCTTGAAGATTCAACGAGACTAGTCCTCCGCTAAATCGTGCCAGAAGCTCACGGTTGTGTGCCAGCTAGCGAGCAAGATCCACAGATTCATTGGGAGAGAGATCTTGTAGCTTCAAGTTCAAGAGCGCAGTTTTCTGGTGCCCATGATGGAGGTTTGCAGCAGAAAGGTGACTGTGTGGGAGGCAATCAACTTACGGCACTTACGCCTCACAGCCGAAATAGGAAAAAAAAGGAAAGCAGCTTTCAAAGCACGCAAGCAAACACGCAATTATAAACCGCTATGTTTCGGAAAGTTTGGAACAAAGCTTGCTGACTACTGTACTATTTCGACCGTTTGTTCAGTGACGGGTGACAGAGGGTCGTGAAATGAATGAATTTGGCCCCAGTGACGGTGACGGCCAGGTTTTGAGGCCCAAAACGGCCTAAAAACGCGAAAATCTTTCGTCCGGCGATCACCGGACGTCCATATATGGTAAATTTGCGTGATTGCCGAGGAATGAAGACCTCATCCAGTGAACTTCGTTGGTGACGGGTGACATGCAGTGAATAAACGGTCGAAATAGTACAGTATACGACGCGTCGCGTCGCGTTGGCCTTGTTTGCGCGTTTTCAACAACGGCTATCATCAAGTCGCCGGAAAACATATAAATACCGGTCGGCTGTCAGCCACGGTTCTCTACCCTTGACCGCAACCTTGTACGTCCCGCGTTCCTTTTTCCTTTTTCCCCTTTCCCCTTCTCACTTTCCTTCAGCTGGCCTGCCCACCGAATTCCACGACGCACCCCTGGGCCCGGTGCAACAGAGCAAATCGCGCGCGGAGCTGTCCCCTTCAAGCAGCACTTTCCCGTTCCGCCTCCTCGCGCAATGTCCACCGTTGACTGGGGGCGTGCTAGAACGTTGCTGCTGACGGCTCTAGATAACCTCAGATCACGGTGGGTAGCGAGGAGGGTCCACCACGGTTCGGGCGAGGTTGCAGTCCGATATGCGTCGTTGCACGGTTTGGTAGTAGAGGGGGCTTCAGTGGCGGAGGACACTTGCGACGACGGTATCTTGGTATGTCCTCCTACCTCTACCCTTCTCTTGCCGTGGTTCATGTATCTCACCTTCAGAACGGTTGCAACCCACGCGTCCAAGCCTGACAGGCCACCAGAGTGCGGAGAATCTAGTCATGGAGAGCGGGACTTCAACGGCGGAGGACGCCTACGACGACAAATACCGAGTGTGTTGTCCCTTCCTCCTGCTTATCCTTTCGCTGACAGTTTCTTCCCCTTTCTCCCAGTTTTCACGCTTCCCGAACTGTTATCATTCTATCGTCGTGTAAATCTATATATGTGTCATCTATCCGCACCGTAGTAAACGAAGGTCAAATTTTTCGACGTCACTCCCGTGCTTAAAGCCTTACATTGCGGTGTCCCAGTCCTTGAACAGCAGCGGTGAAGCGAAAATCAGCTCGGGCATATTTGCCTACGGTTGAAGTCAAGCCCAACTTTCGCCCGCGCCGCCTGCGCTCTTACTTGCATGAGAGACGGGTACTATCCGATCGAGTGTTTCATTCCATGCTACATGTACGGTCTTAGATCGGATACGGTATGTATTTACAAAGAAAAAACCGCCGGCCATAAAAAACGGCTATAAAATTTGCAGCGCTGAGGACTGTTGCGACTATGAGTATATGGAAAAATAAGCCGAAAGATCCAGAGACACATTCCGGCCATGTAGTCATGCGACAAGATATGGTGAAGTGGCGTATAGTTTGTGTAAAGCAATAGTAAGGTGGCAGTGTGTAGTGGAGAGATTTCTAGTGCGGCCGCGCATACGGATGATGACGGTGAGAATTGGCTGTGCGGATAGCCCCAGGGCCAGTTGAGGGCGTGTTTTCCTTGCCCGTGATCGTCAGCACTCGGGCAGGGTTGCCCTTGGGAGCACACGCAGCGGAAGTTGTCGTCAGAAGTGTCGAGCTTGTACAGCTGAGTGCTTCCTGGATGGCGCCGTGAAGCTCGTCATCCTGCATGCTCTCAGCCTCCAGCTCTCGCACCTCCGCCACCTCACCCTCTGGGATCTCGCCATCCTCTGGAATCTCACCCTCCTCCAGGACGGCTCTGAGCTCGCGGTCCTTCGCCACCTGCGCCGTTGGACGCCGAACGGCGACCTCTGCCGCTTCGCGATCCGCGCCCATCATCGGAATACCGTCCTTGATCACCGTCTGAATGAATCGAGTTAAATCGTGTCTGCTTTTCCTCTCTCGCACGCCTAGATCTACGAGTTTCTTGTCATCGACCGCCAGTAGGTACGAGTCGGAGAAACTGCGGAAGGAGGGTATGTATATGGCGAGGTTTGCCGTCCGCATGAACTGGAATAGGCGGAGTTGTAGTGGCGAATATGGGTTCTTCGAAACACGTTCCATGGTCGCGAGCAGAGAGTGCGTGTCAAAGTCGTGCTCGAACGGCCCAGGGGCAGGCGCTCGAGACGCACTGTCTCGTTCGTTTGTGTGTCGCCGGTGTAGAAGTAGAGCCACGCCGAGAAAATCTCGGGAGGATGCGTTCGCGTTTATCGGAAGGGGCCCGGCAGCTCGACGGCGTCTAACATGAACCATGAGACTAGGGAATGAGAAGGATCATTGGACGTACTGGAGGGGTCGTATCACCGTATGCACGGTGTCCTCCCGCAGCGGCTCGAAGACGGAACGAAGCCAGGAGGCCATACGCTCCAGATCGCAAAAGGTACCCAGATAGACCCAAAAGAGCTGTGGATAGTCGAGATCGCCTTGTAAGATCTTGCTACGACTGCCGACGTTTTCTACTATCCGAACGATTGTCTCTTCCTCGCTCAACTTGGACCGCAGTTTCTAGTATGGTGTTGATAAATTCGTCAGGAACGGAAATCGCAAGAATGACTCACCGTCAGTGTATTAGAGCAAATGAAACTGTCGGGGATGACCTCGCTTAACCAATCCAGAGTCCAGACGCGATAGCGCGCTGCTCCGTCGTCTCGCATAATCGCTCGTTGTTGCGCTGATGCAGTTTCGATCCGCCGCAGAATGGCGATATCGAACTCGCCGGTGAAGACTGGGCGAGACCCATGAAATGAATCGTCGAATGAATCGAGGAGGAGCTGCAGGATGCCGAGAGCGCGATAGACCATAGTGCTGAAAAGAAACTGATAGTTTTGGGAGAGTCTCCACACGTGATCGCCGCCTTGCTCTACAGATTTCGCCCGACTCCTCTTCCGCTCGGTGCTATTGGCGAGGGGACCCCCCATCCGTTCTCGCACCCGCATGAGCCCGCACTGGATCTGCTGACAACAATGCAAACTATACGCATCTCCCCGCGTCCCCATAGTGCAATGGTGCCAACCGAGATTGCGGTCGAAGCGTATCTGTGTGTGTGGACTCGTAGATGTAGGTGGTCGTGCGAGTAACGGGGTTCTAACTTCTATAGCACTGCGTGCAGCATTTCTGGCGACATTTCGACGATCACATACGTTCACCGCGCGGCTTTGTCGGAGAGCTATGGATGAGTTGCTTGTGAGAGATACATATGTACGGGGGAAATAACACCGAAATCGGAGCACTCACCACGCGTTCCCAGTCAAGGTGAAACTGCAGTTAACGAAACCCAGATTGTGTGGATCGCAGTGTTACTTCTTTGGATTATAGATTGTGCTTCAGGTAGATAGAAAAAAGACATCTTGAACACACCTCGATGGAATTCCATAGGAAAAGACGAAACTTTTGCGAAACTTGAGGGGAAGGCAAGGGGAAGGTCCGATTGGTGCTTCAAGTTGAGTGGTGGCTGTAGTAAGGTCAGACACGAGCTATGGACCATCAAAGACGCGAATTCGAACCGCTCTTAGCCTCGTCGAAGAGCTTTTTGGGGCGGCAGGCAAAGACGAACGTATCCTGGCAACATTCTGGCAGTGAGACTCCTGAGAGGGGGGGGAAAAAAAGAAAAGTCACGTTGTCTTTGTCTGATCGATGTCGGCTTTATCGGAAACTTAGTGACCGTCAGTGGCAGTCTTCCTCAGGCTGGCGACATCCACTCCGAGTCGCACCTCGGTTTCTCTGAGGCTCAGGCATCTTGGTGCACACGCTGAATTGCCAGTCAAAAACCGTCAATCCCACCTGCACTTCAGGTCTCCCCTTTCGCTTGATGCGCGCTGCGGTACATTTCAGTTTGGGAGACGAAGAGTCCACCGCCTGGGTGACGGACTCTCCGGCTTGGATGATATAGATCTGGTGTGGTCGTGACCGTCGATGCTCTGGGGAAACGAAAAAAAAACTGCCATGAAGATTCATCCAGGTCTCGCCCCCTCACAGTGCTCACAATCAAGAAATTGTCCCGAAATGTAGCGGGGTATACATGGCCCAGACAGCTTCCAAAGTCGATGAGGCGCCGCAGGGACAATGCATGGTCTCGAGAATGTGCCTCGTATACGCGGAGCTCGTGACGAGCGATATCCCGGGATGTGAAGCGAGGCCGCAAGCCAATCGCAAGCCGCCGATCAAAGCGCTATAGCCCGCGCGCGACGTTCTCCCGGTATCGCAAGGGGAGTGAACAGCGCTGGTTTGCTCTTCTCATAACCGCCCTGAAGTCAATGGTGAATCGAAGTTCCCGAAAACGGCCATGCCACCGTAGACTGTTTGCTTGCCTTGCCGGTAGGGTCTCATCCATGTATCTCTGTCCCAGTTTGAAAATAGCCACAGATATGCAAGCTGTAGCTGCGGGCTTTGGGTCACACTCACCCGTTTCGTCAAGCAAGTCTGGGATGCGGAGTTTCGCAGTCGTTCTAATGGAGGATGGAGAGAAGGGCCCGTCGCTGACGAGCACATGGCTCCATGTGGCTCCATCACCTTTTCGATCAACTGGACAACTTGAAAGCGAATCATCGCAGGCTTGGCACCTTTCCTTCGAGCCGCGAAACGCTGAATTGGTGTAACAGTGTTCCTCTCCGAGTCATTGGCAGCTCCGACCATCATTTACCGCTGCTGCTGGGCCGGATCGCCAACGAGAAAGCTAATTCATCATCTGGCGAATCCCTCCCCGAACAACTTCAGCCTCGGTCAGCCTCGCAAAATTACATGTATCTGGGACACTACGTTGTCTTTGGTACATTCCACTCGCATCATCATCATGATCTGGCCCGCAAATTTCAAAGGAAACTCTTGGAAGGGGCCTGCTTGTTAGTGTCGCATTGCTTTCGACGTCGACTCAGCGTCACCCAAGAGATCGCTGGGCCACCAGAAATCTGCGGACGCATCTGGAAGAATGCAGCTGCAAAGGAACGCGCGGCGCCTTCGGTCAGTTTCTAACCCCTCGTCGATAACTTGGTTAATCACAGTATCTGAAATTACATGTTTGCCCCCTGGCTTGCTGCAGCGACTCTAGACGCCGCGCTCTGCGTCCCTCAAACAATTTCGACCCAGAGGAAAGCGGGAGTCGCGCGCGAAACATCAATTGGTCGATGTCGGACGACAACGACCTGAGAAGCACAGGACAAATACTTTGGGACACTTTCAGCTACCACGCATTTTGAATACATGTCACGGTTACGATACATAGCAATGCATGAAGTAGCATCCTCAGTATACAGTGTACCATACACGCCTTTGCCTTGAAGCCGTCTGACGATACGACTAGAAAGGTCTAAGAGGAGAGGGAAGTGAGAAGGGGAATCGGGATGCGACCGTGAGTGGAAACTTACGACGGAAACGGATCTGTGCATGTCCTCCGCCTTTGAAACCCCGCTCTCCTTGCAAGATCTCCACATTCTGATGAGCCAGAAGGCGTGGAGGAAAGACGTTGCATCTCTGCTTCAAAACAAGCGTGAGCGCAGGAAAGGAGTGGATTGTGCAAGACGGCGAGAAGTAGGAAGTACGATACCCTTCAGTGGGGCATGTCCACTGAAGGCCCCTCCCAGGCCGCAGTGGGCCCCCTCATGGTCACCATGGAACTCGGAGGACAGGCAGTGACGCTAGGCTCGCGATGCGGATTCCGAGCCCATTGGTGGCCATTGGCGAGGGGGACGGCAAGAGAAGGTACACACTCAGTCACAGTGCATACCACTGGAATTGACGCCGGAGTCGAGGTCGTCTTGTGTCTTGACGAGGGATCCAATAAAGAATCGGCTGGAACAGGAGGAATTGGAATCGAATGACAAATAAAGCCAACTAGTAACTGACTGGCCGTAAAATCCACCGAGTCAATTGAGGAAGTGGAATCCAGGAGCCAGGTCGACGAGGTGGTTTCGCGTCAAAATGCCCGCCAAACAACCGCATGTGTCACGCATCATCAACACTGACTCACTGGTGACTGCATCCGGCTGATCATGAACCCCTCTCTCTCCCTTCCACTTGCCACCGACTCGAGGACAAGACATACGGTATGCCTGGCGGAACAGGTGAGTCGCAGAGTCAGGTAGCAACGGACACGAACCACGCAGAATGGAGACCGCAACGCCCGGCACCGGCGACCCCCTGGCCTTGCGAACTTCCCCTAGGATTTGCGCATCCACGTTGCCTTGGAGGTCCACGTTCTCCTTGGTGGACCTAAGGATATACGGCTAGCCGGCGAAGTTCGGTCGCGCTGTTCCCTGCGAAACCCAGACCTAAGCAAGTCGCATCATAAGTACTTGTCACTGCGTGGCACAAAGGAAAGTGTCTTACAATCGCAAAGCTTACGTTTTTAGATACGATTAATGTTAGAGCCTGTATCCGACTTGAGGAAGTCGACCGACTTAAACAGAGGCCGCCATGCCGTGGGCCTGCGCCAGCATTGTCGGGCCAAAAAAAACGCGCCGGTGAGCATGCCGATGAGTCTGGATTTTTTTTCCGAGAACGATGATAGTGGTTGGCCAATTGGCCGCGCCTCTCAAGCTGCTTCCGGTGGCTCCGACAAACCGGGTATTTTGAGAACCTGGCGGAAAAATATCGACGTTCAGGTTCTTACAGGTAACAGGACATTCTCAAGCTGACCTGGGCTGACCTGGCAAGGCTGGCACTTCTGGGAAACAAATCCATCCTTTCCCGAGTCGCCGTCCAGGCTGCATTGAAGTCGATTGCGGTCAAGCTCGTCGAGTGAGAGCGCTGCGGGCAAAGTTGGTTAGCGCGCATAGCCCTGGACATTCGATTGCGGGCACTGACCACGACACGTCGGGGTTCGGGATGATGAAAGGGTGATTCTAAGCCACATATCCGCAGTGCTATCACATTCGACCACGGCCCCAAGAGGGAACGGCGAGCCTAGGTAGTACGTGGACGTCCAAGTCCGGCGAGAACATCGATGAGTTTTAAGGGATGAGATGCTTTCGCCATTTTGGAGTCTTTCCCGGCGCAGGTATCCCTATAAATCGAAATAAATGTGAGACATGGCAGAGATCGAGGCCGAACGCACCCAGGTTGCGACCGGTAGTATCTTTCAAAACCCGGGAGGTACAATCCACCCAAGAACAATTCGACATATAGGTGCATACGAGAATTACGCCGGCGCCAGACTGTCGGAACGGAGGTCGTCGCCGTCGGCAAGCACAAGCGACGGCCACGACGATCGTCGTCCTCTTCTTCTCCTCCTTCTGTCACTCTGGATTACTGGGCCTACTGGGCTAAAAATTGCCATGTAAGTTGCAAAGCAATCATTCCAGCCAAATTGCGGAGACCTGCGAGGATTGGAACGATGGACCCGATGGCCATAGCCATGGATTCTAGTCTCTGCCAGTATCGGAAGGTAGACCAGTGGGATCCGCGAGTTTTGTGGCCAAGCATGTATCATTCGCGGTGGTTAGGGTCAAGTCCTCGTCGTACGGCAGCGATCACTGAACGATTACTTAGCGCGCGTCTAACATGCTGGCTCACCGTCAATTGCTTGCCTGGCACTACCATGGTCGAGCACAACGCGGCCGTCTCAAAGCTTCAAGACCAAGACGATCGGTTAAAACCTCCTTGCCAGTCGAGCACCCTTGGTTTGCCGAGAGACTGAGCAATGTTTTTCGGCACTGAAAACACACCGTGAGTTCAATTGTTATGCGCGTTTCATAGCTGACCGCTTGAGTTGAGGAGTTGAAGGAAACAGGGAATTTGGGAAAGGAAAGAAAGAAAAACAGATGATACTTCACAATGTTAATGATCGGAAGTCTGTTCAATTTCCAGCATCAGCTCGCACACAATGACCTCGTCAAAAATGCCCTCCCAGTGCGCAGTGTCGGCGCCTGAAGATATCCCCACCACTTTCTCCTCAGCACAGGAAGCCGCCGAAGAGCATATCCTCAGCAACACATTCTTTGCATCTATACCTGTGCTTGCGCCCGCAGACTGGGACAATGTATACCATTCTCGCTTGGCTCGGAACGCCCTGGAAACGCTGTCCTCTATCAAGTTCTGCTCGAGCTCTTGCTAGTCCTATTCCCGCAAGGCGAGGTCAATGTACTCAATGTTCGTTCCCTCTTTGCGCTGCGATCCAGCGCTAACAAGCCTCTCCATTCAGACCCTTCTCCACGTCGTGACTTCCAATCGCACATTGCTCTACCTCATTCACAATCTCGGCGTCTACGACAACGTCAAGGTTTTCCGCAAAGGCGTCAGCAACGTGTTTGAGATAATGGTGGGGGCCGTGTACGAGAGTCAAGGATGGCAGATCGTCACCACCTGGCTGGAGGGCATGTTCACACCAATCATATATGCAACATTCGATGGATATATGATATTGTGAGCTCTATTCCTTGTTCGCGAGCGACCCTGGCTCATTCGTCACCTTGAGCAAATTCCTCTACACCGAATATAAGATCATCTCCCGAAAGCCCACTCCGTTCGGGGAAAATGTGGCTCCCGTTTCACCAGGTATGTTTCCATTTCTCACCTCATGCAGAGCCACTTTAATCATTGTACGCAGGAAAACGCCGCCCATCCCGTGGAATATTAGGTGAGTCCCACGAGCGCTTCGCTAGACCGAGAGATTGATGACGAGGTCAACCAGGCTCGTCCCAGTTTGAATTTCGAACTACGCTGCCGCCGCGCGCCTCTCTCCCGTGCCCTCATCCTGCCCGTCCCACACGAGGCCGTCCTTTCCTGGACTAGTACATTCACATCTCTATAATATTTATCTGAACAGTGCGCGGATGTACACCTTTAATTAGATATGTAGATTTATCGTAGTATGTATCTCATCTATAGTGGTTTAAAAGGTAGCCGTCCCGAACGCTGAAAAAGCTCCGCCCGCCTGGGGTCGTCCATGTGCATGCGAGGTACCATAGGTAAGGCAGTAGAAAGGGGCCGCGGTGCCCGAGTGTGATGGTCAATGTGGAGAGCTCGTATTTTTGCAAGGATACTGTCGGTGATGTCGGGACTGCGCGACGGCGATTCAATTTGAGAGGCGGTGGGGCGCGGCGGTGCTCGACGAGACACATCGTCGGAGTCGGGCGGTCGCAACAGAGAGCTGTGGCCAACATGAGATAATAGCAACCAGAGACAGAAGAATACGTACTATTGGGTCAGAGCCGCATCACTGAGTTTCGTTAACACTTGGAGGTACAACGACTCCAGCCATTTCGTCACGCCCGCCGGCTCTTGAATTCGATGCTCTTCCTGCGACCGCATGGTGCCCACAATAGCTCTGAATCCTGACGCGTCATCGAAGCCGGGCACTCCCTTGGGACAGACCAGTTGGCACGCCGAAGCGCAGACGACCGATGAGGTCAACAAGGCGCGAAGTTCCTAACGACAGAGAGGTCAGAACGTGGTCTATATGCACTTACAATATTCTCACTGTTAAGTTTCCCGAAGTCTTGAGAGGATATGGAATTCGATCCTTGACGAGTTTGCAAACGGAGAAGTACAGGACTTGAATGCCCAGGTTGCGCATTTGGTCTGCTTCTTGAACGTCCATTGAGCGGAGGGCGTTGATGGCAAGAACAGGGAGCTCGGGAGGTGTGAGAGGGACTTTGAGTGCCTGTCGGACTGCTTCAACAAGAGCCTGTGAAGCTGCCTTCAACTGGAGATTATTGGTCGAAGGCTTGGACCGCTTGGTATGCATATGGCGGGCTGGGTCGCTATTCGCCTTCTGTTCCCTGCCCATGTCTTGAATGAAGAGTGATTGCTTTTGGGCGTGAGGCGGTGAAACTGCTACTATGGTCAAGAAGTGGTAGACGAAGAGTCACTTGAGGCGACGCGTTGCGTTGGCCTTGTTTGCCTGCGCCCGTGCCCGGGGTTTGCCGAAAACATATATAAGCCGTGGTTCCGTTCTCTTGTCAGCCACGCTGTTGCTTCCGCACCACTCTCATATCATTCCCCCGCCCTTCCCCTCCTCTTCCCTCTTGCCTCCCCCGTTGTCCCGCCGTTCCTCAAGCCGAATCGCTTCTCTCCCCTGCTGCACCACCGTCCCCTCCCTACCGTCCCTTCCCTACCGTCCCTTCCCTCCAGCCTCCCCTCGTCTTCTGGTCACGGCGTAGTATACTTGATGGTTGTGAATGGCGGTGAATACAGGGCAAAATGTACGGTTACCACCCGCCTCAGGCATCCAACGAGTCTCCGCCTGGTTCCCGATTGTAACCCTGCGGGTAGAGCTTGGCCCAATGGTGCATAGGCGTAGACCAGGTGTGAATTCTTCGGAATGGTGGTAATTGGCATTCTGCGACTGTCGTGTCGTCGGCGCCCTCTGTCGGGCTAGGGTATCTGCAACAATAGCAAAGATATTTGGTTCGTCTCTTTTTGTTTTGCCCTTCTTCGCCTATACTCATTCAGCCTACAGTTTCATCCTTTCCGCATCATATACTTACCGCTTCTACAGGGCTCGCCCAACGTCACTCGACTTTCCACGACGCGTCTGACAAACGCCCCAGAGCGCGAAGATGAAATTTCACTGGAGAGCGGGGGCTTCAACGGCGGAGGAAGCGTACGACGACGACTTTGTGGTATGTATTCTCACCTGTCTTTACGTTCCTGGCTAATGTCCCTCCAGTCTAACGTGCGTCCACCCCACACGGCGCGTTTGATAGTTGCCGCGAGAAATCAGTAGATGAGCAGTCGTGGTTGTCATCGTATTGTAATGTCTGAATTCAACCTACTGCATTAATTGTATCTCTGATTCGAAAGTCGACTTCTGCTCTCGAGTGCATTCGAGTGCCCCCCAAACTTCAACGTTGCTTCAACGACAGGTTGAACTTGCCGATTTCCGGCCGGCAATATCCGGATTTTCGTGATATCATCGGTCTCGCCGCCGTCTCGGTCAATGTCAAGCTTGGACGTCGAGCTTCTCACGCAGAACACGATGTCCACGACGTGGGTAATGCAGCCAGGGTCGTCTGTCAGCCACCAGCTTGCAGCCGCCATTCGCAAGCCATTCCTAGCTAAATTTCAGGGGTTTTTCTGGTCCAGCCGCCCGCCCCTGACGGGATTGAGGACGCGCCGACTCGGGCATATCTCTCCGAGACACCCACCACGAATCCTTATCTGCTGCAGCCATGTCCGTCTACTCGAGAAAGCTGGGTCAAAACGAGCTGTATGTAGGGTTCCACATTTTCTACGCTTCTAGCCGTAACTGACTCTGGTCACCGCAAGATCCTACTTTTTGCCCAGTAGAGCGTGCGGCTTGAACGACATGTTTAGTACGTCCCGCCTTCCAAAACGCATTGAGCACCGACTTATGATACCCTTAGTGCGAGTCACTTTCCGTGCACCGCCCGCCCTGGTGACCCCGTTCCGACTTTGCGTCGCGTGGGCAATTCTGAGGCTGCGGGACTCGCTACTTGCATGCAAAGTTGATATGGCCCCCGGGGAATACGACGACGCTCGATTCATGTCTGTCCCTCTTTTTCCCTTTGCCCACGCGACATTGAAGTTGGTCCTCTCATCCAGTTACATCCCGCCGTCCAGTCCAAAGCATGCCCTAGAAGAGGCCGCTCAAACTTTTGCATTCCACGACACCGAAACGGACGACGATCTCGAACGGGACTACCTTACCGGACCGCGCCATCTCTCTGCACAGTGCCTTAGCCGGATGGACGTCGCTCGACAGAGAAGACTATCCAATGGACTCGCAGAATATAGCTTGGTATTCACTTCACTCCACGCCATCACAGACGGCACGTCTGTCGACGGAAGCACTGTCCTGCACATCATAGGCGGCCCAGCTACGCCGGGCGGACCTCCTCGATCGGATGCTGAGTTGCTGAACATTCTCGAAACGGAATGGAGTCAGCGATGGGCCGTTCCTCGTCTCAGTCAAGGGAGCTTTGAAGCTGTCACTCCCCCCACCGAAGCGAGGCTTCCGAAACCGAGATCCAGATTTCAGGCGGCTGCTCTGAAGATTGATTATGCGAACCTCCAGCGACGAGCTATCGTGGGTATTTTCTATCCCGTCTATCTTTCCCGTACTGACAGAAATCTCGATCAGGGTGCACACGCGTTCCCCCGCATCCCCAGCCAAGCTATCAAGCAAACCTCCGTCGAGGTCCGATTCACCCGCGCTCAAACTGCGGTGTTACAAGCCAGGTGCAGATCCGAGCAGGTCACGCTTCAGAACACGGTTTTCGTTCTTTGCAACTTCGCCTGGATGCGCACAGCACAGAATTACCCCGAAATCAACGCTCCAAAGACGTTACCCATGTTGTTCTACACAGCGATAAATCTACGACAGCACCTGGAGCGCATATCGCCGCTCACATCAGATATGACGCTCGCGCTCGGATTCGGCAACATCGTGCTCTCCGCGTTCATGCCGTCTTCCGTCGACCCCCATGCCCTGTTCTGGCTCCGCGCACGCTCGGTGCAGTCCCAGATGAGGAAGCAGACGCAGAGCCCACTGCTCCTCCAGCGCTCCAAGCTCGCGAGCGCCGAGCGGAGTCATCGAGCCAAGGCGTTTGCGAAGCAAGATGATGAAGCAGATGGGACACTTCCCCCGAGCCCGCAGACCAAGAAAGCGCCCGCGCCCGCGTCGACGCCCGGCACCGTTAACGTCCCATCCGTTGCCCTCCTCGGCGTCTCCCACTTGGGCGATTTCACGCCAAGGTACCCGCCCGAGCGCCATCCGGCCGTTGAGTTCCTTGATTTCACCGGTCATTCGCGCAAAGCCAAAGGCGGGATCCTCCTCTTCACACGGCGCACACGGGGACGCTTCGCTATGTGGCTGGATTATGATGCAGCTGCCTTCCCTCCTGGCCTTATTGAGGAGTTTTGGGGTAATCTCGTGGGGGGCGCGGATGAGTTCCTTCTCAAGGAGACGCGCGCGCGGTGCAAATTGTAGTTTTTATTTCGCGGACGGACAGTAACTTGACGATACTCAGTCGTAATATAGATACGACCTGTACATGTTCCGGACAACAGTCTGACGCCTGGCTCTGTATACTTGCACAAGGAGAAAAGATATGGAGAGCGTATAGATAGCTGTGATAGATAATCGATCAGCGGGACCAGATTGTGTCGACAAAAATATTGAGAGCGCAGACTGATACGGTTAGTCGGGGAGAGCTGGATTGATTAAAACGTTTACAAATCCCATGAAGAGGATTGCGCAACCACTGTAATCAAGTCAGCGATAAAGATAAAGGGAAACCACACAGTGGCTCACCTGGCAAGAGCGACACCTCCGATCCAAGGTGCATTCAGCGCAGCCACATCCGCGGGTGCTACGTCAATGACGTTGTACGCACGCTTCCCGAGGTAGAAGACGGAGCTGTTGCACCAGCATCTATCGAAAAAGCTTCCAAACTGGAATAAACATGCGAGCACGATCCAGATCGCATTTAGAGACGCTAGTACTTTTCCAAGCCTACGAAGGATGATGGAAAGTACTCCAGCAATGCGGGTGGACTTTGTGTGCATATAACGGCCCTTGAAGCTGACGGTGAATGTGGAGTAATGGGCGAGCACGCTCGATGTGGCGAGCAAGATCCAAACAAGCGTTGAGTTGATGCCGTATATCAGATAACTCCCAGAGCGGCAAGCAAGTCCTGAATAAATCGTTGAGTTCCAACCCATGGAGGACGAAAAGAAAATGGTATGGACCTTTCGTTGGCGTGAAGAAAGCAACAAGGATCGCAGCACCTGCAAGTGAGGTCAAGACCAAATTCAACCGAGCGGCAAAGAGATTCACCAGTGGTGCCCCATGTCAAAGAAAGCGCAAGGAATGCCGCCAACAAAAATCTCGAGACAACACCAGGACCCCAACGGCTTCGAGGTTCGGTGTACGTCGTCGTGGAAGGCCTGATCTTGACGTAGGCTGTCACTTGTGCGAGCGAACCTCGACGATTCCCATGGTGTACCCTCGTGGTTTTGTCCGCCTTCTCCCAACTGGTGTCAGCATCTACAGGTTGATGAGTGTCGGATCTTTCGGAAGCCTCGCGAAAGGCATAATAAACATCTTCAACAGCGAGACTCCACGGAAGAAAACGCGCGTAGTTGAATATAGGTGCCGATATTTGTTCATCCCGATGGATATCCCCCGTGCCCTTTCGGAGACTGATCGCCCGTCTACTGGATACATTGGATGCGAGGGTGGGTTCACCGTCCGGGGTCGCGACGTAAGCAATCTTGTTGGCTCTTTCCATGGCTTGGTGTACACGAGTCGAGTCGCATTTGGGACTAATTTGCAACCATCCTGCACCGATATAAGTCCAGTCAAAATCGGACGCAGTCGAGTTACTTACCAACGACGATGGGTAGAAGCCAGAGAAAAATCGACCCCACAGCTTGCCCGTTGGCATTGAGCGTCGAGTAAGTGACGACCCCTTGGAGCGAATCCACAACGGTGAAAATATATGCAATGATAACCCACAGAATTGAGGCAACTGCTGAAATCGACCTATGTACGCCAAGAGATCAGTGGTACATGTAGAAAATGATACATGAAACAGACCATGTGTGCACAAAATTTAACCACACAGTCAGTTCCTCCCAGAAGTCGTCGTTTCTGTGAAGGACCACCAGGGAAGCCAGCAAGGAGTCCTCCAAGTTCACTTGCAACGGGGATTGCTGCAGACTGCTCAAGATTTTGACAGCATTTCGCACGTTTGGGTAGGTCAGATGCGAGAATCGCCGAGCGATCCAATGACTGTTGAGGACAGTCAGAGCCAACGAGTATGCCGCCAAAGTTGGGGATCCAACGGTGAGAAGCATAGACACAAGGTTGTCCAGCCTGTTGTTCGCACCAAATGGTAGCTGGGAAACAAGCGCAAGATATGCTGGAAGACGATAAGTCAATAACCGTTTTGGATTAATGCAACGCACGTAAAAGCCATTCGCTGAGTGAGAAAGTTTGGGGGTTAGCGCACGAAACAAGAAGATTAAGCTGGTTTCACCTGAATTGCTCGGAGAATATATTCCACACAAAAGGCTCTGAGCCGGACCCGCAAGCTACGACGCAAAGGTCGTAGGTGATGGCGGTCGCCTGAGATATATTGCTAACTGGATGACCAGTATTGTCTGTCCCTCCGATAAGCCCCCAAGTACCGTTCTGGACCTCGGCGAGGCAAATATCGAAATTGATACCCCGTACTATGACAGGAACGGAAGCCAGCCAGAGGCATAGTACGGGAAACTCTATATACCAGTCAGATATTTGTCGGGCACCGTATGAGAGAGAGCAGCAAAGCTCTACTTACGCATACTCTTCGCGGGGTGATGGCAAGAGAGCGAGGGCGGGGTGCCTGCGTACGCATACATTGCATCTTATCGTGCCGCTGCCAAGCTATCCCTGGCTTTCACTGCCTTGAAGATCCGGATCTCATTGGTGGCGCTTGTCCGCGGCTACTCAGTAGACAGTCTAGTGGCAGAGCAGTCTTGCTGCCGTGTAGTAAGACTCTTGCTGCTTTTGCAAGTTTTTGATTCATCGACTAGACCTGAAGCCTCAACGACGAGATGGCCGTCTTGCTACGAATTCGCAAAGCACCAGTACTAGTTGAGATGCATGCCGTTCGACGATAAGGGATGACAAGCCGTATAGAGAACCTCGGAACAGAGAGCTGTCCAGGACCTGTCGAAATTCGATGATGATTTCGAGGTTGCCGTCGATGCCTTGGTCTCGTTCACGCGCCGCCAGACTCACATGTTTTCAGGATAGGCGCATCAAGGGAAAGCAATTGAGACTAATCGAGAAGGTCATTACGGCAACACTCTCGGAAAATCCAGCTTAAACGTTAAATATTGCTGCATGTCTATTCATACACGCTAGAGGGCAGCAATCTTCTCCAGCAGTATCTTCTTCCCCTTCGCCTCCCCACTCTCGATGTCTTTCACCACCGCAGGCCCAAACCAGCCATTGACAGTCTTCCTCGCAGCTTTCCTGCTATCCCCCTTAAGTGCCTCACACAATTCCGCGATAACGAAAGCCCCGTTGCGGTCCCCCTTGGTACACATGCCGACGCACACCTCCTTCCCAACGGTCTCCACAAACTGCTGCGCAAAGGCGCTCGCGTCCCAGCTCGTCGCCTTCTCGACCTCGGACGTGGCGCGATTGAAGTGGCCGCCCTGCAAGAGGGTCTTGTACAGCCGCGACGAGTGCGGGAGGTCGATGGGGTGCGAATGATCCTCGCAGGGATAGTCCGCAGACGCCGCCCGGAGCAGAGTCTCGCTGGCCGCGGTTTTATCTGTGAGGAAGGCATAAGATTAAGATGCGATTACCCAAGACGAAAACACGTACCGCCCTCGGCGAAGAGCATGATCTCGGCGACGACCAGACTTGCGCCAGTCTCCCGCAGGAGGAGTCCGCCCTTGTCCTTCACCCACTTGATGAGCGCTTCGCTTGCGCTCGCGCGGACTTCGGCCTCGCGGACCTCCTGTGTCTTCTTACTGGTGCGTGCACGGATTTCGTCCGTCTCTACCAACGAGGCGATCTGGGCAGGGGTGAAATGCCTCCGCGTCCGTGGGACAATGAGGTAGAGCAAGGCACGCCGCCCCTGTGGAGTCTGACAAAGTGTGTTTGCCGGCGCTGTCATCTCTGGGACCAGAGTCTTGCCGACGAGCTTGGTGTCGCTGAAACGCAGGGCTGTCAGCGTCAAGTAAGATGAATGGACAGGTGGAACTTACTCGATGACGTCTAGCGCAGTAAACAAGACCATCTGAGCATCGTCGTCGAGGCACATGCGTTCGACGTGGGGCTTCAGCACCTTGAGTATTTGCTTGCGATCCTGGAGGGGGATCAGTGGAGATCCGCTTCGATGAGAGCAAGACAAACCTTGGCGCTGCCTCGCGCGATGAATTCGCGAACGACGCGGCTGCCGTCTTTGGTATGGACAAGCTCCGCGAGAACGTCTTGACATCTATCAGAGACGTTAGATTGCGAGTCTCTTCAAGGCTCGCTACATACACTTCAAAGATCTCCCGCAGCTGCTTTTCCCTCTCGGCTTCGTCGGGAGAGTCGTTGACAGCAACGATGTACTCCCAAAGGGCCCGGTGGACCACCGCGTGAGTGACAGCACCTTTGTCCGAGTTATTGAAGCTGTGGAAAGGTCAGAAAAGTTGGTCATCTCGGTGCGAGAGCTTACATGGAGGTCAAGGCGTCCTTCATCGATGTCAAGACGCGTTTTCTCCGTTCTGGATCTGCGTCCTCCAGCACGCCGGACAGCCCCTTCCTCGCGCGCTCCTTGTCTTCTTCACTGCCGCTAGTGACGGTAAACAAGGCGGTCTCCTTCCCGTAAAAGTCCCGGACGAGCATGGTCCGCTCGTATGCGTTCGTGTAGAGCTCGAAAGCGTCCGCGAGGACGGAGGTCGCTTCACGATGGAGGAGCAGACGGAGTACATGGCCTTGGAACTCTCTCAAGATGGAGGGTCGATGCGTAGGGCACAGTCGTATTAATTTTGTCACCAGGAACTGAAGAGGAAGCTCGTCAGTCAACGGGTGGACCAACAAAGGGTAAGAAAGCGTACCTTGGAGTATTTATTTTGAGCCAATTCCTTGTACTTTCCCTTCAGCTCAGCAGCGATTTCGTCCCGCTCCTTCTGCCGCCCGTGCTTCACGACGGTCTGGACTATCCGGCTGGCGTCATGCTTGAAGACGATGTCCTTGACTTTGCCCCGTATGACATCCATGAGATCGTGGATATGTTTCTGCCGGTCGGTCGAGGACACGTTTTTGGCATTCGCCAGACACCACACGCGCTTGGCGTCCGCGAGCAGGGTCGAGTGCGGCTTTGCCGCCCGACGCTGCTCCTGGAGGACTTTTTGGGCTTTATGTGACTCGCGGGCCGCTGCGAGGTAATATTATTATAAGGCTCGGAGCGACGACAGCTCGGGGTGCGAAATACGGACCAGCGGGGTCCTTTTGGTTCTGGGGAGCATCGGTAGCATCCATCGCATACTCGTCCTGCTCGCCCTCTTCGTCCATGGCGTCGTCCGCCTCTACCTCGAGATCCTCCTCCTCCGCATCAGAGTCAGACGGACTCGGGGCATCTCGGGCAGGGAGCGTCACGGGCCTACTGCGCTTCTTGTCCGACTTTGAGGGCTTTTCGACGTGTGCCTTTTTGGGTTTGGGACCGCCCTGCGAGACGGCCTGACGCTTCTTGGTCGACTTTGGTGCAGCCGCCATATTTGACGAGTGGTGAGGCAGTAAAGTCGCTGTCTAGGTCCGTAAGAGTTCCAGATAAGCCCTGAGCAGTCCTAGCCTGGTCCAAGGATGAGAGAGACAGAAAACGACGTTCGGGCGAGAAAAGAAAATTTGGAGGATCACAGTGATGTGACCTCGTCACAAGCCTGCTTTCCATCCTTCATGTACGCATGCACCGTGGTCTCCCAGCGCTCGCCTGACTGAGTTGTAGGCCTCCAAAGGGCTTTCAGAAGAAGAAATTGAATGCTTCCGATGGCGCTTCGACGCCTCTCTTGCCAGTATGCACTTGGAAATAATATTCTACTGCTTCGCGTCTCATAACTCGCGTTCCAGAGCCTGGCAGAACAATTATCATACCTGGAGAACCCTCGCCCGTTCAAGAACCCGAACTACGCAAAAAAGACCTCTCGGCGCTCGAAGAATCTCAAGGCCGTGCTGACGCAGGAGCGTGAACGGGAGCGGGCGGAACGAGAGAAACGACGACTGGAGAAAATCGAGAGTGGGATGGACGTTGACGGGGACGTTGAAGAGGAGATACCTACGTGTGAGTCCGTGTGCTGGAAGCGCGTCCATGTGCTTAAAGGTCATAGACACGTCCATCGAGGCTCCCCCATCCCTCTTGCCCCAGAAACACTACTGCGACATCACCGGTTTAGAGGTCTGTGTATTCACGCATCTCATCTGCCCCCTTGACGCCTTCGTCTCAGGCTCCGTACACGGACCCCGCTACAAAACTTCGGTATCACGATAAAAGCATCTACGAGTTAATCAAAGGACTGGTACGCATATTCCCTCGAAGGTCATCTCCCCAACCTGATGATCTCGTAGAGCGCCAGCTCCGTCAAGGACTATCTAGCAGGTAAGCTGGCTTTTCTCCTTACCAGCACTGAATCTGACTGAGTCGAATCAGCGCGCGGCGTTAACTCAATCGTGAAGTAGGTTTGGACTGCAATTCCAATGTATCATAGTCATTATAGGAACAATCTGTATTTACCCGCTCCCCCTCTGTGGCCTTTGCACAATGCAACGACCATATCATTCCTCGCTTTTTTCCTACGCGGCGGTCGCACTGGCAAAACACTTTATATCACGCGTATCAATTCAATTCTACGTATCCTTTTTATCCGGCGACTCTCCTTCATCCTCCCGAGGGCGCAAGATATGAGGGGCTAGCACTCCAACAGAAATCAATGGGGTCGCTAGGAGCGCATAAGAGCCCGTCACCAAACGACTCCCTCCCCGCAAATCCTGCTCCGGCAGCAGAGCCATCCACATACAGAAAGATATGCTCGTCCAGACCACATCCCAGCCTATGGACGATTGCGCAGGGTGCGAATGCAGTGTGCTCCACGCGTTTTTCGCGAATTGGATAACCGATATCGCGGTTTCGCCAGCGGCGTTGCTCGTGGCGCGGCTGTGCATGATGAGGGCGGCGACGAAGACGACTGCGTACAGAGATGATATGCGCATGGTGAACGATGGCTTCTGGTCCTGGCGGAAGAGGTTATCGGAGACCAGGAGCGGGACGATGATCAGGGAGTGCATCAGGAGGAGATTCGGAAGGAATGAGCGGTCGCTCGTGAATGGACTTGCTGCGACCGTGGCGAGGGAGATCAAGACAGGGATCCACAAGGCTGCGGGTGCCCGCTGGCTGGATGGTCGTAGAGGCGGAGGCGGAGGCGGCGCGAGCACGAGGGCGAGGTAAAATAAATTTGAGGCGACGGAAATTGCGACAAGCTGGCCAAGTACCATATAGGCCCAAATAAGCTTGACTTGGTGGCGGCGTCCTGGATGCGACCGTAAGCAAATTAGATGGAATGCGCAGCAAGGCTTGTATTACCTTCTGTGGCCAGGAAGATGGTCCACGTCCCGACCGTGAACAAGCACAGCTGTTGGCTCCACCACCAATTCACTGCGCCAAAACAAACGCTGGCCCACGCCTGCTCAAAGAGTGATGTGTTCAGGAGCCACCTGCTCATCCGCTGGATTGTCAGAGGCCCGTCGGCACCAGCGCGTATAGACTGTTCGTAGTTGGTAAAACTCCACTGTCCGGACGTTAATTAAGCTCCGTGTCGCGTGAAACCGGATACTTGCAGCCATGAACTTGAACATATCTAGGTTCTGCGTAAGACGGTCGTTCGAGCAGTGAAGATCCACCCACAAAACCATGTGTGGGCGAAGGAGGCAAGGGTCAGTGCAATGAAAACATACGCCCTGCGTCCCAAACTTGGCCCAGAGCTCGGCAGACTGTTCCAGATTAGAAAGAACAGCCCGGCGATGATGGAGAAATAAGAGCAGAAAACTCCGACCGCTGCAAGCTCGGATACGGACATCTGCATCGCGTCGCTCATGAGTGGGAAAAATACCGACAAAGCCGAGAGACAATCGTGAGACTGTTTGTATTCTGCGTTGCTGCCAAACTACCGCTCTCGTCCCAATTAGGCATTTCTTCTCTGTGGCGGATCTCAACCAAGGGGGTCCATTGCGGCCTCAATGTCGTTGTTACCCTGCTGTATAACGAGTTGTGACGTTCCGTTTCGGGCGGGTCCGGGCTTTTCGCCAGTGAAGTTTACTCGATTGGCTATGAAAGACCATGGCGAAATGGCAAGTCCAGGTAAGACACGTTAAGATCAGACTCATGCGCATAGCGTATCAGGATCTGAGCGAAACTTAACTTTATCAGGCATTTGCAACGACTGAATCAGCGGAAGAACAACAAAAATACAGACACCCAAATTACTGCCACGCTTCTTTGACCAGATCGGCCCCTCTTTCTGCAATAACGTACGTTGCTGCTTGAGTATGGGCACTCGGAACAAATGGCTGAATACATTTAGAAAATATTTGCTGGGGTGCGGGACAATGGACTCACCATTACTGACGCGTCAATGATGCGGAGTCCAGCTGCCCCTTTGACAAGCAGATCGGGATCCACCACCCCATACTGCGCATTCTTTGCCGACATCGCAGCAGTTCCGACGAAATGGTCAGCAGTTGCGGTCCCGTTGCGGATGAACTCATCAAGAGCATCGTCAGAAAGACCTTCCAAGTCAATGAGAGGCGCAAGGATATAATTTTGCCATGTGGGGGCTTTGGCAAAATCCAACACTTTCCGCACAGCTTGGCGCAGAATAAAAATGTCGATGTCGCTCTGCAAAAACCCACCATCAATTATAGGAGAGTCAAACGGGTTGCTGCTGTTGATTGTGACAGAACCACCTGGTTCAAAGTTGTGAATGTTCGGTGTTTGAGTACACTTGGGTATACTTACGGCTCACGGGATTGAGAACGACCATACCCGCCGTTATAGCATTGCCGGAGGGCACAAACGCGCCCGGCTAAACATTATTTTTAGCCGGAAAAAAAAGGCAAATCGACCAATCAATTTTGGGGACCACTTACACTAAACGCCACCTCAATGTGAGGTGAATTAGGACCCGCCGATGGATCACTGAAGTTATTTGCTGCCAGTGTTTCGGCATCCACGCGAAGCCATGCGATGTGCGACGTGAGTTGCGTCGAAAATAGTCCAGTGTGTGACCGATTCCACTGCGCAAATGCTTCATTATAGAGTGTTGTGTTCTGGGTTATTGAATCTGCTGTTTGAGTCGAGTTGACAAACCAGCCAGCGCCGATCAAAGGCTGGTCACTTGCGTTGCCACCAACGCTCGGGAGATCGAGGAGAGTCGGGATACCGAGACTAGTCAAAGCTACTCGATCGCCGATTCCCGAATAAAGAAGAATGCCTGGGGTACCGACAGAGCCGGCGGATAAAATGACCTCTTTCGCGGCCTTGGCTGTGAACAGCATACCTCCTGCATGACGATCGGTCCTTATTTCACCAGCACGGGAGGTGGTATAATAATTACCCTGCGCGAATTGAACTCCTCCAAAAGCCAATTTGCCGTCGATTTGACTGGAATTAACGAGCTGGGATACTTGTGCATGCAGCAACACGTGCAAATTTTCACGCTGTATGAATCTCGGTCCCAAATATGAGGTCGCTGAGGTGCTTCGCTCTCCGTCCCCGATCGTTGATTGCAACCAACCTACCGACTCGATTAGTCACATCCGCCAGGTAAGGTATTTATTACACGTACCAAGTCCTAACGGCTTGCCGGAATTCATATCTAAATTGTACGGCCATTCAGGGAGCTCTTTGGTAGCTTCAATTATATGTTGCGAATAGATGGGCCACGGGAAGCCAGCTAGGCTGACAGAATTGATTCCTTCGGTGCTATGCACAGCTGGGTTAAATTGGTCTCGTGTATCGTGGTGATCAACCGGCTCCGTCCATTTTTCGTTCTGTGAGGTCTGTGTTCAGGAACGATGTTCGATCCCGGAAAAATATTCACACCTTGAAAAAATACGGCAGCAAACGATTCCAGGACCATCCCTCATCGCCAGTGACTGCGGCAAAACGATCATAGTCTTCGGCAGAACCCCTTGTGTAGACCATGCCATCTAAGTCACGGTGAATACTGGAGACGCGGTTGAATTGAAAACGCACTGTGAGCACTGCACCCTCCGAGGATATGCGCTTGCGCATACTTGATGTCAGATTTATAGCCTCCGCAAAAGAGATATGGCATCGGGTTACCTCTTTGAATCGGGATATTACGACCGTTTAAACCAGGCTGCGGAACCGTTGTGTAGTCTGTATAATGTCGGTCAACAGGTTGGTCGCTCAAAATTCAACACACTCCATTCGTATATGTTGGGTTCAGCTAGAAGATTGCCAACACGGAATGGCACAATTGAGTCCGTGACACCCTCATTCCTATCACATTTGCGGACTGTCAGCGTGGCAAAAATGCGTGAACCGACTCACGACACGCCAGCCTCCAGCACCAAGACCGAAAATTTGGGGTTCTCAGTTAAACGATTGGCCACAACATTGCCCGCAGTTCCCCCTTGCGAAAGTCAATAAAGGCCATACCAGAAGAAAAAATCATCTACCGCCCACAATGACGAAGTCATACGAAAGACCTGGAAGATGAGCGACGTCTTCATACACCTTGCAGAAGCACGGAACGAGAAACGCTAGAGTTACTAGAGTTCGCGAAATCATGGCAGGGAAACAAGGACTCGGACCAGGAGAGAGTCGCCGTATTATATATCGTCCGGTACCGGGGTTAAATCGGCTACCCAAGTCCCGCGGCGAACACGATATTGGGGCACGGGACCTTAAGAATTGCGGAGTCTTGGCATTGACAATGGAAGTCACAGTGATCTGGAAAAACAAAAACGTACATACGATCAGCTTGCGTTGTAAAGCCTTAGATTGGCGGATTCACCCCAGCATACGGGATAATTCTATTTAGAAACCCCGGTTGCAGCCAGAAACCCTCCTCTTATTTAGAAACCCCTTTGTAAAAAATATTTTGAGACGGGTTTCTCCGGCCGGACATCCGGCCGAGAGGCTGCAGCCAAACAATTCGTAAGTTGACATCCGCATTTGGATTTGATACGGTTGGTCCAGAATTCAGTCCGCATCGGGACTTGGTCCACACCACGACCGTGCGGCCCTTCCCTCTCACCTTTCGACAACGCCATGCAACGTTGGCAGCGATACTGAGGCTAAAAGACACCTCGCCACGCATGTCTGGCATCGGCTACGTCTGTTGCTGATGCATATACACATTTTCCTCAGGGTTGCAGACAGTTTCTTGTCGATTAAACACAAATGAATATTGGCCACCCTTCAATGTGCTGTTGCCAGGGACCATCCTGTCTCCCAGCAGGATATATCAGGTCGCTCTATCGGTTTTCTCGCCCTCCATTGTGTTCACCATGGCGTTCTCTGAGTACGCAACACCGGTGCCCACCTTGAAATACTCCCCTCAATACTTCTCTTCTCTTACCTTTGCACGCGTCGAGAACCTAGACTACCCCGACATCACAACCTCGCCCTCGACCATCGAGAGGTGGTGTTTCAGCAACGACATCCCCACCACAGCGACTGGAAATGTTATCCAACCAGGAGAGAGGATCCCTCGCCTGCAGGACCTCCTTCCAATCTCCCGAGACATGGAGCGGGCCTTCACCGATGGGGCACGCTCTGTCGATATTGTTTTGAATGTCGGTGGCGGTCAGAGAGTCAACACGCAGTTTCATTTCTCTAAGGTGTGTTCTGCTCTTACTTCGGCCTCTATCTTGAGTTTGACTTCCATAACAGATACGCTTGCTCATCGCCGTCAACAACAACCATGCAGCTATTCTCGGGGCACAGAATCTACTCCAGCACATCGTGGACAGCGCCCTTCTTTCCCCTGCCGACTTGGAGCGCTTTCGTGCCTTGCACATTTTTGGCTCCATATTCGGTTTTCAAAGCACGCAGTTTCCGCTCTGGCAGCTTGCGTGCCTCCTCGGAGAGACCTGGTTGGAGGAAGACGTTGTGAATGCTCTCCTCGAGCTTCTCTATCTCAAAGAAACAATGAATTCCACGGATGATCCTTCTCTCATCATTCTTTCCACCGCCTTCTCCAACGACTTGCATTATCTGTTCCATCATACCCCGGGGCACTACAGTGCAAATCTCCATCTTGTTCGTCGTCGCTTGCGTGCCATCTCTTCGGCTATCATCGCTTTCGTGTCCTGGCGCGACAATCATTTTTCAGGCTATGGATATCGTACCTCCTCACCCGCAAACCTGCGTCTCGGCGACTCGATGGGGCGTCCTGCTGCTGCCGATATCTTGCCATCGTTTGCATGGGTCTTGGAGGACACTGGTCACAGGGCTCCTGGCGGAGTACTGCCCAATGGGATCACGACGCAGCAGGGTCCTCAATCGGGCAGTTGCGGTATTGCAGCAGTCAACTTTGTTGGGCTTGAGAGCGGTGATTCAACAAGTACAGTCTGGGTGGACTCGACGTCTGCTGCTTTGCGAAACAAGTCCATTCAGGATCTTGTTGTGTATCATCTCACGTCTCTGGATCATCAAGAGGTATGTGTTTCTTGGCGCTGCTGCATTGTATCGCTTACTGAAAACTTTCCAGTCATATTCATCTTGGAATGTTCCCTGCCGAATCGCAGCCGCTTGGCCGGAGGAATCTGAAGTTGTAGATGATGGACCTGTTGGCTTTAACGACTTCAATCTTAGTCGTCCAACGGTTTGTTCCTTCTCTTACATTTTCTTAGGAAAAGATTTGCTCACATTTTATAGATTAATCACCCGATCCATTTGTTCTGTAAGAACGTTGCAAAGCAGCCCATTGTTCATCTTCCCGTAGCTCCCAAGGTACATACTTAATATACTTACTGTGAATAATGGATTCATTATGCAATCAGCCACCGCCTTCTCCCTCATCGGGGCGTGTACCACCTCTTCCAAGACTTACGGGGATTGCTTTAGACCCATCCGTGATTGTTTTGGACTCCGATTCGGAGGACCAAAGCAGTGATGATGGGAGCGTGATCGACTTGACCGGGTCTAGTCCGCTTATTCCCCCAAAACCGAACCGAGATGTGAAATCCGAGACTGCCACCATCGATCTCACTCGAACCTCACCCACCCCGGCTCGGTTTCACACGTCTGGAACTATTGTACTCCAGGACCCAGACGAAAAGATGGATGATGTTGTCGTGGTCTCATCGCCATCTCCATCTTCTGCAGCTGCCACTGCCTCATCGAAATCATTGAAGCCTGCACCCCTTTCAAACATCTCCAATTCGCAACGACCACCTCTTCAGATCGTTGGCGATATCAACATCGGAAAAACTTACAATTCATTCGAAGAGGGCCAGGCAGATGTGTACGCGCTTGAGGCCAAACGCGGCCACGTTTGGCGGATTTCACAGACGAAGAAAGTCAATGATGCCCCCAAACGTATCACTCTCCGCTGCAACCACTACTACCATCACACTCCCACCCATTCACTTTCGATCGATCCCTCTGATCACAGACGCAGCAAAACAATCAAGACAGACTGCATGGCCCATGTCAACCTCACTCGTTCGGCTGCCGATGGGACTTGGCATGTGTCGATGACGGATTGGAAGCACAACCATCCGCCTCAAGTCCCATCTGGTGGCTCCATCCCTCGAGCTCCGACACAAGCGCAACGCCTGCTCGTCACGAAGTTTGCTACCAGCAGTTCAAGCAACTTCTCACGCAGCCAGCTTGGAAAGATTCTCGCCGAAGCCTTCCCCGAACACATCCTGGAGCCTCGCCAGATTTCCAACCTTCTGAATACCGCCCGGAAAGAGGCTCGCGAGGAAGTAGGGCATCTTGGCGGTGACGCCGCATCAGTACTCGACTCACTTACGAAGAAGTCTGAGATAGAACATGGTTGGAGATATTCTGTCCGACTTGATGAGAACCAGGTTCGCATTTTATTCTCTTCGCACCCCTCTCTTTTCTAAGTTGTGAGTTCAAAATACAGGTCCTCATGGGTATTTTCTGGCAGTCTCCGATCCAGGTCGAACTTGCCAAGCGTTATTACGATGTCCTTCTGAACGATGATACATACAATCGTAATCAATATGGTATGTTCACTTCCATTGTTCGCAAACCCTATGACTGATTGGGACCCAGGGTATCCTCTAGACATTGGTATTGTTATCGACAACTCCGGCAAGTCTCGCAATGCCTGGTACGCGCTCCATCAAAAGGAAGATACCGAGACACATGTCTGGGTCATGCAAGAGCATCTGAAAGCGGCTGAACGAGAGCCAGTCGTCTTTGGTTCTGACAGACACCCCTCCCTCATTGCCTCTGCGAGTCGTGTCATTCCGACCACCCTCCACATCTATTGTCTTGGCCATCTGAACACAAATGTTGCCCAGAATCTACGTCCTAAAGTCGGTGCTCAATGGCATGCATTCCAACAGGACTTCTGGGCGACCTATCGAGCAGTGTCTCCTGATGAGTTTGAACGCCTTTGGACGCGCCTCACCACCACATACCCAGCTGCACAACAATATCTCGATGAAGAGCTGTATCCTTGCCGCCAGCGTTGGGCCTGGGCATGGATTGGAAGCACATTCACTGCTGGTGTGCGAACAACAGGTCGGGTCGAGTCGGAAAACCGCGTCAACAAAATCATTGGAGGGCCAAAGAAGTCACTTCTGCAACTCTTCGACGGCCTCAACGAGCGCACAACTAATCAGACCGAGGACGATCTTATCAGACAACGCCAGGTGAGTAACAGGTCATACTTCTACCGCTCTATCTCACCAAGTACAACATAGTCCTCTCGACGCCACCATGTTGGGAATTTGGAATCACTTTTTCTTCCAATTATTGAACAGCTTCGGAAGCATGCTGGACCCTTTGCAAACAGCAAGTGCCGCCGCGAGATGGAGGAGAGCATGTATTATACTGTCGAAGTCGTTCAGCTGCCGTCAGGAACCCGGGATTGGGTATGTCTTCGTTGCTCAGGCCCGTGTGCGCTGCTGACCGTATCATATTCAAGGACACATATTCGTTCCAAGTAGAAAAGGAGGTTGGATTTGAATCCCAAGAGCATGACACTGTAAGTCTTTATCTATAGTTTTGAAATGGGAACTACTCAGATCGTTGCAGCATATGATCAACACATTCGAGGACGACAAGGTGTATATCAGCGCAAAGTGGTTGATCAATCTGATCAGACAGAGAGGTCTCCATGTCAAGCACTTGATACGTGTTGTTCATCGAGCAACTGGCGCTTCCCACTATATTGTTCTGCTTCGAGACGGCAGGTATTTGTGTGACTGTTGTATGGATGCAAACCTAGGGCTTGTCTGCCGTCATTGGTTTGTACTCTGGGTCACGATCCAGGACTTGTCCTTTCATCTTTGTTTGATTCGTGCACGGTGAGTCCTTCCAACAGTTGTCTTCTTACAAATGTTCTAACGTACCAAAAGCTGGTACCAAGACCCATCACTCGACATCCGTAACCTTCCCGCTGTCTCGAAGCAGCGTACAATCCAGCCAGACAATATTCGCCTCAACTTAAATCCCATACCTCCTCCTGACTTCGGTCTCACATTGCCCAAGAAGATCGCCAAGAACACTGTCACCACCTCTCGGAGCGCCATTGCCACTGAGACGCTTGGTGCGCGAGAGGTGTTCCACGAGATTCAAACAGCGATGCGCCCACTTATGACACATGTCCGCACACGGGAGCAGGTCGACGACCTCTTGCATAGCCTCGACAGAATAAGGTACGTATACCTATCTTGAATCAAGTCACTCGACTCATGGACATTGGTAGACATGAGGCAGACGAGCGTGTGTCGCGTGAGAGGATTCACGACCCGCCTGTTGTCTGGCAGAAGGGCCGCCCACGCACACAGCGCTTGACAGGCGGTACAGAAGGGAGGCCGCTTGGAGGAGGGGGACAGGGATCGAAACGCCGCAGGGACCAGTGCGACAAGGAGAATGTCGCTGATCAGCCACCTGCCAAGAAAGCGAAGCGTCGGTGTGCTCTTTGCCATCAGGAAGGGCACAATCGGGCGACATGCTCACTTGCTCGGAGCTGAGCTGAATTTGCAGAGGACAATCAAAATGAAGAATCTTGCTGTTTTTGAATAATATGTTGTTGACTCAAACGGATGACCTCACTCGGGTGTCTTGAAGCGTTGTTCCTCGAGTGGACAGAATCTTCAGTGATGAAATGCTTATGTGGTGCAGCAAGACCCGACGTCGCCCAGACAAAGCAGAATCCTCGTGATTACAGCCATAGACCTATACAAAGAACCCGTGAGGAGTTGAGGGTGGTGGAGAGGATGATTCATATTGGTTTGTGGTAGCGTCTGTCAAAGGCGGATATCCGTCATCGTTTGGTCCGATGACCTGCACCAAACACGACCATCTCCGGAGGACCGGGCCACTCGGCGACCCGGGTTTCTGCATAGAATATCTTTTTTCCTTGGGGGTTTCTGGCTGCAACCGGGGTTTCTAAATAGAATTATCCCAGCATACGTGCACATTGGCCGCTCAACGACGAATTCCAGTAATCGGTCATAGTGGAAAATTTCGCCCTGACTGCCGGTGGCATGAAGTTCCAGATGTCTCGGCCGTTAGACCAGGCACTAAGTATTCCTTCCATGCCCGATGTTCCCGGAAATTTCACGGCCGGTCATTGAATTTCATTGTTTGAATTGTCTCCCGAAGTTCGGTGGCTATACCGCAGACCATCAGAAGAGGCAATTACGAGTCCGTGAGCGCGAGAGCATTCATCTGATGCTCCGGTGACGGATGCCGCGGCCTTTTATTCTGACTCGAGAGGGAAGTTAGGGTGGTGCCTGTACCTTGGCGGCCAGTGCGGCCAGATTGCTGGAATTCTTTCGTGCCGCCGGTGTGAATCAGTGCGATCGGCAGTCTGACTGCAAAGAACACAGAAATTGACCTTTGAGTTGATGAACACAGAAAGCCTGACGCAAGTTGACTGCAATAGGCTTGAATTCTGTGATGCTGCCAATCAGCGCCAAACTACCGCTCTCGACCCAATTAGGAACTATCTTGACCGCAGGTCTTACTACACCTTTTAGCTGCAGCATGCGAGGTACGAGCACCCATGTGTTGTAGTGTCTGTTTAGAGGAGACTACCTTTTAGCAGCCAGTGCTGTTCTGGGTTCTACGCTCTCCAGAGTTTTTAAGTTTCTCGGTACACACTCTGAGTTGGCATGAATGGAGCGCCACGACTATAAGAATCAATGATGGTCCTTAACTGCAGAAAACATGGGCCCCGTGTTGCGTTGATCTGCCATTTTATGAGCCGTGGACCGTTATTTTCCCAGGGCAAGAAATCCGCGGCGACTTGGTAAGCGAATTTGTAAAGCTCAGCTGGGACTCGGGATAGCGTCTGGTCACAGGCCAGCGTGTTTTCAGTCTGTCTGACAATTATGTGGAAGGTGACTACATTTTGAGACGCGACGCGCGGGCATTCGCAAAAATACAACTTTCAAGGTACAGGACACTCCCATCATTGCCACGCTGCTTTGACCAGATCCGCCCCTCTTTCTGCGATAACATAAGTCGCAGCTTGAGTATGCGCACTCGTAACAAACGGCTGGATACGCGTTCAAAATCACGCCGAGGTGTGCGACAAAACGAACTCACTAATACCGACGCGTCAATGATGCGTAGTCCGGCAGCGCCTTTGATAAGTAGATCTGGATTAACCACCCCATACCGTGCATTTTTTGCTGACATCGCAGCAGTTCCGACCAAATGGGCAGCGGATGTGGTCGTGTTCCGAATGAACTCATCAAGGGCGTCGTCAGAGAGATTTTCCAGATTAACGGTGGGACCGATGATATAGTTTTGCCATGTGGGTGCTTTGACAAATTTGAATAGTTTCCGTACCGCTTGGCGTGCGATGAAGATATCGATGTCGCTCTGCAAAAAACCAACATCGATTATAGGAGATTCAAACGCGTTGCTACTATTGATTGTAACAGAACCACCTGATTCAACGTTAAGAATATTGAGTGTTTGAGTATACTCGTACTTGAATGCACTCACGGCTGATGGGATTGAGAACGACCATCCCATTCGATATAGCGTTGCCGGAGGTGACAAGACTCGCACCTAACTGGAACCAAAATCCATCGAAGTGAATCATGAGAGCCGACCGGGAAATTTGTAGACCAACTTACACCGAAAGCCACCTCAATATGGGGTGTATGAGGACCCGGCGATGGATCAGTGAAATTGTTTTCAGCCAATGTATCGTCGTCCACGCGAAGCCACGCAATGTGAGTTGAGCCTTGGGTCGAAAACGGCCCGGTGTGCGACCGATTCCACTGCGCAAACGCCTCATTAAAACGTGTGGCGTTCTGGGTTATCGAACTAAGCGTTTGACTGGAGTTCACAAACCAGTCAACAATGATTAAAGGCTGGTCGGTCGCGTTGCGACCAACGCTGGGGAGATCGAGGAGAGTCGGAATACCGACGTTGGTTAAAGCCGCTTCATCGCCGATTCCCGAATGTAGAAGGACGCCCGGGGTGCCAACAGAACCGGCGGACAGAATGATCTCTTTCGCAGCCTTTGCTGTGAACAGAAACGCTCCTGAGCAATAGTCAGCTTTTTTTTTTGCCCTCGGTTGGAGGTATCAAAATACCCTGCGCAAATTCAACTCCTCCGAAAGTTAATTTGCCGTTAATTCGACTAGAATTAACCAGCTTGGATACTTGTGCATGCAGCAAAACGTGCAGATTTTCGCGCTGTATAAATTCTGGGCCCAAATATGAGGTCGCGGAAGTGCTTCGCTCTCCGCCTCCGATCGTGGATTGCAACCAACCTGTCTGATTCATCAGTTACCTCGAGCATGTATGTACCACACGTACCAAGTCCTAGCGGCTTTCCAGAATTCATATCCAGATTGAACGGCCACTCGTCGGGGAGCTCTTTGGTAGCTTCGATTACATGCTGTGAAAGAATCGGCCACTGGAAGCCTGCTAAGCTAACAGAATTGATTCCTTTGGTGCTATGTACAGCTGGGTTGAATTGGCCTCGAGTTTCGTGATGGTCGACCGGCTCCGTCCATTTTTCGTTCTGTGAGGCGTGTGTTCTGGGATGATGTTCGACCTTGGAAAAAGATTCACACCTTGAAGAAATACGGCAGCAAGCGATTCCAAGACCATCCGTTATCGCCAGTGACTGCCGCAAAGCGGTCATAGTCTTCCGCTGAACCCCTCGTATAAATCATGCCATCTAAATTACAGTGAATAGAAACACGACTGAGATGAAAAGACATCTCACTGTGAGCGCTGCATCCTCCGAGAATATGGGCTTGCAAATCCTTTAAATTGGTATCCAGTAATGACCTGTGGCGAGAGAGGAGTCACCTCTTTGGATCGCTATATTACGACCATTCAACCCAGGCTGAGGAAGCGTAGTGTAGTCTGAACATTATACATGAATGGGTGTGGTGAATGGGAGATCGAACACACTCCAATCATAAATGTTGGGTTCTGCTAGCAGATCTTCAACAAAGCCGGGCACGATCGAATCGATAACACCCTCATTCCTATCAATCAAGTTGACTGTTATTTCGGGGTGAACTTTGTTAGACGACTCACGACAGGAGCCCTGTTTATCCCATGGGAGGCCGGATACCTGGTTCGGGTAAAACTCCGAAAATTTTGACCCAAGGTTGGTGGAAAGTTCGGGTAAAATCAGGGGTCGGCCAAAATATCTCAGAGCGAAAGTTCGGATAAGGAGGAAATTTTTGAGAGAGGTCGGAGCAAAGTTCGGGTAAAGCTGTGCTTGGTCTACACATTTGACCCCGAGATCAACGCCGGTCGCTCGAACTATTAGTAGACACTTGCGGGGCTGACTCGCTAGACTTACAACTACACACCGGCATCAGGAGGATGAGTAGCATCGTAGGGAATTTTAGGGGATTTTAGAGCAGTTAAATCAACATTTCCCGGAAAATCAGAGGTTAAATTCAAAGTTCGGGTAAAATAAGGGCTGAGGTCACACTAGATGCAGAATTCGGGTAGAATTTTGGGGTAGGGCCGACCAAAAAGTTCGGGTAAAACTTTTCGGAGGGCCAAAATCGGTATCCGACCTCCCATGGGATAAACAGGGCTCCTCTCACGACACGCCGGCCTCCAACACCAACACCGAAAATGTGGGATTTTCAGTCAGACGGTTTGCGACGACATTCCCCGCGGTTCCGCCTTGACGAAGTCATTCGTCACCGCAATGGACGAGAGCGGGCTTCGTACCTCCCACAATAACAAAGTCGTACGCAAGACCTGGAAGATCGGCGACGTCTTCATAGACCTTGCAGAAGCACGGAACGAGAAATGTTAGGGTCACTAGAGTTGGCAAGAACATCGCAGGGAGATGAAGACCAGGAGAAAGCTCGCAGCATTGTATATGATTTTAGAGTCGGGATTGAAACGGCCCAGTAGAAGGCTGCTGGGGACGTAATAGTGGGACATGGGACCGTTCACGGAAGATACGGCCAGTCCTGAAGGTCGGAATGGGAGATTCACCGTAGCGTATGGCCACCACCCTTAACTTCTGGAAGCAATCGGACATGATCATTTCGCCGAGACTGCCACAATGCGCAAGTTAATGTAACTTGAACTGGCCACAAAACACACCTGTTATACCCAGAACATACCATTCCAGCCACCGACCACTTCGGATCTTGAGCTACTCTCCACGCCGTCGTTCCCCGGAAATTCCACGGTCGGCCACCGATACTCGGTGCCTAAACGATTACGACCTTCGAGAAGGAAAGGACCCCCGCCGCGTCCCTTTGTCGATATAGGTCTATGAACGACGGCCCTCACGCACACCCGTTGTCTGTGTTGCGGGAAGAGGAGTAGCTGTTTGGCAGCTCATAAATTACTAGATACACATACTGTACTTTTATGCTCGACACCAAGGTCGATGTCAGAACGGTAGCGTCGCCGACGCGATATCCGCGTGCTTGTAGCGCTTCCCGCCCGGGCCAAAGTCGCCCACAACGTGCCCCTTAGCGCCGGTGCTGCGCAGCATGTACTTGTATATCACAAGCCCATCGAGCCCCACAGGCCCGCGCGCGTGGATGCGCCCGGTGCTGATGCCCACCTCCGTGCCAAAGCCGTACCGGAATCCATCCGCAAAGCGCGTGCTGGCGTTGACGAACGTGCCCGCACTGTCTACGCCGCGGCAGAACGCGGACGCGGCGAGCTGGGACTCGGTGACGATGCAGTCGGTGTGGTGCGACGAGTGGGCGTTGATGAAGCGGACTGCGGCGGAGAGGGAGGGGAGCGCGAGGACGGAAAGCGTGAGGTTGAGGTGCTCGGTGCTGTAGGCTTCGGGCGTGGAGGGACCGGCCAGAGTAAGGTTGACGGGAGCGGGGGACAGCGCTTGGAGGGCACTGAGTGTGGCAGCGTCGCAGAGGAGACGCACGTTCGCCTCAAGTAAAGCGCGGCCGACAGCAGGCCAGATCGACTGCAGCAGCGACTCGTGAACGATGAGCGTTTCAGTCGAGTTGCAAGCGGACGGGTAATCGGTCTGTGGACGTGGGTGAGATTCAGGCTGGACGGATAAAATGCAAGAACATACTTTCGAATCCAAAACCACCCGAACGGCTTTCTCGGCGTCGGCGGACTCGTCGAGATAGACACTGCAAAGCCCGTCGGCATGGCCCATAACGGGGATTCGCGTGTTGTTTTGGATGTTCTGGACAAGACTGTTGCTTCCCCGGGGGATAACTAGATCGATATACTGATCTAAAGCGAGCAGAGAGGACACCTCTGCCCGGGTTTGGATTGTCTGCACGTATGCGTCCGGGAGAGGAGACTGTGATAGACCAGCGGCTATAGCTTTGGCCAAAAGCTGCGTGGTTCTGTTAGATTCTTTCCCGCCCTTGAGAATGGCGGAATTGCCTGCCAGTGGATCAGCGCAAGTCAACGAGAGGGTGCTGTATCGCACCAGATTTTACAGCCAATGCAGCTATATTGACCACCACCTCCGGACGCGCCTCGAAAATCACGAGCAGCACACCTATCGGACACGAGACGCGATACAGCTCGAGCCCATCGTCCAGTTCCTTAGCATACGAGGCGAGACCAGTTGGGTCAGGAAGATCAGCAACGTCCGAAACTCCTTGCAGCATCGAGTCCCACTTGTCGCCTTTGTCGAGGTCCAGTCGCTTCAGCAAAGAGTCGGACATGCGCCCAGCATCCACTTCGGCTTGCGCAGCCTGCGCAGAGTGAGCACAACTTCGTTGGATACAACAGGCGTACTTTCAAGTCTTCCTTGTTGGCAGCTAATATTTCAGCTTTATTGGATTCGAGTGCTTCACGGATCCGATGCAGAGCGACTACACGGTCTGCGGAGGGAATCAATTGGGAGTCTTCAAACGCAGCCTTGGCCGCTTTCGCGATTTCTTCAGCCGACATGGTCCAGGTCAAAAGGTTATCGGCCTGACTCGAGTGATGGTCTGTGCAGAAAGCTACCAAACACGGCCAACGCAACGCGACGCGTCGAAGGCCAAAGACGATGGAGGGAAACAGCCAGGAGCACAACAAAACAGATATGATTGTGGTAGTAATACAGTGAGTGGGGGTGATAAGCAATACATATAGATACAGTCCGAGTCGCGCCCTACAAGGCTCCAGCTATAGTGGACCCTGCATCTTTCCCTTTCCGCGCAAGTCCACCCTTGACCTGCTCCGCATAGTCCACATTATACGCGTCACCCGCCGCGCCCCCGAGACCCAGCGTCGCACGATCGCCAAAGAAGTACGTCGAGTTGCCCGCACCGTGCGCGATCGCGCGCAGCTGCTCGAGGCGGCGGAGCTCCACGAGCGCCGTCAGTGCCTGCTTCCTCTCAACTGGCCCCGGCGCGCTCCCAGGTGCCGTGACCGCTTCTGCGATGGCGTCGATCTGCTGCGAGAGCGCGGACGCCTCCATGAGCGCTTGTTGTTTCCGCGCCTCAGCTTCGCGCACGACCGTCTTAAACGCGGCGTCGGCCTCGTTGGATTTCGCCGCGAGCTGCGGGATGTCTGAGTGAGAGCAGTGCGGAATGGGAGGGAATACATACGTGACCCTCGCTCTCCAGAATGACGCGCTGCTTCTGTCCCTCTGCGACGTTGATCTGTGCCTGGGTATCGAGGAGCTGCTTGCGCCGGTTACGCTCCGCCTCCATTTGAAGTTCTAGTTGACGCTGAGGAGGAAGAGTGAGAGGTGCCCTCATCGGCTGGGAAGCTGTACTTACCTCGACTTCGCGGTTCGCCGGCTGGAATGACTGGATCTCGAAACGGGTGCATTCGACGCCCCAGCTCTATTATCATCCATCCCTTGTTAGTGCTGTGTCTGGTGTTTCAATGCCAGGAAGCACACCGAGATGGAGCTGCCGATGACAGTGTTCAGTCGCTTGTTCAGCTCGTTGCGGTCGCTGATGACCTGGACATGAACATCATCAGCGATACAAAACGAGGGGAAAACTGACGCATACCTGGTCGTATGTGAAGTGACCGAGCACAGAACGCACAGCGGAGGTACCAGTGTTGCGGATGTTGTTCTCCACGTCGCTGATAGCGAAACATGCCTTGTACCCGTCTGTAATGCGGTAGAAAAGCGAGCCAGAACACGACACGGGCACATTATCCGCTGTATACCCAGGAAGCTATGCCAGCGTTAGTTCGCACGTAACTACAAAAGCAGAGAACGCACATTCGGGATTGATATCGACGATTCACGCAAGTCAATTTTAATAACAGAGTGGTAGACGGGGATGTTGAGGTTTAGTCCTGGTGAGAGACGAACAGGGTTGCGACCAAGACTGAAAGAGCATGGATGAGGCTCCGAGGCAAGAGCGAGACGGAGAGTGCAAGTACCTGAGCCGCCAGCCCTCCTTCCCTTGCTCGATGATGGTGACAAAAGTTCGTCGAGGAACGACCGTACTCGACAAGCGGGTTCTAGAGGCAGCCCTGAGGGCAGAACGACGGATGGCGAGGGCGTTCATGGCAGTAGGGAGAGAGGACGATTGAAGCTTGCAGGTCCGACTTCTGACCGTACTTATGGGTGTTTACCAGTGTGCCGGAGGGACGCGTCGCAGATCGGCGGCGGCCGACCGGGCGCTGTTTTGGGCGCACAAGCACCATGCGGTCAAGGACAGTCAAAGAGTCCATGGGAGTCGGAAGGAAAGCAAGAAACAAATAGTACAAATTTGATTTGTTCGTCCTTGCACAAAAGATTGACGAGTATCGTGGATACAGAAGGTAAAGTAGAGCAGAAGTATTATAGAAAATTAGCAAGTGTTCGCGGCATCTTGAAAGCTCATCATAGTCATAGTCCATCGTACTGCAAAAACATCACGCGAGGGTCCAGCGGCAGCGCGGGGGGTAATAATCGAGCAAGCTAATAGCTCGGATTGCGTCTGGCGGCCCGTTGGGGCGCAATGGGCATGGGCATGGGGCTGGTGCCTCGGAGCATCGGCGAGTCGCCGCGAATATCGGGGGTAGCCGCGCGCGCACGGGCGAATTGCTCTTCGAGCTGCCTCTCCCATTGTATCTTCTCCATCTCGATCGCCTTGCTTCCGCTCTCCGCCATGACGGTGCTCGTAGTCGAGTCAAACGAGTTTTGGTGCGGCGGCGGAGGGAAGCCCGTCTCGAGATTGAACACGGGCGCGCGCGAAGAATGGCGGCGACGGCGCATGTAGACGAACGCGAAAACCAGGAGGGAGAGCACCAGGACGCCAGCGACGACACCGCCAACTACGGGGCCTGCGCTCCTTGCCCCGCCATTATGTGGCGACCCAGACGCGATGAAGAAGGCCGGTGATAGACCAACTTGGATGCTGCAGATGAGAGTCACAAACTAGACGCAGAGCCGAGCCACGGATAGCTCACCCGTTTGCAGTCTTGGCTAGAATCCTCCATCCATCTCTGCGCAAAGTCAGAACACGTCCATAGAGAGTGGGCTAAAGACGCACCCTGTCGCATTTGCCGGTATATTGACCGCAAGTGGGCCCGACTTGGTGATGTTCTCCGCCAATGTGTTCAGTACGGTCGTATTCCGCACAAGGAAGAAAGTCAGTGATCCATCTGGATCTGTTGCTTCAGCAGCGCATGTGATGGTCGTATTTCCAGTGGTAACGTTGGTTGGTACAGCGATTTGCATGGACAGTGTAGGAGCTACGAGAGCGAGAAAACTATGAAAAGCAGAGCATTGATTAGACGAGACGCGACTTAGAGGACAATAACGCACGTAAAGAAAGTCGCGAACAGTGAGGTGACCTGCATGTTTGAAGAAAAGGCTGCCAGCAACTCCGGCAGGCCGGACGAAAGAGAAAGAGAGAGAAAAGAGTGGAAACCCCAAGATCGTCAAGTGAGAGGGTTGAGAGCCGGGGGAAACTTTACGCGTCCGCGAGCCACCCTCATATGTGGACATCCGACAGGCGGTGCCAAATCCGGGTAGCAACACACCGTCCGATCAAGCGATCGGGGGAAATGAGGACTGAGGCCTTTTGCCCCAGGTTTCACAACACACATTATGGCGTTTCGGATAGCTGTATTAGCCTAGTTCAAGCGGTCCGCAAACCCTCGACCAGCGGACCAACGGGTTTTGGAGAAAGTCAATTGCGGTGGGATGTGTCCGGATGCATTGTGGCCCAATGCAAGGGACGCGGAGTGGACGCGGCCCGATTTAATGGAAGCCCAGATTGAGCCCAGAATGATGGAGTGTCTCTCTACTCTGAGTACTCAGCGTCGGAAGACGGAAGAATCCTGACCACGCCGCCAAGAGACAGCTGTAGACTCGAACCAGTACCAATCCCTCGAAAGATCGAAGACAGTCGTTCGATCACTGATGGATAGGGACTGGAAGATAATCAGACGCTTTAGGACAGTCGGGAGTTGCCGAGTGTTTTAAATAACTTAGCCAAAATTTCGTGAAACTTTGGGAATCGATTTCCTCCGTTCTCAAATCTGAAGAGACAGTTCTCTAGAGACGTAGATTCTAAGACTCCTCATGTTCTTGGAATTTTGATTGACGCAGAATTGAGCTCTCTACGATGTGTTTTCTACTCGTCATGGTGTGGCTATGCACCTCGCCTCTGCCAAATGCCCGCCACTCTGTACGACGGCCCCACTCCCCAGAATGCCTTTTTAGCGGCTCAAGGACGATTCATACGATGAATATGTCCCTCCGACACCCAAAAACCGTCGAAGGGAGGGCAAATTGGGGCCGGAGAGCACTGGTGATGGTGTATGTGTATCTCCTGTGGCCGCGCTGGGTCATAGCATGTCGTCCCGAGTTCCTTAAAAGCATTGTAGGGACAAAAGGCTTCGATTTGGGGCCACTCTTGGGTCCAGCGACACAGTGGGAGCAATGACCCCTATTTATCGCACCAAAGAATAAATTGACCACTGCCGAGTCAGCTCGCAGAATATCGCAATTTGGAGAACATGGTGATTCTTGAAATTGAAAGGTCTACAAATCTGTCTCTTCACATTTTGAAATGGCAGAGGTCGGTCCTCGACCATCGTCGAAATTTCTCTAAGTTATTTAAAAATCTCGGCAACTCCCGACTGTCCTAAAACGTCTGATTATCTTCCAGTCGCTATTTACCCGTGGTGTTGATCGACTGTCATCAACTTTGCGAATAGCGACTGGTTCGAGTCTAAGACAGCTGTAAGAATGTAATACACTCGCTTGAGGGCGACATGGGAGCCCTGCAATAGGGCACGGCCCAGCATGACGGTAACCACTCACGCACATGTGCTTGAGATGGGCGAGTGTCGACTCCGTCGAGATGATGAGAAATGATGGTCGACGGAACTTTTCTTGATTATTGCTGTGCTGCTGGATGGCAACACCCAGGGAAACAAACAAGACGATCGGCTCAAGGATCGGCAACGTGGACTCTGGGCGCGAAACGTGTTTTGAAAAAAAAAAAATGGAGACGGACTCCGAAACCGTTGAATGGAAGACATTTTGCTTGGAGCTTGCATAGCGGGATTCTCAAGAACCTGCACTTGCGTTCGATCATCCACTGCAGAGTCCAGTCAACGTCAGCGGAACGTGCCCACAGGTCCCAAGGTTCAAACCGAAGGTTGAAGGAAGTTGACAGATATGCGGGGACAGCGCACGACTTTGACCGGGGAATATTGGGGGAATATGATCTTATTAAAGCCAATTTAGTGTGTTATTTCATTGGCCCGGGCACTCTTGCGGATTCCCAGCCCCCTCGAAATGCAGATAATGCCGAAACCAAAGACAGCCCACTAGTCCAGAGCTACAGAGCGGTCAGAGGCTGTCGGAGCACGTATTTTTACCAAGCTCACCTCGCTTTGGTATATTCCGCCGATAACCGACCTGAAGAGATGAAAAAAAAAAATGAGCGGCGTCGGGATATATAGTCGATGTTACGCACCAATGCATTATAACGGGCAGTCTAGAGACGTTGGAGACAAGCTGGTACCGGATAGCGCTTTTCCGCTTCTGAATTGCCCTGAGTGAGTCCTCAGTCGCTCCGCGTTCTTTCCGGGCGAGGGACATCCATTCATTGCACAACTCCGCAATCTTGAGCACCACAAATATTCCCCACGAGCGGACGCTCCATAGCTGAGCCCTCATCTGAGCGGCCGGTGATATGCGCAGGAGCGGGGCAAAAGGGGCAGAGAAGAACGAGATGTATTCCAGTGGGTAGAAGGCCATCATCGCCAGCCCCTGTAGACGCCCGATATTGAGAGCGAGCCGCGACTCTGGCCGGGAGCGTTCAAGGGCCGCGAGACCTTTGAAGATGCTCAGGATCCCTGTGGGTTTGCGTGAGCAACTTTGTGCTGTGCGATGTGAAGAGATGTACCCCATAGGCCCATGATACGGCGCGCGACGCTTACCGAGCCCGCGAATTTAATGAGCCCATCTGTGGTTGGACAGAGTGGCCTGGCTCGTTTGCCAGCTCTGAACTGCAGATGTGCGCGGTAGAGGAGGATGGGGGCGACAAGTTTGGCCGTGTATTGCGTCGTCTAAAAGGAAAGCGTGACTAAGCGTGATTCAACATCAAATGCGACTTGGAACCCACCATCATCAGCTTGCTGCAGCGCAGGCGTATCTTCAGCGTCTACGGCCAGAAAACTGCGGCAATGAAACTCACTCGGTGCCCGACCAAGTGGAAAGAAACCGTATGGCATGGTCCAGAGTTTCGGACGCGGGAGTGTGCGCGCCAATGAAACCCAGCAAGATGTCGTCGATGGCAAGCGGACTCGGTGTGGTTGTGGAGGTGCGCATGGTAGAAGGAGATTGGTGAGGGAGGGTGTTGAACGTGTTCTCGTCATTTCCCTCTTACATTTATACCTGGCTTGACAGCGTGCCTGAATTGAACCTGATAGGAGGCGCGCAATCACATTGCGGCGTTGTTCTGCACGGGAAGAAGTCGTCCGCATAAGACAATCTTCTCGTCCCGCGACGATACCGCCATAATGATTATGCGGGTCGGGATTGGAAAATTGGACCTATTAAACGTACATCCGGACCGCCATGTCTTACCCCAAGTCTCAAATCTCAGTAGGTCTCAGTTCAGCACGGAAGCAAAGCGGACCACAGCAAGGCCTCAGCGGACGCGGAGAATGGAATCCTCCATTTATTTTTGGATCGACATTATCGTCGTGAATCAACAGACATATATATTGTACACAGAACATTTTAACTGCACATAAAGCTGATCTCAATCATAGAACACAAGCGCGCGAAGTTCTATCGACTCGCGGGGTGGAGCGCCTTCAGGGGTTGCAGGGTCGCTGAACGCTGTGTGGGGAGTGAAGAGCGCGACACTGGAAAAAGGTGAGTCGATGTGACACATCTAGCTGTTTGATTTTTGCTCACCTTCCATCCTGTTCAGTTGGTTGAATGAGAATATCAAGACGTGAAATTCACCATTTAATCAGAACCAGCTCTTCGGGCGCCACACCCGAGAAATAGGTCCACTTCTGGTTCGGGTTGTATTTCACCCCAAACGTTTCGCCCTCGCGGTCGGGGTACACTAACGCCACTGGTAGGACGTCCTTAGATGGATCAACGCTGCGAAAGTCGCACAGCGCCAATGGCCAGTCGAACGCTGGGTGGGAGATTGGGCGCCACAAGTTGATAATCTGGAACCGATGCTTCAGCAGCTCCGGGACTTCCTCAGCGGGGAGATGCCGGTGCACGCGGTCCACGGCGGACTTGTTCGTTTGGTCGATGTGAGTCTGGGAGACGGGCTGCCGTTTGTTTGGGGAATCGTCAATCTCGTTGGGCCGGCGGCGGCGAATGGCTGGCGAGCACAGTTCAATTCATTTGACAGCGAAACATGACGCGCCGACGTACTGTGGTCAAACAAGACAACACGGCTTGCACCCGTGAGTTGTTTGATCAGCTCGATACTCTCCGGGTAGTATTCCTTCTCTACTTCGACATCGTTCGCGAATGAGGTGTGTTTCGCGGGGTGCTTGAAGAGCTGGAATCCAGCGGTGTCGAGCGTCGCAGCGGACTCGTTCCCACGGAGGTTATGGATTTGGACTTGGTGGGATTCAAGGGTGAAGTTTCTGTCTCGAATTCCAGTCTCCGCTTTCGCGTTTATGCTCTGGTATGCCCGAGCGCCGTCCTTCGGGGGAACAAAGAAATCGAGGGTGCCAGTGGTGGTAGACGGAGTGGGTGCGGCCATTGAAGAAGACGTTATTCAGGGAATGCTGCAGCTCGGCCTATATAAACCTTACCAGTGACGCAATTTGTGCGTGCTGGCTGGAGTCCTGACTAACCCCGGGGTCACTTGATAACCTCGATGATTTGTGAGGCTTAGCAACCCGGAAAAAAATGGCGCGCCCAGATGAAGAATGCGTTAGTCAATGGTCGTGGTGGTCGTGCTTCAAGTATGTAGGTTCCATTGGGTTTCCGTTTATTCCAAAAAGTGTGTGAACTGTGATGCTGACGGCCTCAGGTGGAGATCTATGTAGAGATTCTCGGCTTTGACCGGCTTCGGTAAGAACCACACCGTGGATGGCTCAAGGTAGTCGCATGGCACTCGAACACTTGCGAGAACTATCGAGTTCAGCAACTTTTGCTGCAGTTGAAATTCATCGTTGACCACTACAATTCTACCGTAAGAAAATTGCTAGACTAGGTAGGTACAAGCACAGTCCGTGACCGGGTCTTTTTCCTGACTGGATATGGCTCCAGGGCAAAGCGATTGAAAGTGCTCAAGTTGAACCAAAACCCCTATGTTTCGTTTACGTGTTCCGTCGGGATTGCCGGAACCACTGATCCGAGCATTGATGCGCTCATCCGCAAACTTTCCAGTTGCCTTTTGCCCAGAACAAGGCTAAAGTCGTGCCTCGGTGGATGTCGCCGACCCGTGCTCAAAATCTCACAAATCCCGACTGCTCAGGCAATCATGCTCTCAGTCATCCAGCGGCCGTGGGTTTGTCAGCCAATAGAAGCCAGCACGCAAGAACCGGCAACTGTGGCGTGCGTCCCGGACAGACGATTTATATAGCGCTGCCAGTGGGCAACCAGACAGTCTTTCTCCCACCAAACTTTGCAAATGGGCGCCCCAACTTCTTCTGGTACGACTGCCACCCTTAACTTCTCCGTACCACCGAAAGATGGTGCACGCGCGTACGTGAATATCAATGACCCAAGTGACTCCAACTACGGCCGCGAGGCTCATGAAGTCCAAATCCACAACCTCCGAGGGAATGAGTCCTCTGCGACTCTGGATACGACTGGATTCCAGCTTTACAACCATCCTGCGAAGCACACCGCATTCACAAATGATGCCGACATCGAGAAGGAATATTATCCAGAGAGCATCGAGCTGATAAAGCGCCTCACGGGTGCAAGCCGCGTTGTTTTATTTGACCATAGTACGTGGCTCATTAGATCTTTCCTTAATTTTGAATTCACGCATCTTGCCCAGCTATTCGACGCCGGCGCCCAGGTCAGACAGATAACAGCCCAGACAAGCGCCAGCCAGTCCCTCAGACTCACATCGACCAAACCAACAAGTCTGCTGAGGCCCGGGTTCACCGGCATCTCCCTGCTGACGACGCTCCGGAGCTGCTAAAGCATCGGTACCAGATCATCAATTTATGGCGGCCGATTTCCCATCCCGCGGACGACTGGCCATTGGGGCTGTGTGACTTTCGCAGCGTTGATCCATCGAAGGACGTTCTCCCAGTCGCGTTGTTATATCCCGACCGTGAGGGTGAAACGTTTGGGGTGAAATACAACCCGAACCAGAAGTGGACTTACTTCTCGGGTGTAACGCCTGAAGAACTGATTCTGATTAAATGGTGAGCTTTCAGTCCACTTCTTTCACCTGAACTTTTCACTCATCCCAAATTTCCAGTTTCGATTCCCTTCAGGACGGGAGGTAGGTAAAGAATACAATTTACTTCGCCCTTGCTGATTTTAGCTTCAGTGTTGCGCTTTACACCCCTCATACTGCATTCAGTGATCCTGGTACTCCGGAAGGCACTCCACTCCGCGAGTCCATAGAGCTTCGCGCGCTTGTATTCTACGATTAATTTGGCCCCATATATGCTCGTACATTAGGAGTTCTTTTGATGGCATGGTTCAACTTTCACGACGAAGTGCTGGAGAATAAATAGATGTTCAAATTTTGAAACCAAGTTCAACCATAGTAGACGACAAGAGAACGACATCGACACTACCCAGTAATGTGCTAACGGTCAACGATGTACTGTCAGGATAGCGGACGGTAAGCAGACGAGAGTCTAATCGGGCAGTGCCGGATCAATCAGGATGTTCACAAATCCCATGAAGAGTATAGAACACCCTGGCACCAAACTGAGTAAGAAAAAACGGTACGAAAGACGGCGTCACTCACCAGATGCAAGGGCGACACCCCCGATCCAACTCACATTGAGCCGCTCCAGATCTGACGGCAGCAAATCGATGGCGTTGTACGCATGTTTCCCGAGGGAAAAGACGGAGCTGTTGCATATACACCTGTCGAAGACGCTGCTGAATTGGAAAAGGCACGCCAGAACGATCCAGATAGCATTCATAGACGCAAGAACTTTCCCAATCCTGCGAAGGAGGATGGAAACAGTCCCAAACATGCGAGTTGACTTGGTGTGCTGATAACGGCCTTTGTGCGTCGCCGTGAACGTGGAATAATGAGCCAAGATGCTCGATGAAACGAGCATCATCCAAACGACGGTTGAAACCACGCCGTAAATGAGATAACTACCAACACGACAGCCAATTCCTGGGTCACCAATAAGTAGAAGCCTGGCTTCGAGTAAGAAGATTACAACGAGCCTTTGGTTGGCACGAAGTAAGATCCTACAATTGCTGCGCCGACTGTGCCTGGAACAGATGAGCTCGTAATGGCCGAATATGGAAAAAAAAAGGCCCACCCCATGTCAAACCAATCGCCATCATAGATGCGAGCAAAAATCGGGACATGATTCCAGGACCCCAGCGAGGTCGGCGATGAGAAGCATCGTCAAGGAGGAGTGCCCAAGATTTCATCGCGGGCTCTATATATGCCGCGACCTGAGGGAGGGAACCACTACGATTCGCGGGTCGCACCCGAATATTTCTGTCGCCACTCTGCCACGCAGTGCTAGAATCCACGGGTTGATGACTGTCAGATTTTTCGGAGGCCTCGCGGAAAGCGGCATATACATCTTCTACAGCCAGGGTCCATGGGATGAAACGCGCATAGTTAAACACTGGCGCAGAACAATATTCGTCGCTGTGAATGGCGCCGCCGCCTTTTTTGAGCGATATGGCATGTCTGTTTGAGACTTCCGATGCGCGAGTAGGCTGCCCGTTTGGAGTTGCGACGTAGGCTAGTTCGTTGGCTCTTCGAATAGCTTCTTTCACGCGGTCGTGGTCACATTTCGGGCTGATCTGGAGCCACGCCACGACGACCGGAAGTAGCCAGAGAAAGACAGAACCTACAGCTTGACCGTTCGAGTTGAGAGTCGAGTAGGTGACTACACCGCCTGCAATGGGGCGTAAATGTGGGGCGTAAATTGTGAGCTCATTTCAACGAGCATTGCTCACCCGTGAACGAGTCAACCTACAACAAAAGAGGTAAGAGTCAGGGACACCGCAGCCTGCCTGTAAGAGAGTAAAATCACCACTGTGAAGAAGTACGCCAGAACAACCCATATTATGGAGGCGACTGCCGCTATCGACCTGTGTGTGCATTCAGATGCTCAGCAATGAGTGGGAAGCATGAAACAGCCGGAAGCGAACCATGTGTGCACATAATTCAACCAAGCCTCTAGCTCCGCCCAAAATTCATCGTTGGCATGAAGTACCACGAGCGAAGCCAGCAACGAGTCTTCGGTATTGACATGCAGCGGAGACTGCTGTAGGCTGCTCAAAATCTTGATAGCATTTCGAACATTCGGGTAGCTGAGATGTGAAAATCGCTCCGCGATCCAGTGTCCATTTAGCACGGTCAATGCCAAAGAGTATGCCGCCAAAGTCGGGGATCCGACACTGAGTAGCATAGAAATGAGATTGTCCAGTCTGGTCCTCGCCCCAAAGGGCAGTTGGGAAACTAGCGCGAGATATGCTGCCAATGAAGCTTGTTCATTTCATGGTGTAGTTTCGGACCGAAATTAAACCCACGTAAAAGCCATGCACTGAGCATACATGAGCTTGTGAATTGACCAGCATATTGGATAAGAGGGAACGCACGTAAATTGCTCAGAGAATATATTCCAATTGAACGCCTCGGATCCAGATCCGCACGCTTTGAGGCACAGGTCGTATGTGATGGCGGTCGCTTGAGAAATGTTGCTGACAGGGTGTCCTGAATTATCTGTACCACCAATTGTTCCCCATTGACCGCATCTCACTTCCTCGAGGCAGACACTGAAATTAGTGCTAGCCAGGGCTGAGGAAAAGAGGATGGGATAGACGAAACAAGTTGTGCAGAATGTAAAGCCAGGCCGCACTGGTCAAACAGTTCAGTCAATTGTTCGTCTAGCGTTTGCAGTTACTTACTGGCGGCTCAACAGGGGCGGACGAGAAAAAGCTGTATAGTTAGCTTCCCGACTCGTTTATAAACCTTGTGCCACGCCTGCGAACTCAGCTTCATTATTCGCAGACGGCGTGGCACCCGCGTGTTGGTCAAGGATAATCTGAGCTTAGGTAAATCCAACTTCACCGTGCATTGAAATAGTAGGGCTTGAGCGGACGCTCCCAAGTGGAAGTTTGTAACTGTCCAGATCCATGTTTACTAGTTTACTATTGTATACACTGCCTCTGCTTAATACAAAGCTGAGGTCCGGTGGGTTTAGCACCGTCCACGGCAGGTCCTGCTTAATAAATCTTAGATTTTCCTTCATTTTCTCTGCCGGTGCTGCTCCCGTGACCGGCTACATATCACCACGTGATCATCCACCAAAAAATCCATCAAAACGTCGAGGAAGGGCGGGGAAACGTCGAGGGGGCTCCGCGGTATCGCGGGTGAGGTAGAAGAGATCGGGAATGGTTATGTGGATGGTGTGGCTACACGCAGTGGCTCGGGGAGCGTCGCAGAGGCTGGATGCGCCGTCGTTGTCTCGGATGACGGTTTCGCGTGCAAACGGTATCGTGCACATGCGGCATGGGAAGCGGGTGGGGGCAGCTGGGAGCGGATGGCGTTGAGTTTGGCAGCTCGAGAGTTATACGAGGGGCGGGGTTTAAATGGGGGTAGGAGTCGCAGCGGCGAGTCGGCGGGAAGGTGCGGGGGGTAAAAATGTGGTTTTGTCATCGTTGGGCCGAAACCTCGTCCAGGCTAGTGGACGGTACTGGACTGGTGGACTGACGACGGCAGTCGAGTGCCCGATGCTCGACGCGGCCGGAACGACGACGACGCCAATCAGCGTCTACTACTTAGAATTGATGCGCCGGGTGTACTGCCGCTGATGCGCCATCACAGTTTAACCAAGTACAACGCCAAGAGCATAGATTAGAGATTGTACGGTTCAAAACGTCGCACGCATCGAGGTTGGGGTCGTATGTAATCATCCGCAAGGACGCTCTCAGCCGGGGGACGCGAAGCGTCCGGAGAACCTCCCGGAGGGGGACGTTCACCTCTATCTCTACCGGGACCTCCGGGACCAGCGAATGGCCAAGTAGGCAGATAGCATATTTCCTGCGCATCATCAGCCGAGTCCTGGGGCACAGTGTATGTAGCGTATGTACACGTACCTCAAAGCTGCACTCTGGCCGACACTTGATCCACACGCTCCAATCGAGCCAGGCCATCAAATTATCCACTGCGGTCTTCCATTTACGCACAAGAGCCGTGCCGTCGTGCTCGCTCGGGTCCTCGACGGCGAGTTCGTCGTCCAGGCCCGCGGCAGCGCCTTCCGCCCACAGGCCCACAACGACGCGACAGATCTCGCGATTCGTCTCCTCCACCGCGTTCAGGAGGAGCTTCTCCGAGGGGGTGAGTTTGGCGGAGAGATACGCGCTGCGCCGGATGTATTCCGTGTGCGACGTTGCGCAGAATCTGTACACGGGAGCGGCCCACGCGTCCTCCGTGCCAGATCCCGGGACGACGCCGTGCAGGGTGTACGGCCTCAGCATAACACGGAACTGTTTCATCGCGTTCTTGGCGACTACGAGCGCATCGTCCGAAGTGGCATTGAGCACGTATTGCACCATCTCGAGCCGATCGCCGTAACGGTCCACGACGACCTTAAAGAGGGTGTCCCAATCGACGCCGCTGCCTGGCGGAAGTGGTGCAGTGTACGCCTCGGTGAGCCGGGCCATGACAGCGGCGATATCCTCGGGGGTGATACCCAGTAGGCGGTGGTCCCATCGTTCTACATTAAAGCGTTTTGCGACAAGACTGGGGACAAGGGAGGTGTCGTAGAAGGATACAAGCCGGGTGAGGTCAAGCTTAATTCGCCGGTCGCCTGGGTAGCGATTGTGCCATGAGCCAGAGTTGATCACTTCGAATAACGAGGTAGCAGCGAAAGGGCCGTCGGAAAGGGTGTTATTTGTCTCCGTGGACGTCTCTTGCGGTCGACGGCCAGGTCCACCAGGTCCACCAGGACGAGGAGGGCCTCCTCGTCCATTCAAAGCTAGGTTGGCCATGGCAACGATGTCAACACCGGCAGTGAAGTCGCAGAGCATGATTTCGCTACGGTTGGTTATCAACTAGAGGTAGAGATGGAGACACGGTAGAGGTAGCTTACAAGTCCATTTCCATTCTGCAGAAAAATGAGCAATGCTCGCGCACAGAAAAAGCAGGCTACCCACCGGACATAACCATCAATCCCAAACGGTTTTCCCCAGGCGCAAAGATCGAGGATACGCTGCCTCTCCTCGAAGAAGCGATCCGGGAAAACCTGACCCCACCCTACCACATCTTGAGTGTCCATCGGTCCGTCTCTCATCTTCGCTGCACTGGAACCATCGAAGTACAGCACCTGCAGAGGGCGCGAGGTGATAAGAGTGAGGTGCCAGCAGCCCGTCTCAGTCGAGCCACGGCAGAACAAGAATGAGTGCTCGGGATCGGTCCCTGTCCAATCAGGGCCACCAGGGAGCTTTGAATCGCTGCGGCCATGATATAGGAGCGTGCCTGCGGGAACGATACCAGGGACGATATTATGTCCTAGGAGTGACGGTGAGCACTGGAAGAGGTGTATGCATGTAGTCATACCGTTACGATAACGCGTGTTGGGCCAGTGCTGCAAAAAAGAGCTGACGGTATCGAAGACCAGGTGTCCAGTCGCGTTGATATTTGGCGTATCGTTGAGGTCCCACGCGTCCTTCTGCGGTGTTGCGAAGATAGAGCTGGGTGCACGCAAAGGGACCTGAGCTGCTTCGGCTGAAAATTGTGCCCAGATGGCCAGGGCAACGCTGGTAAAGGCTGCCTGGCGCATTTTGGATGTGGTCGGTAGGAGAGAATCTCTTTATCTCTATCTCTTTGATCACCGTGCGCAGTCTCCGACACATCGGCAACTTTCCGTTTATAGGTCTTCATGGTGTACTTGGAACCAGTAGACCCGCGCGCTTCAGTTTCCTATGCTAAAGACAAGGATGGCGTGAATCTCGATATCCCAAGCGTTGTCTGTCCCCGGAAGGTGTTCACATTGTGATAGAATGGGCAGTGTGCACATACATGGCTCTGATGCCTTCCTGGGACATGAATACTCATACATAGGAATGTGATGAGCAGTGAGTGCCGAGCAGTCGCGGGGAGCGCAGGACATGGTGGTTTGAGCTAGAAAGCGGGGCAAAGCTCCGACGTTCCGTTCCGAGCTTTGTCAGCAAAGCTAAATATTACCATGCACTTCTCCAAGACGTACACGCAGCTTCTACAGGAACTACCGCCAGAGCTTAGTGAGAGTTGCATCCAATACCGCCAGGTAATCCAAAACAATTCACCGTCCGCGTTTCTGACCATTTCCCCAGCTCAAGAAGCTCATAAACCAGCTTGTGACTGAGTTAGCGTCTTTGGGGCTTGGACCTGATGTCCTACACGATCTCCTGCAATCCGGCAAGGGAAAGGGCAAAGAAACGCCTGCGCGCGTGGAATACGAACTCAACCGTGACTCGGGCCACATCGAACCGCGTTTGCGCCTGTGGATCGAGCCCCCAGATGCTCCGCTGCCGCCGAGCCGCATAGAGGAAGTCGGCGAGGAAGACGAACCGGAGACCGCAGCGCAAGTCCCCCTCCTCTGGGCGCTTCAACGGCGCGGAATGGATGTAGCGATACCTCCAAACGGCATTATTGAAGGTGACGGCGCGCCAGTGCCAGTGGATTACGGCAATAAGCAAGGAGGCAGCAAAGTCGAAATCGTGATCCCCCTCGTCTCGGACTCGGCGTTTTTCGAGCTCCTCTACACGGCGCTGCAGGCTCTCTCAGACCATCTCCTCACAATCCATGCGCAGTTCCTGGAAACGCTTGCAGACTTGACGAAATCAGTCTCCGATTCTGCACGACCTGTCTCCTCGACGTCCCCTGGATTCAAGGTGCTCTCGGGTCTGAAGACGGATGCGGGTGGTGTGCGTGTAGATGCTTCGAATAGGAAGGTGTGTGTGTTACTTTCACTTGAGCTAGGCTATGTTCCTAACAATATCGGCATCCAGAGTGATTTATCTTCATGGCGGGAGATATTCACACTATACGTGGAGGCGGAGATATTCGAGAGCATCAGCGAGCACGACCGTGGGGAGCGTACCATTGAAGACTCTGAAGCTCGATTGAAGCAATTCGCGGAGCGGGTGACGGTCCGTGGGCTCGGCGACGGTCGCAAGCTGAAGCTAGCGCAGAGCCGGAAAGCTCTGGAATCTTTTCTCCAGCTCAACCTGTTCATCCTGAATGTCAAGAAGGTCGTCATCCTCTTTTGTGTCTCTGTCCCTGCTGACGTCTTCGAGTGACTGTAGTTTGAGCTGGCCAACGCGGAGGCGACGCGCAAGATCCTCAAGAAGCACGCGAAACGCACCGCGCTCCCCGTGAAGGACTCTAGCAATACCACACCGCTTGCCCTGCTCCCCGCAAATAACACTTCGCTGCCGAGGATCCTGGTGCAAGAGCTCGGCACGACATTGCTCCCTATCATACCTTCGCTGGACGACTATGCGTGCCTCATATGTACGAGTATCGCTTTCAAGCCGATACGTCTCTCTTGCGGGCACTTATTCTGTGTGCGCTGCCTCGTCAAGATGCAGAAGCGCGGCAATTCGCAATGTCCTATGTGTCGCGCGCCGTGCGTCCTCCTGGCAGACAGATGTGCGTTGCTATGTCTATGATTCTCTGCTGGTGCTCACGACGTTCTATTAGCGAACGTGGACTGGGCGATGCTCAATTTTATGCGCGACTGGTTTCCCGAGGAGGCTGCTGTGAAACTCCGCCAGAACGAGCGTGAGGCTGCACAGGAGCAGATGGTGGAGCTCGGACTGGATCCAAACGAGCGATGCACTGTAATGTGATGTACAGGTCGGGGGAACGTCCTACTTTATTCACTTTGTATTCACTGCTTATTCATTGTACAACTATCTTTATGATCTATATTTCGGAATACATAGTTAATACACGGTCCTTAGCCTCGCTACGATGCATCATCCTTTCCACCGCTCAGACTCCTGAAGAACTCGGCATAAGCGTGGTCGACGTCGAACAGCAACTGAAGGGAGTTAGAGTGGAAACAAATAGACGGCTAACAGGCAGACCTGTCGTGATTGTTCTTCGGTGATTTCTTCCGACGCCTTCATGGCATTGAGCGTGATAAGCCTCCATGAAGATTCGTTGTGAGCAAACAAAGATTGGAGACGGTATAGGGATAATACCATGAAACCATGCGGCTCCGGCCTTCCCAATCCTTGCTGCCCTTGAATCGGGCGTACCCGGTGACGAGGTCCTGTAATATCGGATGCAGCTGGTCTTTGGCGCGCAGCCGCAGCTTGAGCGCGTCCATGAAGGTGATGAAGCTCTAAAACGCAAGGCGAGTCAGCCAGCACGATCCCAGAACCAGGCGCCCACGCACCTGTGTCGTCTCCGCCACCCATTTGCCGGTTTCAGGACCCGCCTCGCTCGAGTGTTCCACAGTCGCAGGCACGCCCACCTTTAACCGGTGGAGCGCCGCGGGATGGTCCATCTGACACGCAAGATAGACATTTAGAGACTGAGAGACACCTTGAGGCGAGAAGACTGACGCGATAGCGGCTCATGAACTGGTCGATGGAAGGCACGTCGTCGCCTACTAGCTTCAGCATGGTCTTGTACTGCGACAGCAGCCGGGTGCACGCTGGAGAGTATCTCTTCCGCACGCCTTAGCTTAGCGCGGGCCATGGCACAGACAGACGCACTCTGCCGAGGTTATTGAGTCCCGGACGTAGGCGCGCTCGAGGTAATCCAGCGCGACCACGATCCCGAATAGGGTGGCGAGAAGATTGGATTTCTCGCGTTCGGCATTTGTGGTATACAGCCGCACTTCTTCGTCAAGAGAAAAGCCGGACATGACAGACCGGTGCCTGCGATGGTCGATGTCGACTGATACAGACTCGTCCAGGAAATACGAGTATGGAGGCGGAAGTGGTGTTTGTCCCCTAAAGCAACGGCCCGCGAACCAAACAGCAATATGGTCACGGGAGGCCAATCACAACCAAACAGACGCGTCCTGTTCGAAGACGCGTCACAAACTGCACGACGAGCAGAATCATAGGTTAAAAGCATGCAGACGCCTCTCGAGGAGCATTCCGTGCCAGGTGCGGCGTCGAGCTCGACTGTGTGGTACTTTCCGAACCAATCCGGGGTGGGACCTGGGTTGTGGCCAATCGAGCTGGATCCACCTTCTTTGCCATGAAAATACATAGATCTTCAAGACCTGAACAATGAGCTGAATATAGAACACCTTTGTTGAAGCCGTCCATGGCCAAAACCGGTAATAGAGGTTGCAAAGCGTCCCTTGACTTAGCCAAAGCCACCGCACATCAAATGCCACCCTCAGGCTGTATGCTATAAAAGCCTTCAGATGCTCTTGAGTTGCTCCACTTCTCCACCTACCCTCGCCCTTTCTTCCTGTCCATTTATCTTCCTATCGGGCTTCCACTCTCCCTCGCTCACGTTCTTCACTCTTCATCATGTCTACTCTCCAACTCATCTTGGACACGAAAACCGCGTACAAGCTATGGTCGTGGGATAACGGAAACATGCACTACACGGCGCAGGTTGTCCGACGCCTAAAAAATCGCGTCTACATGGCCCGCATCGGCGCGCCGGGCAGGGAACCGACGGACGTTATTGTCGCCAAAATTGCTCGCGGGCAGGAGAAGGTCGAAGAAATGGAGCGCGAGGCGGGATTCTACCACCACCAGCTCAAGGACCTCAACGGCGTTGTGGTTCCGAAGTGCTATGGCTTCTACACCGCCAAGACCCAAGGCGCACCGAGCTTCGGTTGTCTCTTGCTCGAGTATTGCTCGGGGCCACCTGTCGAGCCGAGCCGCCTCCCGGACTTCAAGTCAGTGTTCTGTTCACGTATGATCCAGGTGGCATGCGCGCTAACAATTTTTCAGTCACAAGGCCATGCGTGCTGCGTATGCACTTCACAAGGCCGGAGTGCTTCACGGAGATTTGCTCGACGCGCACCACTTCGTTCCCATGGGCCTCGACGTCCGCATCGTCGACTTCAGCGTCGCCGTCTCCCACCAGTGTGTCAGCGGGCTCTCGAAACGCGCCGAAGGCCATGGCTGCCACCGCGTCTGTGGCTGCCCAGAATTAGCGAGCCTTGAGGGCGTCTGTACGCGATGGTAGAGATTTATTTCATAACATCTTAATGTTTCTCCTTTGTATCCCTAGACATATCCTACAGGCTACCATCCTAAATAGTAATTGTTTTGTATATATCTGCGATTATATCTGCGATTGAACAAGCTTATATCGTTCCTGAAGGAAAATCAATCAGATTCCGTCGGTCAACGTTAACCAACGCTCAGCGCTCAACGCTCGGGTCAGTAACATGGATCAAAGTACATCGCCTCGATCTTCCATTGACCGTCCTCCCCACAAATTCAGTGCACGTCGGCAAAAGAGGGCCGGACACTGACAGGCCCCCGGTCACTACCTTATAGTCCCGTCCGCTTTTCGAAAAAAATCTGGGCTGATTTATGCTATGAATTTCGCCGCCAGGGGGCTGATTTATGCACTTTCGGACCAACATGTTCGAAAAAATCATGATTTTTCTTCCCCAGGCAGCTTTTTTCGCTTTTGGGCCGCCGCAGGCGCTTCCTGGGCCCTGTTTTCGTTCACTTGACGCCCACTACGCCCCGTTCCAGGTGCAATTCACGGCACATACTATGCTTGACTCAAAAAAAAAAATCTCGCGCTGCGCGCGATTTATGCTACATGGGACGGACGTCGCTGGTTTCGCGGCCGATTTATGCACTTTTACGGACCGAGGTAAGGGTCATTTTGCCCGTTGATTTATGCACTTACGGACCGGCTTACACGGTAGTGACCGGGGGCCTACACTGACCCTGACGATCATGGGGAAATCTGGGGAAATCCATCGTCTTCTTCCCGAACCATTCATTTCGTGTGCTTCTAATGATCAAAGCATTGGCGCATTCCTCTCACAGTCGCAATCATCAGGCGGTGGAGTGAAAAAAGAACAGACAGTTCGCAGGCGGCAGTACAGTGCCCGGTGTCCTCGGCTCTTTCCACGGAAAAATTCATAATCACCGTTTTCAACGATGATGAACTTGACATCGAAGTATGTAATTTTGTACGCGCTATGTGCCAGCTGCAGGAGAATTTTTAAGACGGCAGAATGCTATTTTGGAATGCAAGGACCGGAATGTCCGCTGTGCACACGCGGAGATGCTCTTGGATTATCAACCTCACTTCCGCGCGGAAGATCGAAGGAAGTGAGGATGGACTCTTCGTTTTCAAGTTAACCATCTGGTTGTTCAGAAAGAATTGATAGAACACGTTGTAAATCCGATTGGCCGGAACGTAAGCCGGACTCACAGATAACCATCTCGTTCCATTGCGAAGCTAAAAAAATGCGAAGACAGACAACCATTCTTGCTAGACATGACGCGCGCCAACCAGACTCAGAGGCACTCCAGAGTCGCGACCCCGCAAACTCCGATTTTCATCCCATCCGATCTCGGCCTGCAGGATGTCAGCAGGGACCGAGAAGGTGAATGAATAGGACCACTCACTTGGTCGTTCATTGCGAGAAAAAGATACTCGTCCCGTGCCTTGTGGATGTCACAATCCCGTTTCAAACTTTCTGCGGACTGCTTACCGTCCTTCAGTCCGCCATCCTCGACTTCCATCTGATCCACGTCTATATAGTCGACGCTGTTACGAGAGCCATGCAAAGGGCTGCTAAACCCCTTGGAAGATTTCAATTGCTTGATTTCGTTGCGCGCCTCGGCCAGGGCTACGGCGAAGTTGATTTTTGTGAGGCATCGATGTTCGAAAATCTCACCTTCTTCCACCCGTTGCAGCTCACGAACTAGGTTATTGTTCAACTCCAATTGCAAGTAACCATGACAGTTGAACACTTGCCTGCTTCCCGCGTCTGTTGCTCTGCTTCTTCGATTTGGCGTTGGGCGGCACGCACAGCTGTCGAGCCACGCCGTTAGATCGAATGGAATGATGATTAACTGGATGTCACCTTTCCTCTGTTCCTCAAGCTCTGCTTGTGACCGCTGCTCAACAGACGCCAGAGCTGCCAGATAGACGCTTTGGAAAAGGATTCGACAGAGGAAATATTATCACCGACCTGTCATCAATTCCCGTTCCTTCTTCTGGTAGATAAAAGACACTTGATACTGTTACATTCGGCTTCAGTCAGCGGAAAGACTCAACTTACTGCTGATGACATCTTTCTCTTTCTTCTTGACTGTTACATATTAGCAGAAGGTTTTGTCGATGTTGAACAACAACGCACATTTAGAGAGCTCGCGATTTTTCAACCGAAGTTCTATGGAAGAGCTGTTCTTCAACAGCAATCCCAACGATGAGTACTGCGAACTTGCCTCGTTTGAAATGCGCTTCAGCATATTGGGCACGCTGCATTTCATTCCACGCTTTATGGAACCATCCAGATTAGCTAGCTTGCCAGATATAGAGCTCAACATACGCTCACCGAAACTGTCCCGTAGTTCTTGTTCAGTGGCACCCAGATTAGCTTGAAAATTAAGCCGTCAAGATCTACTCCGAAACGAAGAGAGAAAACTGATGCAAGACTCACGATTTAATGCCAATGCCGGACTACGAGGTGAAGGCTCATGCCCTTGTGGATTTATAGGCAACTCGTTTGCCCGAGAGTTCGAAGAACTGGCAACTCCGAAGCCAGGGTACGGTGCCGGCGGTTGCCGATGCAAAGTCTCTGGCGCAGTGATATGTTGACGGCGATCAGGAATCGGCGTGGTTCGACGGCGATCAGGTGTATACGACGTAGACCGGGGAATGGGACTTGGAGACGGTCGCACTGGGCTGAGAGCTGGACTTTGAATATAGGCAATTGGAGAGTGTTTCAGGGGTGGAAGCTGCACCCTCGCGTGGAAAGCATCCGGCGGGGAGTATTGGCTGGCAGAGGATTCGGAACGTCCCCTCTGCGCTCCAACGGATCGAGAAGGGCCTGCATGCGGTGGGCTCGGTGCAGAGTACCTACCCCTCCTGTCTTGTATGGGAGGTAAAGTCCTAGAGTCTTCCTCCTCGAGCATCCTTGCTAGAATTTCGCCCACCAGAGCTTCAACACGAGGATTTTTTTCGCCAGGTGCGATCGGGGCGATGCCCTTCTGGAGCATCATTGCGCGACTGGCGCAGATTTCAGCCCGCGAGGTCCAAGTTACACCTGCTGGATCGACCCATAGATACAGGTCGGAAGTCTGTGGATCATTGGCCCATGGATGCGATGTTAAATATTTATATAGCGGCACTTTGTCGAGGAGAAGAGAGGACCACCTCCTCCATGGGCCAGAGCCATGCCCGTGGCAGTCGCGCCAGTATAAAGCATGATCGCTAGGGGTCAGATCAACGTACACATCGCCCGCGTAGCCAAAGGAGGACGATGGGGGACCTGTTCCCCTGAACTCGAAGAAAGAAACACGGCAAGATCTTCCCGAGTTGTCGAAGGAGTAGGGATGTCCAGGAGCCAAGGCCTCAGGGTTGACGACGAATGTTCTGCGAAATGAGAGCATGGTGGGAAACAAAGAGGCCGCGTACCAAGTAGAAATGGAGGAAGTCGCGACGTGCGAACGAGAAGCGCACGGAACTGAATGTTGTGTACATGCAGCGTTGGTATCGTGACGAATCAGTGATGTTGCGGCTGGAACATCACTCGCGATTACGGGTTCCCGCCAGTCTGAGAGTCGAATCGTTTCCCTATGGAAAACGGGCAGAGAAAACGGGAGATGACCTGCTCGCCAGTTGAAGAGATCAGCGGGGTCGTTTCGCGGTTCCAAGTGGTTGAGTTGCTCCGAAAGAATGTCTCAAAATAGGTCGTGTTAACGGGTTTGACTTCCAGCCAGCGATACAAGCAAGAACACCCAGTTGTTGACTTCTCCAACACCGCCCGCGACGGACAACAGAGATGCGAGTGCATAACTTGATCCAGCAGTTGATGTAAAAAAGAGACTTTTGAACACAATCCGATCGAGGCCGACAAGTTTTTACAATGCACCGGAGTGGGTGGTTGACCCGTGTTGGGCGGCGACGCGTCAAGGAACGGTATAGTAGGATGGTGTGATTGGAAGTGATAATCGTACGTACCAGCGCGCTGCTATATTTTTGGGATGAAGGCCTCTTGACAAGCCGCTCTGTACCACTCATGAGCCCTGGTTGGACATTTACTTAGCTTGCATGGAGGTAGGTCCAGAGTTGAGACGGTCTGGAGTCTGGGCGACTGGGCCGGCGTGTTCCGGCTTGAATAGATGGCATCTGTCACGAACTGGGAACCACCACCTGCCCGACGTCGCGAAGGAGGATCATTCGAACCCAGCGGCGCTCCTCCGCATTGCCTGTTTGCCTTTGGTTTGACTGTGCAGAAGATCAGAGCGCCAAGTTTGGTTTGATTTGAAATCAACGTCGTCGACGTGCAGAATACACATGGTCAAACCCACTTATATCACTTGGACGCGACCCTCGTTCAGACCTGGCGTCGGAGCGCCGTAAAACGCGCCATTTGGCACCGCCATGGCACCCGCGATGTCTCCTCCCCCCTCGTGGTCAGCGATCATAGGTAATTTATCCGCGAAGCTTCAAACAGGACAATAACGAGGCTCCTGGCTTGTGCAGAACCCGACCCATCGTCCGACGAGGATCTCGTTCTAAACGATCCTGCGGCCTACTCGACCCAACGGAAGCGTAAGAAGCCCAGTAAACCAACGACTCAGCAGAGTAAACGGCATAGGGCAAATGAAAGTGAGCTTGGCTACCTAATGCAAAGAGAAAGCACTCCCGGATTCACATATCTGCTGTCATTCTCACTAGTAGACTCTACCGTTTCCTCAAACCGAACGTTCAATGCCGTTGCCGGCCCCTCCCGCCGCTCGCCGTCCCCGCCTTTGCGGTCTGCCACTGCGGGATCCAACGGGAAAACTACTGCGCCACGAACAAGCTCTGGCAGCAAAGTAAAAACATCCCGGCACTCCCAGCCGACGGCGAAGAAGGTGGAACCTCCGTCAACAGCTCGTACCAGACCTATTAAACGGACGCAAGAAGAAAAGCGGCGGCAGCGGAGCAGTCTCTCCAGCGATGATCTGCCAGCAGCAATACTGCCCCCGCCGAAGATAGCCCCCCGCATCGACTTTGCATCTGCCTCAGCGCCGCCAGCTCGGAATGGTGCTTTCCAAAGAGATAAAGTGCGGGATCGCTTTCAATCGGGTAACTCATCCCGTGAAGCCAAGTCTGCGCCGGTGAGGCCAAAGGGCAAAGGCGGGTTCATTTCCTCAAAAATACTGATACTTGCTGATCGTCGTTGCAGTTCGAGCGGACACAGAAGTCATCGAGATCCTCAGTTCAGACGAGGACGATAAGCACAAGTCCGAAATTATCGATATCTCTGATAGCGACTCTGAAAGGGAGCTGGAGAAGAAGAAGAAAAGGGAGCTGGTGAAGAAGATGTCGGCGGAAAGGAAAGACAGGAAAAGGAGGGGCATCAAAGATCCGCCTCCAGCTGGTCCTCCACCTGATGTTTTCGAAATTCTCGACAGTGACGAGGAACCTTCCCGGCCAGTCGCGAAGCGTGACGTAAATGAAAAGAGAGAGGATATTGGTATCGATTTGAAAGCCCCTCCACCCAACGGTGTTTCTGCTCTCCCTCCTCGACCGGACCCTATCGAAAACGAGATGGATTTTGGTGACGATGAACGCATGGATTTCGATGTGGAAGATTTGTGTCCGCCGCCGGACGAGTTGCCCGGGCATGGCCTCGTCCTTCCCGAGATCCCCGTCACCTCCCTACCGCTACCTGACGTAGATCCCTCTTCGGCCCAAACAGATGGGTCCTCTGAGAGCCGACCTGAAGACAATGCTCGTGATCTTCGTAGCAAAGCACCCGAACAAATTGCAGAGACCGTATCGACGGCGCTTTCACCTGTCCCCTCTCATATACCGGATCCCAGTGCCGACAATTCATCACCACCAGTTCCGCCTGTAATTCTCGAGGAGGGTGTAACGGAAAAACAAGTTATACGTGATAATGCGATAGCCGAGAACGACGCTGTCTCCCTTCCTGTGGCCATGGAAGACCTCGATCTCAATGTGCCTGACTCTGCAGAGCAAGACGGCCTGTCGCCCAACGACCGGCCACCTGTTTCTCCGCCAAGATCTACCTCCTCGGACGAGAAGGCAAGGTCCTTGCAGCCATCGCAGTCTTCTTCAGCGTCGATTTTTCGCCCTAACGGTCTTCTGGGGCTTTCCGCCAATAATTCCCCAGACGCCTCCCACAACCATGCTACCCTCCCGGGTCGAGCGGATGAGACTCCCACTGCGGCACCACCACCACCACCGCCGAAAAGCGTGCCATCCAAGCCACAGTCGCAGCGGATGCGAGGTCCGCCTCTTCCCCGTCGAAGCCCACCCAGAGAAGTCAATCCCAGCGCTGCAGCCTCCAGTCAATCGTCGCAGCCCCCTTCGCCGTACAAAAGCATCCGGGACAGAGCCTTGGGTACCTCTACCGCGGCTCTTCAGCAGCATCTCGGTCTACCGGGGAGAGGGAAGCCGCCCTCACTTCCAAACGGGAAGCCGCCCTCGTTTCCGAAACTTGATCTTCGCACTCTTCCTGTGCCTGCGCTGGCGAAGAAACGGTTACCCAGTCGGACGACCCCATCTTCGTCTTCGTCTTCGTCAGCGGATGCAGACCCGACCCGGGCAGAGCAAGCTGAAACGTCGCAGGGATCGCCCATTCCCCAGTCTCCGGTTCCGGTGAGTCTCGCTCTGTCTCTCTCCCTTGTTTCGAGCGCTTAAGTGAAAGCCTCAGCTCCGACCTCAGGTGAAGAAAACGCAGTCTACGCCACGTTGGGACCAAAAGCGTTTAGTGGACGCAATTATCACAGGGCAGCATAGCGCTCCATCGACTGCGGCATCCTCACCCTCCTCCCTCCCTCTTCGCGCCGCGTTACCACTGACGAACCCTTCCCCGTCCCAGGCACCAGTCAAGCTGGAGGAAGCGCCTTCAGGCCCTGATACGTCTCTGCTCGGAGTCACGATCGATCTGACTAATTCGGACGACGAAGCCGACGCTTCCCAGGCTGGTGCACAAAGCCTTCAGGGTTCGGAGCAAAGCACAATGAATATGGCCAACCCAGAGACGCAGCGTGCGGAAGACGACGCTCCCCGGACTCCGCTCCAGGGTTCTCTGCAAACCAAAACTACGTTGGCGAACTCGCTTCCCGGAGAGCACCAACCAAGTGTCGAACCCGACGCTTCCCAGGCTCAAGGCGCCCAGGGCTCCGGGAAAACTACGACGAAGTTGGTTGCCCCGCTTTCGGCATCGCCCCAACCGAATGTAGTAGAAGCTATCCAGTTAAAAAACGCCAAAATGATGACGAATATACTCAAGAGTGAGCTTTCTGTTCATATGCAAATCCCAATATCTAATGTCCAGTGCAGGAAGAAAGTCCAGATCTTCGAAAGCTGCCGTAGTTCCTAGTAACTCGCACACCCTTGAAGCCAGCACCGCACCCGCTGCTGAGAGGTCCCGCAGTGGCATGGACGCAGCCAGTTCCGCTGGAGATGGGGTCCCTTTCCTAAACGGTATCGACAGAGCAGCAGCGACCCACGAGCAACACACACCGGTCTTAGCGTCTACTCATGATGTACCCGTCGATATGGAGGTCGATAATGCAGGCGAGATGCCCCTGCCCTTGGAGCAGCACTCCGTTCCAAAGCTCTTGGACCCTCCACCGACTGTGGTCGAATCCGTGTCAACTGGCTCGCCGGAAAGATCGGCGCCTGAGGACCCAATGGACGTCGATTATGAGCGGCGCAGCTACGATGATACCGAAGTTTACCATCTCGAGTATATCGGCCCTCCAACTACCTTTGGCCCTACTGTGTCCGACCCAGACGAAGATGCTGTCGAGGACCTTGTCACTGCCACTCCGTCAACCAGCGACGATCATTCCGTTCGCGGAGATTTGGAAGATGACATTTCTGAGGTTAATACTGAATGATCTGTCCTTGATCGTCGCTGACAGTTCTTCCAGCCTGCGCCTGAAGGTGCTCACTCGTCCTCGACCACCCCGTTCGAGAGAGATTTCCTGGAAGTGAGTATACGTCCATTTGTTTGCATCGTTGTTTGACATCGCTGCAGGCTTCCGAAGATGAAAGTTTGGTCTCCAAACCTTCACTCCGTCGGTCATCCCGTCTCTCGTCAAGTTCTTCGTCAAGCGATCCCTTGGATTTACTCTCTCACGAGTTCGAGGACGATCTAGGCTCTCCAATGTCTCCGATGTCCCCAATTCTGCCTGACGGCTCGCTATCCCCCCGCAACAGTGCTATGGCCGACAACACTCTGGCACCTGTCCAGCCAATGCCCGTGACGGAGTATCCGATTATGACGTGGGATACATACAAGCAAGATCTCCGCAATTTCCAACCTCGTGTCCATTATGCCAAAGACCTGGTCAGCTTGTTACACGACTACATCCATTCCTACGACGAAACGTTCCGCCTCTCACGACATATGACAAAAGTTTTCGAATGTGTCATACGGCAAAATACAGCGGACGATGAACCGGATGCTCCAGAGATCGAGGTAATCAACGATGTCGACAACGAGCCCGCGCCGCCTTGGGAGTTTTACTATACGAACAAGCTGTGGCTTGGGGACGGAGTTGACCCCCCGGACATGTCGAAGCTGGTCGGCTGCGACTGCAAAGGGAGATGCGACCCCAAGTCTACCACCTGCTCGTGCTTGCGACGACAGCAGGAGTGGTTGACAAGTTACTTTGACCCCGGCTTTGCGTATGACAACAAAGGCCGTCTGCGAACTCCTGGTGTACCCATATTCGAATGTAACTCGCTGTGCGCCTGCGACGATGACGAGTGCAAGAATCGGGTGCGTCATCTTACTTCTGGGCTTGCAATTGCTCACACTTGCGTATCTTCAGGTCGTTCAGCACGGGCGCAAATGCCATGTTGCTATTAAAAAAACGGTGGACAAAGGCTGGGGTAAGTACCTCTCACTTCTCCCTGGAATGGTCGATTTATGGCGCATAGGGGTGTTTGCTACGAAACGGATTTACAAGGGAAGCTTCATTGGGGTATACTCGGGGGAATTCCTGCGGGATGAAGTGTCCGAAATGCGTGGACTGTGAGATCTATAAACTACCCTCGAGTCAAGATTGATTTTTTCCTCTCTTCAGGGTGTATGACAAGTCGGGGCGCACGTACCTGTTAAATCTAGACCCATACTACCTGAAAGATGTCGACGCCGATATCGAGTACGTCATCGACGCCTACCATGCTGGAAATGTGAGTGATACATACCATCCCACGCTGGGCCCTTTCTTATTTCTCCTGGCTATCACAGTTCACTCGATTCCTGGTATGACATTGTATCGAAGCGGGCTGCTGCCACCTGACTCGCTCACAGAACAATTCGTGCGATCCGAACTGCAAGGTCAACCCTTGTTACATCGACCAACCCGACATCATGCGACCTCTGATGGTGCTGTTCGCCGTGCGGGACATTCTTATTGGGGAGGAGCTTTGTTTTTCGTATGAGGGATATGTGAGCAGCTTCCGTTGCGATCTGGCCTTGTTCCTGATGCGGTCGGTGTCTGTAGGATCCCAACGACCCCGACGAGGCTAACAAGGAGGCCGAGGTGCTGGACGAGAATGGGCTGCCTGTTTCGGCGCACAAGATTGTGAACAAGTGTTACTGTGGGGCTGAGAGGTGCAGAGGTACGTGTATTCCATCCTCGTCGTGAGTTCTCTTCTGAAGCTCGGTCCAGGATATATGTTTGCGTAGTAATTTACTTGTAGAAATAAATGTACCATAGAAACACTGAGCTAATGCAGGGAGAAGAAGTAACCGAGCTTGCGCCACGGGTGCTCGGGAGTCTGGGATCAGGCACACATTACATTGGTTATAACCCAGGAAGTTATACCCGACCTCGACTAATTTACTTGTACATAAGACCCTCCGAAGATTGATAATAATACAGTATGCAGGGATGAGGAACACAGGTAGTGGTAAACCGTCGGGCCAGCCATCAATCGTCGTCGATCTCAATCACTCCGCCGTGTATAGTTTGTCGACTGGAACCACCAGTAGAGGCTCGAGGGGCACGTCTATCGCCCACCGCCCGCCGCTTGCTCCCACTGGCAACCGCAGAAACCTCGATGTCGTCGTCATCATCGACCAAGTCGATCTCCGTCGGGGTTTCTCTCTTCCGCTTTCCACCGGCGCGGCTGCGTCCTTCGTCGTCCGAGTCGTCGATGACAATGAGGCCGCCGTTGGAACTGGAGCCAGGGCCGCTGCCGCTGCCGGTGGCCTTCTTGGTCGGCCGGACCTTGGATTTGACAGGTGCACGCGGAGGCGGCGGGGGTGGAGGCGGCTTTGGCCGCGCATAAAGCTCGGTCCATTGTCGAGCGGTCGAATCGTGCAATTTACGATTGCGCGTGTATTGGGCCGCTATGCTCGGGACTGAATCTAAGCGTGAGCGAGTTGTCGCCGGCGGCGTCGAAACATCATACCTAATGGGTCCTCTGCATGGCGGTTAGAAGATTGCGGATGAACAATGAAGGAACACGCACTGGGATTGGGGTCCGTTAAGAGGGACGAGAGCGACAGAATAACCTTGAATAGGGACAGAGCCGGGGACCAGTTATGCTTGAGGATATCGAGGCATATGCTGCCTTGATCCGAGATCTTCCATGACGGTTAGAGCGACACCATGCCTTCGGGGACATAACTCACGTTCATGTGGTATATCCTGGGACACCCAGTTAGCAAGAGAGGAATTCCATGACACGATTTTGACGAACCGTGTCTTGAAAACAACTTTTGGCGCAGAGAAGCTGACCATGAGGCGTAAGGGCCACGTAGGAGACGGAATTGACGAAAGACGCGTACGGATAGTCGGGGGGCAAAGTTATAGCGATATTGAATACACCGCCCTCGTATACACTCCCTTCCGGGCCTGGCAAACTACCAGACCATATGAATAGATTGTCCGAAGGAACGATGGTAATGTCGCCCATTTGGCCAGAGGACCCCTCCTTCTTGACGTCCAATATTTCTTTATTTATCCGCTTCAAGGTGGCCTTAAGACAAGTCAGCCTGTGGACGGACAGGACCGCGAAAAGACTGACCGGGAGTGGATGCGCCATGACGGGAGAAAGAGGAAGTTTGTTGGTCTTGTTTGCCAATGATGGCATCGCATCATCATGATGGGGATCAAACGCGTCTTTTCTGTGAACCTTATCCACCGACTTCGAAACGCGGAAAATTCCAGCGCTACGCCAAGACCTGAGGATTGTCGGATGGTGCAAAAATGCTAGGAACAAGAATCCAGGTTGGTTCGTTCTCTAACCGGGCGACCAAGTCATTGCGGCCTTTTTTGCTCTCGATTCTCCGCAACCATCGCAAACGATCATGTGAGTGGCCCTTTCTATTGAATTACGAACGACTGCGAGCCTGCATATGTTCTTCTGCAGCAGTTCTGGCTTCGTCGACCTTATTTATCATCGCAAACGCAAAAAGGGGCGCATCCAAACAGCACACAATGGCCACCTTGGTCGATACGCGTCTTGACCATATCTGGTCCTGTTGCGAGACCAAGAAGAGAGATTTCAGCTTCTCTAGACACTTTTGTGGCCTTCTCCACAGCCGCAAGGAATTCAGGCTCGTCGCCGGTCAATCCCAGAGGAAAGCCCATCTTCAAGCGAAGATCACCCGCTAGTGTCCATGTTATCAGCATACATATTCCGTCTAGACGAAGGCCATACATACATCCGACCATGAATGCCGAGATTTCCTCCATCTTCATGATCTCCTCGAGGTTTTTTATTCCGAGGCGGGACTCGATTTGTGGAATGATCGCGACGTGTTTATTGGCGAGAGTGAAAACGCTTTCGCCGGCTGGAACTGTATCCGTGACCCCGGGCAGCTATTGAGAAGGTAAGCATTTACAGACTCGAACTTGGTGCAAAACTTACGTATGAGAAAGGCGGGAACGACCGGTGACCGATAGGGCTATCCACAATTTCAGATGAATGGTAGTGAAGCGATTCCTCCCTGCTCACGCGAAACGGCAAGTCTTTATCACCTCCTTCATCTCTTCCACGGTCTCAAGGCGGGGTACAATGATTCCACCCGCTCCAGCATCCAAGCACCATGCCTGTAATTATATTATTGCAATCGGATCCACAGTCGTCTCGGGACCCACCATGTAGTCAAACGCCCTTTTGCTGGGCACACGAACAACCGGGATCATCCTGCCTGCACTTTCATGGATGATGACTTGAATGCATTCTACCAGCGTGGTTGGGGACCATGCAACATGCTCGGCATCCTGGTGTTGGTCGTCAATGACACGATCTGGACGGTTGTGGTAAAAAAAACTCGCAATCCAACACCAATCCGCCCCCGTCACCGCAACGGTTTTAGCGACGTGCGGACTTGGATAGCTCAGACATGTCCCAATGGTGATCTTGCCCGACTTGAACATCCCTTGGAGATTTCCCGACTGCTGAAGCGTAGGTGCCCGATATTGGCCTTGAGATGTCGAGTCGAAAGTAAAACGCGAGTTTGGAGGACCGTTCATCTTGGAGGAAATTATGGGGTGGGGAACATAGACGCAAGGTGAGCCATCTTATAACTTGTTTGCGTGCGTCCCTGAGTGTCGGGCGGTTGTTTTTACGAGAGCAGTGAATATAAAAACTACGGAACATATTCGTGTTCCCGGCGTAGTCGGCCACGATGAACATCTTGCTGCCAGCGCCTCGAGGCCAAGGTGCGCAAGGGTGCGCACATATCTCCAACTTAAAAGTCGGACATCAGGGACATTTTTAGTAGTGCTGGCCATAATATGATATGAATACGAAAATCAGGTATCGTATTCATATTCATATCGTATTCACCTTGCTGACCCCGTATCGTATCCGTATCCAAGCGTATTCATATTTATTTGTATCCAGACCGGTGAATATGAATACGATATGAATATATTCAAATATGCTGCACGTTTTTTGAATCCTCTGAAAGTGCAGGTAAATGAACCCCAACTTGAAGGATATCTCCTTACCAGCACTTAGAGACTGTGTAATCCCCACAGACAATGTGTTCTGAGGTCGAAACGAAGCAGTGTCGATGTTGCTGCAGGTAGAGGCCGTTCTGTGCCGAGATGCCGACACCGGGCGACTCCGTGATTGTCGGCGGCATGCTATTCCGGTGAACGGCCTCTCGCCCCGGGCCGCGAGGGACCATTGCCGACACCATTCTAGGGCGCCGGATGGGTGATCGGTGATGGCTGAGCCTCGATGACCGTATTCGAATATATTTGAATACGCTGAGCGCGTATCGTATCGTATAATCACTGTAGGCCCGCTAGCGCGGCAAAGCCCACTATCCAAGAGGGCGGGGTTGTTTTCTGATGTACAAATATCGGCTGAAACCTTCGAATGACTGCAAATCTCGGGGCCGACGGTGTGAATGGTCACGTCCACTAACGGCCTCACGTCCTGCGAAGTCTTTGGTTCCAACATAAAGTAACTCTGCAAAGGCAAAACCCAAGGATGCTCAAAGATGTGTTTAAAATATCTACACACAACTTAACACACAGAATGGCAAGAGATCTAGAGAGAGAAAGTAAAAAAGTGGTGCTCAAGGATTCGCTCGGTCGACGCGCAAGCGCGTCAACCAGCTCACATTGAGCACCCCTCGGTCGACGCTGCCGCGTCGACCTCAGAAATGCAATCCCCGTACAAAGTGAATGTTTCTTTCTCACGACCATCCCGGGGTGGATTTTGATGGATGACGCAGTGCGCTCCCCATAAACTTTATAGACATCAAGTTGACAGTGGTTCTCGGAACTTCTCGCAAGGTAACCGGAAAGATGGAACAGAGCAGCCAAGTCAACATGTGAAAGGAGAGGAAAAATGACCAAAATTTGAGGGAGAAAAAAGACATTTTGATGAGGGGGTAAAACCGAGAGGGAGGTCGAGGCGAAAAAAGTTCATGAGAGAGTTGGTGGCGATGCTAAATCGCACGTGAGGGCGAGAACAATGGGCCACGCAAAAGCGCGCAAAGGGACACAGCATCGGCCCGCAAAAGGATCAGTCGGCTTTCGGCCGGCCTCGGCCGGCACCCGTCGGGGACCGCGAGGATCAAGGAGATATGCCGTATTTTCATCATTAAGATCATGATTCATTTCTGAGCTGATAGGGCCACCCGATACCCTACTACTAAAGATAGTGGGAATTCATATCATATCCATATTCATATTCATCCGTATTCATATTCAATGGAACCCTCTGAGACCGTATAGTATTCAGTCGTATTTGAATATATTCAAAATTAAATCTGGCGTATCATATTTTTGGCCAGCACTAATTTTTAGGGCAAGGTATTACTCCTTACATCCCTGAGCCCTGAGTTCACGGCGTTCCAATGTCGCTCTGAAACAACGGCAATGGCATTGGCCGCTGCCTCCAGAGCTTCTCCGATCGTTTCCAAGTCTTCTTCCACCCCAACAAGTCTCTAAACTTGAACTCACCTGTCTGTTCGGCCCTTGCCGAAGATGCCAGTAGTTCCACGACATTCAGCAGAAGTTAAGTTTCGCCGGCACGGAGTCTGGACAAGCCCGAAATGATGCCACCACGGTCCTGACCGTCGTGGAGGTAGGCCGCGTACGGATGGGTCGAGATAGGCAGGCCCCATAGTCCGAAGGAGCAATTTTTCGGAGCAGCAAATTATTGCCTGTTGTCGATGTGCACGCTGACCAAAAGTCCTAAGTACATGGATTTCTGGCAGTGAGATGAAGGAAGCTGCACCATGTGCAAGAGACGCCGCTTGGGATATTTCTGCGCTCGCAAAATCCGTGTTGGTGGGAGACAGTAGAGAGACCGGAGATCGCCGGCTCGGCTCAGCGGCTTGATCACCCGCCGGGCCGAGGAACTCAACTTGCTCCGTATCGTCCATGGCCAAGGTTCAAATTCCCCGATCCGGCCACTGCTCAAGCGCACATGTTGCTTCTATCCAAGAGATTCACAACCATGCTTGACATTTCGAGAAGTCAAACCATATTTCGGTGTTTATTCTGGGTTCATTCGTCAAATCAATTCCTCACCACTGGCTGCTATGTACGGCTGCCGCGAATCATGGTACATAGGCCCAGATACCCCTCAGCTGAGGTGGTCGACTTCAAGTTCTGACACCACTCTTCTGACTTTCCATGATAGCCTGCAACTACTTCCTCCGATTTTCCTTAAAAACGGGAGAACATCCACGACGTCTCTAGTCTTTGCTCCTTGCGATGCTCGCTCGAGTTCTCAGCTTTGCAGGGTTCATCGCCGTCTGCTCATGCAACATCTATGAAAGTGTCGCTGAATTGCCCGGGAACCTCACGTATGACTTTGTGATTATCGGTGGTGTGTATTGACAATTTTGTACTTGAGGCGCCATTGATGCTGCTAGCAGGTGGTACTGCGGGAAACGTCGTCGCAAATCGGTTGACTGAGAATCCTGATTTCTCTGTATTGGTATTGGAAGCCGGTGTATCGTCAGTTGTATTCTGATCTTTGCATTCGGATTCTGATCTCCCCGAAGAAATGTCGGAGTCTTGGACTCGATTGTCCCTTTCTTCATCAGTAATCTCTTAGGACCTAACATTTATGAATGGAGTAAGGATTTCTGTGCATTCTGTTGGAGTTGGTGTCGCTGAAACCCGATAGACTACACCACGACACCGCAATCGGGTTTAAATGGACGTGTTCTGCCCTATTCAAGAGGTGTGCAATAATTCACAAAAGAATTACGTGCTGATAGCCCTCTTCAGCGCATATTCTCGGAGGATGTAGTTCACACAGTGAGTCAGCTTACCATTCCATCTGCCACACCTAAAATGGGGACGAGACGGCATGTTCTACACCCGAGGAACAATCAATGACTTCGACCGCTACGCTACACTCACGGGCGACGCGGGCTGGTCCTGGGATCAGATTCTTCCATATTTCTTGAAGGTAATGCTTCTTATCTCTCTTCATGAGAGCTGTCGATATTATTTTGCAGAACGAAAAATGGTCGCCGCCGGCAGATCATCACAACACTCGAGGACAATTTGACCCACGGTTTCATAGTACCGACGGACTCACTTCCGTCAGCCTCCCTGGGTTCCAGTGGTCCATCTTCTATGACAAGGTCATTCAAACTACCAAAGAGTTGCCCGACGAGTTCCCGTTCAATCTGGACATAAATTCCGGTAAACCTTTGGGTCTCGGTATGTGCATAGCGGACACGGTATTCACGCCTCGTTGATCCAACTGTTAGGATGGTTACAATCGACCATCGGTGGCGGGATGCGAAGCAGCTCTGCAACATCATACCTCGCTCCTCAGTTTATAGGCCGCGAAAACTTACATGTATTGTTACATGCTCAAGTATCTCGACTGGTAAATGCCCAGAACACCACAGGCAAACCATCTTTCAGTGGGGTACAATTCTCGCAGGGTATTTGGACGGTTCTTTCTGCCTCTTCAAATATTCACCTGCAATGATTTGGCAGGAACCTCTCAGTATACTGCCAGAGCTCTGAAGGAAATCGTTCTTTCAGCAGGGGCTGTCGGGACCCCCAACATTCTTCTTCATTCAGGGATCGGCGATCGAAACAATTTGAACCCACTCGGAATTCCAACGATTGTCGACCTCCCGGGTGTCGGAAAGGGCGTACAAGACCAGGCGTTCTTTCCCACCAGCTGGTCGGTTAACTTCTCGCAGACGGTGGAGTCGGTCACCCAGAATTCGACCCGATTTGACGACGCATTTGCGGAATACAATGAAACTCACACGGGTCCCTTCGTGATGGCCGGGGTAAGCCATGTTGCCTGGCTTCGTTTGGACCCCGACTCCCCCATCTTCGCTAATCACACCGATCCGTCTGCTGGACCCGACACTCCTCACATTGAGTTGGCATTTTCGGTGCGTGCGCATTAGCCAAACCTAGACACTTTGAATGACAAAACCACATTGATCAGCCTGGGATCGGACTTGGCCCCACCGAACCGGGGAACTTTGTGGGCGCAGGGCTCGCCGTAGTCACCCCAATTAGCCGTAAGCATGCATGCACCTGGTCGTGGATTTTCCAGAACATCGACTTCCGTTCAAGGTGGCTCCATCACAATCAACAGTACCAATCCCTTCGACCCTCCTATCATCGACCTTGGATTGCTACAGAGTGACTTCGACATTTTCGTCTTGCGTGAAGCTATCAAACGTGCCCAGCGATTCTTCAAGGCGCCAGTGTGGCAAGACGTTATCATTGGCCCAACACAGAATTTGGAAAATATCACCACGGATGATCTCAACCAAATATTGAGGGACACAGTAACGCCCGTGTTGCATCTTGTAGGTGGTGCCGAGATGTCGGCGCGTGGTGCCAAGCAGGGGGTGGTCGACCCAGACTTACTCGTGAAGGGGATAGCGGGGCTTCGCGTCATCGATACTTCCGTTCTGGTGAGAAGCGATCCATATTGTGTATTGGTACACATTTGAACTGACTGTTGCAATTCCAATCTCAAGCCGTTTGTTCCAAGTGCGCATACCCAGGCCGCGACGTATGCTGTTGCCGAAAGAGGAGCAGATTTGATCAAAAAACAGTGGACGTAGGCACACACGATGGCGTCGTTCTGTGATAATATTGTCTCGTATCTTTCTTTTCTCTGATATGCTCCTTGAGTCATAAAGGGCAGACGCGCGCTTTATTCAATTGATCGGCTTTTTTCTTTCTGAATTATAATAAGTTCGGTGAATTCCGACGATTTCAACCCAGGTCACATGACCCATGTTCAAACTGGTAATTCGAGTGTCGAGTGCTATGTTGATAGTATGGTATCGTATGATTGTGCAGGTTTCCAATGCCAATATCCATATTGTTCCTTTCACGGACTCTGGAACAATTTGAAAGAGCTATCTCCCGACCGTTACAGAGTTTAATTATTCCCACTTTTGTTTGACCATATCCGCACCTCTTTCCGCGATAGCGTAGGTTGGTGCCTGTGTGTGTCCACTGGGAACAAATGGCTGATCGGAATGAGGTTAGAAAATAGAAAAAATCAGTGCTTTGTCGCCCACCATGACCGAAGCGTCGATAATCCGTATACCAGTAGCGCCTTTGAGTTGCAGATCTGGATCAACCACACCCCATGTTGCATTTCTGGGAGACATCCCTGCGCTTCCGACGGGATGAGCCGCGGCGACAACTGTTTGGCGAATGTACGCATCCAGGGCCGCCTCTGAAGTTAATGCTTGAGCCAGATTATCGAGTGGTCGAATCACGAAACCCTGCCATGCGTCGGCAGACAAAAACTTGACCGCCTTTTGTACTGCGACGCGGATGGCAAAAAAATCATAATCATCGACAAGCAATGCCGGGTCAATGAGCGGGGTATCAAAAGGATCGCTGGAGTTGAGGGTGATAGTCCCGCCTGCACGTAATTTTATCAGCTACGGGTTACGCATCCCGGTCCGAGAACTTACGACTGGCGGGAGAAACAACGGCAGCTTGGAAGCTGATGAAGTTTCCCCCTTCCGCAGGGACAGGTGTTTCAAGACCGATCCCACTCTGAAACCCCGTTCAGTTTCCCATACATTTTCTCGGCTGGTCGAAAAACATACCGCGATCTGCAGTTCAATGTGCGGCGTATTAGGCCCGGCCGCGGGGTCTGAGTGGCTGGAAAATATCGAGGAGTTTCCATCAAGACGAAGCCACGCGATGTGGCTTCCTACAATCGTGGAGACTAGCGGGCCTGTCCGTGTTCGATTCCATCGATCCAAATCGAGCGTAAGTTGCGTAGAATTTTGTGTATAACTCTCGAATGTCTGGGTAGAGTTGACGAACCAACTGTTGGAGACCTTAAGGAAGCGAAACAGGGATCAGGAGTTTTCTAAATACAAATCTTGGAGAGACCAACCAGTGGCTGCTCAACAAAATTTTGGCCGACGTCCGGGAGATCAACAATTGCTTTTATTCCGTGGTTGGCAAGACTCGATTTGTTTCCGATGCCAGAGTTCAATAACAAGTGCGGCGTTTCAACTGAACCGGCCGAGAGTATGATCTCCTTCGAAGCATTGACTGTGAAAAGTTCTGCTGAAATGGAAAACCGATCTGCTGCCAATTGCAAGATATGGCATTACCTCTCATATCTTGCGAAAATTCGACCCGGTTAAAATGAGTGCTCCCGTCGGCACTAAGGACCCTTGAAACTTGTGCATTTATGAGAACGTGAAGATTTGTTCGCTCGATAAATGGGGTCGCCAGGTAAGACACTGCAGAGCTACTTCGCGCTCCGTGACCAATGGTGTTTTGTGCCCAGCCTAGATTTCAATCCGCGTTCAGTGCATATAATATATGGTTCGCGGACATACCGACGCCGAGCGGAACGCCTGCGTTGTAGTCCAATACAAATTTGAATTCGTCCGGCATTTCCTCCGTAGTCTGGATAACACGGGGATCCATCGGCCACTGATATCCCGGCAGACTGACCGAGTTGATTCCCGTGGTACTGTGGACTGACGGGTCGTACTGATGGGAAGTATCGTGTTTATCAGCGGGTTCGGTCCATTTTTCATTCTGCGAAGTAGAGTGAGATCTTCGCCGACAGACAGAAACGCACAGCAAACCTTGCGAAAATATTTCTGCATAGCTGACCAGCTCCAGCCCGGGTCCCCGGTGACATTGGCATACCTGTCAAAATCGTCTGAAGAGAGCATCAGCGGTGGCGTTCAACATGGCAGATGCGGGTACCTCGTGAGCCCCTGGTGTACCACATCCCGTCTTCAGGCAGTCAGACAGTCGTTTAATACACTGGTTGAGATCGACGAACTTATGGAGCTCGTGCCACCAAGGAGACGACCTCGCGGATAAAATTGAACTCTGTTCGCGGCGGCTGTTTGAGGAGTGGTGGTGATATTCCTGGAATCAAATATTTGGAACGGTCGGTCTCTGAAGGTGCTCTGAGATACCATGTGTACCCGAGACTGGGCTCGAAAAGACCGCCGTCTAGGGCAGGAACGATAGAATCAAGAACACCTATATTCCTTTGAAACAGTCGGCATAAGCAAGCACAACGAAGTCAACTCAACCACTTACGATCCACCGGCCTCCAAAACCAGAACGCTGAATGCAGGGTTCTCTGTTAATCGATTTGCTACCGCGTTCCCTGCAGTCCCGCCTTGGTTGGTACAGATCTCGTCGGTCAGGTGCTCGAAATGGCGGGATGCAAGTCGTACCGCCCACAATCACAAAGTCGTAGTCGAGGCCCGGCAATTGAGAAACATTGTCATACAAAGCTGCATGGCAAGCGGCGAGACATGCAAGCAAAACAAGTCCGTGCGATACGAGGCCCATGGTAGTTCGACCAGAGTCCAGAAGAAAAAACAGCACCTTTATATAACTTTGCACCCGGCGCCCGACAACCAAGGAAAGAAGTCATGGGATAACTAACGTTAACATGAGAGAACGAAACGCCTGAAAAGACACGAAACACTCTAGAAAACCAAGTGGAGCTAGAGTTGTGGAAAGTAGCCGTAAGATGCGGAATCGATGGCCGAGTTCGAATCGCCACGGGAGAAACACCAGGAACGACCAGGACGTACTCCGGAGTTTGAGGGAAGATGACAAATATTCGGTCCAAGCGAGTCCTTGCGCATGCAGCGCAAGTGGGCGCTCATCAAACTTTGACTGGCATCACCGACTGTATTTTCCGGAAGATCAGTCTCGAGCTTTAGGAAGCTTCACATAGCTTCACATCTGAATAACGACCCAGATTACCAGGGCAGCTTTTGTTTCTGTTAATCAGCGATGCTGTTTCCGTGTTTATAATCATCTTGAAATCTTCGATCTGGAACGTAATACATACATACACGCATAAATCACTACTGCACCTTCAGCCCGTGGTCTGCGACAACATTTCCTGATTGAATCTCATCAACGCTATAGCGAATGGCCTGCCCGACATCCCACTGAGGTTGATATCTGAGACGTGTGAGTGCCATAGGAAATGAAGGAAGCAAAGTGGACATACCCTAACACCTTTCGCGCGCGGGAGTCATCAATGATCAAGTCAATCATCTGGCCTTCAAGCGTCGCTGGCTGGAGAAAGACTGCGGGACCGAGCCATGCGGGGACCAAGCTCGGGCGAGCACCGAAGAGCAGGAGGAAGTGATATCGTAAGAAGAGAAACAATTCCATCAAGTGCGCCATAATATACATCAGCAAAGGCGGCAGCTCGATAAACACCAGTTCCCGTGTTGCATAGTGCTAAATTTTGACAGAATGAGTTTAGGTCTATTAACGTCTCCATTAACGTCTCCAAAACTGACCTGGATTGCTGCCCGTACATCCTCGATACTCCATGCCGGCCCGCGTCCCGTTATTAGGAACGCATCGCCAGACACCTCTTCCGGGATGCGGTTGAGTGCATCCTCGTAGAGCAGATGCGCTGCGGCGACATCCCAGACACATACTTCTGTCGAGGTCCATGGTTTGTCCCATACAGGGAGCTTTTCCATCGTCAGTGTACTGCTGACGAGGCGGTCATTTGGCCCGATGATAGTACTGTTCAACATATATCAATTTTCACGCCCAAAAGAGGATGGAAAATAATGCAAAAACTCACTGTCCGGGACGAAGAATCCCCGTTTTGAGGCCATCGGTTACGCTAGCACTGATAACACACTGTTCGGCCATGCGCTTCGACCGGGGGTAGCAACTTTGCTTCCAAATAAATGTCGGTGTGCTGTCCTCGTCCCGGATACTGACGGGAAATGTGTCCCAATCGACGCGAAGGAACTTTGGACAGCCCGAGACTGTCTCGGCGCTCGAAGTATAGACAACCATGGCAGAAGGCAGTTCTTTCGCAACCGTGAGTACGTTCTGTGTTCCTATCACGTTTACTCTGTAGGACGTGTCCCAGCAATAAGCCGCGCGCTCCCAGAAGCGGATGATTGCGGCCGTGTGGAAAATTACACTCGGGGGAGCGCCCGTCGAAGTAAACGGCGCGGTCAGGGCCGCACGGACAGAGTCAATGGACGTTATGTCGGTTTTAACAAAAGAGACAGATGAATGCTCAAGGAGTTTCTGGGCCGGAGGGTTGACGTCGAGGACTCGGATGCTGGTTTCCCCGCGCATAATCAATAGCCGAACGATGTATCTGGGCAATTGATTCAGGTTTCATCGAGAGCTTAACAGGCTCACAAGACTCACGTCCCAAGAAAGCCTGATCCACCAATAATCGCGTAGCCCGCGTGGGTGGCTGGTGGCACGACTTTTGCCATATCGATGTCGCTGTAAGACACCTTTTCCAGCTCTTCTGCCGCGTTGCTCGACGCGTGGGCATTCGTTCTCGAGGATGCCGAAGCTGGGGAACCTCTGAGTCTGACGATGAGCCTGGAGATGTACCACGCAAAGAAAAGCGGAATCCCGAGTAAAAGAAACATCGTTGCAGCGTCCTCGAGCTCGTCGTTGGTCGGAGGTTGAAAGCCTGCTAAGGCTTAGTCACCTCGTTACCCGGCGGGTTGATCATCATCAGTTCATCAAGAATCCGGCCGGACACCCGTATTCGAAGTCTGCATGGATTTGAACCAAGGATATTTTCTGTGGTGTCCACGGCATTTCTTGACGCGTAAATAAAATGGCGACGTGCCAACAGACGAGCAATTTTCAAAACGCGAACGGTCACAAACGTGATATTACTGTTGCTAACTCCCGGTGACAATTTTCTCAACCACCATCGGCGTCCCCTCAGGATTAGGAACATCTGACTCCCGTCGGATCCATGCTTCACTGGGGGCGCCAATATCTTTGCGTCTGGTGAGCAGCCACATTTTGCGCCTTCTTTTTTGCTCAATTCGGTGGGACGACGGTCACTTTGCTGCGTTTTCGTGAAGTTTGAACATCCCGATCAATACTGCTTCCCGACTAAATTTTTATCTGCATATTTATCTCCGCTGCTGGGCTGACATGGAAACAGATACGTCGGAGCACCTTGGCATTGCGTCGTTGAACAACACCACAGATCGGAATAAATTACTCGTAGAATACAAGGGCGCCGGACTCGCGGAGCGGAGTGCCTTCCGGGGTGGCAGGGTCACTGAACGCGGTGTGGGGAGTGTAAAGGGCAACACTGGAGGCAGAATCAGTAAGGGTGAACTGAAATTGTATCTGAGTCTTTGCTTACCTCCCATCCTGAAGGGAATCGAAACTTGAGATTTATGATGAGTGCAAGCTCGACAACGAAGGACTTGAATTGAAAGCCCACCATTTAATCAGAATCAGCTCGTCAGGCGTTACACCCGAGAAGTAAGTCCACTTCTGGTTCGGGTTGTATTTCACCCCAAACGTTTCGCCCTCACGGTCGGGGTACAGCAGCGAGACTGGCAGAACGTCCTTCGACGGATCTACACTGCGGAAGTCGCACAATGTCAATGGCCAGTCGTCCGCGGGGTGAGAGATTGGGCGCCATAAATTGATAATCTGGAAACGAAGCTTCAGCAGCTCCGGAACTTCCTCAGTGGGGAGATGCAGGTGGACGCGGTCCACGGCAGACTTGTTCGTATGATCAATGTGCGTCTGAGAGGCTGGCTGGCGCTTGTCTGGGCTGTTGCCTTTCTGCCCTGGACGACGACGCCGAACAGCTGGACAAGATATTTGAATCCAGAATCAGGGAAAGGTCCAGAATATTTCACGTACTATGGTCGAATAAAACAACACGGCTTGCCCCTGTGAGGCGCTTTATCAGCTCAATGCTCTCCGGATAATATTCCTTCTGAATTTCGGCATCATCCGTGAATGCTGTGTGCTTCGCAGGATGCTTGTTGAGCTGAAATCCAGTCGTGTCCAGAGTCGCAGAGGACTCATTCCCTCGGAGGTTGTGGATTTTGACTTTGTGGGGCTCGCAGCTGTAGTTCGTGTCACTTTGGTCATTGATGTTCACATATGCGCGTGCACCGTCTTTCGGGGGTACGGAGAAGTTGAGGATGGCAGTCGTACTGGAGGGAGTGGGCGCCATTCGGAGAGTATGATCAGAGGAAGAATCTTACCTGGCCCTACATATATAAATCACTGGCTCGAGACCGTGAGGCACGCCACCTTTGCAGATTCTTGCGTGCTGGCTTACTGTTCGATACCTACGGGCCCTGGATGGCTATACGAGTGTGATGGCCTTAGGGTAAGCGGTCGGATGTTGGGATTCTTACGAGTCAGGTAGTCATCCCGGATTAGCTCTGACTCGACTTCTCTTTATTTAGCCGCTAGTTTGTGCCAGACGTCGGGATTGAAGCAGAGCTTGAGCAGAGCTTGAGCAGAGCGAGCCTGAGTCTGGAATTATTGGCCATGATCAAATTTCACCACATTCTTATCCGGCCTTGTACAAGATTCTTGTATTCCGAGCGCAATAGGATGGCTTGCTCGATTTGGAAGGTGAATGCCAGCCAAAGGCGGACCAAGGTACAAAATGGCAATCATCACGATCGAAGTCATGCCGGCATTGCCGACAGAACCTAAACGGAAGCAAAAACATAGGGGCTTTAGTAAAAGTTGTCGTCTCGAGATATGCCATCTTATTGTAGCATATCAAGGGGGGTACAGCGAGGACACAAAGTGGAACCACCGACTGGTTCTACTGCTGCGACTTCCGCCCGTGATTTCGACCAACAACGGGCGAATCAGAACCTTGTTCGCAATGCAACACAAATGCAACAAGTCATATCCTCGGACTATACTGGTCAATTATGTTACATTCGAACCGTAAGTATGAAGAAGAGAATCGTAAAAGCAACAAAAACAGAACGGCATCACCGCAAAATCGCCATCTCAGCGCAGACAACCCCGAGCCCCGCCGCACCCATTACCACCACGGGCAGAGTGTTCCAGTACGCAAACGTCCTCTGCCCAATGAGAATCCCCTTTTGTTTCAGGATGGCACGCCACAACAGACCAGCGAGACTGGCGCTGAACGTAAAGCTCACGGCGCCGATGTTGCTCGCAACTGCGAGCGAGATCGCCGCAGCGCGCTCGGTGTGTGGTGGCAGCAGCGCCGCACGCACGACTTTTGTGAGTAATCTGGACGACGGGATTAGTCGGTTTTGAAAAGACGGGGCAGCAGGTCAAAAGCCTACATTGTTGCGCCGATATTGGTTCCCGAAAGGTTGCATAAAATTATGCCGAGGATTCCGATGATCCATATTGTCGGATATGGGCTTGCGGGATTGCGGTGCGTCGCGTGCCGGAGCCAGGATGCGAAGACGTCGATCCAGCCCTGGTGCGTCAGGGCTTCGATCAATATGAATTGAGCGAACGCGAATGGGATTAGAGCAAAGGGAAGCCGAGGCAAGGCAGTGAAAAAGGTGGGGAAGTGGGCTGCTAATTTGGCGCGTTTGTTGGCGAATGCGAGCGAGAGAGATTTCGTGGGCAATGGAGAGGCAAATGGAGACGAAGGTACTGTGGCTACAGATGTTGCCGAAGTTCCGGTTGCACTGGACGGTCTCGCAGCGCCGTCCATGGATTGCTGGGGCTCTTCGCCAGCTGCCGGAAGCGTTCTGCGTCGTTTGAGCTCCTGAAGCATGATTTCCTCGTCCCCCGCGGGCTCCCCTATGGCCTCTGATCCATCCTGACTCGAACGCTGCCGTGGCGCGTGCCCGAGCATAGGAATTTTATGTACAAATCGGTAGTGGTCCCATGCGAGATCGAAGAGAAATTTGGCCACCGCAAAGGGGAGGCTGATCATCCATACATCGACATGGAAGAAGCTGACCACGATTATTACGACGAGACACGCGCCGAGCAGTGCACTGCCGACCCATGCGCCTCTGGGGTCGAGAAGCACGGATCGAACGTCGAGGTCCGCTGTGGCTTCCAACCGACGAGGGAGGTATTTCGGGTTGCGAAATTGGAATCCAAGAGCCACGAAACATGCCAGGTTGCATGCGAGGAATGGCAGGATGGTGTACGCCGTGAAAGCCGCATTATTGACCTGAAACCCCTCCTGCAGTCGTAAGTAGAGATCAGAACGTGCTTCACGGCGTATGGCAAAGGAATAAATTTACGCAGATAACAACGTTGGTAGGATTGCCTACGAATCTGTAGGAATGAGTTGAAGCAAGCGGAAATTCAAAAAATAAACCTACAGAACCATGCTAGCAGTGTTAGCTGCCGCGAACTCGGACATTAACCAGGAGATCGGCTTCGGCGATGCTGCTGTTAGACGGAGCGCTTTGCATGATGTGTATGGGCCTCACGTTAAGCTCAGAAACCTTTGTATAATAAACCAAAAACGCGGTCCCGGATAAAATCACCTATGTAGTCGGATTCAGAAGCAGTCTCGAACTTGAACTGAGCACGAACCGGATCATTTCCGAGGAACACGCTGAGGACGGTTAACATGAGGTAGAAATAAAGGTATAGTTTCCATCCATTCGAGCCGCCTTTGTTGCTGACCCAAAACGCGGCGGCCTGTAAGACCCCGGTAATATCGAGGGTGATCGCCATGTACGCAAGGGAGAAAAAGAGGATAAGAATGTTGTAGGGCTTAACGCCGTCTGCGGCGGGGTAAGGCGGGATTACTGGGTCGGCACTCGTAAGTATTTCTCACCAGTTCCAACAATACCATCGCGGATCTGCAGCCGGTGAGTGAGCGCCGTTAACGATGCGATGACGTCGCAGCGTACCTGGGTGGGACCCAAACATTGTGCAGCCCACAATATCGCAATCGCAAGGATGGGTGCGGTCGTTAAATTGAGAACCACGCGTTTGTGGCCGATGTACGGGAGACGGACTGGGATGGGGAGAGGCTGGATAACAAATGCTATTGAGCAGATGAAGATGACCAAAGTCACAATCGAGTAAGCCGTGATCATTGCGCCTGGAGGGGCAAAGATTGAAGAGTCGAAGCTGTCGATCTAGTATTTATGCGTGCCGTATGCGCACAGCCTTGGAGCGCCAAAATCAGGCCAAGGCTCCAAGAGTCGAGCACGGGGGTACCAGAGAAGACGAGCTCCCGACAGCAATCTGGGGGGCGTCACGTAGATTCCATGCGAGTGAGGGCGCGCGACGAGAGAGAGTTTGACCTTGCTTGGATCAGAGGATAACGGATCTCTTTGCTGATTTGTTTTCTCAGGCTGTCACATCCTCCTCCCTCCCAAGTTGCTGCGGTTTCATAGGTGTCCTGCCGGTTGTTGGTTGCCCGTTTTTACAGCAATCAACGCTGCTTTTCGGCTGCTCCAACTTGCTGTGTGAAGTGAATCCCGTCACCCCTTGATTTCACTCCACCGTCGCACTTTGCATTTGGAGTGAACTTGGGGTTGACAAGGCTGACATGCTACAGCTTTCCACCAACGTGGAGAGCGCTATTATTTGAACTCCTTCTTGTTCGGACTTGCTGCCATTTAAAGTTCCACAGTCACCCTCCTGGGCGCTAAACAACATGTCCTTTCCCATTGAGCTGTACAGAAACGCAAATACGCGAGAGATGCCGCCGCGCATTCCCCAGCCAAGGTAAGAGCTTCAGTCTTGTCTTCTCAAGGGGACAGTGATTAATAAGATGTCGAAAGTCATCGGCACGGGGCGCCCTCAGGACCATGGCCCTTTCTCGATTTGGATAGTGAAATAGATCCGGACCAGCTTGAAAATCCGCGGCGACAGCCCACTGCAGAACAACACCATTGGTCAAAGGTACGGCTCGTCGTCTGTCTACTGCATTTTCTGATATCTTGCACAGTATCCGCAGTCACTGTATCCCAACTGGACTCCTTCTCAGCAGCAAAAGAGTGGAATCACAAGAATCCTCAACCATGTTTCCCGGGAGCCTTGCACCGTCTATCGTGTCACTGTCCGCAACAATGGACGTTTCACCAGGGAAGAAGATCTCGTCGTGACAGACGAGAATAAAGAGGATTATCGTGAGAATGTGGACAAGGAGGTGCCTGCAGACGTCCGACTTCAAGCCCTCTTCCTCGAAAATTTGTCCGGACCAGTACTTCAAGTATTGGGAACCAAGTAAGTACCATGTTCGCTTGTATCACTGACCAGGCTCTCATTCCACGTAGATTTAACATTGAGCCGTTCTTTTTCTCGTCATCCCTGAATTGGATACCAGCCCGGTACCAGGAAGCTGTAGGCGACGGGGATCGTGCGTTCTCTGTCCGAATCTTCTGCTGTTTGGGTACTAAAACTCTACCGCAGATATCACGCTCACGCTAGCGTTCATTCGCTGCATGAAAAACCCCACGACAATGCCTCCCAGCCCTACCTCAAGCTTCGCCCTATCGTTCCGCACCCTGCAGTCGGCCGACCAGGTGATAGACACGCAGGCCCCGCTCGGCCTAAGTTCCAGTAAGTTGCCGTCTGTCTCTCCGAGATGTGTATGATTCAATCCCTTTGCAGACGACCACCTTTTGCTCCCCGATCTCCTGGCCATCCACATGGTGCGGTCACCAGGCTTGAGCACGCTCATCAGCTACCATCCCCCGCACGCCCATCGGGCCACGGAGGCGCACACCCTGCGGACGCGTCTCCTCGCTGCCGGGCAATCCGTCTACTGGAACAAGATCTTCACCTCGACGATCTCTTCAGACCCGACCTTCGTCCTGCTCGCCCTTCTGTGGTATCCGCTGTACGCGTTCGACGAGGCGCTCGACTCGCTTTACTTCCACATCTGCTGGCTGGTGCGTCGCGCGCTCATTGTGCTTACCCGATGGGCTCCTAATGTTTCGCGCAGGAATCCCGAGTGATCGCCACGACTGATATGACGCTCACGCAACAGCTCCACGTCGTGCGCGCGCATCTTCTACACTACGCGTCGATGCTCGAGGACTTCCGCAAGTCCGTCGTGTTCGTTGCCGAGACGCCCAATCCATTGTTGGAGCACGCGTCGGAGAATGAGGCGGAGTCAATTGCTGGCGCGAAGGAGCTGATGCGGAGAGAGTCGACGAATCTGCTGAACGAGATTGCGCGGCTGGAGCAAAACCGGAGCATGCAGGATAACCGGTTGAAGAATGTCATGAATCTGGTGCGTTCTTGCACCTCTCTGTGTTTTTCACGGAATTGATTCAGAGTAGGCTTTCAGCAGCGTTAACCTCGAGGATAGTAGGAGGATGCAGAAACTGACGGAGGCGGCTGTCCGGGACAGTGCAGGTGAGAAATGCGACCGTGCTCAGTTTCTCCGTGGATGCTAATCGTCGCTGTCTCGCAGCCATGAAACAAATCTCGTATCTGACCATGTTCTTCTTGCCCGCGTCGTTTGCTGCCGTGCGTTATGATCCTGTGCGCACTATATGTTACCTTAACCGTCCCACAGGCGATCTTCGGGATGAATGTCAACATCTTAGCGCCAGATACGCACGGCACGCTGGCACACTACTTTGCCTTCGCCCTGCCCATGACTGCGATTACCGTCTGGGTCATCATGGCCTTCCAGTACCGCAAGAAGGACCCGAACAACCTCATCCACGACGAGACGCACGTTTCCACCTGGGCCAAGCTGTCGAAATTATCGTGGCCCTTGGTGAAGTTGCGGCAAAAGTTTAGGCAGGCTGGGACTGTCAAAACGGCGACCTTCTCGAGAGCAACATCTAGGCGGTCGAGGTCGAGGTCGCGGCCGTCGCGGCCGTCGTCTAAAGCCTTTGATGTCCAAATTCCATGACTAGTTCTCAATACCTTCTTATCTATCTGACCGTTGGAATTCTTTCGCGTGGTGGAACTGGAACGTATCTCTATTTACTTTGTAGCCCTTAGCTGTAGTTATCGTAAAATAATAGTCGTAATGCTAATTATAATTCTACCGTATAAACGGCTGATTTCTAATAGGTTTCCGAGGTCGTGTCGCAGCCGTTCAGGTTTCCCGGTTACAATCTGAGCGGAGGATTGTCTCTCCCCGACCATTGGCCTGCAGCATTTTTCGACCTTGCAGTGACCGCGTGGGAGGCCTAGCGTGTCAATCAAATTTCTCACGAGCACTCATTCTCGCGACCCAAACAGGAAGAAAGAGAGAAAACGGGGGTATGTATATGCCCTAAATCTGCCAGCTGCCAATTGCAAAAGCCGGACGCGTCGATTGACGTTGTTTGCGCGTTTTATCAATCAAATCGCCGAAAACATATAAATACCCGGTGATTGTCAGCCACCTCTTTACCCTTTTGAACCTGTACGTCCACCATCCATTTCCAACTCCCTCTGACTTTTCCCCAGCTGGCCGGCCCACCGACTCCCACGATGCGCACATGGGCAGGCGCACAGGTTGACGAGACACCGACCAATGTCAGCGCGCATCTTTGGGCACCCCGCCTTTCCGCTTCTCCCCGTGCTGCTTCCTCGCGACCGTCCGACGATGACTGGGTAACCCTCAGATTACGTGCGGGAAAGCTTGGAGGTCCGCCACAGCAGGGGAGTTTCTGGGGCCTCACTGTCTCAAACGCACTGGCGGCTTGGTGAGAGATTGGAAAGTGGGGGCTTCAATGGCGGAGGACGCGTACGACGACCATTATATGGTGTGTTCTATTGTTTCCGCTTGTCTGTGTATTCCCGCTGACTGTCCCTCAATAGTTTTGACGCGACTTCGTTTGGGCTCGTTGCATGTCGGCTTTCGCGTCGCTTTGTGCTGGCAATATATACATGATTATTGTGTACAAATATACATTTTGTCTGCTGGCTGTAATTCCCTGTGCTATTCTGAATCTTATCCTCGCTCCTCTCGATATCTCCCTCGAGTTGTACTTCACTGCTCATTTACGGCCGCCCGAGAAATTCGATGCGCTCTGCTGCGACTTATGATCATTCAATGCCTAAGATACAACATGCAAAAGACGGCGTACTCAGTGTATAGAGAAAAGAAAAGGAGAAACCCAAGCCTCAAAGCGACCCCACCTTCGACCCCACCATCTTATTCCTCTCCCAACACTCCCCCGTGCAATAAACCGAGTCATATTCGTACCGACACACCCTTGCCTCCTCCGCCTTCGACCGTGCGACTGCACCCTCAACCTCACCCAGCCTCACCACACCCAAGTCATCAAACACCACACCATTCGACTGCAACTCTGACCCACCACCGTCACTCCCTGCGCGCAGTTCCCCCGTCCTCCGCTCCAGCGCCAGCGAAAACGAGCGAAACTCCGCCATATCGCTGCGGGCCCGCGCGCGCGCCACCTGCCGCACGTCTCTCGTCCCCGTCCCCTTCCCAGCTGCCTCGACTTTGACTTCTCTCATCATCGTCGTCACGGGAGACGCGGGCGGCGACGGCGTCGCGCTCCCACTTCCACTTCCACTCGAAAACGACCTCGACCTCAAGCGCGGGGAAGAAGACGGCGAGGAACAGAGCGACGAAACCGACGCCGTCGACGCCACGGACGACACCTCGGCGATGGGCGACAGCGGCGGCGCGCGCACGGTGAACACGAACGAGCGGCGCGAACGGGGACGGTGGGGGACGAAGTTGCTCCAGTCGTCTAATTCCGATTCCGATTCCTCATCGGAGGAGGAGGAGTAAGACGCGGATGAGCTTTGGGCTGGGGACGAATGGCGGGAGGGGATGGGCGAGTGTGGGGCTGATTGAGGGAGATCTTCGGGGCTTGAGGGCGCAAGGGCCAGAGCGGGGATGGGGACAACTTCAGAGGGAGCGGGCCTTGCGGTAGGATGAAGGAGGACGTTTGGAGCAGGCTGGTCTGGATCGTAGTCGACGTGAGGTTGGGAGTTGACATAACACGCGAACACCAAGGCGAACGTCCACCCTACCGCGAGTAGGATCGCCAAAGGGACTGCGGAAGAAGGATGTCAGTGATGCACATACTGAAGAACGTAAAACGCAGCATGCTTACGAGGATAGCCCAAGCACGCGACGTGTACGAATGCAGAGGCGGCGAAGAAGAAGAGGAGCAGCACTGTATAGACGAGTCGTTTCTCTTGCGAAGGAAGGCGCTGAAGACGACAAGACAAGCCGGTGGTGGTTGCTGCTACCCTAGACAACAAGGCTTGCGAGAGATGACTTTGAAATTCGTTCACGTGTCGGAAGGTCGCCAAGAGGCTGTTCTCGATGATACGCCGCGACTGGGTTCCAAGGGAAGAGACAAAGACACAGGTGTGCATGCAAAGGAGCTTGATGGCTTGGGAAAAGAGCCGGGGGATTGAGGAGGAGAGGCGGTAGAGTGTCCCTTCTGCAATTGCGAGACAGTTGCTGGCACGGAAAGTCAAGGACACGTAAAGCGCGCAGAGAGAAGAGGAGCGCAGGCGAAGGACGTATGGGATAGAGGCCTGCAGAGCGAAGCAACCGAGGGTGGGGAGAATCAAAGCCCACACGAGCTGCACCGCTGTGTGCGAGTCAGAATGACCGGTACGGGAGACGCATGGTGTATACGCACTCATAGGGAGAGGTGGCGAGTCCGAACAGGATGCTTCAGTTGCACTTGCAGCAAGCCCTTGACATGCCCGCTTGAATAGGGAGGTCCAGAACACGAGCGATTCGGTATAGATCGCAGGGACGGCTTCGGAGACGGTCTTGAGCAGGGAGAGCAAAAGCTTGAAGGACGGAGGAACCCAGGACGGGCTCAGAAGCAGTGTGGTCCCGCCGACGAAGTACTTGACGATGTGCGAGCTGAGGGTGGTGTGGCGGAGGCAGATCGCGAAAAGTGCGAGGAGAATGGCGAGATTGAAGGCATCGCCTGAGGATTGTTACAACAGAGAATAAAAGAATGGGAGATGGGGACGCACTGGTGCTATACGACGTCGCGGTTTCCGGTGCGT